>JAJJMB010007708.1:5048205-5428017 GCA_023531105.1 Papaver atlanticum
CACAAACATCTTCATCTCATCGTTTGTGATTCCACAATATCTTGTTTTGTTAATCGATTAAGATTATTGTGAGGTGATTGATATTTCTAGGATGTTCTTCAGGAATATAAGTCCGGTATATCAATTGGTTCCTGTTCACCTTGATTTATCAAAAGACGGAACAAAACTCATAGGTATTTCTGTGGGAGGCAGATTTATCTATTTCAATAAACTTTTCTGTGTGAGACAGATTTGTTTATCAAGTCTTTGACTTTGGGTCGTAGCAACTCTTGGTTGTGGGTGAGATAAGCTAAGGGAATCAAGTGCGTAGTATCCTGCTGGGATCAGAGACGTAAGGAGCACAACTGTACCTTGAATCAGTGTGAGATTGGTTAGGGTTCAACTACATTCCAGTCCGAAGTTCATTGGTAGTAGGCTAGTGTCTGTAGCGGCTTAATACAGTGTGGTGCTCAAAACTGGACTAGGTCCCGGGGTTTTTCTGCATGTGCGGTTTCCTCGTTAACAAAACTTCTGGTATCTGTGTTATTTCTTTTCCGCATTATATTTTGTTATATAATTGAAATATCACAGGTTGTGCGTTGAATCGATCAATTGGGAAATCCAACCTTTGGTTGTTGATTGAAATTGATTGATCCTTGAACATTGGTCTTTGGTACCGTTCAAGTTGTTTATCTTATATTCAATCAGGCTCGCAATTTCCTATTTGCTGATTGCGGATTGAATTAAGTGATAGAGATATAAAACTCTTTGATATACTTTTCTCTAGATTGAGTCTGACTGTCTAGGTTATTCTCTTGACAGTATATTGGAGTTTGTCTATTCAGATTGCCAAACGAAATATTGGGTGTTGTTGTTAGACCCTCGCTTTTTCAACTGGCCTCACGAATCCCAATGAAGTCTTTATAGTCGCTAAACCCTAATTTTTTTAGGAAGATGACGACTCTAGATATAACTAGGACATACCAAAAAGTAGTGTCAGGATTCAAAGATCTCAGTTGCTTGAAGTTCCCCCTTTCTAGACATTCAAAGGCATATGTTGCTTTAGGTTTAAGCTAAGTTAGCTTAGGAACCAAGCAAACAATATCCACCGTTAGATGAATCTTTGAATATGATTTACATAAGAAAGATATACACTCTGGTTAGGTGAAACCGTAACCGAACCGTGTACGAATACTATGTTCAACATGGTTAGCCGAAACTATCCGGTTTGAACTTAAAAGCTTAACCTTCATTTTCATGAACACATAAGACATTAATTCTGAGTCACAAACATGTGATCAATTAAGTCTAGTGTTTATAGAGAATTAATCAAATGCTAATTATCTCGAAGAAATAATTTAAACACACTTGAAAATATAATCAACATGATTAGTAGATGTACAAGGTACAAATACATAGCAGTTCGTGAGTCGGTTCAGTCACAGTATGCATACCGGTTTGGAAATTTATAACCAAAACCGAGTTCCGGAGTTCACAAAACTTTTTAGGTTTGCATACCAGTTTGCAAACATTCCACCAAACTAAAGTTCCAGAGTTCACAGAAATTTTTAAGTTTGCGTACCGGTTTGGAAACTTAAAAACTGTCGCCGGTTCCGGAGTTCACAGAACTAAATCGGTTTGCGTACCGGTTTGGAAATACTACAGGGTTCAGGAACACAGAACTGTTTTTGTGAGGGTAAATTACCCGATAGCCACGTGTCAACATCTCAAGGGATGGTTTCATGATAAGGTGATGAGGTAGAAACACCAAATCATACTCTAAAAAGTGATCTCGTCTGAATCGAGATGCCTGCTACGAATGTTACATGAATGATGCGTGTAAGGAGTGGTCTAATCAACTCAGACGGTCAAGTATAAAAAGAAGGACTGCATTTAATGAAGGATCAGAGGAGACGTGGACGAATCTACATCGCATCAGAAGACTCAGGCGATCTATACTAAAACCCAAAGGTGATGCAGCACGAGGTTCCCAAAGGAGAGCAACACGATGACAAACGGAGCAAGGTGACTCGGGAGGGGAACCAAGTAGGACATCACGAGGGATAGTATAAGGTTCGTTCGAAGTAATGATAAGATGTACGATAGCTCCACCAGCTTGGCTAGACCAGGCCTTCACGAGTCTAATTCGCCTATAAATACTAGTCCATGTAGAGGGAGGTGGACATGTAATTTTAGATGGTCTTTCTACAGAGAATTCCTGAGAGAGGTCTAGATAAAGAGAGAGTGAGAAATATAAGTGATATTTGTAGCTCTTTCAAAGGTAAGACCTTATAATCAATAAAGAAAACATATTCTTTCCCGTGGACGTAGGTCTTCATGGCCGAACCACGTTATATGCTTGTGTTAATCTTTACTTTCATGTTCTTTACATCTTGTTTATCTTTGAATCTTGAATGTTAGTAGTTTTATAGCCTTTAGATCTACTTGGATGTAGCCATCGGAAAAGATGCAACTACATTTTGGCGCTAGAAACATGGAGGTATGAAGATCTAATCTACCTCCCTAGTAACAGCTCTATATTATTTTCATAATCTCCATGAGAGAAGTGGATTTCATACCACAGTAGAATTCTATTAAAGTTCATGAGTAGATCTCGGACTCAGCACGATCCGCACGATCAGTGAAGTCCTGAAGAGCCTCAGAACCATTAGATCTACATGTTTTTCACTGATTTTCTTTAAAAAATTTGTTCTTTTAAGATTTCTTATACCTTCCTAAAGAAGATCAGGAGAGTTGAAGATCCTAGTGAAAATGGAGTTTTAGACACTTCAGCACTCAAACGATCTCCTCCATGAAAGAGCTGGGAAGAAGCATAAGTCAGTAAACTTCATAAGAGAAAATATCACCTTTTGAAAGTTGAAAAGACGAATCGTTCATGATGTTCTTCATCTTCTAAGAAACTCAACAAAATCCATAATCTTCTTCTTAGAAATCTAACTTTAAGTCAAGGGGAAGGGTTAATGAGTACATAATCGTTAATCAAACTCAAAGTTTGTTCAAAATCAAAAGTTTAAAGATGATGAGAAATATTTCATAAAATGAGAAGATATGCTCAAACATCATAACTTGGTTTTTTCCTGATAAAGGTATGACGTGTAGAAGGACGTATTTTTCTCGAAAATAGAGACAAATAAAACACGTTTTTCCTATCACTGAAACTTTATGCAAGTAGGGAATGTTTTGACATTTTCACATGTTTCCAAAATTTACTGCAAAGTCTTCCTGTACTAAACTGTCCAGTCTGAACTATGACTTAGTAATTGCACATGACCTGCAAATTTAGGGTCCCACTTTTCTAGAAGAAAAGACAAATTAAGCATTATTGCATATATCGCAGGTAAGGCGATGGTGACGAGACGATCCACTCGCATGAGCCAAGGTGAAACTGGTGGAGCCCTATCTGGAGGACTAGACGAGGTGGAGCTCAGTGAAACTATGCACAACGGTGTTCTCCCAGGTGAGGGACAACCCGATAACCAGTATCGGGAAGGGTTAACTGATAACTCTAGCTCTGACGAAGAGGTAAACCCCTTCGAGAGACAGAATGATATCCATTTAACTTAACCAGGAGGGTTGAATCGTTTGCCAAGGAAAACAGTAAACGATGAGGTGAAGAAAGGTGAACCTTCTAACCTCGGCGATACCGCTGCTACTATCGCAGCCATCCTGAAAGCACAAGATGCACAGGATGAGAGAATAAAAAAGTTAGAAAGACGTAACAGGAGGCTAGAACGGAGAAACCGCAGGATGAAACGCAAAGCAAAGAAAAAGGTGCCACTCCCTACCATAGAGGAGACCCCCGAGGAGGAGAATCCTTTTGAGAACTTACAAGACGATGAACGAGCCCATATCCCTGACACCTCGAACGAGGAAACAGGAGAACGCTTTCCAAAGGAAAGCCAATGAGTCCAAAATGAGGAGGAGAGCCCATCAGAGGGATCATCTGATGTCGATCCCAAGCATAGACGAGAAAGGAAAAAGGAGGACAAAGTAAAAACTAAATGCATGGCCGAGAACCACGCAATCGTAGACCCCAAGCGAGGGGAGACTTCAAAGTCAACTCGCTCTAAAATGGTGATGTATACCGAGCAATCGGATGAGGATTCAGGGCGATCAACATATCGTCTCCCAGAAACTTCCTTCTCGCCTGAAAGAGCGCAAGGATGAAGGTAGAAGGCCGAAACGAGGCACAATGACGACCAATTACAAGCCCGACTCTGTAAAATCGAAGCGATGTGCAGAGAGGCTACATGAAAACAAGAAGGCAAAAAGTTAAAGGAAGTATTGCAAGAGGTTGGACAGTCTCCCTTATCAGAGAGTCTATTGGCCCAACCATTTCTAAGGAAATGCTCGCTCCCAACATTTGCAACTCCCTTCAATGGGACCGGCATTGCGATCGAACATCTCAGATCCTACCGCATGACACTGACACAGTGGATTCACTACGAGGTAGTAATGTGTAGGTTCTTTCCATCCAGTCTAAAATATAAGGCCCTAATGTGGTTCAACAACCTACCCAAAACATCGGTCAAATCGTTTGATCATTTATCCGAGTTGTTCTTAGAAACCTACATACACAACAGCCGAGTCAAACCCGAAATCGACATGCTGTTCCAGTTAGCTAGAAGACCCAACGAATCACTCTGCTCTCTGGTAACTCATTGGATAAAATTATGTGATGAGATCGGAAGAGTCCCAGAGGCCTACGCGATCTTGGGCTTCAAAAACAGTCTAAGAAAGACAGACCCCATATTTGTACGCATGTACGAGACCATGCCACCTAATATAGGGAAACTGAGAGAGATTCAAAAGGACTACATAGCCCTTGAAGAACTCCAAGATGGTACTTATGACAAATTGGTAAAAGGAACCAATAGAGGAGCAAATGTGGTAGAACCACAGAACCCTCAAGCGCCAGCCCAAAGAGCTGGGCGATCCAACAACGGATCCACCCAGTTCGATAAACATCGAAGTGGAGGATGGAAAGGGCTAGACCAAGCCCAACAAAAGAAGGGAAAGTTCGTAGACCCAGTCTACACGAAGCTGAACGCCCCTATAGCCGAAATCCTTAAGAAGATTGATGGAAAATAAAAAATCACCTACCCATGGAATAGAGGACAGCAGAGCGCGCTAAGAATAGAACAGATTTCTTTGAGTTTCACCAATTCTATAGCCACATGATAGACTCATGCAGAGATCTGAAGAAGATGGTGCAATACATGATTGATGAAGGAAAACTCCAGGAGTATATCACGCAGCCAGCGATCCAACCAGCCGCGGGAACACCCATACATCGTGTAGAAATACCACGCGAGGCACAATACTTGGGATGCAATACGATATTGCACTCAGCTATCACTACTCCCATACTTGAAGAAAGTATTATAGGACAAAATCCACAAGCGAAACTTCGAAGGTGACGAAATCTTCAGCATGACAAAAGAACCTCCTATGCAGGAGTGGATGAAACAACCTATCAGCTTCTCAGCCTCTGAGGCACCCGATGGAGGACGAAACCACAACGATCCACTAGTGGTTACGATGGCTATCGCGCTCCCTGAACACGAGGGAGAGGAAGAAAAACCTAAGGTATTGCTATGGGCCATGCCTAAGATACTGATAGACGGAGGCAGTTCCGTCGAAATCCTGTTTTACGAGACGTTCAAAAAGATGGGTCTTAGAGACGAATGCCTAATCCCATCTACCTATAACATATTTGGCTTCAATGGATCGTCGAATCGCCCAAGGGGCGAAGTTACCCTATAAATTCACGTAGGAAAAATCATTACTCTAACCACATTCATTGTAGTAGATGTACTATCACCCTACATGGCCATTGTTGGGCGATCCTGGGTCCACATGATCAAGGGGGTCACCTCGACCTATCACCAGAGACTAAGGTTTCCGACACCTGACGGAATCTCAGAGATCATGGGAGACTCAGGTGAATCTAAATACTGCTACAACATGGAGGTGCAAAATGGTGAGAATAGAGTAAATTCTCCAAAGGCAAGGAAAAGAAGGGCTAATAACGCCAAGAGACAAGCTGAGATCAATACTCACATAGCAATAACAAATGAAACGATGCGCTCGGACATGGTACCAGCCTCGGACAATGTCCCAATCTCGGACTCACCTATGCATCCCTTATAGGAATTACAGAACCTCCTCGAGGATGGAGAGATTAAGTCCAACTTTTCAACCTCGGAACCTACAAAGGCAGTGAATGTCAGGACACCCTAAAATCCGGGAACGGTTAAGGTTGAAACTCTCCTCGGCAAAGAGGAAGAAGAAAAAATGATGCGAGTACTGAAAGAATACTATGATATCTTTGCATGGCATACGGAAGATATGCCCAGAACAGATCTAAAAGTCTGTTGTCACCACTCGAAAATTAATCCAAAACACAAGCTATGCGGCAAGAGACGCACAAGGCGACACAAGGGTATCACGAGACGATACAAAAAGAACTAAAAAAGATGGAGGCATCAGAAGTCATCCGAGAAGTACAATATCCGATACGGATACCCAACATGGTGATAATATCAAAGAAAAATGAAGGAGTAAAAAGTTGCATTACTTTTAGCGATCTTAATAAAGCCTGTCCAAAGGACAGTTTCCCGCTCCCCAATATCGATCAACTCGTAGAAGTAACCTCGGGATATGAACTACTATCCCTAATAGATGGGTATTCGGGTTATAACCGAATATCACTAGACGAGGAAGATCAGGAGCATAATACCTTCTTCACTCCCCGAGATCCATACTGTTACCCTAACGAAGAAATCGCTGACATACACAGGATGAAGCTAGACGGCCATGGGACTAGCCGATGTGAACAATTACGCAATGTGTTATGGCCTATCGGACCGCTGGAAGAAGAGCAACAAGGATAACCCCCTTCCTTCCCACACATGGCACAGAAACGATCGTACCAACTGATGCAATGATCCCGACAACGAAGACCAATACTTGGGAAAAGAACCTAAGCTCGGACATGATACTCGCTAAGCTAGACGATGTCGAAGAAAACCGAGAAATATCTCTCCAAATAATAGAAAATTACCATCGGAGGCAATTTAGCCCAGGCGATAAAGTATGGCGCGAGATTCCGCCACACCAGCGCGAGTCAGGAAAATTTTATCCCATCTGGGAAGGACCACTCACAGTCATTGCAAAGCAGGCGATGGAGCATACAGATTGCTCAAACCTAATGGGGAATAACTAGAACTCCCCTGGAACATCAAATACCTCAAGCAATACAACGCTTAAACAGCTTATCGCTTAGGAAGATAAAATATGAAAATAGGGTTCGAATCCCTACTTGTGAAAGGTCATGAAACCTTACTCGAATGTACTAAGGGCTTATGAACCCTCTTTTGAGAATAATAAAATTACTCCTTTTGTGTACTTATTTCTTACAAATTTTTGAACCCTATTTTTGTTTGCTTTGATTTATTTGTTTTTCTTGCAATTTTTTGTTTTAATTTTTTGCTTTATTTGTTCTTGCATTTGAACTTAGCATAATCATATCATATTTGCATTATAACAAAAGCCCATCAAGATTATGGAAAGGTGTTAGCCACACCTTCAATTCCAAAACGAATGATGTGGATAAAATACCTAAGCTGCCCAAGATGGACATAGACCTAAGGCAATGCCATCTAGCCCATTGAAGCAAGATAAAGCGGGGGACACCCTAAGCTACCTAAGACGGGAACATACCTAAGGTAATGCCATCACGATCACGAAATCGGATGATGTCTTGCCATAACAGGAGATATCCAGAATCAAGGTACTCACCTTTGGCTAAGGTAAGAATCACTTGACCGAGATATTGCCCTACAAGCAATGGTTAACAAGCAAGTGACTCAAATAACTGATCACTCAACCCTGGGGCAAGTGTAACCTAAACTGGACACTATTAAAAAACCAAGCCCATGAAGGCATCAGAACAAGGTGAGAAGGGAAATGTGCTATACCTGGAGTCCAACACCGTAAGAGATGCCCTATCCAATTAAGGAACTGATCACTCCTTGGTTTTGTCACCCATGGTTTGACCAACAGTATGCACAAAACCTCCCTGGAGCCACAAAAATACACACATCATGTGATATAATTCAACTAAGGAAATTGTCATCCATATAAACAACTACTTCAAAATAAAGTATCGTTGCCTCCCACATATGAGGACTTACCAAAGAATGAATAACAAAATAATGCCTCCAACACAGAAGGGGACTCGGTTAGCGTACTGACCTGTCAAAACAATTAAACGTTTCCTCGCAAGGAGCACGAGGACTTACCAAACAATGTCTTCCTAAAACATTACCTCAAAAACAACACGAGGTTTAAACACAAAAAGGAGAAAACAAGAAGTTCTTAGAAAAGCAAAGCTTATATGAGCAAAAGAACTGACGGACTTAATCTTTCCTATCGCCAGGTACACCTTGATCAGTGTCCATCTGATCCTCGCCCTCGGCAACATCAGGAGAAACTTTCTCGGACTCGGGCTCAATAGGCGGAGGTGGAACCACAACATTGGCAGCAGCAGCAGCGACCCTTTGACGCTTACAAAGGACGGCAGATCTGCAGGCATTTGTTATCATAAGCTTGTACTCAGCATGAAGATTGCTCAACTTCTGATTCTTATCAGCGTGTTCAGCCTCCAACTCTTCCTCATGGTTGCTCACCAATTTATTAAGCTCTTCATCAAGACTTTTCCTTGCCGCCTTCACTTCCTCCAACTGCCTCTCCAACTCTGCATTACGCTTATGAGCCTCTGCAAGAGAAATAAAAAGATACAGTCAATATAACTAAAATAACTCACCAAAGCATGAGATGAATAGAATCAAAATCCGCTAATAGGCAAACTTCATGTTCAATTAAAACAGAAGCTAAGGTCTGTTACACTTGGGACTTTTGATTGTCTAAAGCACTAATCTGTGCTTCAACAGGAGTTATGGCAGCATCGCCAGCCAGACACGATAACATGTGTCTGTCACGTTCCTTTTCAAGCCGGATGAAATCTCACTTGAGACGCACTAACTCTTCTCTGTCATCCTATGCCTGCGCTAGCAGGGGCTTATGGTCCGATTGCCACTCAATCAGCCCATCCTTTTGAGTTCGGAGAAGCTTGATCTCATCTGAGCGAGCTATAGCCACCTGCTTAGCTTTATCTAACATCGCACGAAGCTCAACGATGCGATCTCGATGAACATCCACATCCTTCTGAAGTTGTGCATTCTCATGTTCCAAGGAATCAATCTTGCACCGACGAGAGCTCATATCGAGCCTCAGATCGCAAAGTTCCCTAGCATGCCTATGACCAGTATTATCTACCTTCTCCTCCAAACATTTGACGGTGGCTACCAATATAGGGGACTAATTCAGAACTCTAGAACCTACTACGGATATGAAGACTTAGACAAAGGAAAAAATAAATACCTTCCAGCTCTTTTCTATCTTGGCGAAAGGACAAAGCCTATTGCTTGGCCATCTTTACAGTAAGACGTAGATTCTGATTCTCGTGCTCAGCGTCTCTAGCTCGCTTCCTAGCAACCCGAGTCTCGGAAAGCATACCAACCCTCAGATTGTTGCTCTAGTAAATCAGACAACATCACCAGTTAGAAAAACTTTAACTGAGGCAATAATAAGTCGCATACTATTGAAAGTACAGTCAAATACATACCGCCTGCACAAGCTGATGCTGACTGGATTTAGGCAAAGAAGTTAAAATACGAGCTTGCTCGTCCTCGCTCAGCCGAGCATATTGATCCGAGCATAGCATCTTCATCGCCTCAGATCCACCACCAAAAATTGTGGAAGATGAACTAGAAGGAGCCTCTGGAGCAGAAGGAAAACCACCAACAAAAGTACTTGGTACGCCAGTACCAACACCACCACTCGTAACCACATGAACAATATCAACACCAACCCGAACACCTATATCGGGATGAAAACCCTTACCAGCGAGATTACTCGCCTGGGGCATTCTCACATCCGATACAGTAGCAGTGCCCTCAGGATTGATAGGGTCATGCACCAAAGCCTGGTCAAGATCATCAAAAATACATCACCAAGATCCACCATCTCATTCTCGCCAAACAACGCACCAATATCAACTTCCAATGCATGTTCTGCAACCTCCATAGGAGTAGTAGATGGCCCAGAACCATCAGCGACTCTCCTCCTCTGCCCAAGCAATAAAACAACATCAGATGCTAAGGCATAAAACAGGGGCAAGGTATATATATGTTAAAACATTAAGACAGTATTTTCTACCTTAGCATCCTCAATAGCTCGAGCAGTTTGTGATAAACGCCTACGAGGAGGAACCCATCTAAGCTCCCATGACCTATAAGATGGTAGATGGTTATGCATTTCGGGAATCCCATAAAGGACATTACCAATCTCATCCCAGCCAAAAATATAAGGCCCCACAATGCGAAGAGGAGCCAAAAACCACTTGGGATCATGAGTCTTGCGAAGTGCAGGATTGCTAGAAATAGGAGGATCCAAATCGGACATAAGAGGAGGACCTCGGAGAGGTCGCCGAGACCGACAAATCCCAACTCCAAAGCCTTCAAATGTTTCGGACTGTTGGCACCAATAGTTCTCCACGAAAGTCGCAGGCGTATGCAAATCCTTCTGAGATGAGATGAACTCGTTCAGATCGTGCTCAGTAACCTTGCCTTGACTTCGCCGAGCACATTCTCGGGAGATCCTATAAAAATTTCCATTGGGATGATAGATAGCTCGCTGGGGACTAAGCAGGAAAAGCACCTCGTATAGAAAGGAATCTAGTGGGCAATATAAAGGAAGGAGAAGCCCAGCATCGATCTGACCCGCCGCCACGATAATCTCGTTGGGACCATAGGGATTGTCCTCAAAGAGTTTCTTTGACAAGATGACGGCTTGACCCTACGGAGTAGCAAAAGTAACTTGAAATCTCTGAAGACGATGCTTAGTCTTTATCATCTCCAAGAAATCGGCATCAGACATGCCGGAAGAATGGCTAGTGCTCAGAGTCCTCATCGGTCTCTTATCAGCATTTTAAAGAATGAAAAAAAAAATCACCATCAGAACCTTCACTGATAAAAAACCGATGAAAACAATAAAAAGAAGGCGGAGATGACAATGGTGATCCCTAAAGAAACTTCACAGTTAAAGAACAATGGCAAGAACCGTTGATTAAAACAATTATGATAACTACAAAGGAACTGCATAGTTCAAAATAATGGCGTAAACCACCGACGAAAACTAAAATAAAAACAAAGAAGAAAGACCATACTGTCTTGAAGGTCGAGATGGAGATCCTCTCCCAGACATAATCAACTTCTTTATAGGAGACAAGAAGTTAAGAAGGAACAACAAAAGACAGAGGAGAGAAAGAATTAAAAAGTTCTAAACTCTGAAAACAGAAAATAAAGACATCATTCTCTTCTCCCAAAAGATTTTATAAGAAACCAATGGACCACCAACCAGCGCCTCAAGTCCAACTGGTAAAAACGCATTAAAAGTGTAGACGTGGCGAAAAAGATGGGACGGTTATGAAGTTTTCTTCCCATCATGCCCTTGGGAAGTTGTAAAGAAAAGGAGCAAAATGTGAGGGTAAATTACCCGATGGCCACGTGTCAATATCTCAAGGGATGGTTTCATGATAAGGTGATGAGGTAGAAACACCAAATCATACTCTAAAAAGTGATCTCGTCTGAATCGAGACGCCTGCTACGAACGTTACATGAATGACGCGTGTAAGGAGTGGTCTAATCAACTCAGACGGTCAAGTATAAAAAGAAGGACTGCATTTAATGAAGGATCAGAGGAGACGTGGACGAATCTACATCGCATCAGAAGACTCAGGAGATCTATACTAAAACCCAAAGGTGATGCAGCACGAGGTTCCCAAAGGAGAGCAACACGATGACGAACGGAGCAAGGTGACTCGGGAGGGGAACCAAGTAGGACATCACGAGGGATAGTATATGGTTCGTTCGAAGTAATGATAAGATGTACGATAGCTCCACCAGCTTGGCGAGACCAGGCCTTCACGAGTCTAATTCGCCTATAAATACCAGTCCATGTAGAGGGAGATGGACATGTAATTTTAGATGGTCTTTCTACAGAGAATTCTTAAGAGAGATCTAGATAAAGAGAGAGTGAGAAATCAAAGTGATATTTGTAGCTCTTTCAAGGGTAAGACCTTATAATCAATAAAGAAAACATATTATTTCCTCGTGGACGTAGGTCTTCATGGCCGAACCACGTTATATGCTTGTGTTAATCTTTACTTTCATGTTCTTTACATCTTGTTTATCTTTGAATCTTGAATGTTAGTAGTTTTATAGCCTTTAGATCTACTTGGATGTAGCCATCGGAAAAGATGCAACTACAGTTTTAGCTTGCGTACCGGTATGGATACTCACCTCTGGTTCTGTAACCACAGTTCAAGAATGGTTTGCATACGAGTATGCATACCGATCCGGTTCACGAGTTACACAGATTTTCATATGATATACATAAGAATATGCGTATCACAAATATGTAAGTCGATATGTATAGCTACTCCGCTACGTGTACGAATACATATAATACGGGTTCAGACGTATAACAGTTTTCCCAGTAAAACTAATACCACTGTCTTGTATCTGAATCAATAGTAGTTCTATATTTCGCTAAGTCAATTCGAAACATTCCTGAATAACATCAATGATACATATTCACTGTTCCAGGATATTTCCGAATGATAAACTTGAATCACAATTTTGATTCCGAACAACAAATTGTCCTTAACCAAAATTCATCAAGTATGAACAAATGTTCATTAAGCTTAGTCATTATATTTCAATAAATTCGCTAACTAGAATTAGTTCTCAACTCGAAATTCTTGTATTTGCATACTAGTCTAATTAGATATGCGACATTGTCCCAAATGATAGAAAGTGAATATTGAAAAAGCGGGGGTCTAACAACCATACCTAATATTCCGCTTAGTAATCTGTATGGACAAACTCCAATATAATTCCAAGAGAATCAACTAGACAGTCAGACTCAATCAATGTAAATATATCCAAGAGTTGTATCTCTGTTTCACAATTTAATCAGCTAATCAAACAGATAGAAATCCATGAGCCTGATTATTATGTGAAACAACTTGAACGGTACCAAAGACCAATGTTCAAGTGTCAATCAATATAATCAACAACCAAAGGTTGGATTCTTTAATTGATTGATCTACGCACAACCTGTGATATTTCTATTATATAACAAAATATAATGCGGAAAATAAATAACACAGACACCAGAAATTTTGTTAACGAGGAAACCGCAAATGCAGAAAAACCCCGGGACCTTGTCCAGATTTGAACACCACACTGTATTAAGACGCTACAGACACTAGCATAATCCAAGTTAACTTCGTACTGGAATGTAGTTGAGCCCTAACCAATCTCACACTGATCAAGGTACAGTTACGCTCCTTACGTCTCTGAATCCCAGCAGGACTCTACGCACTTGATTCCCTTAGCTGATCTCACCCACAACTAAGAGTTGCTACGACCCAAATTCGAAGACTTGATAAACCTGTCTCCCACAGATAAACCTATGAGTTTTGTTCCGTCTTTTGATAAATCAAGGTGAACAGGAACCAATTGATATACCGGACTTATATTCCCGAAGAACATCCTAGAAATATCAATCACGTCACAATAATCTTAATCGTATGGTAGCGAAACAAGATATTATGGAATCACGAACGATGAGACGAAGATGTTTGTGATTACTTTTTATCTTGCCTATCGGAGAATAAATATCGAGCCAATCTTAGAGAAGATAGTACTCAATATGATAGAAGATGCAAGATCAGATCACGCAACTACAGAGAAAATAGTTGGGTCTGGCTTCCCAATCCTAATGTAGTCTTTAAGTCGTTAACCTATAGGGTTTCGTGAAAAACCGAAGATTAAAGGAGAATCGACTCTAGTCGCAACTAGTATCACACAGGAGGTGTGGGGATTAGGTTTCCCAGTTGCTATAGTTCTCCTTTATATAGTCTTCAAATCAGGGTTTGCAATCAATGTTACCTTGGTAACAAAGCATTCAATATTCATCGTTAGATGAAAACCTGATTAGACTCAAGCTAATATCTTTCAACCGTTAGATCGAACTTAGCTTGTTATAAACAAATGAAATGTACCTTCATTTAGATATAAGTAACCGTACCTAAACGTATACACCTTGTTGGCTCAACAATAGTTAACCGAAGTTAGCCATATGAACACTTTCATATCAGCCTTATTCATCTTAACCATAACTAGTTCAAATGACTCAAATGAAACTAGTTCTAGAGTTGTTTAATTGTTTATATTCTCAAAGAAATATACAAGACACAATTGAAGCAAAATCGATTTTGATTCACTCGAATGAAGTCATGATTATTATATCCACGGTTTGCAAAAGATTGCATTCCTTATTATATAAATGTATTAGTTCATGAAAAAATCGATTTTAGAACATTATCCACTTAGGTATGCATACAGGTACGTGTACCTAAGTAGCCGGACAAAGTTTGGGTTTCGCCAGTATGCGAACCGGTATGCATACCATCCAAACTCAGCAGAAATTTCCGGACCTGAACCTTACGCCAGTACGCGTACCGGTACGCATACCAGGTTCCCGGACTTCACAAACCAACCAGTACGCATACGGGTATGCATACCATGGTTCCCGGACATGGATTACATATATGCAAGTACGCATACTATGTTTAAATCCAATTGTTCTAAACTCTCATTTCAATCATTGAAACATTCTCGGAAGACGGGAATAGCTTTCTCACACAAACTATTAGCTTCAAAGCAATTTTCAAGTGATTGAATGATCAATACATAACATTCCGAGTCTACATCAAATGACTGTCTCACACAAATCATGTAAGATGTCACCAGGCGATTTTCACATGATCATCTTTTGACTTTCGTCAAGAGTATAAGATGAACTTGGTTAAAGAGAAAGCTTACCAAAACATATTAGCGAGTTAAACTCAGCTCGAAATATCAAATGTGTATAATCGAAGTCTATATAGCTATACGACTTTTGTCTCAAATAGGAGATAGAGTAGATAGACTTTGAGTGATAGATGAGTTCAAGTCTCCACATACCTTTTGTTGATGAAGTTCCACAAGATCCCCTTAGTATTTCTTCGTCTTGAATCGATGAACGCCATGAAGTATAATGCTCAACTACACTTTCTATCCTAATCCGAGACTTAGCTATAAGTAGACTAGAAATCAAGACTTATAGTTTTGGCAATTGAACTTGACAACAAGCTTGAGATAGCAACGCTTGCGAGTTCGACCGAGCAGTGCTCTAAAAATATAACTTGAGATATAGGTGGTTCTGTCTTCACTTACCTTTTGTTGATGAAGTTCTCCAAAAGCTTCGGTTGATCTTCGCCTTCAAACGGTAGAACGCAATGATGACTGTTGTGATCCTATGGTTCTCAAATACGTTTATATCCTAGTCTTAGACTTAACTAATTGTAGACTAGAAATCAAGATGTAGTTTTGATAACAAGCTTGAGATAGCAACACTTGTGAGTTCTACCGAGCAATGCTCTAACAATCTCCCCTTTTTTCAATTTGAGTGACAAAACTATCGATACACATGGATAAAAAAAAAAGCTTCGACAATTTATTGAATCCAACATGTCTTGATTTCCTTGGCATCTTCAACTCCTTCAACACTTCATTATTTCAAGTTGCAATAATTCTGAACGTGTTCAACTCAGCATCGTTGTTGTTGAAGAACCGATTCCATAATGATAACAACTTTTGAAAACAAATATTCTCAATCGTCATTATATCGAAACATAGTATTATTCCTTTCTCCAAAGTTCAATTGTATCTCAACTCTGAAGTAATACTATGGTGATATGTTTTCCCCCTTAATCAATACTTACATCTTTTGCATAATAGGTAAAACCTATAGATTATTGATTCACTCCCGCTTATATAATGATCCGTAAACCATATGTATGTAGTATGAAGTTAGTAAGCATTGCAAGTCTCAAAAGTATCAAATACAGAAAATGCTAAAGGCAGACACACAATTCGCTCAGTGGGCCACCATCCTCTATTCCCTTAACTACACCAGAGTCGAGTCCATTATTCATTCACTACTACATGGTCTAGATTTCTTCCTCACTGCAGCCATGTTTCTACGCCGGCAAGCCGTTGTTCTTTACCGAGAATCCATATGGACAAGGCTATGACTACCATTGATAAGAAAGACGAACCAAGGAAGATGTGAGAGTTTTGGTTCGGTTTAGTTTATCACTGAAAATGCAGAGAAGAACTTGAGTATCTGGAAATACAGTAGGCAGTACTTGTAGAAGATTCAAGGAAGTATTTGAGTTCTGTGAGAAGAGTGAAAGAATGGGTTAGCATCAAAATCAATTGCAATCAGATTTGGACAGAGATTCAGCAAGAGAGCAGTCAAGAAGGAGCAACTGCTGCCAATTGATTTGTGATTATTAATGGCTGTAATTGATGAAGGTTTAGAATTCTGAATGAGTAGCAGTTATAGGCTTGTGTTAAATTGTTGATTTGCAGGGAAGGAGTTCGAATTTGAGTTGAGCTAATGTAAGAATCAAGCTACAAAGAAAGAAAAGCATCACCAGGTCGTGCGTAGCAGTTGTTTGACAAAATGCCAGAATGACTAGTTCTGCACAATACGTCAGCTGCTGCCTAGGTTTTGTGCAACTGAGCTACCAGTGTTGCAAATTAAGTTCAGTTGCAACTAGGTGTTGAATCCAGGTTTGCTATCAGATAGACTATGGTTTTAGTGGGTCTTTGAGAAGAAGTAGAATACAAATTGCGAAGTTGAGACAAAGAAACATGGGTTTGCTTTAAGATCCACGGTGACAGCAAAGATAAGGGGTTCTAGAACGAATTTGTAGGAGTTCAAGCCGAGAAACCAGAGAAGACAAGGACCTGATGCTGTTTTTGCCATTGCAGCCATGGGTTTATTAAGAGTACAAGGGATTCAGGGAGCTGTTGAGTTAGTAGGTATGGTTCGAGATTGAGTCCAGATTTGGTTGTCAGTACAAGAAGGCGACTATGTAACTTTTTGCCGTGACTAATGGGGCTGTTTGAGAAGAGATTTTGGGTTCTGGCATATATACAAAGTGGAGTTTTAGCTGAGAATGTTTGAGCAGAGCCTGGCGAACGAGAAAACACTGAAGACCCAACAGTTATGTCTTGTTTTGGAGAGCTGTTAAACCATGGCTTGATGGCTGTATCTGAGGTTACTTGGTAGAAGTTAATAGACGTTTGCGACACCAACAGGGAAAGAAGACCTGGGCACTAATTTGTTATGATTTTGGATAGAGATTGAGCCGTGAAAACAGCTTGAGAACATGACCTGTGGCCGATAGTTTTTGGTTATCAAGGGCTGAGATTTGGAGGCCGTAGGGTTTATGAATGTTAGAAGTCTGGAGAACATAGGAGTTGGGTCTCTGTTGCGGGATTGTAGAGCAAGAAACAGGAAGTTATAAAAGAAAACCTAAAAGCTACAGCAAGGAAATATCTCATACCCCCATTACCAACTGCCGCAACCCTAGTTTAGCTCGCTGAACAACCATCATCTCCATTACCACCTGCATCTTCATCACCATCAGCATAATCCATCCCCACCTGCATAATCCATCACCACCTGCATTACCACCCTCCATCAGCATCATCTCTTGCACTGCATACATACCTGCATCTCCATTCCACCCTTCATTACCATCTGCATAACCTCCAGTTCGCAGCTACAGCATCTACCAATCCATTATTCCACCAGCATACAGGCAGCAGGGAGTTCGGTTCCACAGTACATCCATCACCAGCACTTCACCTGTCAGCAGAAAAACAAGTACCTAGACCTGTCAAGCACGGAGCCAGCAGCAAGCTTTCCACTTCAGAGCAACCATTCCATTACCTCGGAGCCACAGTTCCATTACCACCAGCAGCGAGCTTCCTTGGTTCACTGCGATACCACCACCAGTTCGCATAACTCCACCAGTCCCCTTGCTGCTGTTACTTTTGGTTTGCTTGTTTAGTTTCATATATTTTGCTGTTTCTGTGCCATGAACTCCAGCAGCTAATTGCATCTTGATTAGGGACGATTTCAACGTCCGAACATGAAATCAATTTGATATTTAAACTGCCTGTTTCTTGCAACTTATTTGTTATTGTTCATTCTATACCGTGCTAATAGTGATTATATGAATTATTTCCCAATTGTTTAAGTTGCAAATTGAATGGTTGTTTGATGATTCTATTGCTAGTTAAGACCTCTTCGACCCGTAATTGTCAAGAGATTCTTAATACAAGTAGCGTTATATGGATATTGACGATGGGATTTTGTTAAGTATTCATATGTATTGAATGACACTAATAGATGAATCGAGCTTTTGTGTTTGTCACTAGGAATAACCTATCTCATGGAACTTAATTTATTTGTTTAAGTCACACCTAGAGAGCGTACTTCTAGGGAACTTGATGAGTAGAATCCGGTAGTCGAGCGCTTCCGTGTCCGGTGAATTTGAGATTATGGGATATTTGAGCGTACTAAATATTCTAGGGTTATTAGTAATGGGTGATTACAGAAACATAGCTATATTGATTAGATTCATGTTTTGTGACCGAGAAAGAGTCCTTGATCATTCTCATCCTCATATTTGCATTATTCTTATTCAGAAATTGTGACAACTTTGACTCAACTCTCCCTTAGGAACAAACCTGCTTGTCATTGTACTACTAGTTAGTGTTAAGAGAAGTAAGGAATTTATTTTTGCGAGTTCCACACCTCGTCAAAATTGGCGCCACTACCGGGGAGCAGTCGGTAGTTTGAGTTGTTAATTTTCTGTTTTTGTATATAATTTTTATTTTTAGCTTTTATTAATTTGTTTCTTTTAGAATCTTATTTTCAGGTACAAACAATCATTCTTTTGGCGTGTGCACAATTGGGAACAAGAGGTAAGTCTCTAAACGAGTTGTGTGCATAAGTTTTCATGATGTTTCCTTTTAAGAACAATATATATGGTTCAAGAGACCAATCATATTTTGGTAATAATTCTGATTTTCAGTCTCACTCTTATAATAACTTCCAACCATATGTGGGATATAATCAAAACCAATCTTTTGGCTATGATGACTATTCTACAAGACCTTTTGATTATTCTCATACATCGCAGCAACCTTTTGGTGGTTATGTAAGTGGACAATCACAAGGATGGGGGATAGTTATACTTCTCATACGTTTCAATCTAGTTTCTTGCAGATGCCTAATGAATTCAAGGATGTGCAAAGTACATGGAACCAGATTAACTCAACTCCCAACGTGCAGAGTTTTGTACCAAGTGAAACATATGATAGTGTATTTAGACCTGTTCCGGATCTTACTTATGATCTTTCACCCATTCAACGGGAAGAGACATGGTCTAGAGAACTTATTGTGAATAGTAGCGGAAAACGTGTTAACACAAAGAAACTCTTTAGACAATATGAGCATTTGGAAGAAGAGGGAACAACGGAAGAGACTCTTCAAGCAATTTCTAGGGCCATACATATGGAGGTTAACCGCCGTGTGGATAATGGAGAAGAGCCCCAAGAAGAAGATTCTGAGGATGATGAACCTTTGGAAAATGTTGATAATGACGGTGCTACTAGTACAACTCATGATTTTAATGATCATTCTCCTATTCAAAAGGAAGAAATTGAGTCTAGAAACACTACAATTATTGATGGTAAGACTTATGTTGTGTATGAGAGCGATGATGATTATGACTTCTTTGTGCATCCTACCCCAAATTCAGAGATAGTCGATACTTTGAATGAGAAGTCAACTTGTGAAAAACGTAAGGATTACGATAATTTGCTTATGGAAGATCCTGATTTCTTTTCCGATGAGGAGGACTTGGTTATAGAAGAAACCAATGAATGTCTTAACAAGAGTTCGAGTGAGAATGATGATACTTGTGATGCGATAATGGAAGTATCCAACAATACCGAGGATCCCGTAATACATGAGGTTTTGCAAGGTTTGTCTAACCCTTTATGTGAATCTCTATCTAATGATGATCCTCCCAAACTAGAAGTAGTTTCTCAAAGAGTTGTTAATCCATCTTTTAGGAAAATACCTCATTTGGAGCTGGAATTATGTGCTTCTAAAGTTCTTTCCGAATTTCTTGCTTCCAAGTATCCACCATATGTGTTTGAGTCTAATACCATGCAGGTTTGCCAAGAGGAACGAATAAAAGTGCCTTCCACTTATGTTTTGTATACACTTCCGAGTGTAGAAAAGACTAAGTGTGGGGGTGACTCTCGTGGGATGATAATTTTACTTTTCCCACAATTTGCTAATATTCTTGTGAAGCTTTTGCTATATATGCAGATTTTTTTATGGGAAGACCCCCAAATTTTCAGATTGTTGATATATGGGGAATCTATTTTGAATGTTTCTCGTATGCGTCAATCAGGTGCACAATTCCAATTCTTACTTCCTTTTCTTTTTCAAGTATTCCTCTTATTATTTTTGCAATGGTTTGAAACATTGAGGACAATGTTTGATTTAAGTGTGGGGGTAGGGTATAATATGAATAAAAAAATTGACGTATACAAAACTCCAACTTTTAGAGATTTTTGAACAATTTAGAATAAACACTAGCCTTTCTAAGTAGATGGAATTTTTTATTGACGATGAGGTATATATTGGCTGAGTTGGGATTAGATGCCAACTAAATAGCTTGTTTAGTGTTTATCCTCTATTGTTCAGAAATAGCTATGAGTTGGAGTATCAGTTTATGTAATTTGTATATAATTTGTCGAGTTTGATGCCTTTAGTTAAAAAAAATGGAAAAATGGAAAAAAAATTGGTTTATAAACTCCGAAATCTAGAAACTTGTGCCTTCAGGATGACACTAGACAATATATGGATGGAACCATCTTGGTTGCAGGAGTTGAGGAACCCAAAAATAGAGTCAAAAGAACATAGCTTAGGTTTTAGAAATAACATGATAGTTGTTACCATATCTCGGAATCGTCACCATATCACTTTATGCTTTTCTTTTTGCAAACTTTTTTGTTTCTCTAAGTGATTTGGTGGGTCACTAACATCGAATTGTTATTACTGCTAGGATGAAATAAAGTGATTGAGTTACTAAAAAAAAAAAAAAGAGACCAGACCAATTAGACCAACCGGAGTATATTAAAAAAAAAATATATGAAAAAAAAAATGACACTTGGATAACAATATCTGTGTGTTCTCCCTGTCTCCGTCGCCTAAACAAGCGTGTAATGCAGGATCCATGGGAATTACCATGTAATCTGCTGAAAAGAAGCATGCGCTTGGAAAACCTTGATTTGAAAGGCTATATAAGGGAGAACTCTAGCAACTGGAAAACCTAATCCCGGCATTTTCTTGTGTCCTAGTTGCAAACTAGAGTCGATTCTCCTTTAACCTAGGTTTTTCCAAAACCATATTAGGTTAACGACTTGAAGACTTCATTTGGGATTCGTGAAGCCAGAACCAACTATTTTTTCTGTAGTTGCGTATTCTGATCTTACTTGTTCTATCGTATTGAGTTTTATCTTCTCTAAGATTTACTCGAGATTTATCTCCGATAGGGAAGATATAAGAAATAATCACAACAGTTCTTCGTCTCAGACTCTTGTGATTCCGCAATAAATTTTTATGTTAATCAGTTGGGTTATTGTTAGGTGATTGATATTTCAAGGATGCTCTTTGAGAGTATAAGACCAGATTATCAATTGGTTCATGTTCACCTTGATTTATCAAAAGACGGAACAAAAACCGAATAAAGAATAGACATATTTGTGGGAGACAGATTTGTTTATAAGTCTTCGACTTTGGGTCGTAACAACTCTTAGTTGTGGGTGAGATCAGCTAAGGGAATCAAGTGTGATCACCAGAATCCGGCATGGTTCTAGAGGCGTAAGGAACGCGAATGTACCTTAATCGGTGTGAGACTTGGTTAGGGCTCAAATACATTCCAGTCCGAAGTTAACTTGTAGTAGGCTAGTGTCTGTAGCGGCTTAATACAGTATGGTGTTCAAAGCTGGACTAGGTCCCGGGGTTTTTCTGCATTTGTGGTTTCCTCGTTAACAAAGTTTCTGGTGTCTGTGTTATTTCTTTTCCGCATTATATTTGTTTATATAATTTAAATATCACAAGGTTGTGCGTAGTTCAATCAGTTGATAAATCCGACCTTGTTTGTTGGATATAACTTGATTGACACTTGGGAATTGGTCTTTTGTGCCGTCCAAGTTATTTCTCATATTAATCAGGCTCACGGATTTCTATCTGTTCGATTTGCTGATTGTGTTGAGAAATAAAGATAAAGCTCTTAGATATATTTCTTGATTGAGTCTCGCTTTTAAGTTGGTGCTCTCGGAATTATATTGGAGTTTAGTCCATACAGATTGTCGAAAAAATTATTGGATGTGGTTGTTATACCCTCGCTTTTTCAAGAAGTTTCCTAGAAATGCATCAGGTTTTTAATATCCTGAGCAGAGAATTCCTTCTCATTATTGAAAAACTCATTGATGATGGGATCATTTATTTTTTCTATGTCTTCAGAGATGTGTGTTAACTCATTAAGTTCTGTCCTCGGTTTACTCTGAGTATTTTTTGACTGAGCCAACGAGTGTTCATAGTAAGTTATCTTATCTAGGGAGCGATTGATTCGATACTTCAAAATCATTCCTCTTAGATACGAAATTCTTCACTTTAGCCCTTCGGATCTGTGATGCTCCACTTGTTGATGATGGTGGTGTTTCTATAGACCTTTTGTCATCGAGAGAGATAGTAGATGGTGCCAACTGCAAACATGATTACAAATGACAATACAAGTTATCATTTCGATAACACCCTCATGATTGAAGAAATAACATTCAAGAGATCAAAACAGTTCTGAAAATTGGTGCGAAGCTAGGTAGCTCACCATTCTACCCGGAATTAGCGTAGGGTGACACACACTATAAAGGATATATTTTTAGTCAGCTACAAAGAGTTGAAGGTCGGTGCTCGCTTGATGTAATAATAAGCAGTCTCCACTAATAAGTGATTAACAACTCTAATACTGAATTCAATTTGTACCTAATTTGCCACCGGCATAGCTAAATCCAACTTTAACTCTTTAACAAGTAAGAAACCAGATGTTGTTCTCTAGCACGTCTAAGTTCAGTTATTCTTGTAAGAACTCTGTATATAAACTTAGCGACATGTATACTAGGTGATTCTAGATTATCTACAAGTTGGAGGTTTCATGCACTTATTTACAAAAAAGTAGATAAATTTACGAATCTATATGCTTAACCACTCCCCCACACTTAAATTTTACATTCTCCTCAATGTAAATTGAGTCATCCAAGTAAAATCAAGATGGGAAATCCTAATATGATATGTGAAAATAAATCAGAAGTCGGAAAAAACTAAGTACAACAAGAAAAGAAAAACTAAAAACAAGACAAGAAAAAATAATAAAGACGAGACAAGAAATACTAAACCAATAGGTTGCCTCCCATGTAGCGCTTGGTTTAAAGTCGCCAACCCGACTATCTCCTTGTTTACTATGCCTTAGACGGATTCCTACATATTATGGAAATATGATTGAATATTACTTGAGTGCGTCCTCGCCTCAAAGATATTGAAGTGTATGAACTCTTCATCGAACTCCATAGTCAAAGGTGTCATTGTGAACATCAATCTTCGTTCTAGCGGTACTCATAAATGGTCTACCCAACAGTAAAGGTGTAGACAAGGATGAATTTTTATCACTCATGTCTAGAACATAGAAATTCACTGGAAATATTAGCCCGTTTACCTGCACCAAAACATCTTACACAATCCCTTTCGGGTAAACATTGAATCTATCGGTAAGTTGAATAACTATGACGGTTTTCTTGAGAGGACCAAGATTTAAAGCATCATAAATTGAAGTAGGCATAACATTAATAGATGCTCATAAATCTAGCATAGCTTTAATAAGCCTCGTTTTACCAATAGCGCATGGAATAGTGAAACTACCAGGATCTTTCAGCTTAGGTGGGAGTTTTTTTGTTGTTGTTGAATAAACCCCGAAACATTCTTCCCCACACTCATTACTTCATTACTGGTTAGCTTGTGCTTGTGAGTGTACAATTTCTTTAAGAACTTGGCATAACGAGGAATTTGCCTGATAACTTTAATGAGTGGAATATTCACTTGGACCTTCTTAAAAATATCTCAAATATCCTTATCTTGTTCCACCTTCCTATTAAGCTTTAGCAAACCTGTCAGGAAAAGGTAAAGGAGATACGTAAGTAGAAACATTAGGTTTAGACTTAGATTTAGTTACCTCAGAGTTTGGGAAGAATCAACATTTTTTCCCTCCAAAATGGTCCTTTTTGGATATTCATGCTACCCGTATCAGTAATTTCAGGTTGCACAAGTTGTGTACTGCTTCTCAATATAATATCATTGGCACCCACTCTTGGGTTAAGATGTTGAGAAGGGAGTTTCCCACCATTTTTTGCTTTCAAGTGATTAATCTCCTCAGCCATTGAACCAACCTGTGTTTGCAAGTCCTTGACCATACTATTTGTTCTTTGCATAAAAGATTTCAGCAACTCTTCCATATTTGACCCCATGATTTTGAGGTTGTTGTTGTTGCTGGAATTGTTGTTGTGATGGTTGACCAACTTTTACGTGTTTGTAACTCTTTAAATGCATTGTTAGTATTCTGCTGATTTTGTCTGCTCTTTGCCAAAGTAGCCATCTTTGGCAATTCTGGGTTTTGAGCTTGTTATGGTTGTTGCACTTGTTGTTGGAACTCATTGGACAGTTCTAAACAGAAATTGTACTTCCAACTTGCTCATTACCATAGTTAAAGTTGGGGTTGTCTCTTCATCCTTATGGTAAGTGTTGGAGTAAGTATCATGCCGCTGAGTTGAGAAAATAACATTGACTAAATCTACATTCTCATAAGCTTGGGGTGATGGTTTTACAACCACAACTGCAATTTATTGCATTATTGTTGTCATATTCCTCATTTATTTGACGTAACTCATTAATCTCGTCAACTTGATTAATTCCCTTGATAGGTGGATCTGATCTACATCTTGAGGGTTGTTGAGAATTTGTTGTCATGTTTTCAATCAACTCTTTAGCACGTGATAATGTCTTGTTCACTAAAGCACCATCACCTGCAGTATCAAGGATATTTCTGTCACTTAGTAATAAATCTAAAAATACTGGATAATCAATGCGCCACTGAATTGATGAAGAGGGCAACTAGCCACCAATCTATTATAACGTTCCCAACATTCATACAATATTTCACCTTACATATGTATAATTCCACTTATCTCTTTACGAATTTGAGCCGCTTTGGATGCAGGAAAATGCCTCTCTATGAAAAGTTTCTCCAATGTTACCCAGGTGGTAAGTAATATAACCAATTTTCAGCTGCATCTTGCAAAGAGAAAGGAAAAGCACGCAACATTCCTTCATCCGCATCTTTAGGTATCATGTTTGTGATTAACCATTGAAAATCCATAAGATGCTTGTTTGGATCTTCCGACGCAAATCCATGGAACTTTGGTATCTGACTGATCAACCCAGGCTTAATATCAAATGTGGAAGTTTCCTCAATATACTATTATTGTTGGTCCAACTTCTGAGAAGCTAGCTCCTTGAGTGTACGATTTGCATCACCCACTGTTTCTTTCGGTCTGTATTTCAGTAAGGTACCTGAAGAACAATTCTCAATACGAAATCAAAACTAAATAAGAATAAGAAACCAAAACAAAACAAAATAACAACCATTGCTTCCCCGACAATGGTGCCAAAATTTGATCGCTTGTCGCAGTCCGTCAAAATTATATTACTTTCTCACTCAATAAAATATAACAAAGTATAGAATAAGAAAGAATTCGTTCCACGATTTCTTAAGTAACCAAAGAGGGATTTCTGATTTTATCTAAGCAATAAAACTAAATCAAAAGCAAGTAAATAGTAATAATCAATAAGATGAAGATATTGGTCAAGGATCCGTTTTCATTCTCAAACAATTATTTGTAACACTAACTAGAGTTGATAATTTTATCTCGACTTTGTCAAAAGTCTTAGGATACCTTGACTGCAAGAATATCCTGTTAATTTCCTAATTTCATCACACCTACATAGAACGACGGGAATGTGAATTCTACCTAGAAATAACCTAATGTGGAAAGCGCACTAATCAAGTTTAATTCTCTAGATGCATTAAGTTCTATGAAATCAGGATAATCAAAGTAATCGAACGTGTAAAAGCACTAATCTCTCTGATTTAACAAAGATTATGATCCACTTTTGACTAGTAGGATATATCACTACAAGCACTATTCACAATTATGCTACCTGTAATCAGAATTAATCTATGTTTGTGTATTGAAAACCCCAGTCAATCAACAAAAATGAAAAATCTCTGGTCAAATGATAAATTTTGAAAAATTAGGTTGTTTTTTTAGTAAAAATGTGCATACTGATCATTGTGTTTCCCTTATTAGGTCTATGAATGTTAAGAAGATTGAACTCAATGAGAAATATCTCGGTATTCCTCTATTTCTGAAAAGAAACAGAACCGAATCCATGTCCCACTTAATTAATCACTTTGATAATAAAGTGCCTAAGTGGAAGGGTAAACAACTAACACAGGCTGGTAGATTAGTGCTAGTTTAACATACCCTTGAGTCTTCTTCTAACTATCATATGAACTCTTTTCTTTTGCCTGATACCATTATCCAGAAAATGGAAAGTCTCAAAGAGACTTTTGGTGGGGAAAGGATGGCCATAGAGGGGTTTATTTCAGAAAATGAAAAAAAGTGTGTACTCATTGTTAGAGCACTGCTCGGTCGAACTCGCAAGCGTAGCTATCTCAATCTTGTTTGTCAAGTTTAGTTGCCAAAACTATAAGTCTTGATTTCTAGTCTACTTATAACTAAGTCTCGGACTAGGATAGAAAGTGTAGTTGAGCTCTAGACTCCGCGACGTTCATCATGCAAATACGAAGAACTACTCAAGGAAATGGTGGAACTTCATCGACTAAAAGGTATGTGGAGACTTGAATTTATCTATCACTCAAAAGTCTATCTACTCTATCTCCTATCTTGAGACAAAAGTCGTATTGCTATATAGACTTCGATTATACACATTTGCTATTTCGAGCCGAGTTTATCTCGCTTATCTATTTCTTGAAATATGTGTTGGTAAGCTTTCGCTTTGGCCAAGTTCATCTTTACAAATGACGAAAGTCATGTTGATTGTTTCAATATCTTGAAAAATCGCTTTGATGAAGAATAGTGTGTAACCTCTATTTAACATCCTCTAAGAATGTTTCAATGATTGAAATGAGAATTTAGAATATATAAACTTGAATGGATATAAACATTGTATGTGAACTCATACTTATGTAAGTCCAAAATCCTTGAACCAAAGTATGCGTACTTTGCTGCTCAGGATAACCGGAACTAAAGTCCACGTACCTGTATGCGTACTGTCGGAGGTTCACGTCCAGTGAATTTCTGCTGGAGTTTGTGAACTGAAAACAAACTTAATCCGAGTACTTAAATATGCGTACCGGTATGCATACTTGAGTGGGTTATTTTCTAAAAACGGTTTATTCATGAACTTAAACTTATATAAACTAAGGAATGCATATTTTGCAAACCGTGGCTATAAAGTTCATGAATTGATTCGAGTGAATCAAAATCGTTTTTGCTTCGATTGTGTCTTGTATACTTCTATGAGATCTAAGCATTTGAACAACTCTCTAACTAGTTCTCTTGAGTCATTTGAACTAGTTATGGTGATCAAAAAACAGATTGAAAAAAACAAAGGGAAGAACAACATAAATAAAGATTGAAAAAAAACAAATCCCTAGTAGATCAAAAATTACTGAATCTAAACAAGATAAAACCAAAGAAGTATGTTTTAAGGACCTTCTCATTATGAATTCCAAAAAAAATGAAGGGCTTCTTCTTGCTAGCCTCTTTTAGAAGTAATCCACCAGCAGTCCCTTCTCGGCCTCCTCAACCTGGAATCACGAGCATGTGTTAAAGCCACTTTTAATAAAGAATTACTAGTTAGTGCAGAACAAGTCAAGGAAACAAATTTCCACTTTAAAAGATTGCCTGCTTCACTAAACAGAATCTGTACAAAACTAGTCATTCAAGCAGATGCATACTACCATTGTGTCTCGTAATAAAAGGACCAACTGATCCTTGTAAAATGACCATACAGTTCTTTATGCAATTTATTATTCTCCTAATCCACTTTTTTTATTCCTATCAACACCTTAAAATTATGAAAAATCTAACAAGTAAAGTTGAAACAGACCTTAGTTAACATACGATCGCTCAAGGGCTTAAGATCTTTAACATCCTCAGTGTCCTCTAATAAGACGGCTTATTCCATTAAAGTCCACTCCAGTCCCTGCCAACAAATCATCTTACAATTGTTAATGCCAATTCAAAACCATAGATACACAGAAAAAATAACAACACCATAGCTGAGTAAAAAGGTTAACTATTGTCAAATATCACTCCAATCTGCAACTTGACATTCATACATTCTGCTCAACCATTTGTTTCAGCTCAAGACACCACCACCAATTCTCTAATATCAGCCTCTTGTTCTCACTCATTGGTATACCAACATAACCTGCATCTTCCCAACCATCAAACCAACAACTACCCATGTCATTTCCTTGAAGCAACACTAGTATCCCTGTCACAGCCATACAAACTCATCAGCGACATAACTCAGCCATACCATGTTCATTCTCCATATTATTATTCAAGGAAACAAAACAAAAACATCAGAAATCAAATAGCATTGTAAGAACAGAACTGTACTCGCTGTTCGAAATCACATCACCTCTTCTGATCCACAAGTTCTGAGAATACACTGTAAGTGTCTTTCCTGCATAAAAAAATAGAAAGAAAACTATTAACAATCACTTAAAGATCCTATACATAATTAGCTGGGAAAATTAAAAACAAAAGTAATGCGGAATCTTCATGCATCACATCAGATACCACAAATTCCTGCTCCTATAACTCTAGATCAACTCCATTATCTTCACATCCCTGTAAACCTAACTGTGTACTGAAATCGGGTAAAACCCAATCCCCTTAACCTATTAGAACTTCCATTCATACTTAAATCACCTCCAGTGATCTACAAAATCAACACCAGCAAGGCTGTAATTCTTCTCTATTTGCATCAGAACTTCTCCTCCATCACCGATGTCATCTTCTCATCTTGATTTCTCGGCATCACAACAAACCCATCTACGATTCCATCATAACTTCTCCTTTTCTCTCTTCTTCAAAATCGAACCAGAACAGAACCCTAGTTCTTGGCTTTCAATTTCTATGCAAAACCCATATGATACATCCACCTTGCTGTAGATATCGAACTCGAATCGAACCCAATCTTTCCGACGACGACCATTGGGTTTTGAGTTTAGGGATTCTACAGACAGAAAGAGATCTCTAGGGCTTTGAAAGAAAAGAGGGAAAAGGATTTTGGGGTTTATTGATGTTGATGATAATGATGGTGGTGGTAACAGAAAGGGGAAGAACGAACTTCAATATTAGGGTTTCATCAGGGTTTCATAAGGGGAGCGAGAAAGAGGAGAAAGGTAGCGAAAGAATGAAATGATTGATAATAATAATAATAATAATAGGGATAAGATAACCGAGTCAAACTTTCCAGTATCTGAATGAGCTGAATAGTGAGTCAGTTTTAAAGTGTAGGCAACCACACTAGTTTTTTGCACGCATACAAGTGGGTTTAGTTGCGAATCGCAACTGAAGGGAACAATTGCGAGTTTCGTAACTGTTTCAAACTGTTGCGAATTTTTTGTAACTGAAATTAGCAATAGAAAATTTGCAACAACTGATAATCTGTTGCTAATCCCAGTATTTTGTGTAGTGATTAATAAATGTCGATGTTGACATTTGAATAACAAAGCTAATACTCCCCCTAAAGGTAAGATGGGTAGATTTTCAATCCGAACATCTTTGTTATTCCCCTTTTGTAGTCCAAATAACTACAACATCAATATGATATGTTGCTCCCCCTTAGTCAATGCTTTACTCTTTCGTTAGATATAACGTTTAAGCACAATTGTCCTTTCCTTAGTGATTGCAAATCACTTGTTTACTCCATATATTTCTCCCTCTTTTTGTCACAAAATGACAAAGGTTCGAGCAAATAAAGGTCAAACCGAAAGGATCTTACAAATCTAAAAGACTTGTACAACCCATAAGAGTTAAGCACGAAGGTTTCACATACCACTTTAGATAACCAATATCAAAACCGAAACTACAAGTAATTTAATTTCAATATGTTATCAAGGAAACAATTGCCCGAAGAAATTTTCCCTAATAGTTTAACAAATTGACTAAGAAACTTAGTTCCCTTGTTAAACCAATTGTAAACATACAATCGCTTATTTTGAATACATATCAATTGTACCGAAATTTTGTTAAGCAAAAGAAAAATATATGCAATATAATAAGCATGCTTTTCTTAAACAGGAAAAGATTAACTAACAAATTCGTTACCTCAGATTCCGCATCCTCTTCTCCCCAGAAATATATATCATTAAGCGCAAGTTAAAGTTAGAACTCTCTCTCAGTATGTTGTCATCCTCTCGCAAGAACAAAAGAACAACAACAAAGAGCAACCTTTACCAGAGAAAGGTTGAATCGATTTTAACTAATGCATGCCAATAGCAAAAGTTGAAAACCCGAAACACATATGTTTTTGCTAAACACAACTCATGTAAACACAAATTGATTCAACACATTGTGACTTTTTATATATGAGTTTCAATCAGAACACCTTATGATCCTTTGATAAAGCCTACCAACATGGGCTAGAACTTAATCCCGCTAAATCAAAAAGTCACACAAACCATAAGGGTTAACATCATATGGGATCGAATATTAAGGTTATGAAAACCGAAATCAGACATCCCATATACCGAAAACACATAACAATAATATAAACATTCAAGCACAGGTTACGTAATCGGAACTATCACAAGAAAAATTATAAAATAATAATTTTATTCATAAATAATTGATAGTTTTATTCAAAAATAGACCTTATATAATAATCGAAATAAATCAAAAACTGATGTCTATTTTTCTTGTATTAAGCATTACAGCATATAACTTAATCTCTAGTGGTGCTCTTATTGTTCACTGAGGTTTCTTTAGTGTTCAAACTCTTGAAGCATGTCTCGAGAGACTTGTCCGCCACCACTTCCTCTTTTTCAAGTTGTTCGACTTGAACCTTCATGTCTGCAAGATCATCTTTTGTTTCCTCAATCCTATCTTTGAGCCAATCTTGATTTCGAACCGTCATTATGAGATTGGTTCTTAGTTCTTCAAAACCATACATATAGTCAATCATACTATCAAAAGGTATCCACTTGGTTTTTGTTGGATCTTGAAGGTTGTAAGCCAACAAACATGACTCATCTTGAGATCCAGCAGAACTATCGGAATCATAATCAGACATGATTTTTGATATATTTTTCTTCTTCCTTTCTGTATTGATTCTTTGACAATCCTTAACCTTTTGAGCTTCCTCCTTATTGGCCTTTGTAAAACTGCGAGTTATTGGAAGCATGCTCAAGGATTTAAATAAGAATTAATCAGGGTTTCTCAATACAAGCAAGAGAAAGTTTCTCTTAAGAAGAGACAACTTTCAGACCGAAAATACTCAGGAAATTCCGAAAATATATACAAAATATATTTTTGTTTCCTGTGTCCGAACTTCTCAAGCTGGAAGGTTTATAAAAATTCAAAAATTTCAAATAAAACCTATTTTTGGAAACATGAACATTTTTAGACAAAAATGGATTAGCAGCTATCCAGAAATTATCATACATTTTTTTTGATAAAAACACAAACGAAAAATTGTGCTATCGTTTTATGTGCTTTCTCATCCAAGATTTGAGCACGAACTATGATGAGAGTGCACATTCTCCATACAACTTGGTTGTATCGGAGTAAGCCTTTTCTTGCTTACAAGGAGTATCAGAAACATAGTTCATGTTTCTCTTTGGAAATTTCTGCCCAAAGTATTTTCTCCCGAGAAGATGATCCTTCTTTGATCTAAAGGTATGATCATGAGGAGAAACTATACTAATGTGAGAATTTTCAAAGATATATAAATCTCTCTTAATTTTGTCAATGAGATTTTCATAAGATTTTTTCATTCTAAGGATTTCCTTATTATGCACATCAGTATGATTATTTCAAACAATTATCAGAAATTCCTGATTGTTTCCTTTGGCAGAGATTCTCTCTTTCCCTTTCTTCTGGAATCGTTCTTCATATAAACAAGGACTGTTTCGACATGAGTGAGGAGGAATCTTTTTCCAGAAGTGATTATCAACTCTTACCTCTGATTCTTTTGAGTTGATCTTATCAGTTAGGGGTATATTCTGTCTTTCTACTGAGGAATGATCTTTCAGTTTTTTAAGATAAGAAACTTTTTTCAATACTTTTACCATGGTATTTTGAAGAAGTATAAGTTTCCTATCAAGTGACTGAAAGTTGTATTCCTTAAGATCCTTTTCATGGAATCGGTTCAAAGTTTCCTTTGGATAAGATTTCGTTTGATCATCAGTAGTTGTAGAAAATGGTTTCTCATTCTCTTCTGACTTGATGTAGTTAGGCAGACTACCATCACCATGATTTGTTTCAATGTGATCAAACATGTTTTGTTATCACAATCTCTAAAGTTGAACAAGGACTTTTGGTTTCTTCATCAGAAGAAATTATAACAGAATCATTAGTCAGAGTCATAGGATGAGTCTCTTGATCTTGAGTAAGAGATTTACCAAGAGCTTCTAATTTGACAGTGAGATCCATATTCTCTCTGGCTAAAATATTTAGTTGAATGTATTTTTCTATGATCTCATGCTTAAGAAGATTAAATTATGTCTTTAATATTAACATCCGTGTAGACAGAGATCTTATATGCCTTAGGAGTTTTACCAACTCTTTATCAGTATCTTCTTTTCCATCAGACTCAGATGTTTTCGTAACTCCTGGATCATGAGTCAACGAAGTAGTAACATCTTCAACATTTGAGTAATCATACTCTTGCATAACGTTAACTGAATCAGACATAGATTCAATTCTCATAGGTTGGATCGCAACAAACACAGATTGTTAGATCTTTTCGTGTTTTCCTGCTCTGATACCAATTGAAAAGACGAGGGTACCCAAATACATCATAATCTTTAAAATATCCACCTATAAGTCCTCTTACCGAAAGTGATTGTCTATGGACAATGTCGAGACAATACGATAAATCGGTATTCACACTTTGTGTGACCGTCTACGGATACGAGATTGAGACAATACAACAATCAAAGTGTGATTACTTGATAATAGGTTCGGACTTAACCAAGTTCTATAGGATCACTATCAAGTAATACGGAGTTAACGTTTGTGTATTTTACTTTTAATTACAATAAACAATTATAATTGCGGAAATAGAAAAGTAAAAGACACCGCAAGATTTTGTTAACGAGGAAACCGCAAATGTAGAAAAACCCCGGGACCAAGTCCAGAATAGAATACTCTCAGAATTAAGCCATTATACAAAATCTAAACCAACTTCGTATAGTTGAGACCAAACAACTAAACCTAGTCACTTAGTTTCTTCAGTATCCATGCGCTTCCGACATTCAATAAGTGCACGCACTGGAACAATTCCTTTGGATTGTATTCCAAACAGTAAAGCAACAACAAATCTGTTTGGCAACAACTCTATTGATTCTTTCAAGATAAAGATTTCTCAAGTCATATGCAAAGGATCTTCCGTTTAAACTAATAAACTCCTTTGCCTGGTTAGATTAATTTATCCAACAACTACCGAAGTATAAGAGTTTAGATTTGCAATCAATCAATATAGAATCCAACAAGAAACTATAAAGCGAGTCCGATCTCACGCAACTAATCAATCGAATAAATCCGGTTCTAGTTGGATCCCAGCCGATCAAGGTTTGTCTTCGAGTAATACTTGTATGTCTCATAATCCTAGACTCTCTAGTCTTACCTATACGAAGTTGTCTCTAGTACATAATCAAGCGACTCTTAGATGAGTTTTGATTCACTAAAATATGACAACCAAACATGACATACCAACGCTTGGTGGGTTCAACCGAGCTATGCTCTAACCAAGGCTGAAGTGGAGGTGCTCCGAGAACAGAGGGGAACAAATAGAAATACTATGCGCGCCAGGTTCGATGAGCAGTATGAAACATATCAGATTGCTCAGAAGGCTCAAGCGTCTAGGCATGAGACACTTGCAGTCCAACGTGCGTTGGATGATGTTGTTACTTCCCATCACGCGGTCGACCAACTGTTCAGGGAGTCTGTGACAATGACTGCTAACATAGATCGTGATATAGCTGATTGCCATCTTCATATTACCGAACAGGCGGCTCCGCGACTTCATGGGTATACCTTGACCTTGACGGCGGCGGCCGCGCTCGTATGCTCGATCGACCTGCGAGATGAACCGGCTCGCTTGCTAGTATTAAAGGAAGAAGCGGGTATGTTGCAAACCCTTAGGATGATCCATCAGGACAAGACGCGTAAAGCTTATGATGAACATGAAGAAACTCTCACACTCGCGCAGAAGTCATGGGCTTCTGAAAAAATCATGCATGACGTTCATAAGTTGGTTAATGAAACCGATCGGGCCTTGGCTTTAGCGAAAATTCAATGTGAAGAGGCGCTCTTAATGATGTAGGCCTTGGATGCAGACATTTCCCATTGCCGCGCGTTGATAGCTGGCTAAACTGTGGGTCGGGGACGTAAGGGTTAATTTCAGGGAGGTTTTTTTTTTTTTCCTTTCGTTAAGTGTTGGTGGTTATGGCTTGGCCGTTAGCCATAATTAAGCTATTAATTGCCACATTAATTATTTTATTTTATTTATTTATAAATAGCCCAGTTTTTGCTTGATAATTTCATGCTTTGCTTCCTTCTTTTCTTTCCCTTTTTAAACATTCCCCGTACTCGCCTGATTTTGGAGATCATTCGGCTTGATCATCTCTCCCAAGTCCTTCCTATTGCTTTCAATCACTTTACATTTGAATATGACCGTTGGGACGCCCTTATAGCAGATTCCAAGCGCCTGAAGGCCGAGGCCCAGGGTGGGGGATTCTCGTTACCCCTTTCGTATTTTACGCGCCATCGTGACTACGAGCGTCAACGTCTGGTGACCTTTTTCCGATTACTGGGCGTATTGCGTTCGATGGAGGCAGTTGAGGTGGCTCTTTCTCGGGCCCAAGAGGCTCTCCGCTTGTTTCCTTAGTGTTGCTGTGTGTTTATCTTATGATCTCGGATGTGATTTTGATTTTGGCTTAGTTATGATTATCGTCATATTTGTGTTATTATTATTATTATTATTATTATTATTATTATTATTATTATGTATGTGTTGTTGTTTCCTTACCGCTGCCATCCTTCTCCCCTCTCTCTCTCCCTTTTTTTTGCACGGTTGGGGATGTTAAGCGGCGAGGTAAGTTTAGGGTGGCCGATATGAGAAATCCTGTAACACGCTCTTTCCTCTCTTTTTTTAGAGAGAGGGGAGAGTTCAAAACGCGCCTTCCCCTTTTCTTTTTTAAAGGGATTAGACTTTGGGAAGTTCAACCCCATCCCCCACCCCGTTTTAGAGGGATTAGGTTTCGGAGAGTTCAAAACGCGCCCTCCCCTTTTTTTTTAGAGGGATTAGACTTTGGGAAGTTCAAAACTCGCTCTCCCCTCTCTCTTTTTTTCTTTTTTTTTTTCCAGAGGGGATAGTTCAAAACGCGCCATCCCCTTTTCTATTTAGAGGGATTAAACTTCCCTCCCCTTTTCATTTTTAGGGGATTAGACTTTGGGAAGTTCAAACCCCACCCCCCCACCCTCCACACCCCACACCCCACACCCATTTTTTTTTAGGGGATTAGACTTTGGAGAGTTCAAAATGCGCCCTCCCCTCTCTCTTTTTTAGAGGGATTAGGCTTTGGGAAGTTCAAAACGCGCTCTCCCCTCTTTCTTTTATTTAGAGGGGAGAGTTCACGCCCTCCCCTTTTCTATTTAGAGGGTTTAGACATTGGGAAGTTCAAAGCGCGCCCACCCCTCCTTCTTTTTTTAAAGATGGATTAGACTTTAAAAGCGCGCCCTCCCCATATTTGTGACGGCTGCTTGGTAGTCGACTAGTTACATGGGACGATTCGTAGCCTTTAGTAAATTTGTATGTCAGCCGATCGGCTGCGCGTAGCAACCCGTAGCCTTTAGTAAATTTGTATGTCAGCCAACCGGATACGCGTAGCAACCCGTAACCTTTAGTAAATTTGTATGTCAGCCGACCGGATGCGCGTAACAACCCGTAGCCGTTAGTAAATGTGTATGTCATCCGACCGGATGCACGTAGCAACCGTTTCCTTTAGTAAATTTGTATGTCAGATGACCGGATGCGCGTAACAACCCATAACCTTTAGTAAATTTGTATGTCAGCCGACCGGATGCGCGTAGCAACCCGTAGCCTTTTGTAAATTTGTATGCCTATTGCTCATTGTTTGAAAACCACTCTTCATTACGCGGTATAGTTGCTTGTACATTGATTACACTTATGCATGAATTTTTTTAGACATTTTCCATTGATGGGCGACTTGACCTTGGACCCATCCATCCTCCTTAGTTTGTAGTATCCGCTCTCGTATACTTTTCTGATTTTGAACGACCCTTCCCAGTATGCCGCGAACTTCCTCGTGCTAGCGTTTCTTTGTACATGAGAAGCAATTTTCAGAACTAAGTCGTCGACCTTAAAAATCCTCTCCTTAACGCTTTGATTGTAGTAATTAGTTGTTTGCTTCCGGTATGCATCGGAAAATCGTTCCGCGCGAGTCCTTCTTTCTTCTATTGTGTCTAGGTGTGTGAAAATACTTACTTCATCCGATGTAATATGGCTAGCCATTGCTACTCTTGCTGATGGAATCGTTATTTCTGCAGGTAGTATAACGTCTTCTCCATAGATTAGGGAATAGGAAGACGCTCCTGTGGAGCTATGCTTTGAGATCCTATATGCCCATAGCGCTAGGGGTAGCTGCTCGTGTCATCCTCCATGATGATCGTGTACTGTACTACTCAGGATTCGGAGGAGGGTCTTGTTAGTAGACTCCGCCTTCCCGTTTCCTTGAATATAATAAGGGGTTGATGTGTGTAATCTCGTGTTATACTGTTGCTACAGATCTATCACATCTTTATTCACGAATGACTTGGCATTTTATGCCCTAATTATCATTGGTGCGCCAAACCTGCAAATGATATGCTCTTTGATGAATGCGGCTATTTTTTCTCCTGCGTAATCTTTTAGCGGCATCTCTTCAACCCATTTGAATGAGTACTCTGTTGCGGTAATTATGTATTTGTGGCGCTTCGAGGAATTTGGATTTATCGGGCCTATAATATCTAATCCCAACCTGTGGAACGGCCATGGCATTACAATGATATGAAACTGCGTGTATGGCGCTTTGATCAATGCTCCGTGCATCTGGCAGCTTAGACACCTCCTAACATTCTCGGCAGTATCAATCTACATGGTCGTCCAGTAGAACCCTCCTTCTTAAATTTTCATAAATAATTTCCGCATTCCTTGGTGTTCAACACTGTGAGATTGGGTCATGACCTCCATCGCTTCTTGATCAGATAAGTATCGTAGGATCGCAATGCTATAACTTATTTGATAAAGCACATTCTCGTTTATGAAGAAACAGGTCGCTTTCTTTTGTATTTTCAACGTTGCCTGTCTTTCTTTAGATAACTTGACGTGCTAGAGGCAGTCGATGTACGACTGTCTACAATCGACTTCCTCGGCTGAGCACACTTCTGCAGGTTAAGGTGGATCCTGACAGTCAGTGCAATTATCCTGGATGGCTGTTGCTTGTCCCGACATGCTTGGCCAGTATACTCCGAGTCTCTGGGGTTTTCTATAAAGGTGCACGGCGCCAGTATGTCCACAGGTCTCTTCGTGTAGTTCTCGTAATATTTTCTCCGCTTCCCTCTTGTTCACGCACCTAGCGAGTGATCCTCCCGCAGCTTGGTAGTATAGGGCTCCTTGTATTACTATGAATTTCTTTAGGACCTTGGTAGGCATGACTTGATCTTCGTCAATCTTTGTCATATCTTTGATGTACACTCTTTTCTAGTCATCTGCCTAGTCAAACGCTAAATCCTCCTTCCAGGTACTAGGAAATTCCCTCCTCTTTATTGCCACCGTGCCTTCTTCCTCGCTGTTTAGCTGCATCTTTGTTGCTAGGGTAGCCAAAGTGTCTGCGTGTCGGTTTCAACTTCTGCCCGTGTGATCTAAAATTGCTTATGTTTGATGGATCAAATTTTGTGCCTCCGCTCGGTAAGGCGCTAGATGCGCTTTTTTGACGTGAAAGTTCCCATTTACATGATTCGTTGCTAGTTTGGAATACCCTTTCACCTCCATGTTTCCGAGGTTGAGTTCGTATGCCATCCTCATCCTTAGAATTAGCGTCTCGTATTCAGCGAAGTTGTTACTGCATAGGAAGTCCAGTTTGAATGAATATGATAGCAAGTTTCCTTACGGGGCTTCAAATACTACTCCTTCTCCGCCCCCAGTTCCATAGGACGACCCGTCGAAAAACATAATCCAAGGTTTTTCTGTTTCCGCGACCGCTACTTTTCCGGGTATATGTTCTTGTATCTCGTCGTCCCTTCTCCTGGGAACATTGCTACCAAGTCGGCTATCGCTTGACCCCCGTACTCCTTTGGATCGTTGACACTTGAGTTCGAATTTAGATAGCTACAGTAGCCACCGAGCAGTCATTCCAGTTAGGAATGGCTTAGAAGCTAAATACGCTATCGGGTTGGCTGCGGCTACGACGATTGTTTGGTGAGCTAGCAGGTACGGGCGTAAATTTTGTGTAGTGTAGATGAGGGCTAGGCATGCTTGTTCCACGCGGGGATATCTCATCTCTACTTCTCTCAGGACTCGGCTGACATAATAAATGGGTGATAAGTTGTCGTTTCATGTCCTTCGCCAATACGGCTCCTATCGCTAAGCTGGTGGATAACGTGTATAGGTATAGAGGAACTCCCCTTATTGGTGGCCTAAGAACCTATGGACTGACCAGGAACTCCTTGAATTTATGGAATGCCGAGAATTTTGCTTCTCCCCATGTAAACACGGCGCCTTTTCTTAGCAGAGGTAAGCACACGGACAACAGTTGGGCGAGCCCAGGTATAAAGCGCCTTATGTAAGATATCCTCCCAATGATCGCCTGTAGTTCTATGGTGTTTGTTGGTGGCGCCATGGTCGTGATGGTTTCAACTTTATTTGGATCTATTTGAGTCCCTTCATCGGTTACCACGAAACCCAGAAAATTTCCAGATGTCACTCGGAAGGCGCATTTGAGAGGATTCATTTTGAGTTAAACTTGCGGCATCGTTCGAAAACTGTTCTTAGGTGTGTTATGTGATCCTACGGAATCCGTGATTTTACTGCTATGTCGTCCATGCATACCTCTACTGTTTGGTGTAATAAATCATGAAAGATTGATGTCATAGCGCGTTGGTAAGTGGCGCCCACATTTTTTAGACCGAACGACATTACAACGTAGTAAAAGTTTCCATAAGGGGTCTGGAAAGCGATTTTCAGCGCGTCTAGTGCTGCCATCCTTATCTGATTATACCCTCTGAAACAGTCCATGAAGGAGAACCTTTTGTTGCCCCCTGTTGTGTCCACTGTCATATCGATGTTGGGTAATGGGAATTCATCTTTAGGGCATGCCCGATTGAGATCTAATTAGTCTACGCAGCACCTGATTTTTCCGTTTTTTTTTGTTATGGGCACGATGTTGGCTAGCCAAGTCGGGTGTTGTATAGGTTTGATGAATTCAGCTTCCAAAAAATGTTCCACTTCTTCTTTAATTACGAGATATGTCTCCCTTGGGAACTCGCGTCTCCTATGTTTTACTGGATTGAATTCAGGTGAAACACAAAGGTTATGGGGGAGGAGACCGCTGTCGAGCCCGGGAATTTCATTGTAGCTGAATGCGAAAACGTCTTTATATTCTCGAAGTAGCTCGATCAACGCTTCATTTTCTTCTTTGCTCAAATTCTGACTGATTTTGATGGGACGCTTGTCTTCTTGAGTTTCGATATTGATTTCCTCCATTACGTCCATGGTGAGATCTTTGGGTGACCGTTCTTCTGACGAAGGCCGCACCCCTCCCTCATGTTGGTCCTGGAAATCGTTATCGTATAGTATTCCGTGATAATTCAGCTAACCCTTGGTCGATACCCTCTGAGGGGGTTTCCGCATCTTCGTCGATTGATGACATGGCGCAGTTATGCTCATCAACGGGATCCACCTCGGTTGATTGCTATAAGCGGTAGACGTGTCCTCCATATGGTTTCGAGAAATGTCGGAAGCTAGGTTGCTCTTCTTGCTTCCGCTTCTTTTCAATTGGGAGTACCATCCTATAAAGGCTGCATACGGACTTATATATTTTCGTCTCTTCTTATTTCCATTTAGGTAGCGGGATAGGTTGTACCTCCGGCATCTCGTTTGATTCTCTTGTGGCGTCGTAGAAAACTGTATCTGCCATATATGCTTCTTTGGGGTCGAATGGGGTGCTCGTCGCGGGGATCCGATATTGCCTGCTTCCTATATTGGTTTTAACACACTGGTGGTACATTGAAGCTACGACTTTGTGATTAAGTAACCATCCTATCCCTAAGAGTACGTGAAATATGGTATCATCTTCCAAGATGTAGAACGGCGTGAGAGCCGGATGGGTCCAACCCTCATTACCAAGTTAATGATCTCAATAGCTGTCTGCGTGTGTCCTCCGAATCCCTTCACGAATGTTGTTTGCATTCGTATAGTTGATCGCTACACCCCTATAATTTCAAGAGTGTGTGTGGAGATTAGGTTTAGGGACGCGCCGCCGTCGAAAAAGGCTCTCTTTAACTGTTGCCGATTGATGGTGATTGTTGTTGATGGTGGTTTCTAGTTCAGGGTTAAAATTGTAAAACCCTGTATTTAATGTGCTGTCATTCTGTAAAGAAATAGAGCCATTTAAAAGTGATGAGTGCCCAAGCCTCTTTACTTACATATGTATTGATAAATTCAGTATATGTATATGAAATTTATCCAGAATGATGCATGTAGCAACAATCCCAAATATTCTGTAAATTTTCTAATGTACAGCCTGTCGAGTATTTTCCTATGCAATGTTCCCCAGCTGAACTCTTAATATTGGCATGACATGACAATTATTGTTCACTCGCAACGGAGTAACATGAATTTCCCGAAGTGTCAGTATTAAGATCTACATGAAAATACACACGCAAGTTGCACCGCTCTCTGATAAAGAGGTTTTTGTGCCAACGCACAGATAATTTATTGAATATTGTTTAATTTTATGTCAGCCCACGAAATTCAATTTTCTAACTTAATTTTACCTATTTGCAAAAATTAGGTTTTTTGCGCCCTGCGCGATATTTCGAACCCTATTGGTCGAAACTAATCTTAGATACACTAGGAAATTGATCCATCACCATGGTGCTAGTAGGAGCAAGATCCTACCAAAAATCAGAAAACAAGAAATAAAGAGGAACTGCGGCAAGTAAGAGCAGCGAAAAAAGGAGGCGTGGGAACGTCACTTGGCCGACCGATTTGCTTCAGCAGGCGCCACCTGTGGCCGGCTGGCCACGCTCCCTGTTGATGCTTGCCGCCCCCCTTTCCCATCGGCCAATCAGATCGCTTTAAATGTGCCACACGCACTTTTAATAAAGTAGGAAGTTGGTTGGTCGACACGCCTAAATTTCTTAAGGAATTTAATATGGACAGCCCATGTCAGTTTTAAAACGATCACGGTCGTACGTTTTGGCCGGCTGATTTATCAAGCTTAGCCGCTACCTAACGCGACCGGACAAGCATCATCAGGCACACCGGTGGGCCCACTAATACTTCGACCAATCGAATCCTTTCCAACTCGCCAACAGAGCAACTAACCGATTGCCCAAAGTTAGATGGCCGCGCGACTGGCGAAACCCTAATTTCTGTTAAGCATCATTACATTGCTTCCGCAAAACGATCTCGACCGCCTAACTTCGCCAGCCGAATTGACGCGCACTAGCGGCCTGACTATAACACTGGCCGGTCGAATAGTCTATAGCATGCCGCCAACACCAAAATGGGTTGGCCGCACGGCTTTTAAAACCTAAATTAAATCAATGTTAGCCATTAACTACCGCAAATCATCTCGGCCGCCCAACTTCGCCAGTTGAATCGGCCGGCCTAACTCCTATTCTAGGCGTTCAATAAGATTTGACCATGATCACTGGCCACCTCCCTTCCATAAGGAACAATCGGACACGCCGCGGCCTTCCCATATGACTCCTAAACGATCGCCCTAAGATGGCTGGCCGCGCTTCTTGTAGGAGTCTTGAATAAATTGGCGGCAACCAATAACTGCCGCAAATCATCTCAGCCATCCAATTTGATTAGCCAATTTAACCGGCCTAGATTTAACTTGGATCGACCAATAGGATGTCAAAATGGCTACCAGCCATCACTCTCCTATAGGAACCGACCGACCTACCTTTGGCATGCATATATAGTTCCCGGCAACTTCTTGAAAGTGGCCGTTCATGCTTTCTTTAAGACACTAGGTTCCGCGACCAACCAAGACAAGATCAATATAACGATGCTTCACATGCATCGATTATTTTGAGATGCTTTCTTAAAAGCGATGCTTTACATGCATCGAATACATACAATATTTTATGAGTATCGGTTTCACAAATAACTTAGTTATTTAACCTAATAGCCTCACATGCTATTCTTTGCGGCGAGTCTCATGACTTGGCTCGTCACACATGACTACCCGCCACCTAGCTTGCGCGTGATTTGTCAGAATAATTAGGCAAGACCCACTCAGCAAATTGCTACATATTTTCTATAAAATACTTGAGACATCAAACATGTCACAAACTGGGGGATGTTCATCAGGGTATTGTTATGGCAGTTTACAGCGTGCGGCGTGTAACACGCCAATTAGGAGAAAGTGTCAGGAAAGGCGGACAGTTAGTGGCAGCAGAGAAGTAGTGGGTGTAAACTGACTCGTCTTTCCTCATAGTAAGATGTGGTTTTCAACATTTTCACACGACCCCACTTCTCCATCACTCCACTACTTCCACTTCCTATGAGATCATGGTGCGTTCAACTATGACTTGTATAAATAGGTTTCAACCTATTTCAACTAATAACATTTTTGGTTATCAACACAGTATCCAGAAGAAAACACCAAAAAACTGATATCTTACATTCCGCAAGCAAGTTCCATATTCTGATACAAGTCATAAAATAGCCACACCTTCAGAGTTAACCATTATGATCTCAACACCTTCTTCGCTTCCCTCCCTAAGATCAACCCTTCTCCTTGATTTTGTGACCTAAGCAAGACTGGAACGACCATTTCTTGGTTTAGGCCAGAATTGTACAGATTGATCTCTCGAATCTAAAGTACTCTTGTGCAGTGCATTTGTTTAGGGTTTAGATTCGTTTCTCGGTGGCACACCCAAATTTACCGTTTCCAGCGGAATCAGTTTATACCCCAAAACAAATGGCGACCACAATGGGAGATTAATCTCTCGGTTGCAAAAAATCAGTTTCTCAATTTTTCATTCAAGTTTTCTCAATTCTGAGAGGGTGGATCTTAGGTCTAAATTCAATCATTAACCAGAATTCATTTCAATCACCATTCCCAACTTTCCATTCCATAATGTACACCGGTCATCCAAAACCTTCCAAAACCACGAATGCTCGAAATCCAATCACCATGGAAGGTATGACGGAAATGCTGGAGGACGTTGTCGCAAATCAGTCCAATATCATCAAGCTGCAAAATGAGACGCTTTGTCTCTTAAAGAGTATGGAAAACCGGCTGTGGCAAGAATCAGTAAACATTCGCTCGGAGAACGCCACCAATTTTAGAGGTGACACAAAAAATGTTGAATCCTTGTCTGAGGTCTGTGCCTCCGCCAATGAAAATGCAGACAGAGTATGTAGTCACATCGGACAGGGGCTGAAAGGAAATGACCAACTAAACTCAGCCAACGACGAAAAGCTGAGGAAATTTCACAATACTAAGGGGATAGACCTTCCAGGTGCGTCACAATATTTGCAAGATAAGGGTAAGGAGCCGGCCTATGAAGCTTTGTTGGAAAACTTGTATTTCCAGACCTTCGTAGAAGTTCAGAGAGTTGTCCAACAGTCCGCAGCCACGACCACTCTAACCTTACTAAAAAGAGAAGCACCTGAAGAAGGAGAAATCTACCAAGGCACCTATGAGGATGGGAACTACGCAAATGAACATTATTCAGTCCAACCACTTCACATTGCTGTCACCGATGTAGGGCCCTCAAGAGAAGTTGCATTAGAAAAAATTTGCCGAACTAAACGATCCGCACCAGAGTCAACACTCGCTCAAGCTTCGACTCGTCCTAAAACGAGCTTCGTGTCAAAGCCTACAAGAGTTTCCACCACAACAGCCGCTAACGCGAGAGAAGCCAGACTCGAAGTACCCGCGCTTCCCGCTCCCCATAAGAAGAGTTCTGGAGTTACTAGAAGTTTGGGTACGAGACGGAGTGGTTGAACTGCCTCCCGTGTGGCGTCTACCAATTGATCAAGAGATGTTAGATTCGAGATATTTCCACTATCACAGGTTCATCCATCATCCTACCAGTGAATGCAAGGGTTTGAAGCGCATTGTCCAAGAAAAGATTAATTTGGGAGAATTACGCCTGGGAACTGAAGATCCTCCACTTTACCACGGATCGACACAAAGATATTTTCACGGTCCCAGTTATAGCTTTCCCTGATAGACGATCCATACTTATCGAAGGAATAATGGCTCCGTTTGATTCCAGACGTTGCAAGAACAATACAAAAAACGACTGGGGACTTCTCATCACTAGGGATGCGTCACACAATGAATTTGGATTTGAAGCAATTATCCGGGAAAATTCAGTTTTGTTGGAGGCCTCGTGAACAAGTAAGTCTCATCAAACAATGTTTACATAACCAATGGTTTTGGAATTCACCGGGGACTTGACACAGACGTCAGTCCCGTGTTGAGAGTATAAGCCAATAACACAATCGTTCCAAAATATCATATCATTTTAGTATTTCCCTTCTTCGTGCAATATTTACAACTTCTCCGAAATGGTTGCGTTATTTGCATTCATAATTAGGATTCCAACTTATTAGTTGATCCAAGTATCATCCTTTCAGAAAATGACTCACAAAATCATTTCAAAAGTAAACCAATTCAAAAAAATCCTCACAAAGCAATTACCTACTAGATCAAAACTAGAAAATCAAACCACAAAAGAGGCGTCTCTTTCCTTTCGAAAAAAAAACCTAAAAAGAGAAAGTTCAAAAAAAAATAATAGCATTCAAGGGAAATCATCCAACAACAACTCATTCTTCTTAGAGAAAGCGTCCTTCATGTTTTGGAGAGCATCCTGCTTCAACTTCAGTTCCTGGGATAACTTATTGATCTCTACCTCCTGTCGATTAATGAGATCCAGGGAAGGAACCTTATTCATTTCAGTCTGCAGCCTTTGGATTTTAGAGAACCCTTCACAGAACCAGGAGGCGTTAAACTCAAAGTTCACGCACATGTCCCGATGGTACTCCTAGCTTGAGACTACTTCTCCAGAAACGGTGTGGCCGGTCACACTGCACATATCATGGATTGAAGATAAGGCTTCCTCCACGCGTTTAACCAACGAAAAATGACTGTTAATCTTCTTGGTTATTGCGATGTGTCCATACTTTTCCCATATTCAGGTATATAACTCCGCATACTTAGCTGGTACGCTGAATCCTCCAATCAACACATGATCCTCAACGGGAGCCACAAATGGAGGGTTGAAGATGGAACTTGAAGATGAATGTACGACTAGTGCTCCTTCAACTTCAGAAGATCCTTTGGAAACGATTGCGCCCGCGTCATAGACATGGTTTCTATGATTGAAGGCGCAACAACATCTTCATTGTGATTAATCTCCATCTCAGCAGACATGGTTTCTATGATTGAAGGCGCAACAACATCTTCATTATGGTTAATATCCATCTCAGGGTTATCTCCAGACGCAGTTTCTTTCTGTAATACCACCAATTGAATATTTATTTCATATTCAATTAGAATAAATAATCCAAGAAGAAAAACGTGTGGAAGACTTACCGACTCATCTGTTGGCTCACTGGAAGAACTAGATTCGCTACCACACTCAGAAGTGCTTCTCTCGTCACCACCAGACCCTGAACTTTCTTCTCCTTCATCTTCGGCTTCGAAAGACTCAATATCGCTGGATTCCTCCCCTGGAGGCGCCATATTCTGGCCACGTGCAAGTCTGGCAAAGGCATTCATGTTATCAAGGCCCTGAATTAAAAGAGGAATGTTCAGTGAAGATAATCTGAAATATTTAAATAATCCGGCCAGGTCAAAAGGAAAATCATACATACTTGAATATTTGAAGAATTGAAGACCACTGGGACTGTTGAAGCTGATCGGATGCCACCTGCACGACTTTTTGACCTCCGCTCCTTTCTCTGGGGACTGTTGCCACCTTGCTCAGAAGATTTTCGTTTACCCGAAGGAAGCGTCTTTAGCAGCTTATGTTTTTCTAAGGTCTTGGAAGACGACCTTCCACGTGGATCCTTCACGATGTCCTGCACGAATTGATGAAGAGAGAGAAACTCCTCCTGCCAGAATTCCTTATACTCGTGGGTTATCACCGGCTTTCTTCCTGGGATCAAGAATGTGACGTTGTTCTTTGTTGCAAAAACACTACTATCAAAAACAGATGGCAAAAGGTCTGTTGAAGGCGTCAATGGACGGTGGAACGGAATCCCCGGGTCGAAAACCATCTAACGAGCAGCTCTGTCAACATTATAAGGAACCACATCAAAAGATTCCTTGAAGAAAGATGGGACATGTCCAGGTATACAGCTTCACATAAACACGGTTTCTCCAATACTCATGTTCTCTCCATCAGAATGCAATGTTGTGCCAGAGACGGAAGCAAAAGTATCAGGCTGAACTATAGATGTGTGATCCGGTGCCCAAGGACGAAAGCTAGTTGCATGCATATTGTCAAAGAAATCGATGAGCTTTAAGCCAGGTTTTGGACGCTTCTTCAGCCAACGAAGTATCCTAGCTCCTCCAGATGTACTGGAAAACGAAGCTACAAGATTAGGAGCATAATATTTGAAATGCTCCCACAACCATGCTTGGAGAAAGGAAATATGAACGTATGATTCTATCTTCATATATCCGTTAGAAGCATACATGTCCGCTGCTTGGCAATCCAGATGGCAATACAAGGAACCAAGAAACAAGCTGCCTATGAGAAGAGCAACATCTCGCGCCAGCTTAATAGCAAATTTAACAAGTTTCCGTCTTATTTCCTTCTTGATGGAGCCATCATCAAAAACATCTCTAGACAGCCACAAGGATAAAAACGCAGCGATACTGAGCGTGTCATTCAACACCTGATCCGGTTTCGGTTTCGTAGGAAACCATTCACACACCCACCAAGTATAAAAGCATTTTTCATCATTTTCATGCCGATTATATCCTTCGACCTTCTTAACTAGAGTGGCGTGCATTATTTATTCTTCGTTGGACAAGCTAAAATCGAGATTTCCTACAACCGGAAGATTCAGCAGAACAGCTACACTCTCTAAAGTAATAGTCATCTCGCCCCATCTACATATGGTCGTGTGAGTGTACATACACCATCTAGAGATTAAAGTAATCAAACCCGCAGAATCTTTCCTAATTGAAAATGCGGGGGTACAACAACCACACCCAACAATTCGTTTGGCAATCTGAGAGGACTTACTCAAATATACTTTCTAGAGAATCAACTAGACAGTCAGACTCGATCTAGAGAAAAATATATACAAGAGTTTATATCTCTATCTCTCAATTCAATCTGCAATCAGCAAATAGAAATTTGCGAGCCCAACTGAATATAAGAGAAGTAACTTGAGCGGTACCAAAGACCAATGTTCATGGATCAATCAATTTCAATCAACAACCAAAGGTTGGATTTCCTAATTGATCGATACAACGCACAACCTGTGATATTTCAATTATATAACAAAATATAATACGGAAAAGAAATAACAAAGACACCAGAATTTTGTTAACGAGGAAAACCGCAAATGCATAAAAAACCCGGGACCTAGTCCAGCTTTGAACACCATAATGTATTAAGCCACTACAGACACTATCCTACTACCAATGAACTTCGGACTGGACTGTAGTTGAACCCTAATCAATCTCACACTGATTCAAGGTACAGTTGCGTTTCTTACGTCTCTGATCCCAGCAGGATACTACGCACTTGATTCCCTTAGCTGATCTCACCCACAACCAAGAGTTGCTACGACCCAAAGTTGAAGACTTGATAAACAAATCTGTCTCACACAGAAAAATCTATAGGATGAATAAATGTGTCTCCCACAGAAATACCCAAGAGTTTTTGTTCCGTCTTTTGATAAGTCAAGGTGAACAAGAACCAATTGATAAACCGATCTTATATTCCCGAAGAATAGCCTAGTATTATCAATCACCTCATAATAATCTTAATCGACTAACGAAACAAGATATTGTGGAATCACAAACGATGAGACGAAGGTGTTTGTGATAACTTTTTATCTTGCCTATCGGATATATTAATCTCGAGCCAATTATTCCAATTGTACTCAACATGATAGAAACAACAAGATCAGATCATGCAACTACAGAGAAAATAGTTGGGTCTGGCTTCACAATCCCAATGAAGTCTTTAAGTCATTAACCTACGGGGTCTCGAGAGAAACCTAAGGTTAAAGGAGAATCGACTCTAGCTATGCAACTAGTAACACACATAAGTGTGGGGATTAGGTTTCCCAGTTGCTAGAGTTCTCCTTTATATAGTTTTCAAATCAGGGTTTCCAATCTAAGTTACCTTGGTAACAAAGCATTCAATATTCACCGTTAGATGAGAAACCTGATTCAACCAAGCTAACATCTTTCAACCGTTATATAGAACTTATCTTGTTACAAACTAATGAAATGTACCCTCATTTAGGTTTATGTAACCGTATGTGTACACCATGTTGGTTCAATAATAGTTAACCGAAGTTAACCATATGATTACTCTCATATCAACCTTATTCATCTTAACCATAACTAGTTCAAATGACTCAAATGAAACTAGTTAAAGAGTTGTTCAATTGCTATATTCTCATAGAATTATACAAGAACACAATTGAAGCAAAATCGGTTTGATTCACTCAAATCAATTCATGAACATTATACCTACGGTTTGCAAAGACTGCATTCCTTCTTGTATAAATGTTTATGTTCATGTACATAACCGATTTTAGAACTTTAACCTTCAAGTGTGCAAACGGGTACGCATACTTGAAATACCCGGACCAAAATTGGGTTTCGCCAGTACGCAAACGTGTACGCAAACTTCCAATTCTAGCAGAAATATTCTGACCTAAACCTTGCGCCAGTACGCGAACGGGTGCGCATATTTAGGTTCCTGGATTTCTCAAGCCAATAGGTACGCGGACGGGTACGCATACTATGGTTCCCGGACATGGATTACATATGTGCAAGAGTACACAACATGTCATATCCAATAATGGTTAAGTGTTCTAAACTCTTATTTCAATCATTGAAACTTTCTTAGAGGATGACAATAGCCGTTTTCACACACTATTAGCATCAAAGCAATTTTCAAGTTATTGAAATAATCATAACGAAACATTCCAAGTTTACACCAAATGATTATATCACACAAACCATGTAAGATGTTACTCGGCAATTTTCACATGATCATCTTTTGACTTGCGTTAAGAATATAAGATGAATTTGGTCTAAGCGAAAGCTTGTAAACACATATTCCGAGAAATATGTACGCGAGATAAACTCAGCTCGAAATTTCAAATTTTTATAATAGAAAACTATATCGTAACACGACTTATGTCTCAATATAGGAGATAGAGTAGAAATAGACTTTCCAAGTGATAGATGAGTTTAAGTCTCCACATACCTTTTGTCGATGAAGTTCCACAAGCTCTCCTTAGTAGTTCTTCGTCTTCAAAATGATGAACGCCGTGAAGTCTAAGGCTCAACTACACAATCTATGTTCTAGTCCGAGACATCTATAAGTAGACTATAAATCAAGACTTATAGTTTTGATCACTAACATTGACAAACATGCTTGAGATAGCAACGCATGCAAGTTCGACCGAGCAGTGCTCTAACACTAATATGAAGTGTTGCAGACACCAAGACAACATCCACGATTTGTGCCTTGATCAGATTGTTCCTGACATCGTCATTACTCATCATATATCTCATCCATCCGTCATAAGAGCACAGTGGGTTATGGAAAATCTTGAAGTCAATGGGAGAATCCGAATACTCTTTACTTTGGAGACAAAACTGTATCACACGCTCTGAAGAAATCGACTGAACAGTTCCTTCATTCTATGAATTAGTAAGGAGGGTCATTACATGGCCGGGATGTATCCTTGCAACCATGTAAGACCTTGTGAAGAATTCATCATCTACATTCGGCCTATCTTTGGAATTGTTAGCACTTCCCAGTGTAGCAGCAGAAACATCTCCAGGTGACATCTTATCCAAACAAGAATTCCTTATGTTACTGTTCATTTTTGGAGTAACTACAATGAGCAAGACAAGAGAAGAGTCACTACTCCATACTTCAAAAAAAAGGAGAGCCACACATGCCAGTTCTTATCAAAATTCAATATGGCCACCAGTGGTTTGAATCTACAGGAAGTAACATGGAGTCTGTATGCCAAAATAAAATTTTGGGAAAATATTTTGGCCACAGGACATCACACCCACGGCCAAGTCGAATGGGGACTTGCGCCCACTCGAAAAAAAGAAGATAAAAAAAATTTCTTGCCACGGGTATTATGCCCACAACCAAAACCTAAAACTAGGTTTTCAAAAAAAAGAAAAAAGAGAGAGCAGCAGCGGCACTTACCTCAAACCCTCCTTACTATGATCCTGGTTCCGTTGATCACCTCTACCGATGCTATTAATCTTCACTACAATTATACCAACAAAAGAGGATTCACTCAGGATCGAATAGGGTTTCAAAAATATGGAAGCAACACATACAACGGGAGTCCATACAAAAAAAAGAGAAGAAGGGAGCGAGCGAAGGTACTTACCTTGCTGCTAATGGCGGATGGCTCGTGGTAAAGCTGCTGACGGCGACAACAAGAGAACACCAGCTGCTACGAAAGTGGAGCAAGCAAATAATAAAATAAAAAGGAGAGTTAGCACCCTTTTATACACACGGTGTTTTGAGAGTTCGAGTGGAATGGGGAATCCACCTTGGATTCACGTACGGACGAGGGCAGCCAGGCTCGCTGAGCCACCCCCTACGGACGAACTAGCAGCGCGCCAGTACCAAAACCACTAGCCGCGCGGTCCCGTGCTCGAAGAACAACTTTGCCTCTCCTGGTAACTTTCATCTCCTTGATCATGTTAATTTACCTCTTCATATATCACCATCTATTGCTTACCCCGCAACAATGTCACTGTTACGTTCTAAGCAGGGGACTTAATGTTGATGGTGGTTTTTAGTTTAGGGCTAAAATTGTGAAACCCTGTATTTAATGTGCTGTCATTTTGCAAAGAAATAGATCCATTTAAAAGTGATGAGTGCCCAGGCCTCTTTACTTATATATGTATTGAGCAATTCAGTATATGTATATGAAATTTATCCAGAATGGTGCATATAACAACAATCCCAAATATTATATAAATTTTATTAAACCCTGCTTGCATTATTCACTAATGTACAGCCTGTCGAGTATTTTCCTATGCTGTGTTCCCCAGCTGAACTCTTAATATTGGCATGACATGACAATTATTGTTCACTCGCAGCGGAGTAACATGAATTTCCCGAAGTGTCAGTTTTAAGATCTGCATGAAAATACTCTGGAACACGCAAGTTGCACCGCTCTCTTATAAAAAGGTTTTTGTGCCGACGCACAGATAATTTATCGAAAATTGTTTAATTTTGTGTCAGCCCACGAAATTCAATTTTCTAACTTAATTTTACCTATTTGCAAAAATTAGGTATTTTGCGCCCTATGCGATATTTCGAACCCTATTGGTCGAAACTAATCCTGGATATACTAGGAAATTGATCCATCACCATGGTGCTAGTAGGAGCAAGATCCTACAAAAAATCAGAAAACAAGAAATAAAAAGGAACTGCGGCAAGTAAGAGCAGCGGAAAAAGGAGGCGTGGCCGCGTCACTTGGCCGACCGATTTGCTTCAGCAGGCGCCACCTGTGGCCGGCTGGCCCCGCTTCCTGTTGCTGCTTGTCGGCCCCCTTTCCCATTGGCCAATCAGATCGCTTTAAATGTGCCACACACACTTTTAATAAAGTTGGAAGTTGGTTGGTCGACACGCCTAAGGAATTTAATATAGACTGCCCATGTCAGTCTTAAAACAATCACGGTCGTACGTTTTGGCTGGCTGATTTATCAAGCTTAGCAGCTCCCTAACGCTACCAGACAAGCATCATCAGGCACACCGGTGGGCCCACTAATACTTCGACCAATCGAAGCCTTTCCAACTCGCCAACAGAGCCATTAAACGATTGCCCAAAGTTAGATGGCCGCGCGACTTGCGAAACCCTAATTTCTGTTAAGCAGCATTACATTGCTGCCGCAAATCTCGACCGTCCAACTTCGCCAGCCAAATTGACCGGCCTAGATTCAATTCCGATCGAAGGAAAAGGTGTGGATATGCGCACTAGCGGCCCGACTATAGCACTGGCCGGTCGAATAGTCTATAGCATGCCGCCAACACCAAAAACCGTTTGGCCCAAAATGGGTTGGCCACATAGCTTTTAAAACCTAAATTAAATCAACGGCAGCCATTAACTTCCGCAAATCATCTCGGCCTCCCAACTTCGCCAGTCGAATCGGCCGACCTAACTCCTATTCTAGGCATTCAACAAGATGTGGTTATGATCACTGCCCACCTCCCTTCCATAAGGAATAATCGTCCACGCCGCGGTCTGCCCATATGGGTCCTAAACGATCGCCCAAAGATGGCTGGCCGCGCCTCTTGTAGGAATCTTAAATAAATTAGTGGCAACCAATAACTGCCGCAAATCATCTCAGCCATCCAATTTGTCTAACCAATTTAACCAGTCTAGATTTAACTTGGACCGACCGATAAGATGTCAAAATGGCTACCAGCCATCACTCTCCTATAGGGACCGACCGGCCTACTTTTGGCATGCATAAATAGTTCCCAGCAACTTCCTGAAAGTTTTCGTTCATGCTCTCTTTAAGACACTAGGTTCCGCGACCAACCAAGACAGGATCAATATAACGATGATTCACATGCATCGATTATTTTGAGCTGCTTGATTAAAAGCGATGCTTTACATGCATCAAATACATACGATATTTTATGAGTATCGGCTTCACAAATAACTTAGTTATTTAACCTAATAGTGTCACATGCTATTCTTTGCGGCGAGTCTCATGACTTGGCTCGTCACACATGACTACCCGCCACCTAGCTTGCGCATGATTGGTCAGAATAATTAGGCAAGACCCACTCAGCAAATTGCTACATATTTTCTATAAAATACTTGAGACATCAAACATGTCACAAACTGGGGGATGTTCATCAGGGTATTGGTATGGCGGTTTACAGCGTGCGGCGTGCAACACGCCCATTAAAGTGTCAGGAAAGGCGGACAGTTAGTAGCAGCAGAGAAGTAGTGGGTGTAAACTGACTCGTCTTCCCTCATAGTAAGACGTGGTTTTCTACATTTTCACACGACCCCACTTCTCCATCACTCCACTACTTCCATTTCCTATGAGATCGGGGTGCGCTCAACTATGACTTGTATAAATAGGTTTCAACCTATTTCAACCAACAACAATTTTGGTTATCAACACAGTATCCAAAAGAAAACACCAAAGAACTGATAGCTTACATTCCGCAAACCAGTTTCATATTCTGATACAAGTCATAAAATAGCCACACCTTCAGAGTTAACCATTATGATCTCAACACCTTCTTCATTTCCCTCCCTAAGATCAACCCTTCTCCTTCATTTTGTGACCGAAGCAAGACTGGAACTGCCATTTCTTGGTTTAGGCCAGAATTGTACAGATTGATCTCTCGAATCTAAAGTACTCCCGTGCAGTGCATTTGTTTAGGGTTTAGATTCTTTTCTCGGTGGCACACCCAAATTTACCGTTGCCAGCAGATTCAGTTTTTACCCCAAAACAATTTTAAGATAAAGAGGTCCGAGATGCTCTCCGGGGTAGCATATATCCTCGTCTGTAAACTCGATGCTCCCTTTGGCATGGGGTCATAAGGTTTTCCGGATGTAATGGCTATTATCACCTTCGACGCCTCCTTAACCTGGTTTTCACTGAATCCTAGTGAGTCGAAGAACTGTTGGGCCAGTATCGTTTGCGAAAATTGGCTGGCTACGCCATCAGTGTTTTCGAACGCTGGGATTTCTGCCTCCATCTCGTATGCTTCCTAATCTTACCATGGCCTCCATGTATCTCCGCTTGGGTCGTGCGAGAGCATCATGACGTGATGTTGGGTTGGTATATTATTCCCTTGGTTATTCAACTCATTTTCTCCCGCCGCGTGCTTTCTCTAAAATATCCATCGGAGGTTGTAACACTCGACTGTCGGGTGTTGTATTCTTCGATGATAATGACAGTACCTGGCGTCACTCTAATCAACCGTGCTGGGGTCCACTTTCACTGGTGGTAATTGGACTTCCTTATTTTTCAACCATTGTTCTAGCAACCCTATGATTTTTTCCCGGCTACATGGTAGAGGCGGTGGTCTGACAAAGTATCGCTTTGGTTATCTAGCGCCTTTCGGATTGTAGGACTGAGTTTCCTGTGCATTTCACCCTTATTGACTGTTATTTGCACGAGTATTGCATGGGGCTACTGATACGGTATTGACTGAATGGCACCAAACATAGTCCACGTTGGGCTCATACACACAATCCGCGATCCTTGTTGCCGCTTCTTCTAACTTAACAAAAGTTTGGAACCGAAAATTGACTAGGCTCTTTTGAAAGAGAGAGTTATTCCTTGTACACAAATGTCTACCAATGCATCTTCTTTGATATCCTCGTGGCAGTCTAATGCATAATGTCGAAAATTGGTGATGTACTTTCCTATTTCTTCTCCTATCCGCTGATTGCATCTGCTCAGATCTATTGATGTGATTTTTCTCTTTGCCGTGTAGAATTTTCTGAGAAAGAGAATGGACATGGCCAACTATGAGTTTACGCTTCCTGGCTTCAGGTTGTCGTACCAGGTGAACGCTATGTCCGTTAGCGACTTTGGAAATTCCCTTAAGCGAAGCTTCCCATCGGTTGCTCGATCGTTCATGGTTGACAGGAATTGACTAAGGTGTTCGTGTGCGTTCCCTTGTCTGTTGTATACTTTGAACTTTGGTGAGGTATAATCCTCAGGGTATTGATACCCTGCGACTTCAGGGGAGTATGGGCTGTTCATGAAATCGTAGTTATCTTGTTTCACAACTCGGTAGTTTGTTTCCAGATATTTCGCTATCGCCTATTGTAACAAAACTATGGGCGCTTCCCCTCCGTCTTCTGTATCTTTTGCTGTTTCTTTAGTATTTTGGTCATCTTCATCCGCCCTCAGCAACTTCCTTAATTCTTGCTCTCTCCTAATATGATCCTCCAGCTCTCTTTGCATGTCTTGTAGAGATGGTCGCGCGGGTGGTGTATCTCCGGCTGCTTGTTGTTTGTCTTTTTCTTGTAGCGCTTCTGTTCTTCTTGCTTGTGTGATTGGACTTGTTACTATTCCTACTCTCTCGCCTTCAGGGTTAAGCGGCCGATCAACTGGCTGAATCTCCCGGCGCTCCAGTGCTAGTGCCTTCTTGGTGTGTCATGATGGACCAGAAATGAGCCTCCGGGTGTGGTCACCAAATGTTGAGGGGTGAATATGAGATTGGTCCTACACGTCCTATTCATAATAATGACAACACCTTTTCCTAGAATAGTATGAAAGAGAGCTTGCTTTCCATTGTACTATGTCCTTCCTTATATAGGCTTTTCCCTAAACCCTTTTTCTCATGACATCATGCCACATGCCATAGAAGCTTCCTTATTTACAACAAATGCCACTCCTCTTAATATAACCTTCTACTTCTCCACTAATTCCTTCCTTGTCCTTTCCACTTTATGGATGTATTCAATTGGACTTGGGCTTTAGTCCCAAGTCCTCTATGTTTCATGATGGACTTATCCTTCCTTTAGGGGATCCCCAGTCCCGCTAAGGGGTTACCATTTTCATGTATCAACAATAGTCAATGAGATTATGCCAACTAAGGAGATTGTTTAGTGTCCTTCCTAGACTCTTCACAGGTAGCTAGGGTTTGGAGTAAAGGTTTTATGGGTACACCTCTTGTAAACCCTCCCGAGACTATAACTCGTCCACTAAGGCCACCTAGGGGTTCAAAGGCTTGTTGCGCACGCTAAGTGCAATCGCGATGTCTGCGATAATGAGTTATGATTTTATTTTATTTGGTCTAGCAAATAATAAGTTTGAGGGTATTTGATCGATAGACATATTTATATGTCTACTTTGGTCTCAATTGTATATATTGTTAATACATATTTTGTATTTATTTTGCTATTTTTTATATTTGTAGGTGTTTTTGGAAAATAAAGATCGATAGACCAAAATGTTTCGTCAAAAGGAGTAAATGAAGTGATTTAATGGGCTAGGCCCAAAAGGAAATATGAAGAATTATTGGGACAATTATTTGGATGTAGGAGTGTGGTAAGCATGCCACAGAGTGTGTAGAAGTGTGTCACAGCGTGTGTACGTAGAAGTGTGGAGACCATTTGAAAGATATTAATAATCAAAGGATATTTGAAGATATATTTAGCTTAATGAAGAAAATAAACAAAAAATTATGGAAAAATATTATTCTTTAAGGTTGTAATTAATAAAGAATAATATAATTCCCAAATAAAAGAAATTCGATTGCATGTGGTTTATATTATTTGACATGTGGCACATTCTTATTGGAGGATTTTGTATTGTCCTGACATGTGGCACGGATGTGGTAATGAGAAATAGAAAAGGAAAGTGGTTTCCTTTGAAAGCTATAAATACGTTGTGGATATAAGGAAAAGTGGGGAGCTAGAGCACATTTCTTTTCGAGTTTAATATTATTTTCATCCTATTGTTTTACTTTTTATAATTATCTTTTCGTCAAGAAAGCTCTATTCATTGTGTAAACTCAAATAGTCAATAATAAAGATGGAACTTTTCAATCGTATTATTGTTTCTGGTGCTGTCATGAGTAGCCAATCCTCTTTATAATTGAGGCAAAGGAGGAAGCCATTACATCATGCTTGAGTGGTAACAAAATTTATAATTCTAATAATTTTATTTTGACTACTTGCATAGATTTTAATAGGAAAATATAATTTTATTAATTAATTGTTATTTAATTTGATGGTTTATGCTTAGACTTTGTTCTTTTGATATGCCATGCTTAGGATTTATGTAATTAATATTTAAAGATATAAATTATTTTGGCAAGGAAAATAGAGTCACTTTATGCATGCTAGAGTTTTTTAGGATTATTATATTTTATGAATCACATGAATATGGTTAATGGTGGAATCCATAGCCCTGGTTTTTGTTAATAACTCTTATTGTTATTATTTAGTTTACTTTAGTCAAATCAATATTTTTCTCAGAAATCATTTTTACTAGTCTAAAATCAAATCTTCACAAGTCAGAAAATCGAATCCTTTTACTACTATATTACAATAATATCACTGATCATGTAGCCTCTTCATAATATAAATATAAAATTGCAATATCCACTTATGTATAGAATCAATAATGATTGGACGGCTCCTAGACAGATTGTCTATTAGTATAGAGCGATAACGTCTTCAAGATGTCTCGGGTTCTAGTGCCAATTTCCCTCTAGTTTCCCGACTATATAGAATACATATGTATAGAATCTTAATGATTAGACGGCTCCTTGATGGATTGACCACTAGTATAGAGAGATAACGTCTTCAGGATGTCGCAATGTTCCATGTTCCATGACTATACATAATAAATGTTCAAGATGAATATGATGCTTCTACCATCTCATACCTCAATTCTCGAATAAATATAATGCTCCTAGACAGATTGCATGTTAGTATAGAGCCATCAGTTAATTAATTCTAGTGCAATATTCATCAATTGAATTCCTATATTTTCACCACAATATTTCATTACTTCAATTCATGACTTTTCTCAGCTAAATTCCATGGATTAGTAATAACTATTCACTTTTCGGGCATATGGGCCACCACCGAGTAGGCCTCGAGAAAATGGTGCAGATGTACTTAGTAATAATGCTCAAACTAGCACCCAAAAGCATGGACAAGCATATGGAAAACTCATCAAAAGAGGAGAGGAGAGATAAAATAAATAAAATAAAAAAAAAAAAACTAATGGTCATGGGACCATGTGATTTGTAGGCCTTATGATGAATTGACAAAATATGAAAAACCGAGGGTTTGCTCGAATGAGGGAGTCATGAATTAAGAAAACCATGAAATAATAATATTATAAAAATAAAATAAGTGGAAAGTTGGGCAACGGCGGCGACGACATGCCCGTGTTGTGGGCCCTGTCCCACGCGCCTCTTTATTTTTATTTTTTTATTTTTTTTTAAATATATTTTTTTTAATTATTAGATAAAGAGTATTACATTAAATAGTTGGAAGCCTAACAAGCTAAGCTCCAACAACATACTACTACATTAATTGAACAGGTTGTTGTGCTAGCCTATCAGCGAGCCTCATGGGTAACCTAGCCAAGGGAGCCGAAGCTGATGGGGGTGGCTGAGATTGTGTCACAAGGGGGGCAAACTAACTCTACCTTCCATGTTAATTTCTGCAATATTACGCCATTGGGGGCTCGAACCTGGGACCTCCTGGAACGCATGAAACTTTGGGGAACGGGGATGACCAGCTGAGCTAGGTACCCATTTTATTATTATTATTATTATTATCATTATTAGATAAAGAGTATTATATTGACTAGCTGGAAGCCTAACAAGCTAAGCTCCAACAACATACTACTACATTCATTAAACAGGTTGCCATGCTAGCCTACCAGCGAGCCTCATGGGTAACCTAGCCAAGGGAGTAGAAGCGGATGGGGGGGCTGAGATTGTGTCGCAAGGGGGGCAAGCTAACTCTACCTTCCATGTTAATTCCTGATATATTACGCCATTGGGGGCTCGAACCTGGGACCTCCTGGAGCGCATGAAACTTTGGGAAACGATGCTCGTTTGAGCATTATTACTAAGTACACACGCACCATTTTCTTGGGGCTTACTTGGTGGTGACCCAAATGCCCGAAAGGTGAATATTTATTACTAATCCATGGAATTCAGCTGAGAAAAGCCATGAATTGAAGTAGTAAAATACAGTGGTGAAAATATAATATTTTTTAGGAATTCAATTGATGAATACTGCAATTAATTAATTGATGCCTCTATACTTACATGCAATCTGTCTTAGAGCATTATATTTATTCGAGAATCAAGGTATGAGATGGTAGAGGTATCATACTCGTTCTGAACGTTTATTCTGCATAGTCAGGGAACATTTGTGACATCTAGAAGACGTATTTATACTAGTGGTCAATACATCAAGGAGCCGTCTAATCATTTTTGATTCTATACAGGAGTGGATACTGCAATTGCACAATATATACTGAAATTGCTCAGTATAAATGATGAAATATGCGGAATATTGAAAGCTCAGCTAAGAGGCTTCAATAATTACATATTCATGTTTTGAAGAGACTACACACTCAGTCAAAGATCATCATGACATGAGCTTTCATGTCTAAACCATAAAATGGGAATTTCATATATTCGTCTGAAGCTAGGTCAGAAATATACAAAACTGTTTCAGTAGAATAATAAGGTAAAAATGAAGAGGCAGAGAAAGAGAAGGATTCCATTGATAAGAGTTCTCTAGGTTACATGGATATATTATCCGTTCTATACATGGAGAGGGGAAACCAAAAGACTAAAGCGGAAACCAAAAGACTCCCGTTTTGGACCGCACATCCATGGCCATGGGCCCTTTAACACTCCCCCTTGTGCGGTTCAATAAAACTTCATATGCAGTGCTTCACATATAGTGCTTCGAATGTAGTTCTCCAAATGTCGTCCTCTCCTTGATGACTTGTGACGAAATCAATTGCCGCATTAAAACTTTGACAAGGAAAAACCCAGTGGGATAAAACCTTGGTACAACTCTTCACATGTAGTACTTCACATGTTGTCTCGTACTTTACATGTAGTTCATCACATGCAATATGATCTTCAAAGACCGATGAGTCTAAGTTAATTGCCTCGTTAAAACTTCGTCAGGAAAACCCATAAGGACAAAACCTGAACTAAAGAAAAAGAGTACAATATTAAGCAAAATTAGAACATAGATGGACTCGAAAATGTTGCCTCATTAAAACCTTGACAAGGAAAAACCCAGTGGGACAAAACCTTGACGAAGGGAAAAGAGTTCAACGTGACAGATGCAAGTAAAGGTGATCTGTTGCAGATGATTACTTTGCTCCGTTGAAGTTGATTAGTTGCTTCACAACTCCTAAGGAAAAAAATCCTCGTGGGAAAGACAATAACCTTAGATGGGACATTATATTCCAGGTCTTTGTTGTTTTCTCATTAAAAACCTTGCCAAGTAACAAAACCCAGTGGGAAAAAGCAACCTCGGTGAAGGAAAATAGTTCAACACACCATTAGATGATCCCCCTGATGTCAGACAATTTTCATTAGTCTAATGCAGTCAAAAGGAGTTTATCACACTTTAGTTTGGTGACTTGAATGTTTATAAGACCCTGTTGTTGATTCTGAAAGTTACGTTGCTCAACGGACTATCGCGTTTCATTTCTTTGATTCAGATATTTTCAGTAATATCAACACGATTTTTATGTCTTCAACGTTCAACATACTTGATGTTTTTAGTGTTGCCTCGCTAAAAACCTTGTCGAGTAACAAAACCCTTTGGGAAAAACTATTTTCGATCGAAGGAAAAAATAGTACAACACATGTTCAATTTCGAAGTAAAATATGTCGACATCATATCCTTGGATCCTCCCCCTGATGTCGACATCTCCCCCTGATTACTTTCAGAGTTGTTCCAGATAGTTCCTTTAGTCATATATTTTTCAAAACTGAATATTGGTAATGACTTAAAAAATAGTCTACCATATCTCCCCCTGATTACTTTCGTTAGAGAAGAGATTATTGTTCCTTCATAATCAATAACTTTTGGATTGCACTTTCATTAGCATTCCTTTTTATGTCTTTGCAGGGATAAAACAAATTTATGTCAATGGTTACTTTTAATTACATGATTACATTCATTGTACCAGTCCAATGACGTTGCGTTTGCACTGGGCTATATCTAGCTAACAAGTTCCCTGAGGATGTAAAATTTAATTGAGTACATTATTATACTAAGTACAACAATGTGTCTATTGTACTTATATATGGGAATTTCATCTCCCAACACATCTTCGTCATCTTCCTTTGGACGAAATGGTTACTTACTTACATTTGAACCTCGACTAATCATGGGAGTGCTATCAGGATGCATGTCTTTGTTAAATTGCCTGACAACTTTAGACAAATGCAAATTGGTGGGATAATATACCACAAGCTCATTATTCGGTCGAGCTTTCCCCATATTTTTCATCTCAAATTCGGATTTAAAATAGCTATTAAGGTCTCTTATTATATCAAGAGTACCCATCATGTTTGTACCATCGACATAGATAACTACAATTCCAAATCAGGAACTTTCTTGTGAATACGCAAGGAAAAATTACTTACTTGTCTATCCCCTCCAAATCAAATAGTCACTTAGACGGATATACCACATTCGCCTGATTGCTTCAATCTATAAGTGAGCGTTATATCTAACTGTAAGCGCAGTCTGTGGTTTAGAGTCACTTGATTTAGTAAACAAAAGGATTTTCAAGGACTTTTGTATATATCTGCTATCTCTTGATTCTTTCAGAGATACGTAACAACCGCATACATATGCTACATTTCAAGTCCTTTTGAAATTACCAAGCTAACTAATTAGCGGAATGCCATAACGTTCATTACAAGAGAACAATTCCAGGGATTTGTGGGAAACCTCGCGCCACAAAGCGAGTCTTTATACTTTAAGAATGCTTTCTTCTCACTATTCTTTGTGACAAATTAATCATGTATGTCCAATAGGCTTTACACTTGGTTGGTTAGCACTACCACACCAAATACCTGTATATTTGTCAAAGAACCAAGTTCTACCTGGATTGTATCGGCCAAATATGATCTTCGCTGACATTGAGCAACAAGGAGCTTGGTTCGATCTCATCTTGCTCTATTTTCTTAAGCAAGTGTATATGAAATTAATCATCAATATGCTCGCATGATCTTTCCATTGACTCGTGCGCATTCTCATAATCCACTTGGGATGTCATTGTTCACTGGAATCATTAAACTTCGGAGCATTCTCCAGTTTGATTCATTGACATATTCAGAGACAATATTATGAGATGATTTCTGATGATATAAAATAAGTTGTACCTTACTCACCTACTTCCTTTCTAGGTGACGATTGATCGAACCAAGTGGTCTCTCCAACTTCCTTTATGGAGCCACGGCCTCAACCACACTTCCACTAAGTGTCGTTGCAACACCTTTGTCTATAATGTATATCCCTTATTGAGGATTTGTAACTTTGTAGGTAGGTTTGCAGATGGTATGTGTGATCTCATCACTTTAGCGACATCAGTGTACATTCTGAAAATCGATTATTCGTTGTCACTTCACATTTACATTTGTGGAGTACAAGAATCAAAATGAGACACAGTGGGAACACACCATGATAATTCTTTTCGTTCCCTTAGAAAATACTTTTTCTTATCTCCCCCTAACGACGGGAAGACTGTCTCATTAAAGTGATAAACCGAAATCTAGCGGTAAGAGATCTCCTGCCGAAAGTTTTAAAATGCGGATAATTGTTGGGAACTCATTTCGAAAATAACTACTTAACAGTTTTGAAGGCCCATCATAGTACGATGTGGAGTCGTAATGGCACATATATAGTGCAACCAAGAATGCGTAAGAACACAAATGTCAGGCTTAAATCCAGTTACCAACTGGTACACAGAAAAGGTTGACTAATATTGGGTTCTAAAACGAATTAAGTAAAGATGCATGTAATATTGCATATCCCCAAAGCAATAAAAGGTAGGTTGGTACGCATAACCTATTCCTTAGACACCATCTGTAACCTTTGATGGTAGCCTCTGCGAGACCATTGGGTATAAGATGCTTTATATTGATCATATTAAACATGCAATATTCATCAAATCCTTTTGATGTAAATTCTCTAGCATTAACAAGGGTGGTGAGCCTTTGCACTTTGCATTGTGTAATATGTGCTAGGAATTCTACAAAAATTAAACGCATCGTTTGTTGTGAGCAATAACTGATTCAATGCGTCGAATCATCCACCAGAGCCATAAATCACTTGAATGTTCCGCATTCGCATGGATATATGTTCACTAACAACACTTTATTCTTTGAAAAATGTGTTATTTACCATTTGCATCGAAGTAAAACAGGATGGTCTCAATCATGTTTTACTAAAGAAAGACTTTGTAAGATGAGTGACGTGATTTCTTACTCTAAAGCATAATGGGGAGAGGCAGTGCAAATCTAGTAACTATAGAAATCACTGATTGTGATAGATGTCTTAACTTCGCATTATATTAGTTCATTGTATTGTACACTCAAATGAAGTGATTCCCATGTTAGTACTTCTAAACGGAACATCGTGTCACAACCAATGTGCCTTATGGTTATGTCAAAGTCTTTATGAATCAATCCCAATCAGTTCATTGTTAGGGTTAATATGAATTCAGTAACTCAAGTTCCAGTGATTTACAATTCACTAGATTGACACATTAATTTTCTAAGGATATGCTTCCTTCCACATTCATTAGAAATAGTTTATAGATGCAATCAACTTCATTCTCACTGTAAGTTTACAAAAAGGTAGGTAATAGTTCATGCATGAACACCCTTTGCACTTCACAAGGTGCGATTAGCCCTTAGTACATATAGAGCTTATGCGACTTTTAGTCTTTGTTCTATCTTGGCAATAAATTTTTGAGCAGCGCTTCGCTCGATGATGCAATTATCGTAGTTATATTATAAGGAATTAGTTCAAAAACTAGTGTATATTCCTTAAATTAGTGGAAGAAAAACAACTATCAGTTAGATATTTGGGTCTTGAGAGTTTTAATAAGTGGTGTGGCCTTATTACGTAACAAAAGTTGGGTTCAACTCAAGTACTTTAGAGTGAATATATATTATGTTTCACCTAATATATCTCAAGTGCTTTAGAGAATTTATGACTCGTGTTTTCATTCCATAAGTACAGACATTGGATCTAGTTCAACTGAATAAGATAGTCAATTGGCCAGGCAAAGTTCTTGTTGTCATTAAAGTTGATGTGAAAATTGGTTGCTACTATGTACACATATTACATTGTATATACCAACACCTATGACCAGGTGCATTTCCAACTCTTTCATTTATGATGGGAGCTAGAATTACATTTTAGCTTCATCCCATATTCAGTTGATACCTGTACTTTGGTGTCATTAATATCGGGAAAAAAATACATCTTTGTCATGATATATATGTCCCTTTTCACATGCTTTATATGAGTCGGTACGTCTAACCCTCATTACTTCGGGGTTCTTTCGATTTTCAATTTTTGCTACATTTAGCTTAATTTGATAAATCTCTTTATCTCAACAGGCCAAGAGAATCTCATTACACATGTCAACCAATTACTTTAGGTTGAATAGATTACTAATTAAAGATAGTTCTCTTGTTGTCATACTTCAACATATACTGGTTTGTTAGTATTATGGATGAAGTAGAGAAATGGAAATTTTCTGACTCATATCACCTTTCGTGAGTTCTTCCACAAAATTTGGAATACATGTGATTTTGTTTGCAACGTATCTTTTGAAAGAGTCGAGCAGGCGGATTACATCTCACAGAACATTCAAATAAATACATTGTAATCGAGTTGGTACAACCAATTGAACAAAAGACATCATTCAACTATATCCAATATCATATTCAAGAGAACAAAATAACATTAAGACCAAAATTCTTAAGATCGAGATCAATAATTATAATTTAAATTGACCGTTTATATAATGTGGATTTATTTTAAGACAAAAAATAAAATAAAATTAGGCATGTTCAACAAACAAATAAATAAGCCCAACAAGTACTCAATATAAAAGTCCACATTGGTTACATACCTCAAGCTTTGGTTCCTGCTATATATACGCAAAACCGGAACAACCTTGATCACGCACCGTCTACATCTGGAACAGGAACACATCTGGACTTGGTTGGGGTGGAACCAGACCGGGACGGGTTGGGGTGGAACCAGACCGGGACGGGTTGGGGTGGAACCAGACCGGATGGACGGGACATTTTTCCTTTCCAGCGTTTTCACATAATCACGCGGACGGACTGGATCGTCAACTGACGGGTTTTTTTTTTTTTCCCCGAAGGATGTTCTTTCTCCTTGGCAAGTGAAAAGATTTACCCTCGCAAATTAATACGGACATGTGATTAGATATACGGTACAGTGAAGGAAACCGAACAGTGATTATCTACCTTATCAAGTAGTGGTATTGTACATCAAAATTAATCAAGATCAACAGTGAAGTGTATAATAAATCTATTTATCTTTTCTATTGTTTTTTATTTTATTTTATTTTTAAAAGAAACCAAAGATAGTGCATCGCTATAATAAAATAAATATGTCACCGTTTCATCAAAGATTATAACTAAAACAGGCAAAACATGGAGACAGGCAATATGAGAACATGGAGTATGGCAGATGATGAGAGGAAAAGAAATATCAACCAACAATGATATCGCACATAGCAATCTTCTGAAATATGTTCAATCATGGTTTCACTGAATCCAAAAATAACCTAACCTACCAATAGGACATCAGATCTAGCCTAACAACATTACTGACCTATGCAATCATGTATTAAAAAATTAATATATTAAACATTATAATATTATATAATATTTTGCAATTGAGATTCACAAACAAGAGGAGGGATCCCCTCACACTTTTATTATCACACTATCTCACACGTTGGACGTCATTTTTGCGAATAAAAATCAAACCGTAACGGATTTGAAGCTAATATTTCGGGGATATGTTACTATTACATTGCTCTACGTTCCTACCGAAAATGAGCGTATTCCGAGACGTATAACACCACCATCTACTACTTTGAAAATGAGCCGTTGAAAATCAACGGAATTTTGGTCGTCGAAATTAAGACCGGTATATTGTGAGGTTTTATATTTCGGAATGTGCTCATTTTTGGTAGGCATGTAGAACTTAGTAAGAGAAACATTTCCTCAAAGTATTAGCTTCAAATCCGTTACGGTTTGATTTTTATTCACAAAAATGACGTCTAACGTGTGAGATAGTGTGATAATAAAAGTGTGAAGGGATCATTCCTCCACAAACAAACGGAAGAACAATAACTTTTTGATCCAAATCTAAAATCAGCGTGTGATATGAAGGTGTATAACGTAATCAATCATTGATAGGCACATATATCAATCAGTCATAAAAGGACAAAGATATATCACAAAACCAAAAAACGTGTGATAACTAGACGCAGCTTATTAAACTGAAAAGGAAAAAAAAAATGAATTACAGAACCAACTCGGGAGATCGAACTTGAAAGATGATAACCCAAAGAGAAAGAATTTTTTTAATAATCGTCAGGGAAGAGGTCGTGCTCGATAACGTGTTTCAGTAGAATAATAAGGTAAAAATGAAGAGGCAGAGAAAGATAAGGATTCCATTGATAAGAGTTCTCTAAGTTACATGGATAGATTATCCTTTCTATACATGTAGAAGGGAAAACCAAAAGACTAAAGGAGAAACCAAAAGACTCCCGTTTTGGACCGCACATCCATGGGCATGGTCCCTTTAACAAAAACTATTATTTTACAATTTTAGCCTTCGTCAAAATCTACTATCAACATTAACTCCCCTGCTTAGTGAGGGACAGTAATATTGCGCAGTAAGAACTTGACGATGATTTTACTAATTATAAACGAAATAAAAATTTGAACTTAGTCATCGGAAATGTTACAAGAATCCTCGACTTGCTCCAATGATGTCACGTACGAGCAATGATTTGAATGGTGATCCCGGCAATACGACAGAGCGTCGTCTGGAGAGAGTGAATTGATGAAACACCCCTGATTTGGATGGTTGAATGACAACTTGGTGGGTATAGCCTTGTGGGACCGCTGCCCAATAAGGAAATCTTTGTCTAACTAGGTTTAGGAAATAAAATTAATATAAAAGGAAAACCTCTATTTCTTAATTTCTCCCTACCGACCAGGCATCCCCTTTCCTCTTTTCACCCACGTCTGAGCAGCTGCAAGGAGGACAAAATTTTCGTCGGCGCCTCCACCGACCGCCGATTTCTGACCAAGTTCTGGCGCCGACCAGGTTAGTAGAAAAAATAAAATAATAAGTGGACGACTGTCCAGTAATTTTTTTTTGAAACTGGACGTCTGTCTAGTAATTTGTTTATATATATATATATGACTTGCTCACAGTTTTTTTTTTAGGCTATAGATAAATCAAGTTTTGATTTTCAAAGCGAACTTTGCTTGTTTTGGCAAGTATTCCAAAAGATCCTTTTGTTGAAGAAATGAGCAAGTCCTTAAAGCATCAACTCTTGTGTTATCATCTCTAATTGTTAGTGAAACTGTAAACAGGTAAGAGTTTGGATTTTTACAGTTTAGCATCTATGGTGTTTGTTATCGACGTATTCATGACTCCACGCTTTTCGCAACAGATGATGGTGACTCGTGGCTATAAACACATCTGACTCTCCGGAGAAACAATCCAGAAGTACTAAACCAAGGATTAGAATTTTTGTAGATGTCTACGCCAAGGTGGATCGTCCTTTCAGCGAGGCGAGGGAATTGATACATGATATGCTCCTCAATCATCTAAGAGTAGTACGTGATCGAAATTATGCTTTTCTATCTTTGGTAGATGTGGAAAAAAAGGCGGAGACGCGATGAAATATCCCAGAAGAAAAATGTTGAAGATGAAAAACTCGTCATTTATCAGCAAAAACGGCTTCGGATTTAGCAAGTAAGATTGGCGGAAACTCGCCGCTGATGGCATGGTTTCTGATTCGGATGCAGATGGGGTTGAACCTGTATGGGAACCCGTTGGTCGTAAAGTTGAAACATATCCACCTGGTATGGAGGCTGAACGATTAGCCGAGATTTATTTCAAGGCTTTATGTAAAGAAGACGACTGCTCAGACGCAATTTATGACGATCCTAAAGACCATCTCGAAGAGATTCCTGAAGAAAACTTTGAATATGACCCTGAGGAATAGCTTGAAGAAGATTATGTAAATGATGACGATCGTGAAGACTATGACGAATCAGATGATTAGGCTTATTAATCACTTTTTTTTTTTAGTAGCTAAATATCTTTTGATTCCCATAGTTGTAGATGTTGCCTTAATATTGAACTAGGACTTTTGAATGATAATCCTTTGATATATATCTTGATTGTGTTTTTTATTCCTTTGATTCAATGAAATGGACGAACGTCCATATGCATGAAAGATCAGGTCCGTTATAATTCGTCTTCGGAAAATTCAGATGTTAGGATTTTACCTAAAACGTCGTACAATCTTCATCTGACATCAGCTTTCGATGATATACCCCAAATTTTTGATTCCCATGAAATTTCATATCTTTAACATATAAGATTTTTGAGTTTTGAGCCCATTTGGTTGTCAAAATTTCCGAAACAGTAAACTTCCAGGAAATCTTCAGAAATATTTTAGTCGTCGTGTAGCTTTGCATTTTGCCAACATCTCTTAGCTCGTTCATCCAACTAATGAGAATTTTGGATATGTTGTAGAGGACATCCATTAGAAAAGCATGACATATGACCCATCCTTGGATTTTTCACTGATTGCTCCAATCTTGTCAATTTGTGTAGAACATTGTGAAATTTTTCCAAACGTGTTTTTTGCAAAAACGTCTTCTTCAGGTATATTAGTCAATTTGCTTGTATAATGCTTCAAGACGAGATTTGATGTTATCAGTCTACCCACGCTCTGACAACTATGATGAGTGCACGAGTCTCGTCCCCGTGAATTGTATACTCGAGTCGAAGGGACGTGTAGTATTGTGTATGATAAACGATTAGGCTTGGGGAGTAGCCGGGTCACGCGAACCTTGACCGTGACTAGTCATGGTTGACAGACATACGTCCACATTGCTACTACTGAAGCATGGAGGAACTTCCCGTCGACCCTCATGACCAAAGTCGTCGGACTACTGTCAATCATCGATGAAATGGATAAAAAGAATATGCGAGATGTGAAGAACAAAGAGTTGTACAGACCGAACAATATGATATCGAATTATGAGACCATGCAATTCAATGTAGGCTGGCTCCGTCGTGGCCTTGAGATCGTCAAGATCGATAGGACATCCATCACTGCTAATATGATTTCCTCTTCAAATGCCATCATGGAGGAGGAGAAAGCGTTAGCCTTGGAATCGATAAGGGTTGAGAAGTCGATTCAAGACTTGAGGGTGAAGACCGAAAACTTCCATAAGAGACTCGAAATGGTATTCAACAGAAATTATATGTTATTAGATAGTTTACTCTAGATGAGCGTTTGAGATTGTTACTTGTGTAGGCTTAGGCTTTGTTTTCAATAAAGTAGAATGATTGATCATGGTGTTGACGAAGGAAACTTTTCTCTTAGATTAATGAAATATGTTTTGAGTTTTGGATGGACGATTGAGCATTTTTGTACGAAATTTCTCTTCGAAATAATAAAAATACATTTTGGAATTAAAGTACTTGTCTTTTGTTGTTCAGGCATAATATGCTTTGAGCCACTTGCCATTGATTATCGTCCCTTGCACTCCTACATCAACATCTAAGATTTTGTAGTAACCACTAGGTGGTGCCTTACTGACTATATATGGCCCTTCCCATTTTGGAGAAAACTTTGGAGCGAACATGTCTGTTGAAAGTGTTTTGCCGTTTTTAATACTAGGTCTCCTACTTGAAATGTTCGAGGTCTTACCGTTTTGTTATATGCTCTTGAGATCCTTTGTTTATAAGCTTCAACATATTTCTCCAACTTAGGTATTCTTGATTCGAGCATGTCTAGTTCAGCAATTCTTGAGTTGGACACTTCGGCTTCATCTCATTGTACTCCGATATTTGAAGCAGAAATAAGTTCAAGCATCAAATTTTTACTGTCAAAACCAACTTTGATAGGAAGACCCGCGAAGTGGTTACTTCAAATGTCAGAGTTTGACATAGCATGAAGCAACCAAAGGTCAAGCAGTTGAAGACTTACTCGCCGCCTTTCCAGGGGAAGATGTGACGATGTTACATGAAGATAATACCGGGTAAGTTTCCATATATCTCGATTATTAGGGAGAAAACGTGGTTATTATACTTTGATGGATCCACTACTCCTAGAAACGATACTGGCGGAGTGGGCGTAGTATTAGTATATCTGGTCAGTGAAGTTTTCTCACATTCATTCAAACTAGACTTCCACTGCACCAACAACTCGGCGGAATCCGAGGCTTTCTTATTGAGGTTATCGTTGGACAAGAAAGCAGGAGCGATGCATGTGGAGATAAGAGGAGACTCAAACTTGTTGGTCAATCAAATGAATGGTGTATATTCTCTCAAGGAAGTAACACTTGCTCCATTTAGGTCTGAAGCTCAACGGTTATTAGCCCATTTTGTTGATGCAACAATCATTCATACAGGTCGTACCAACAACAGACGTGCCGACTGTCTAGCAATTTTTGCATCCAAATTGCAATTCAAAGCATAAGAGAAATATATTATTGCGCAAAGATGTTCTGTGTCATTTACTTGGCTCACTCAAGTCGAAGACACTCAAGCAAGTGACTTGAGGACACCCTATTATTTATGAAATGACCATTTCCCTCCCAGAAGGAAAAATCATCCCCAAAGAAATTGAAGAACTTATTTCTGCTTCACGAATATTGTGAAGCATAAGCAGTCTAGGTGGACGTCGATCGACTGTGAATACGATATCATCCAGTCTGGAAGCTGTTGAAACTTCTGCTAGCAGAAGTTCCCTCCCATAAGAAAACTTTTTCTTATGCTCTGCTTATGAAGCAAAGAATAAGCAGTCCCGTCAACAAATTTTTGCTTACACGTCCTCCATTCTGGTAGCTATTGAAACTTCATACAATGTCAGAATTTGGTAATTGAACCCAACTTTTGAAGCTAAGAGACTAAGCTATTATATATAAAAAGAATAACTAAATTCTAAATTGTCTTGGTCATTCAATGATGCGTACACATTTGTAATTCGTAATACCGTGCAAATTTTTCAGATACCATAAACTTGAGTGTATAGGTCATATCTCTCAGCTCGTATGTCCGATTGACGCACCCTTTTGGTATTTCGCAGCAGAGACATAAACAAACATCTTTCTTCAAGGAAGCATTGTCCTATTCCTCACCCGTTCTTACGTTTTTCTGAATCAATAGCCCTGAGTGTATCGCATCCCATCTGCAAGGTTGTGAAAACATCTTATAGAAGACTTTGACTTGTGCCCGTCCGTGGTGGGAACTTTAAGATGAGTTTATATTAACATGTTTCCATGTTTACACGTCTTGATATAAATCTTTTGTGTATGGAGCAGTCTGATCCGTGGAGCATCATTTCGAGATTGAGGCTATAGAGGATGAACAATTGATGAAGCCGGTCATGAAGATGTTGCTCCTTAGCCATTGTTGATACTGAGATCACGGATGGTGTTACTTTAAAAACCATTATTTACGCTGATACCAAGGTTAGTGTTGCTCCGGAGACTAAATAGTTTAAAATATGATGATCGACATTGTCGTTGATCCTCCATCCAGTGAGCCCTTTACATTCATGAACTAGTTGGTGGGTTCATCATCCTTATAAGATACGTTGACTTATATAATAAGATACGAAATATGTAGGGTCGTGTTGCCACGGCTAAGAAATATGAGTATGCTTATTTTATAGTGTTGCATGTCATCAATGATATGCATACTGAAGTTGGAGGCGTGATGAAGGTGTACTCTTTGATTGGGAGTACAACTTGAATAATGATGTTATTGATTTTACCGATGATGTCATGTCCCCAGCTGTGGAAGGCACATGGACTACTTATAAAATGTAACAAAATACAAGGAGTATGAATAAGGTTACCGTGAATTTGGCATTTATATCACTTCTGGATATAAGCAGCTGCATTATCTTCCATAGTTGACTAATAATATTTCTCGTGGGTTTGGAGAAATAACTTCTCTTTTCTTGATGTTCTCCTTCATGAATTTCCTTTAAGATTGTTGGGATTTCATGCTCTGTCAAACATCTCAGTAGGTTTCCTCCAAAGCTTTTTCGATACAAGAGTCCATCATGGAAGACAAACATCTTAGCTTTTTGAAAACCGAGACCATAATCCTTTTGATTTCCTTTCGACTATGAAACAAGTTCATACGTATACTTCCTTAAACTTATGTAATTAAACATAGTTTTCTAGGTATGAAATCAAACCTATGTTCACTACACAATCTGGTAACAAGTTACAAAGATTATGTTGATGTCGCAATTACGAAGTTCCAAAATATAAGCATTATACTTCGTAAATCAATATGCCAATGTAAAGCGCTTATTACTTAATGATATATTGTTCCTTGACACTTTGATCACAATATGATGATCAAGTCGATTATACTATAGTTTCACAAATATAACTCCCCGTGTTATATTTTCAATCAGAAACGACTTGAAAGCAAACGATATATAAATGGAAACAAGTCAAGTCATGTATTCCTAACCTCAAGTGGAAGTATGATGTTATCGTCGTTGTCGATACATCTTCGGAATCTTCAGGTCTTTAGAGTAATACTTGTATGTCTCAACATATCTAGACTTTCTAGTCTAACCTAACGAAGTTGACTCTAATAATCTAATCAAGCGACTTATGAGTTTTGATACTAAAATATGACAACCAACCTTGACATACCAACGCTTGGTGGGTTCAACCGAGCAGTACTCTAACAGAGGGAAGATATATGTAGACTGTGGTGAATTCGCAATTTAACGTATAATTCCATATTTTACTTTTTTTTGTATATTGAAATGCAAAGTATGGAATGGGTACTGAGATTTCGAAAAACGGAGACATTTACAGCTTTGGGATCATGTTATTAGAGTTGTTTACAGGATGGAGACCTACTAAAAACATGTTCAAGGACGGCTTAATTTGTTGCGACGTCTCTTATTACTAAGAGAGTAATGCGTAGATTCTTGATACTATACTACTTGTCCCTTTACACTTTTACAATGAACATGACAGTATAGAAGATTTACTGATCAATGGGATATGGAGGCCAATTTATGCGAGGCTTTGACAAAGATCTTCAAACTTGCTGTTACATGTTCCAGTAAATCGCCTAAAGAGAGGATTGAAATAGTGATTTTATGGGAACATTTTATCTGATTTGCATCGACATCAAACGGTGAAGGTATAGTTGGTTATCAGCATTTAATGATTCAAAAATCATGATCAAATCAGAGCCATGTTAAGGTTGGCAATATAAATCTCACCTACCACTATACAGAGCCATTAAGCCAATAAAAGAAAAATCTTAATCTTGTTCATGGGATACAAAATGAAGGCAAGAATTGAGTCTAATATTATAGGGACGGTTCTAGTTTTCCAGAGGACCATAGTATTTCCATCAATTAAACATAACAAGTATATTTTTCTGCTCAATTTTTTCAAAATCAAAGTTTCAGGACAATAACGAAAAAGATGATTCTTAATTTTACGGTATATGTTTTAAGGTTTATGAGATAGAGAGTTTTTTTTTTTCTTACGATAAAGATAAATATTCCATCAGTTTTTTTATGTAAAAAAAAAAGATAATGTATCAATCTCTCCCGCCAAATAAGGAGATTTGATACGGCTTCAATTGGCTTCGAGCCGAGCCATTAAGAAATACTATAATTTTGGGTTAGTGAATTAAGTCTGTTAGATTAATTGTTAATTTACGTTTCAAACGAAACGTGTAGATTAAGTCAAAATCATAAGTTACAATAACAAGAGTTTTGTTTCTAAAATATATAACATAAATTTCATATACTTCTGATGTCGGGTTAGAGACATATGAAATAATGATTTTACAATTTTAGCCTCCGTCAAAAATCCACCATCAATGATGTGTTTTCAGTTACGTTTTACTTGTAAGATCAGTGAGATAGTATTTCAAAATATCTTTCTCCAAGCTGACGATGTAAAAGAGCTCATCAATTATATGGATTTGGGAAACTGCGATGGGTTGTATTTACAGTTTTTCAAATCTATATAATTGATGAGCGAATGTGCTTGCTAGTATTTTTAGATCTTGAATATCGACTTGGAAAGAGCTCGGAAACAATGAGAAATTGAATTAAGAATTATAAGTTAATCGTAGGTAAGCTTCACATCATTTCTTCAAACATTAATTAAATTATTCAAATAATTGAATCATTACTGGGTGCTAATCTCCTGACCTTCACCAGGTTAATTATGTTCCTTAAGAGCTGAAAAAGACAAGGAAAAACATGCAGCTTCAAACGCCTGAAAAGACAAGAACAAACGGTTCCAAACTCTGGTCCCTACGTACCTGCACATGCACACTGACTCATATCCATAGCAAATTGGGCAATACACACTTATTCATATCTACAGAGTATACAGAAGCAAACCAAGCTGCCGATGGATTGGCGAACTATGCGACGGATATACAATTACAGAGAGGAGGAACGGTAGTCACACACATATGAGACCATTCATGTCCGGATTCCTAAATATAATTGTAACGAATAATTCTATGGGGCATTTGTACCCAACAAGTCACTTTTTAATAAAATCTGCTACTCTTTGCAGAAAAATAAAAAAATAAAAAATTCTATGTAGTAAAATTAGCTAGGCAGATGTACTCAGTATAGAGAGAGACTACGACCCACCCAGTGACAAGCATTAATTCATCGCAGTTAGTGAAATTACACCAATCAATTAGTATATAAATGATTGATAATGGAGGTTGGATAATGCAATTTTAAGTCAACTCCGCCCCACATGCATGCATACCATTGGAATCTTTCTAAAAATACATAGCTAGTTTCATCAGGAACACTTGTATATATGCGCATAGAGATAAAGAAAGAGAGATAAAAGTTAAGAGCTAGATCTTCATTGTGATTATTAGTTTTGAGTATTGATTCTCAATTAAAGCGTACTGCCATGAAAACATCAACGGTAAGCAATCCTGCAGTGATAAGTTTCTTCTTTCTTATCGTCGGCTTATCTTCAATCTTTGTGAGCGTTAACGCCTCGAGGAACCATATTGTCGGTGGGGATCATGGATGGGGTTTCCGTTCTGGTTCATACAATATTTGGGCTCTTCATAGATCCTTCGTTGCAGGGAATACGCTTCGTAAGTAACTGTACACTATTTATCTAATCCACAAATTAATAATACCTAACTTATGAAGTTCTTTCTAATTTGGAATGAATTATCAACCTATGTTCAATATACAGAATTTAAGTACACACGCGGAGCACACAATGTTGTTCGAGTTCATGCTGCTGGGTACGGGAAGTGCAGGGCAACGGAAAAGGAATCAGCGAAAGCAATGTCGACAGGAAGTGACAAGTTAACACTTAAAAAGGGATTGAATTACTTCATTTGTAGTTTCGAAGGACACTGCACGGCAGGCATGAAAATCAAAGTACATGCTAAGTAGTGTTTTCCGAGGTATAGAGATGCGCGCATCTCATTTCGGAATAACTCTGCTTTTCCCCTTTCACAATGAGCATGGTAAAATACCGTTAGTTAGTTTAATCGGAAGGCAAGATATAACAAATTAGCTTCCACGAGTGTATCGTGAAAATTTCATCCCTTCTATTGATTTGTAGGTCTTTATTTGTCCTTGTAACTGGGGATATATGCCATGGGCGAAACAAAAATGAAAAACCTCTATACTTTTCGTGTTATTCGGAAGGTGTAAACCGGAAAATAGTCATATGACCACAAATCATAAAGTATATGGGAGTAATAGACAAGCAAACTATGAGTCTGAGTAAAAAAACACAAGAAACTTAGTCATATATACCATTTCCTTTAAATTTTATTTTTTATTATATCATTTTTCTCTCTCTTATTTATTATCTCTCTAATTTAAAATTAATCGCGAGAAAGCTCTTAACTTCCGAAATAGAAGTCCGATTTTAACAAAATTTATATTTTCGGAAAGGGTTCGAAAATCTCTACGAAACAAGATCCATTGTTGATATGAAATTCGAAAAAAAAAAATTTAGCCCAAGCCGAGTATACATTATGCACCCAGGTGCAACCTGGCCAAAATTTATTTCCAATAAAAATATGCATTATGCACCCAGGTGCAACTTGGTCAAAAAAAATTCCATATAAAAATATGCATTATGCACCCATGTGAAACTTGGCCAAAACATTTTTCCTATAAGAATCAAAAAAATATACATTATGCACTCGGGTGCAACCAGCCAAAACTTATTTCCCTTCAGAATTATACATTATGCACTCAGTTGCATCTTGTGTACTTCGCGGATAAGTCTAGGTTTATCCTAGTGATCACCTGTAATAAATTATACATAACCAAAATTATTAGTTCATGATCTCGAGCAATAAATCCACCACCCTTACTATCACATTCACTATCAAAGCATCAACCAAAAACAAGTATTAAAACAGAAAAATAAGAACAACAAAAAATTCAAAAAAATATACATTATGCACTCGGGTGGATTTGTGCCAAAACCTATTTTTCTATCAGAATATACGTTATACACTCGGGTGCATCTTGTGTATTTCTTGGTTAAATCTAGGTTTATCCTAGAAATCACCTGCAAAAATATTATACGCAACCAAAAACGGTAATTTGTGATCTCAACCAATAAATCCACCACCATTACCATCACATTCACCATCAAAACACCCCTAAAATTACTAGCTGCAATACATTTAAAGGAGTTTTAGGATCTCAATAATGTGCATAAACAAACTGAATAGTTGTGGTTCCTATACATTCAGTTTCTGTAGCACTAGCAATGGCAATCTCAAATTAAATTTATGCAGTCCGATTTCATATTACAACCTCTACAGTACTAATTTTTCACAAATCCTATCTTTGCTTTGATAGGCATTCTATTTTACTGACACATCTAGTGGTGTTTTTTACTGGGAAGCACCTACATTAATTACAACTGCATGTCTAAGTGGTCAGGCTTTTCCATTTTATCAACAATTGCCTCAAGCTTATATGGTTGCATTCACATAACATTCAAATGATTCTACTAAATGGTAAGACCAATTAAAGAATTCCAATAAAGTAGTTGTTGGTAGGGTACACATAAACATAGTAGAACTTCTTTTCTTTCTAAAACCAATACACTCTCACCTGCGATACTATTGTCATGCTGAACTCTGCGACGACTTCATATACTTTTGCTGTCAATTTAGTCACTTGAACAGAATGTAAGATCATTATCTATATCCAACCCCATTAACTGAAACAGACTCAGTTTTTGGCAATTCAAACCCATTAACCGTACGAATTACATCACCATCAAGCAACCCATCTCGGTAAGCCGGAGACAATGGTCGAACCTCGGTTACAAGTACTCCAGGAAATGCCTCTTGCATCGTAATCCAACAGATAAAACTTGAACAAAAAAAATTGTATATGCAATGATTATATTTGCAATGGCTTCTGCTGAAATTAAAACTACCATATCAAAAATTGGTCTATTTTCTTAAGTAAATTCTTATCATCAACAGGAATATCACTGCTTGGATTATTATCAGGAAACCATTAACCCATCAAGAAAAGCTCTAGTTGAATATTCTACATTAGCTGCTTTGAGGAAAATAGAGAAGAAGTAGACATATACCTGATTACTACTACTTGTTCTCCAATCACAGTAGCTCATAATCACCTCCTTTAATTTCATCTCCTCACTGTCACCACCACCACCCTCCTCCTCCACCATTACGAAACAGCAAAACTCCGTTAACATTTCTTTCTTTCTTTAATTAAATCGGTGTGAATTAAAATTGGATTGGAAAAATTGTTCTTGAAATCAATTCATTCCATTTTCAATCCGTACCAATTTAGTTTTTGTTTTCAATTTCAAGATCAGAAACATCATTGATCTGATCAAGACCTAGAAAACAAACCCAACTTTACCCAATTAGCATCATAACAAAAAGAAAAGTTAAAAAAATCGAACAAATCAAACCCATACATCATCTTTATGGGTTAATTTAACTTGTACTCTGATCCTTTAATGGTATTCCCCCATTGATAGATTCATAGATGAGGAAAGTAAAAACAGCTGTTTGACGCAATGAAACTGTAGATGAAGAAGGATGTTTCGGTGGAGAGATGATACAAAGAAGGATGTTTCGGTGGAGAGATGATACACAAGGGTATTTTAGTATATGGGATATAAAATCCGTTATAAAAGATGGGTGAAATATCCAATTTGGATATAAGAAAAGTATCTCGAAGAATCTTGGATATTAAACAAGTGTCAATATTATACATGTCTTATAGACCCAAAAATTCAAATCCAAGGGTTTTTAACCAAAAAACTGAGGCGTAAATTGGGGCGGGTCATGCAACCCCCGAGGCCCTGACCATTTTGTTATATGGGGTGGCGAGCCGGGCCATGTTCAAAAACAAAGTAATCATAGCATGTTCAACCACTTTATACGAGTCTGACAGCGAAATATTTTGCTCGCGCACTCTTCTGGACATGTTGATCTAGCAAATATCACTACACCATTTTCAGGAAATAGTAACTAAAATTTGTAACATCTATGAGCAGTTACGAATTTGTAAAAGGAAACTGCTAATTGGTTGTAACAGGCTTAAGCTGTTATAAAACTTGTCAGAATTCGTAACTGTCCTATAGCAGTTACGAATTGTAACTGGATATGATTCCACATGTGCCATCCGTGTGCGTGGGTAGTCATACCTTCAGAATTTTTCCACCCAAGCCAGGTAGAACTGAGGATATTTCCCCCCCTGGTCACACATGAGCTTAGTCTTTTATCCCCTTGGTCACACACATGACTCAGTCGTTCAGCCCCCCTTCATTTCTCTCGACTTAGCCTAGCCCCTTCATCTCTTTCCTCTTTCCTCGTCTCTTGCAGAAGATAGTTAGGGTTTCAGTTTGAGGGCTGCAAGCGAAGTTTCGATTTGAAGATCAGTTTGAGGGTATCGATTTGAAGCTGAAGATGTAAGTAATTTCGATTTGGGTTTCGATCTGTTCGTTTAAAGTTTTCGATTTGTTCTTTCAGATATTCTCTTCATTAGGGTTTCGTTAAGGTGTTATCTGTTAATGAGATTTTCTATTTTATATGAGATTTTTGTTTAGGGTTTCGATTTTATCTGTGATTTTCGATTGGAATAGGGTTTCATTTTGAATGATTAGGGTTTCAATCATCATCTTTTAGAATTGATTTTAGGGTTTAATTGATTAATGATTTCTTAGTAACATGTAGGCAGATGATGTAAGTAGTTTAACGGTTTATTCTTCTTTGATTATGATCCTTTGTGTTAGAGTGATACAAAAGTGAAACTATGGTTTATGAAATTGAATTTTTTTTTTTTTTTTTTTTTTTTTTTTTTTGGAAATTTGGGTTAATCATGTTGATTCATAATCGAAACAATTTATATGCTGAATTTCTGATGCATGTTTGGGGGTTATATTCCATAATTGTGTTCCGAATTGCATGTCTTGAATATGTTAAATGAGAACTGAGTTTGTTTGTGTCTTCTTTTGTCTATGCTTTTGTGAGGAGGAATCTGTTGGTGTTGATGTTGTTGAGGCAGTGCTACTGGTTTTGTGGAGGAGTTTGTATAGCTTGTTGCCCTTTTGATTTCTGTTTTAGCTGTGTCCTTTGTTTAAGGGTTGTTTGGTTTGTGGGTGCCCTTCTTTGGGGTTTCCTTGTTTGGTTGGTCTTGCTATTTCCATAAGTTGCATTGTTGTGTATTCTTGTAATGTTTTGCAATCTTGGCTGTTAATGCAAAAAACGATTAAGCGAGAGGAAAAAAAACTCTGAACACTATTCTTGAAAATGTTCTCGGTTATACAGATGCTGGTTTGCTTGTCAAGGAAAGAAATATCTGTTTGCAGAACTGAAGCCCTAATGTTCATCAGCATGTGTAAAAAGATCTGCTGTAATGATAGATAACCAGTTTACACTTAGTGGCTAGGGCATACTGTTAGAGACTATTAGCGGAGTATCTATACAAGTTATTCTATTTGATTCTTTCTTCTTAGCATGTTGATACATCATAGATAATTATCAGGTTCCAGATTGAAGCTTTTATGATTTTCCTCCTTTTCGATGGTGGGAGTTAGAAATGATCTAAAGTTAAAAAAATGACTGCAGTTTTACGAGGATTTTTAAGAATAATGGTAAAATAATTAGGGAAAAATTCAGAGGAAAGGTTAGATTCACTAGCATTACCAAGATGTCATCTAATTGGTCGGTTTGGACTTAATTGCAAGGATTAAAAGATTTAAGAATAATTCAATTTGTTTAGTTATATTTTTTTGTAGGTAAGATTACATCAGGAACGCTAATGACAGTGTGAAATTCATCGATTTTTTTCGAAATAATTCAATTTTTTGTAACTGAGTTTATAAACTGATAGTTAATTCACTAGCAATAGTCGAGATTTGCAGTCGCTTGTCTCCGAGAAACTATCTAGATTGCAATACTATCTTTTGGTACCAGCAAGTGCAACTGTGCTCAGAAGAGTTGGCAATAACATGGTTTTCATTTAGGTTTGTCCAAAATTTGATTCCATAGTTCTGTATTAAATTATACTCCACAGGGGAGTTAGGATTACACATTCATTTTCTTTTCTTTTTTTGATGGGAGTTAGGATTACACATTCTTTTTCTTTTTCTTTTTTTGATGGAATATAGTGCACCCAATGTTAGTGTTTTACTGAAAGTAATTTTAGTTAGCTTCACAGTTCACACCAGTTGGTAATCTCTTAAAGCATGGTGGGTACTCTAAGTACCAAAATTGAAAGTCTTTGACCTTTACTAAATGCAGCCACCCTGACAAAACTCAAAACTCCATGTAACATGTGCCACCTTGACAAAACTCTTAACTTTGTCCATATTCCATGACTTGTCTGTTTGACAAATCTCTGTTCTGTATGGTTTAAAACTGTCACAATTTCATTTTTTGTAATGGTTTTAGGTGCAGGATCTTATGTGCTAGTGTCACTTCACAGATTGCTACGATCTTGGAGAGAGTGGAGGCCACATTTGTTAAGCACTTCTGTAACTCAAACCGCAGAAAAGGCATGAAATCCTTGAGGCCAACAGCAAAAAAAGGAAAGCACAAAACCACGTTCTTACTAGGTAATTGAACCTGTGCATCATGAATTAAACTTTCACAAACAAGTTGATTTTAGTTTAACATCTGTCTCTTTAAGGAGGCTAAAGTTTGAGATTCTTAAATTCTCAAAGATTTCTTTATTACGATGCAGGTGCTTGATGTCATTCTAAGACTTGCTTGGCTGCAATCCGTTGTGAACTTCCATGTGACATTCTTGCATCGAACAGCCTTAACCACCATAGTAGCATGTCTAGAGATTCTCCGTCGAGGGATGTGGAATTTCTTCAGGTATGTTGCCATCGTCTCATTGACCACGTAACACTTTACCACGGAATGAGAATATGGGTTGGTGTGGTCCATATAATTTTGCATTTCTTTAAGTGATCCACAAATTATAGGATCTGATATTTCTTATATTTAAATGTTAACCAAGCTGGAACTGGGTACTGTGAATGGATCAGGTTGGAGAACGAGCACTTGAACAATGTTAGGAAAATTCCGTGCATTCAAGTCAGTCCCACTCCCTTTCAATTAATTACTATGATGAAGATAGTAGTAGAAAGGATGAAGATAGTGCAAGGATGACTAGAAAACTAACATATAAAACTAAGAGACAATCGAATGACACACGTCACACACCCCCAGCTGTTCAAATTTTAGGGGACTAGAAAACTAACATCTGAAAAAAAAAAAAAAAAAACTATCATCGAGCATGTAGGCTTCCTGGATATCATATTGTTATGACATAGTTTCTGTTTCATTTTTTTTCCTCCCTTCAAGCCATTTATTCAACTTGTATATATACATTACTTAATTTGCATCTAAAAAAAATGTGCATGATACTATAGATATGAACAATCAATCATAGAGGGGTGAAATGGAGGTAAATTTTATGGGTTTTAAAGTGCTGAAATTAGATACTCCCACTTTCTGTTGCATCTTACTAGCTCAGTGCAATGATCTACTAGTCACATTTTTGTCATTTGGATTGTGCAAAAGCTTCCTGCGCCACCAAGTGTAGCCTAAATGTTTAACTTTTTGAAAATGGGTATCTCCAAGGAGTATCTAGGTCTAGGTGCACAAACACCGTGTCTCTTCAGTTCAATCACCACAAGAGACGGCGGTGCGGTGGTGTTTTTGTTGAAGGATACTTTGGCAATTAAGTATAGTGGTGTTGCACAGGATTGGATCATCGCACTTTGGATACCTCCCACGTGTATCTAAACAAAATCGCGACCTTAACTTATATGGTCTTTTTTGTTCTTTTTGTGCAGTTCACACTTTTGTAAGTATGCTGACTGATGCATAATGCAGTTGTGCATAAGAAGTATTTAGCTTTATGCCAATCAACTTTTTTTGGTTTAATGTAGCTTTTTTTGGTTTAATGTGAACACAAACCGGCTGTTGAATGATTTTCATTTTCAGTTCATCATTTATTTGTGTATATACATGGGTGTTTTTTGTTCTGTTATATGTTAATGCAGGTGACTTCACAAAAAGTCAGTTGAAGCAGTAGTAGCCAGCCGGGGAAATGTCAATTCCTGGTAAGCAATACACTTGGTTATACTTCTATTATTAAGTTTAAATTATGGATTTTGACCTTGAGTTTGTACTTGCGAGGTATTACGCTAGTGGGAAGTGAAGTGAACTGGAGTGTGATTGGAGAGGTCAAGCTTCTCTGTTTGACTGGACAAGATCAACCTCGTTAGCGAGAACTTTATCCCCCCGGGTTTTGGAAAGTCAGCTGAATGCCAAGAAGGTATATGGTTTCCCTGCTGACCAGTTGTATATACTTCTTATTTTGTTAGACTTTTTCTTTCTCAGTTCTTATTTCATAACTATTAGCCCACTTAATTTCTAGACAGTTCACTAGGAATCCATCATTTGAACTTCAAATGATTCTGACTGTTTTTTTTTTCCTTCTTTTACTCATGTTGTAGTTGCATTTGTTCATATCTGTGTATCGACTGAGTGTAAATTGCATTTGAAAGTATGCTTGTTATCCGGGTTGTAGGTATTTTTCTCTTATTTATTTGTTTCTCACCACATGATCTGGAGAGAAACCTCAAAACCACTTGCGAAGAATTTAATATGTTGGTCACCAAGCTAGTTGTAGATCCGATGCTTTCGTTTGTGACCAAGGTGAATATTTTTTCTTTCTGTGGGATGGATGGAATGTGATGAAGGTTTGATACTGCTTCGTTCTTGGAAGAGATGGCTCGTGCAAGAGCAAATGAGCAATGGGCATTGAAGTTACTGCATAGCTGCTGCGACATTGGATTCCATCAGCTTCACCAATTCTGCTTCAAATGTAGTAGTCTGTCGTATGATTATGTGAGTCCTGTTTCTGTTGGTTTTATCTTATCTAATATACCCTAGGAATAAAACTTGGGAATTATGCAATAGTATAAAACTTAGGGATTGTCTTTTAAGTTTATCTAATATACCCTAGGAATAAAACTTGGGAATTATGCAATAGTATAAAACTTAGGGATTGTCTTTTAAGTTATGAACTGATTCGAATGTAGGAGGAACAAAATTTATTGTTAATAAAGGAAGTTATTGTTGAATGCGTGATTGAATCTGTGGGATGGAAAGATTTGCAGATTATTTTGAATTCGGGCGTATTTCGGCTGAAAGTGTACTGTCCGGCTGCTGAAAGTGCACTGATGATGGTCAATATTGACCGGGTCAAAGAAGGAATATTTGACTGGCAGTAATTCTTTTTTTATGTTACTAAAAATTCGTAACAGCTGTAAGCTGTTTCAACCTGTCATGTAGTAACAGTTAAAAACTGTTTCAAAATGACACGTCGTAACAACTTAACTCTGTTACGACCCTCCTGTTACAAATAATTCGTAACAGGTCCTTGCTCTGACGAAATTCCACGTAGTAACAGCCGCTGTCTGTTACAACCGAAAAATTAGTAACAGCTACATGCTGTTACAAATATTTGTCACGCCACCTTTTGAAACAGAACCTGGCTGTTACAACCCTGTTTTGTAACATGTAGAATCTGTTTCTAATCGGCCAAAATGGTGTAGTGTATCACAACCATTTTACTTATAGTTGGCGTGATTATACTTGCAAAAAAAAAAAATTTATAAAAAATTTGTACAAATTAACTAGATTGACTAAATGACGTGCATATCTTTAAATAGTTGGTTGTGATATCTACTAGATTAAAAATGTTTGAACACCCTACGAGCAAAATATTTTCTAGTCGGGCTAGGCTAGACAACAATAGAATTAATGAATGCAAACTTTTATCTTTTTACAAGGAAAGTAAAAAAAAAAAGGTTATGCAACTCTAAATAAATTGCATTCATTCTTTATGAATAAAAATTTATTTTCATTATCAAGTCATATTTTAAGATCGCAAAGTGTTCCAAGTAAACGAGCATGTTCGAAACTGGAGAAATCATTTTCTCTTTTTTAACTCTTGGTGACCCAATAAATTAGGGGTTTGGTTTCAGCTTATTATCTTGATTGGTTACACTTGAGTATGTTGTATAGTATTTATAGCAAAAACATTTTGGCACCGACATAAGGGTATACCGAATTCTACTGAACCAAAATTCACGTAGAAACCACTTCAAAGTCTTTTTTTTTTTTTTTGAAGAAACATAAATTTTATTGAAAGCAACATAGTACAAACTAATCTAAAAGCACAAGCAAAAACAGAAGAACATCTAAACAATCAACTACACCTTCTAAACACAACAAACAGAAGACTCCTACTGAGAATCCTTACAACAAAACAAGAACGGATAAATCAAAGCTCAGAAACTAAAACGCAAGACCTAGAAAATCTACAGAGGCTAACAAACTTAAACCTAACCCTTTAAACTTCCAACTGCATATCACACTTATATTGCAGATGGATTGAGGTAATAACTTTGGGAGGATTAGAGACCCATTGATCATTACATTGATGGATTCTAGCATACTTAGCTAAAATATCATCTGCCTTATTACATCTTCTATGATGATATTGAACCTGAATGTGTGATAACTCACTAATCACACTGAAACATTCTAATAACAAAGACTTATCTTCCCATCTAACTCCTTTCATTTGACTTGTTCTCAAGGCTTCCATGATAATTTTATTATCACCTTCAATGATAATCTTACTAAGACTTTTATTAGTAATCCAATTAGCAGCTTGGAACACAGCAAAAGCTTCAGCCTGATCAACATCTCTAGCCTTCAATATGATGTCCACGGCTTCCGGAGAAGTTCCTGTATGATTTCGAACTACAAAAGCCACACCATCATAATTAGAATTAGGAAGAATAGAAGCATCTACATTTATTTTAAGCCAATCAACAGGTGGAGGATGCCAATGCCTAGGACTAGTTGAGCTAGATTTCATAAGAATACTAGAATGAGTAGGATATATGCAAATATGATACTGATGACACAAATTAAATATTTGATGAATTATAGTTCTAAGATGCAAATGTTTTCCTTTAAATACTTTCATACATCTACTCTTCCAAAGCTGCCACATAGTAATCACAGCCAGATTAATCAATTCTTTTCTAGCACTACAAACCAAATAATTTCTTTCTGTCCATGATAAGATCCAATCTCGCATAGTAAGATAATTATAAGCATCTTGAAGAATAGTTTGAGAGACACCAAACCAAACTTCTCTAGCATATGGACAATGAAGCAACAAATGATCCTTAGTCTCTAGTTGTTGATCACACAGTAAGCAATTCTCTGAAATCTAGCTATAACTGGCAGAATATATCTTGTGATTTTCCACAGAAATAATTTTGACACTTAAAAGGAACATCCAGATGCCATATGAGAAGCCACATTCTCTCTTGTTGCTTGGAAACTTCCTTCTGAGAATGTTGCCTTAAGATAGCATTATAAGTAGAGTTGACTGAAAATGCACCATTTTTAGTAAGAGACCATCTCATGGTATCCACTGCTGGTTGAGGAGGTATTCTTATTTCAGTGATTTGAGAAATCTGATCATTATTAAAGATCTGATGCAGAATATCTTGTCTCCAATTTCTATGTTAATGATCAATAAGAGCAGAAACATTGAGAGTAGAAGTATTCATATACATCTGAACTTGATGTGACACATTTCTAAACCAATGAGCATTACCCACATAAATTATGGATCCATCACCAATCTCCCAAACATGAAACCTATTAACCCAATGTAAAGTTGTTGTATCCCTTGTCATATCCAAGTGCCTTTTTTTTTTTTTTTTTTTAATATGCCCATATAAAGGATCAATATTTCTGAAATATCTAGCTTGTAACAGTTGGAACCATTTAGCATCTGGCCATGAAGCATTCTCCATGCAAGCTTAGTTAACAGTGCTTCATTGAAAAATTTAGTATGCTTAAACCCTAAACCTCCCATGCGTTTTGGTTTATTTATCTCTCTCCATCTAATGATTCTGCCACCCCTAGAAGTAGATTTATTCCACCAGTAATTTCTTTGCAGAGACTCCAGTTTCCTAACTGATTTTTCTGGAATTTGCAAGCATCCCATCTGAAATTGAGCCATTGAAGCGACATCAGCTTGAATTTGGGTACTTCTACCAGCTTGATTAACCAATTTCCCTAGCCATGATTGTAATTTAGTGATAAGTGCATAATTCATATGATTTTAGTGTCCATTCCATACTTGTTTTAGCTATTATTCTTGCATATTTTCGTATTATTACTCTTGTTTCCTCTTATTTGTCTCTATTAGGTGAATCATCCAAAAAGGAGCTACAAAGTGCTAAAAAGAGATAAGAATAAAAGTATTCCAAGTATCCAAGTGCCCAAGTGCCCAAGTCCAAGAGAAGTTGAAGAAGTGCGACGAAAAGGAGCAAAACGCTCAAAATCAAGAGACGGACCAAAGACCAATCTTAACTCATTCAAATACTGTATTTATTATCACCATATTGAAGATAATTGAAATAGTAAAATAATTCAAAAAGAATGAGGTCATTCCGAGTTTGGACGAAGAAGTTACGGCCAAAACGATTTTATCGAATACCGAAGACAAGTCCTTTCGCAAATGGGGGTAACTGAAATTTCAGTTCGCAAACGGTGTTCGCAAACAAGATTACCTGGATTTTATGGCAAAGTTTTGTTCGCAAACAGGGTTCGTAAACCATGAAGGCCAAAAATCACGAACTACTTTTAGGGTCTTTCTTTCGTAACTTAAGGTCGGGTTCCTTAACCGATTTAGATACTTGAGGGACAAGCAATGTAAATCTATATAAATGGGTATTAGGTCATGTTAAAGGAGACATATAGGGATAACGAAATTGTAAGTCTTGGAGAGGAGAAACTACACACGGAGCGAAAGCTAGGGTTTCGGAGCGGTTCATCAATCGTAACGATATCTCTTAACTTTTCTTATATGTATAACATGGATGCTACTACATCCATGAGTAGCTAAATCCATACTTGATTGAGGATGAATTCTAAGTTGTAAACTTTATTTGATTTAATATATTAATCTATTTTGATTTCTTCATATGATTATCGTTGTTTTCTACTATGAGTAAATATTATGATTGATTGATTGTTCTAGGTGGCCAACTAAATCAGTTTATTGATTAATCTAAAGCTAGTAAAGGGTTAGCATATCTGTGTAATTGTTGAATAACCCCTACACAAGTAGAAAACGTGAAACCTTACAGAGGGATTCTTTGGAGCAATCACGTGTAGAAACAACACTAGAAAGTGGACCTTGAGCTAAGAGTCTAACTACTAGGATTAACCTAAGTCACAAAATATAAAGCTTTCGACCAAGCTACACCTTGAGTGCATTACTACTTGGTGGTTTGGACGAATAGAATCTGGTATTCGAGCGCTTCGGTATCCAGTGACCAAAGGACTTAAGAGAATAACCGTGCTCTAGATGCTTTTCTACGGTTGGTGATAATCTATGATTAATGACGAATAGATGAATATATTAACTCATTGACTGTTTATTAACAAAGAAGGATTCCTCGATCATATCTCTCTCTATTGCTTACAACTTAATATTTTCAATTGCTTTTATTTACTTTGTTCAAAATCTAAAACAAACCCCCCTTTGTGACACTTTGACAACTAAAACTCATTGTTCTTCGTGGGAACGATCCTTGCTTCCATTATATTACCAGTTAATTGTGTGTAAATAAGTTATTTAATTTGATTGCACTTACGACAGCCATCATTTAGAGCCCATTTTATCTATTGTCTCATCAAAACAAACATTTTTATTTCTACCAATGAATAAATTTATACCCAGATATTTCTTATGCAAAGGCATACACTTCATCTTCACCATTGAAGTAAGATTTTGTTTAGATGCATCACTTAAATTCTTACTAAAATGAATGCTAGACTTCTAAAGATTAACAATTTGTCCAAAGGCAGCAGAGAATTGATTAATAATTTCCATTAAGTTGGGAACAAACTTTACTGATGCCTTTGATAATAATATGCAATCATCCGCGAAAAAAATATGAGGGATTTTAGGACATCTTGTGGCTGGCTGTAATGGAATAATCAAACCATTCTTTTCAGCTGTCTGCAACATTCTGCTCAAAGCTTCCATGCAAAGAATAAAAATATATGGATATAAAGCATCACCTTGCCTCAGACCTCGAGAAGGAATAAAAGAAGCAGTATGAGAACCATTAAACAAGATTGAAATATATGAAGTACTAATGCATTGATTGATAAGTAGACACCACTTTTCTCTAAAACCCAACCTCTTCATAATATTAATGATGAAACTCCATTCCATTCTATCAAACGCCTTTACCACATCCAATTAAATTGATACTGCCCAAGGAAACATATTATTTTTTTTCTTCATATAATCAATGACTTCATGAGCAATAATGGTGTTATCTAGAATGTTTCTACCTGGCACATAGGCTGCTTGCCAAGGAGAGATTATATTATTAAGATGCACTTTGAGCCTATTAGCTAAGGTCTTAGAGATCACCTTATAAGCAATATTACATAAATTAATAGGGCGAAAATATGAAGGAGATTCAACACCTAGCTTCTTTGGAATTAACACTTGGTAAGTATAGTTTAGTTGTTTAAGAAGATAACATGTTATGAAAAATGTTGAACCATAACCACCAAGTCATCAAAAACCTCATCCCAACATGTTTGATAAAACCATGCTTAAAAGCCATCAGGGCCCAGAGAAGCCCGCACTTTCATCTGAAAAAACACCTGCTTTATTTCCTTATTATTATGAATTCTTGTAAGAGCTTAATTATCTTCTTGAGAAGTACCAGGAGTGATCATCCCTAAAATCCCCGAATTCTGCACAGGATGACTAGTTGTTGTAATATAACTGAAGTGAGAGATAAGCAAGCCTTGAATTTCCTCTTTTGTATTATACCACTTTCCATTAGCATCCTTGATAGAATCAATTTGTTTTCGGAGTCTTCTGAAATTTACCTTAGCATGAAAAAACTTTGAGTTTCTGTCTTGATTTTGAAGAATTTTCTCTCGAGACTGTTGAAAACTGATGTCTGCTTTAATTTGATACCATTTCTGAAGTTCATCTTGGAGTTGTTTAATAATTTGTTGGTCCAACCCTGGTTGGTGTTGAATCTCCCGTATCTTAGCTTGAAGTTCCTGAATATGACTATCCAAATTACCAAACTGCAACTTCTTCCATTTTCGAATACCAATACGAGCAAAAATTAGTATCTTTGTAAATTAAGCTGCAGGAGAACCAGACTTTGAAGTATCCCAATACTCTTTAATCATAGTTTTGAATGAAGCGTGTTTAGTCCAGGTTTGATATAAATGAAAATGTTTATAGAGATTAGATAATTGAGGAGAAGTATCCAATAAAATTAGAGCATGATCTGAACCCACATGAATTAAATTATGTATGATAGCATTTGGAAAAATAGAGAACCATTCAATGAAAAATACATCCCTATCCAATCTTGTGGTAACAAATAGAAATTATTTACGATGATTAGACCAGGTAAAAGGTCCGCCTATAAATGGGATTTTCTTGAAGACCACAACTAAAAATAGTTTGGGGTATAATAATTGAAGTAGAAGGCTTATGAGTAGAAAAAGATTGCCTATCATAACTGGAAAGTGTAACGTTCAAATCTCCAATAATGACCCAAGGCAAATCCATGTGTAATCCCATATCTCCAATAAGACTCCATTGTTGATTTCTCTCCTCAGCATAAAAAGAACTATACATACATGTTAACACCCATTGACAATTTTGAGGATCCGAATACACAATGAAATTTACCATATTATCAGTAAAATTCATGAATTCTATTCTAAATCCATCCTTCCATAAAACAGCTAAACCACCATCTCTAATCTTTTGATTATGACACCATACATTAGGATAATTTATAGCATGCAATAGAAAATAAGCTTTCTTATTTTGCTGTACTTCAAAATCATTAGGCGAGAACTGGTATCATAAACCAAACGGATTCCTTAACTTTTAGTTCATTTATTTCTAAATCCTATAAGTCCAGTCTTTACTTTCAGCTCATTTACGTTTATCACTTGCAAAATTTACTTTCTTTACGATTTTAGTTTATTTACTTTCAGTCTTTACGAGCTTAATTTCATTAATTTTCAGTCAAGAAACCAGCTCTGCTCCGTGTTTGTATTTCATTTTTAAAGATCACGACAGGAGAAGTTGTCTTGTGAGTTCTCAGTACGAGGAACACATGCTTGAAAATTCACCCACAGATCGTCTAAAATCCCTAGTAGCTAGCTTAGTCTAGTTTTCAGACAAAAAACTTCTACTGGTTGTTATATTACTATATACATCATGCAAGAAAAACGTGCTTTCAAAGCCATGTTGTAATTTACTTTTCGCAAATAGAAAGTCGCACTCCAAACGCACATAAATAAGGCGGTAATATATATTAGCATGGCGCAACTTCGGAAATCTAGATTTAGCTCTCACAGCCTCATTCTGAAAATAGTGAATAGTCCACGTAAATTTCATTTCATCCTTCCCACATTTTCTTCTCATACCTCTAGTTTTTTTTGTTTTTGTGTGTGTGTGTGTGTGTGTGTGTGTGTATCAAAAAGGAGCAAGGTGAACAAAACTAACTAGAAGCTACATTCCAAGGAGTAGCTATATTAGTCGAGATATTGAGATTTGTCCATTCATCTTGGACTTTGTGAGATAAAGCAGAAGTATCTAACGCGTGAGCTGCAGTATTGGCGAGCTTTAGTACGTAGTTGAAATTGCAGCTATGTAAAAGATCAGACTGTCTTTTTATATCATCTATTAACTTCTAGATTCTCCAGGGGGGGGGGGGGGGAATTCTTGAGGTTCCATTCAAGCAGTGCACATCTGAATGTCTCCTTCAATGATGATGGAATCGAGATTCAACTTGATTGTTAATTCTATTTTAAGTAGAAATCCATCTTCTTCAGCATAATTCACCGTGTCAGAGTTGCCGAATCTTGTACTATTACTAATGATAGCTCCATGTCTATCTCTTGCGACCGCAGTACTTGCATAGGAGCCATCCTTCCATGTGGAATCGACATTTATCTTTATATATGGTTCTTGGGGAGGAGTCCAAGTTGCCATTAAATCTGCAGAAGTAGGGATGCAAGGTACCTCAGTAGTATCATTCTCTAAAGCCGGGTTATAATAGAGATTGAATCAGTGAAATGCTAGCTTAAGAGTTTCATGTATGTTTGTTGACTTCTTCTAAAAAACCTTAGTGTTTCTCACTTTCCAGATAGCCATACCAAGTGCAACTGAGTACTCATTATCACCATTATTTAGCCAGTTCTTCATGAGATGAGTGAGATCAGTTTGAGAATTACCTTGTAATCTAAGGCCAATTGGAGATGTGAACCAAATTGCCTGTGCAAAAGTGCATTCAAACAACAGATGATGCACAGTTTCAGTTTCAATATCAAAGCACACATTCAGTAGAAACTCCAGTTACATGTCTACCAATCCTTTCAGCTACAACCAAACCATTATGGATAGCCCTCCATATAAAAGTTTTTATTTTTTGAACCACCTTTTTTACTCCCCAGAATTTTTTCCACTGGAATTCATTATCCCCATGGCCTGAACTTTCTCCTTGATGTTGTTGTAGCTCTTTCTGGAAAGATTGTGTAGTGAAATCACCATGATATGTAAGCTTCCAGATAAGTTTATCACTAGCCCCTGAATTGATTGGAATTTGACCTATTTGAAGAGCAGTGAATGCATCCACGTCCTGTATAATAACTTCCATATTCCATTGTCATGTAGCTTCATCTATAAGTTGGTGAACTATAGCAATAGCAGTATTTCCTTCTTTAGATCTGGTTGGTGCAGCAACGTGAAGAGAGTGTATCCATGGATCATAAAAAATCTGGATCTCATGACCATTCCCTACTAACCACATACATCCTTTTCTTATATCATCTCTGCTATCAAGCATGGCAAACCAAGTAGTGGAACACTTCCTTTGTTTCTTGATCTTATACCCATTTCACCTTTTTCCTTCGGCAAGTTGAACCAATCCTATTTGAGGAAGTGCATCTTTCTCTTGTCTCTATTGTGCCCCCACCAAAATCCTATAATAACCTGTGTAAGTTTATTGAGAATAGCCTTAGGGATAGTTTGTGTAACATATAATAGACCGGAATGAGGGCTAGGATAGATTGTGTAAGTGTAGTACTGCCAGCATGGGATAAGTTGTTTCTTTTCCACCCGGAGAGTTTCTCATCGAAATTTTCAATCAGGTAATTGAAGAAAGATAGTCTGTTACCTTGTTGTAAGATTTTTACGCCCAAATATTTCCCCTCTCTCTGCATTCTTGAGACCCCTAGAGCTTGAATGATCTCTTCAGCATATGAGTCAGGTACACTTTTGCTGAAATGTATAGAGGATTTCGAGTAATTCACTAACTGACATGAAGCACTATAGTACTATTGAAGGATTGTGGTGATTGAATTGATAGTGCTTGAGTTGATGTTGCAAAAGAGCATGATATCGTCTGCGAATATGATGTGGGAAACACTTGGAGAGCATTTGTTTATCTTGAATCCACTGTACAACCCATCTTATTCCATTTTTTTGATGATACTCGATAAGTAATGAGAGCAGATTATAAAGAGGTAAGGGACAGTGGGCAGCCCTGTCTAATCCCTCTTTCTCCTGTGAAAAATCCTTCTGGTTGGCCATTGAGCAATATAGAGTAGGATGCAGTTTGAACACAACTCATAATTAAATTTTGAGCATTCTCAATAACCCCTACACTGGTTAATGCTTTTCTCAAAAATTCCCAGTTTGTCGTACGCCTTCCTCATATCAAGCTTAGTGCAAAAGATCCCTGGGATATAGAAGTGTGCATGGAGTGAAACAACTATTTATCCACGACAATATTGTCGATAATCTTCCTGCCTGGAACAAAGGCTGATTGGTTGTCGTCAATGAAATAGTATAGTCCGCATTCGTAACATAATTTGTGTTTTTGCCATGAGTAGACCTACTAAGCAATAACATCGTCTATAACTTGAGCATATATAATCTCTGCTGCCTAATACACGTCTGTTAAATCCGAAAAAAAAGAATCACAACACCCTTCGCATTGGTCAATAATCACTTTATTACGAAAGAGCAGTAAGACTCGGAGACTAATTCTGCACAACAAAATCAGTAAGATATATAAGTAGTGAGATATTACTAACATTATGTGGTTCACAGTTAATTTCTTTAACATAAATCATTATTTCTCTTTAAATGGCATATAAGGTATTAGTAAAATAACAGTAGGCCGTACTCGACAGCATGATTCTCAAAACTTATTGAGGATTATGTTAAAATTAATGCCTTGGTATCATGGACCAATTAGTTAACTTCCGATGTTTCTTCGGCTTATAAAAAATAGGCTTACAGTTTGGAAAACGGTCATAGCCCAAGAAATTGGTCAATTTCCATTGAAAAATTTGTACCGAGTACACTACCAATTCTTCTGCAATAACATGTATCAAATAAACCTTGTTCAATCTTATCAATCTTTAAACGACCCAAGATTATCTTGATAAACTTATCTTGGATATAAATTACAAATCCGCTCAAGGTATAGATTATGGGATTGAGCCAAGATATTTGATTAAAGAATGAGTGTAATTACTTGATCATAATAAAGACAATTATAATGCAGAATAAGTAAGAACACAGACAAACATAACTTGTTGACGAAGACTGCCTGGCAGAAAATTATGGGACCTAGTCCAGTCTCAGAATTAAGCCTCTACACAAATTGACTAGCACAACTTCATGTAGCTAAGACCAAATAAACTACCCCTAGTTACTCAGTTTTGTCATTATCACTACGCCTATAACCAATCTGGCCAATGCCATGAATCACCTAACTAAATCCTCTAAAAAATGTTGTTTTATCCTTGTAATTCTACAACCCAACTCCTTTAGGTTGTCTTACAAATATCAATGAATCAAACTATTTGTTGATCACTTAAATCCAATCACGAATGCTAAAGATATTATATGATAAATCAGAGTCAAGGATCTTCTGTTTAGATCTAGAATACCAAGATAACAAGATATGATAGATCTTGAACTCCTTGATCAAGATAAACCAAGATGTTGATATCGACATAATCAATCTTGATTTTAAAAGTTAGATTTGAAAAAATAATCTCCCCAAGATTTATGTCTATCAAAGATAAACATCTTGTTTGTCCCAGATAATCAAGTCGCACAGATAATCACGCTTGTGGAGTAATGGGTGGTGAATATTGTTGAATAATCCCCAGTTTGTCACAAAATTCAAACACCTTAGTGTCATAAATACAAAATAACTTTAAAGTATTCAATCTTCTTAATTTTCAGAAGCAATAATCTGCACTTGTTTCGACTAATGGTTTGTCCCACAGAAACAGTTTCTGTTAACATCGAAAATCAATAGTTATTTCCCCACCAAATCTTAAATCACTTAGATCTGCACTAGTCCTTCAAAGTATTGAGTAATCTTATATTAGAAGAGAAGGACCACAGAACAAACAAGAACTTAGTTAGAAGATAATTATACGAGTTAGTTTAATAAGAAGTTATGATCAATGAAAACTAAACAATAATCCATTTTTCCATCAACGTTAAAACTTGAGGCTTCTTGATCTAAAAGAAAGACTTTAATGCATAAACGCTTTCGTCCAGAACTAAATTAAAATTACTTGTCACTGTGTTCATTAAACAAGAATATCACACAAAGTGTGAGAGTGGATGAGTTTGTAAGAATACAAGCTTCACTAACTATAGTGTTATGACCAAGGCTTGTTTGAAAAACAAGAAACCTTATTTTCGAAATTCTCAAAGATATTCAATTAATATCAATATTTCTTAGAACTCTGCATTCAGACTAGTCCAACTTTTGAAATCTTAAAGATAAGAATTAAAACATGTATTTCTAAAATCAAAAGTGTAGGGTCAGTCCTGACGTCGGTCCTGGAATAAGATCGGTCTTGAATCCTGTTTGAAATAAATTCTAGTTAAAACAAACTTAAAATATGCCAAAGAAAAGAACTTCTTTATCACGAGTCCAAAGTCCGGACTCACCATTAGATACATAAATCTAGTTTCTCAAAAAATCAAAATAATCCATGACAAGAATCATATTAGTGTTATATATGTCGAAACAAAGATATTATAGTAACTATAAAACGTATCAATATAATAAGTTGTGTGAATAACCAATGTATATATTTCCTTTGACACTTAGATCAAATGAACGATCAAGTCATATAAACAACTAATCAAAGTCATGTAAACAAACTTCACATGTTATATTTTAATGAATATGATTGTATAAATTTGATAGGAATAACATAAGTTAAAGTCAATAGCTATTAACCTCAGTCTGAAGGATTTTGTCTTCAACTCTTCAATGAGTAACTAGAGATTGCCTCAATATTTCTATGTCCTAAGTCTAACCTAATGAAATTGACTTTAGTAACCAATTTTATGTCCTAAGTCTAAACTTGACAACCAAATTTGAAGACCAACACTTGGTGGATTCAACCGACCAGTGCTTTAATAGTTACCTAACTACCCTTTTCAATCCCTAACAACTTATAATCCTAAAATAAAGCCTCCTTCCTTGTTCTCTATTCCTTTATTATTTCACAAATATTTTCAACTTTTTATAGGTCTTGTTCTATTTTTCCTAGTTTTTTCTCGTTTGTTCATTCATTGATAGTTCCAGTCAAGAATTGAATCAGGATTTATTTGTTGGATTCTTAAGGTTTCAACTATGGTTAGCATTGCACCCATAGCGAAACCTTAAAAATTGGAAACCCCGTTTGTAAGACAAGTAAAGAAGGAATATTTTTTTTTGGTAATGCAATCTAGGGTTTGAATTTGTTCAAAGAGATATTTGAATATTTTGAAATGGAGTTGGTTTTGTTTTTGATGTAGAGATTGAAAAGAAAAATTGAAATAAGGGTTTATTAATCTTATTACTCAATTTATTTTATTTTGTTTTATTGTTTATTAGAGTTTCTTAGTGTTAATTGATTGAACGATTAATTGATATATAAATTCGATTTTTAGAGAACTAATTATGGTTTGTATATTATGTTTCTATGGATGTGCCTATTGAAAACTATATTAGTTTTTTTGTCATTGAGTTCAATTAGAGATTTGAGAATTTGGTATGAGTTATTTTTGGCTGATTTATTGTTTGATTAATGATAGATGTATTATGGGTTTTCATTTAGGGATTATGTTAGGTTTAAATTGTAATTTAATTTTGATTGCAGCTTGATTTCGATATAAGTTCAGTTAAGGGTTTGAGGATCACAATTTAGGGAAGAATATAAAATAAATTTAAGGGATTTAATTTCTTTTACCAAGGCGAAATAGCTTCCATGTGAGCAGTTAATGATGTTATACGTTTATTAAAAAAAAATGGACGACAACAGTCAATACCGACCTATCTTTGATAATTCAAAAAAAACGGGGTATTAAATTAATTATAATCTTAAATGAGGGCACTTTAAACAAAAACCCCAAACTTATTTCACAAGCTTTAAAATGATACTATATGGTATGTTTCAAACAACAAACAAATTTTCCCAAAACCACGCCCCATAATCTTCAAAAATTCACAGACAAATTACCGGTTTGCAAACATAATTAAGTCAAGTAAAGCCATGTATTAGATTGATGAGATTCTCCACAACAATAATATTGCGAGTAATAGGAATTTGTTCATATGTATCGAATACTCTGTCATGTTGCCTAAATAGGAGATAGCACGATCCGCGTATCTATCAAATTCTATCAAAAACACTACTTCGGATATTGAATGCGGCCAACTATTCCGGTTATTAATTAATTTCAAAAAAAAAATGGAGGAAAAACAATTTTTGCATCAAGTTTCAATTATTTGTAATTATTTTGCATTAAGTTTCCGTTGTGATAAACCATCATGTCCGGATATGAATACTTTTAATTATTTACATTCGTTTCGCTGGAATTTTTCTCCATGGAATTCCATTATGTATGTAGTTGAATAGTTTCAAAAAAAAATTTATATCTGTCTCACATTAAGTTCCTTCACGGCAAACCCATCATGTCCGGAGATGAATAGTCCCAATCATTTGTATTTGTTTCGCACTAATTAATCTTCCGTGACAATCAATCATGTCTGAAGGTAAAAATTCGTACTTATTCGATAAAATAAAATATATATTTAGAGTAAGATAGTACACTAGTCGTGAAGGTGCCACTGATACAATAAAAACATTACTAAATACTTTAGTGTAATTCAAATAATAGGAGAAAAAAATCATTCCGAACAATGAATACTAGATCTCATCTCGACAACCCCGAAGTGCCTCTATCAAGCGGTAATGAAGTGTACGTCATTTAGTAATGACAACAGTAAAACATGCCCTACCCAGAATTACACGGACGAAAAACAAGTAAGATCATAATCATGACCAAGACATTGCCAGCATCATCTACAACCTTGATAGCAAGATAAAGTTTATTCTCAGCTTCCATCTTCACCGTCAAAACAAATAGCTACTAACTGTCCAGACAAGTAACCTTCGTCTTCAGTTTCCAGATATTTTGACGGACGTCAAGATAACAAGTCCTCTCCTTCAACTTTTTAGTATAAATTTCAGAGAAGTGAAGTCACGACATGGACAATTTTTTGGTTTTTCAGATTCTTTACCAGACTTAGCCAACTACTTTCTAGACCCCGCAAGTTCCGCAACCACATCTCACCAAACATTATCAGAGTTATTTAAAAGAAAACAAATGAGAGGCTACCATTAGCATTACAACACTTCGAATCAGAGTCGCAAGAGAAAAATACAAGATAACAAAATACTTATTGCTGGAAACAATTGCACAAAAAGATAAATCGCACAAGAACAAATCTCAAACAGCTGATTCTTGATTATGCTAGCAGTCAACTCTTTTCGAAATTCTTATATGATAAAACAACCGATAACTCTCTTGTTCGATTTCTCTACACTATGAGAAATCGAACCAACAACTACTCTTTCTAACACTTGCTCAAAACTCAAAATAGATGAAAAACGTTATATGTTTTCATCATCTCCAAAAAATGGTCTTTTATAACTTAAAAGTAATCAATTCCGTTTAAAGAAAATAAATTCGCTAATTGATGCCCACGAAAAATCCTCCATAACAGTCATAAAACTGCCTGAATATAATTCCCAAAATTAATAAAATTAATTATAAAATATTAAGTTGACAAAACCGTTTTGGAAATCAGGAGTGAAATCTGGAAAAAAAAAAGATATTTTTTGAATCACTAGACCTCCCAAGGCCCCACTCACATACTAATGTAATATAAGTACATAGTGTATAGTATATATACCCTAGTAAAATTGTATGGGACAGGACTTGAACCCATGTTTATAGTGTGAGAGCCCATACCATCACATTATTTCTCTAAGTTCGACATAGTATTACAAAAAAAAAAACCATCACACTATTTCTCTAAGTTCGACATAGTATTACTAAACTATGTTTTTAAACATATATCCAAACACTTACCTATAAAATAAGAAGATCGAGAATTTGCCATACACTCTTTTCATTAAAGATCATCGAAGAATCATAATAAAACAACAGTAAAAAAAAATTAATGATCATTTATAGAGCGTCATTTACACTGTAGAAAGATGATCTTACCCTCGGCAAACCTTCAAACATACATTACACTTCTCTTTCGAAATAAAGCTAAACTTCATAAATAGATAACAACCTCCTCATCACCAGTAACTTCCACATTAATGACGATCTTCGGATGACAAAGATAGTTTTTGTATTTTTGAATCAGCAACCCACACATCAATAACAGCGTCCGCACTAGCAACGACACGCACCAACACATCCTTACAGTTGAAGACTTCTCCTTTCTGATTCCTTTTGGGTTTGTAAAAAATAGAAGAATATGGATAGCATATTGTATATGTATCTTATAAGCCCACGACTTATATTGCTTGGCTCCAAGCCCAAACTCATTATCTAGATTCTTGATATAATTTAGGTCTCTTTTTTTCTTCAAGTGAAGAGTACCCATATATTAATTACGTAAAATCGATTACGCTGACTACGTAAACGTAACCTTTAGTTGAGAAGATAAAGAAGATTACATCTAAAACTAACAAAACAAGGAACATTTATAATTCTTAAAACACGTAGTGCTTCTTATTTATTCTTCGATACCTATTGAGATGTCTTCTAATGTTGGAAATGTGTAAGTCTCCACTAAAAAGTCGTACGAAATGAGCGCCTATGCTCGTGTAATTTAGGTCCCATACTAGTCGAGATGTATACGATCAATATGGCTTTTCCTTTGAACCCTATAAATAGAGGGCCTTATCCTCCATACTAAGCCGACCAGATCAGTTAAGGATCCCGAATTACGTAATATTTCCCCTCTCAATAGCATTGAAATACTTTATTTATTTTTATTTGTGTTTAGTTTATTAGCTTAAATAGTTAAGTTACACTTGCGTGTGATATATAGTATTTCTAGAAGCTACATATTCAACAACCATGATTCCTCGTTTGCTTACTTGCAACTCACATACCACTAGCCATCAGTTGTTGTCTACATGAGTTCCACATTCACATGGTAATTGCAACCTACTGAATAACAATAAATATAAAGGAAAAGTATCTGAAATCCACACTTGGCGATACAATTATACATAACTTGGTTTAGGAAAGATCATGATTACGTCCTCTTCTCTTTCTTCTCTCTCCTCTCTCTCACTCCTTCTTCTTCTTCAACAAAACCATCACCAACAACCTTTTTCTGCACAGATCTGGTCCATTTTGGACCGGATCTGAGCAGATTTCCTCACTATTTCTTGTTTTCTAGGTTAGTTCATAGTGTTAGCTTAGTTGTTATTATGTTTTCTACTTATCTGCACCATTATGGTGGTTTTATCTACTCTTTTGAGATTTATCTTCGCTTCAATGGCAGTTTTTGGTTATTGGGTTGGGTTTTAAGATCAATATTGATGCGCTCCAACAAAGAAATCTTCATCTTTTTGTCTTCGGCGACGAAATCTTCATCATCAACTTATCCGGCGACCGAATCTTCATCGGTGATTTCTTTGACGACGGAATCTTCATCACTAGTTACAAGAGATTTGAGCAAATCACTTCTACTTTGGGAGCACATCTTTCTAAAGAATAAAAACAAACTAAATAGTTGGAATTTACCATTCCTCCTCTTCATACTTGTATTTGTTTTACTCCGGTAATCCTTCTCTTTCTCTTGTCGGATTTCTCGATATTGTATTTTTATGTTATGTTATTGTTACTTTATATTTTCTTACTTTCGATCTTAAACTCAATGTAACCTCGAATTTCCATTAATGAAAATGTTCATTATTTATTAAAAAAAAAAAAAAAAAAAAAAAAGGGTCTTATTTCCTTTTTCAACCATTCTAAAATTCCGTTATTGAATAATTCTCACGTGAACTACAGTTGGTCACTTAATTGGGCTGGAGGTTTACCTATTTTTAATTAATGGGCATAGCTTGTTTATCCAAATTAGTTGTTCATTTATGAGAGAGGATCCGTGGACACTCTTATATGCACATTATCATATATGACTTGCGCCATTTTTTTCACAAAATTCAAAGGGCAATGAATTTAAATCTAATATTATGATGATACGTTCCTCTTAAAAGACTCTACATTCCTATAAAAAATGAGCATGATCTAAGATACCAAACCTCACCATCTACCGATCTTAATTTCCACCATTTATTTTAATGGCTGATTTTCAAACGATTAGATGGTGGTGTTATGCTCTCGAATTGTGCTCATTTTTGGTTAGAATGTAGAATCTTTTTTTTTTTTTTTTGAGATCAAAAGGGCAAATTTAATTAAAATTTAACACTCATCAAAATGATGAGTGAAAAAGTAATACAAAATAGAAGTAAAAGTAAAAAGAAGAAAAAATCAGCTGTGACCAGTTACAGCTTCCCAATTACAGATCAAAGTACTTAGCAAGTAACCTTCAAAGATTTTTGTTCCCAAAGACCAATTGAAGAGAGTGTATTTAATAGCAATGATTAATTGATCAAAAGATCTTCTCTTGTTGTTAAAAATCCTGTTGTTGCGCTCTCTCCAAATAGACCACCAAATTGCAAATGGTAAAATACCCCAAATCTTCTTTAATCTGATGTTGCTCTTCTTAGCAGACCATTCCCATATATTTGACTTGATGCTTTCAGAGAAAACCCATTTAACTCCAAAACTGTCCAAAAAAATATTGCCAAATCTTTCTTGTTTCTGGAAAAAAAAAAAAGGATGGCTCTGTGTTTCATGTTCCACATTGCATAAACGGCAAATGCTGGAATTCACCTTCCCTTCTCTAAAAATATATTCTAAAGTAGGGGCTCCGTTGTGACACAGAGTCCAAACCAGAAAAGAAACCTTCAAAGGAATTTTGGGTTCCAGATCTGTTTATATGGAAAAGTTAGAAAGCCATCTACCTCTAAAGAAGAGTAACAACTTGCAACTGTGAAATACGGAGCGAAATTCCATCTTCTACTGTCCTCCTCAGTGTTATTGTGCAAACCAGTGATAAAAACTTCTAGCATCTATAACAATAGAGCAACCTCACCAACTTCCTGAGTCTTCAAATCTCTCTTAAAATTGAAATTCCATACCCCTTGATATGAAATCATGTCTTTTACAGAAGTATTTTTAACTCGAGATAACTTATACAGTGAAGGAAATCTAACCTGTAGAGTAAAATTTCCATCCCACTTATCAGTCTAGAATTGGATGCTTGCGCCATTTTTCAAAACAAGGACACTGTTATCTTCAATGTATTTTCTCGCTTTAAGAATCCCCGCTCATAGGCTATGTCCAGCTGATTTAGAATAAGTGTTAGGAAGAAAAGAACTAATACTTCCCCCAAACTTCTCAAGAACAATCTTCCTCAAAAGCGCCTCTTTTTCTTTCCCATATCTCCAAATCTACTTGCAATGCAAGGATTTATTAACTAACCTCAACTTTTTTATTCCAATTCCTCCTTGTGCCTTTGGCACAGATGCCCTTGACCATGATACCCAGCTTCGTTTCCTTGTTATTATTGTAGATCCTCATAGAAAATTCCTTATTATCCTTTCTATTTCCTTAGCAACCGAAGCTGGCATTTGGAACATAGAGAGGTAGTAGATAGGGAGGCTTGCAAGTACGCTATTTACCAAAATGAGTCTCTGACCTTTTGCAAGATGTTTTCTTTTCCATGTACTTAGCATTTGGTTACACTTCTGAATAATAATATCCCAAACTGCCTTGTTCTTTGATTTGCTTCCCAGGGGAATACCTAAATAATTAAGAGGAAAATAAACCAGCTCGTAGCCAAAAATAGTAGCACAATCACTGCCATTATGACCTGTTCCAATACCAACTATAGCACTTTTTCTGTAATTTACCTTCAAACCACTCACCATTTGAAATCCAAATAGAACATCCTTCAGATTCGAAACTTGTTCTTTTGTATCATCTAAAAACACTATCAAGTCGTCAGCAAACTACAATGATTTATTTTTGTGCCATTCGTTGAGACCTTGAAACCAGAAAGAAGACCAAGTGAAGCAGCTTTCTTAATCATTTTTGATAAAATTTCAGCAACCATGATGAATAAAAACGGAGATATTGGATCTCCTTATCTGATGCCTTTCGAACTCTTAAACATTTGTGTAGCTTCTCCATTTATGAGGACTGCAAACCTTGCTTGAGTAATACACCATTTGATCCACCCTCTCCATACATTTCCAAATCCAAATCTTTCCATCACAACATCTACATAATTCCAGTTTATGTTATCGAAAGCTTTCTGAAAGTGTACCTTACAAACAATGCCGGCTTGTTTTCCTTAATTCCTGAATCAATAAGTTCTTATGCAATAAGAATCCCATCATTTATTTGCCTCCAATGGATATAAGCTCCTTGAAAGTTGTCAATTATTGATGGTAATACTAGTTTCAATCTCTCTGCCAACAGTGTGAAACAGTCTCATTACATTTAGGTAGAAGCTTCAATTTGGTGCAGTTCATCCTCCAATCCATAGTACCTTTAGTCTCAAACTCTTTGTTTACTAGCATTAAGTCAGATTTAATAATTTCCCATGAAATCTTAAAAAATTCCATAGTAAATCCATCTGGCCCTGGTGTCTTGTTTGTGCCATTAAAATATTAAATTTAAATTCACTATCATTTGAGTTTTGTGGAGAAAATGACACAACCCATGTATGATAGCGTGCATGTAAAAGTGTCCATGAATCCTCACTCTATATTTATTTTTAGAAGACGAATCAAGAGAAACGCACCGTCCATGCAATTCCTGGCTTCTGGAATTAAATCACAGATCCACCTCTCTAAAAACAGAAATTTCCTATGCAAATCACAACGCAATTTCTTTATTTTCTATCATATGATCAATAAAATAAAGTCTTAGGGCCACTGTTACTCTCCCCGGCCTCCCCTTCTTCTTCTTTATTTTGACTCCAGTAAACTCCCTCTTCATAGTTCATTTAAAAATTTGAAAAAGAGTTTGGTAAGTCAAAGTGAAAGTCAGTTCAGTTGTCTTCTTGTGATCTCGTTTCTTCACTCTGTTCTCTCTCGCCAACTTACCTCCTCCTCTTTACATATTCTCAATCTCCATATTTCCATTCTTAAAACCCCCTAATTTCTCTGTCTTCTCAAACTCTAAAAATATAGAGAACCAGAGACAGACAGATTTGATTTAGCATGTCTGATATAATCAAAGAAGCTTGGAGAAAGTATTTGTTATTACAGCTACAAATCAATCCTCTCAGAACAAAGGTATTTCAGATTTGTTGCTATTTTGATTGAGTTTTGATCTTGGAAATGTACTTAACTTTGGATTTTGATTTTATTTCTTATTGGGTTTGATAGGCTATTACAGCAGGAACTTAGGCTGGTTGTAGTGATTTAATAGCCCAGAAAATTTCTGGAGTTAAAGAAGCTTCAACTGAGAAGATTTCTTCTTCTTGTGGTACTTGTTCTCTTTCTTTTCTAGGGTTTTGTTTCCAATCTTTATTTGATAAATAAATTTTTGTTGGGTGACATATCTTGTATACTTAGTCACATGAGTTTAATTGTTCTTAGGGTTCCCGTCTCTTTTAAGATCTGTGCATACATCATTTGTGAACTTAAAAAGAAACCAGTGATTATTTTTGTTTTGGGAGAGGGTCATGCTGGACTCGGACCAGTGACCTTGAGAGTTAGCCCCTGGCTTTCTCTACAGCATCCCACAAACATACATCTTGAGAAGCAGATGAAAGAACCAATCGAGCCCCACTTGATACCGCAGATTGAACAAGTGTCACATGAGATTGGTGGCCTGCGGAACTTTCCACAACATTACAGCTGTTTGAATCAAATATCCTGACTTCACCAGAGTGACACCCAATTGCAGTCTGAGAGAAATCCCCTAGTAAAGTTAGGCACGTCACAAGAGAAGATTCATCCTGATAACTACGCCATAGCCTGAATCTGCTGTAGATAAACTGGCGATCCCTACGACTGAAACGTCCACCAAAACTGTTTCTGAACTCACGAGTACTTAACCTCGCGACCACATTTGTTGGTGCATCGAGGCTGCATCTTGATTCGGGGCACGCGTGTGGATGCAAGAGAGAGATGGGCGGTAAAGTAGTAATAGGAGCTGGGCACTGACGATGTTGTTGCTTCAGATATTGCACCACAAGAGAATCTAGGGATACTCTTTCTGCTTTGACAGAGTCAGCCAGATGACCAGTGGCAGTACTTTCCCTCAAAGAATCAGAATGAAAACCATCAAGTGCTAGTCGACCATCCTGATTTTGCTGACAACCAGGTGTAACGTCCATTGATAAGTTGCTCTTTCTGGCAATACTGGCCGTCTGACATATAGTGGACTGAAACCCACTATCACCTGTTGCCAATCGCTTCCCTGGGTTTTCCAAACTACTATCCCTTGAATCTAGCTTCCGTTTTATCGGCAATATATTTGGAGCCTTGGATTGAGATTTCATATCTGAAATACGACTGGCAGAAGAAAAACCAGATGAAGTTTCAGCTACCCCTGTAGGTGACGATGAAGTTTTCTGTGCTCCTAATTTCTTGTTAGCTGATGATGGAGGAGTAGAAGCATGACTTTTTGACTCAGAGTTGATATTACACGGAATAACCGATGCCTTTTTTGCAACAGGCCTCATAGAGTCAAAATTATGGCAAGATTTGTCACCCTGTGAAGTATTTGATACAGCGGAAAGAAAACCACCGGGGACACGCCCAGATGGCCATTGAAATTGTACTGCTGAAGTTTCCTGAATAGAAGTTTGGTATAAGACAGGGGTTCTCTCTGCCAAGGATGGTAAAGGTGTCAACTGAGCCTCCTTAAGAAGTGTATCAGCAGCCTTAGTCAAGCCAGATGCCTGCAGGTGTTCATGTATAAGGAGCAACAGTTCCCTGTGATTAAGATGAGACAAAGAATTAAGAATGGGGAGAGAGAAGTGTATAACATTATAAGAAGATGCTGTCGGAATGATGAAGCTGCTGTAATGTAACCTGGAATGGTAGGTAATAGGAGTGGCAGCCGCTATAGCTGCCCCTCAAGGTAGGTGCAGCAGCATCTGTTGTTGCTAATGTACTTGCATGGCCAGAATTTGTCACAACCTACAATGATTAGAAACAACCAGTAGATGTTGTCAGCCCTAGATATAGAAGGGTAAGTGTAGGCTTCGGACTATTTAAAAGAACTGTGTATGTGAACCATTAAGATGCTTACTGCAATTAACTCAATGGCCACTTGATGAAGCTCCGCTTGCCATCTAGCCTGCTCTGTTCCAGGTGTTTGATTTCCAGACTAAAATTAATTCCGATAACATCTCCCCCACCTAAAACATCAGAAGAAGAAAAATCATGAACATCACTTCAGCTAGAATAGAAGAAAAAAAAATAGTACTGATTGTTGTATAATAATATAGATAAAGATGAACATTGGCGATAACTATTCACCTGAAGCTTTGTTAAGATGTGTGCGATTGTTTTATCTCTAGCTAAACCAAGCACGACCCGACATGCAAGAACACGGAGACGGTCAACAGAAGCAGTGGGGGTGACTATGCGAACGCGGAGAAGGTGCAAAAGAATCTTTATGCCATTGTTGGCGCGAACAGCTCCCCTTGCTTGATGATATACTTGTTCACTTTCTGAAGCGAACCCACCAAAACCTGCCCCAGGACATAAACATGATCTACGATTTCCCACTATTCCTGAAACAACAATAGGTGAAACTGTTTCTGAATTGTCATGTTCTTCCCCAAGTCTCTCTCTCGATTCACCTTTGAAGGAAGATGAAACCAATTTTTCTGAGAAACTGCTTTCAGGTACTCTTTCCCTAGTGTCCATACAGTTACAAACAGAAAACTGAGAGAATGGTTTATGGCTTATCGAGGGGGGAGGGCACACAAGATTAACCATTATGTTCAATGCTACCATAATGACCTGCACAAAACAAACAAAGACATCCCAAAAATGAGTCAACACAAAGAACAAATCAGAAAACCTCCGAAGTATCTTTTTGAAAATCAAGATTACTAACAATTTCAAATGTAAAGTATTTACCTCGGGCTCTACAAAACCAGTAGCATTAGTGCATCCAAGAGAACTGCCATACCCACACGATTATTGTTTAAAGTAACATCCAAGGTTGACTTTCGACCATTTGGTATCAGTGTAACAATATGAAGAACACCTAACGCATACAGAGCCAAGTCATGCATATAGCGTTCAGCATGTGGGGCCTGAAAGATACAAAAAGGGTTAGGAAAAACTTGGGAAATCCAAATCATAATTAAACAAGGTAAAAAGAAAGATAAGGGGAGGCATTTATTAAAATCATACTTGACACAATTTCAGCAATGTAAGATGTCCATTATAAGCTAAAAATCTCTCCACCACAGGCCACCAAGAGTTCACAAATGCAGGACCAAGCTTGCGGTCATGCTGTATCTGACGAAACACCGAGTCCATAGCCTCATTGCTGGTATCAAACTGCTTGTCTACAGGTCCAGCACTAGGAATATTATGAGCTGCTGTTAGATCATTCTTGTTTGGACAAATAGAATCCACAAACAACAGAAGATGTGCTCTGAAATACTGCCGAAGTGCCATACACGTGTGAAAAGCTACCTGCTTCTCTGACGCAGTCAAAACCTCAGCAGGTGATTGATCATTCTGAGATGATCCCGGGTTAGACAAGCCCACAACCCCAGAATTACCTCCTGCCTGTACTAATACAGCAGCATTTAGTACATTCAGGAATTTCTGTACCATCCAGTGCATCAAAACAATCAAGGATCGATCTGAATACAAATGCACCAACAAAAAATATGGAAGAATTTTTCTTGGCTTGATCTTCAGGGCACTCGAGGAGTTGTAGAGCTAACTCAACCACTTGGTGCACAACGTCTGAAGGAAGAGCGCAGACATGTTCCATTAGCACCTACAAGAATATCCAAATAATGTAAAACTTAGGAAAGATATAAAAACTAAAAAGGTAGAATGAATGATTTAGGTAAATACACTTACGTGAGGAGACCCGATAGTAAGCAAGCATGAAGAAAGCCCAGAAAAGGTAAGAGCAACTCTAGGGACAGCAAGAAGCAATTGCATGCCACCAAGGTCCACAAATTGTGCCGAAAATTTTCGATGTGCACCTACAGCACATATTAGCTTTAGTAAATCCGGTAGAAGTACCATTGTCTTTGATAGCTCTCTATCTTTAGAACTTCTCTGAAGAAGAGCAAGACAAACATCAACTCCCTTTTCATGCAAAACAGGCCCCAGAACCTCAACATATCCTCCTAAGTTCTCAAGACACTGAATGCAGTATTTTTGTCTCAACTGAGAAAGAGAATTGGTATCCAAAATATACATTCCTTCAAAATGTACATCTCTTTCTAAATCTCTGGATCTTGAGCTCATCGCATGCTCATTGACATTGCTGGAATTCCTGCTCCAGATAAAAGAAAGATTTTAAGCAATGCCGGTAGATGGAGATGGAGAAACTCAAATGACTACAACTACAAGTTTTGACATACCTTGAGACCTCTGTAGCATTAGCAGTATCACATACCATTTTGGAAGCAGCCAAAACTGCAGCTTCTTCATCTTTCGTACTTTCGAATACCTGATTAAAAATTTCACTACTTAGCTGAAAATGAAGTACCTAATACGAAAGTAACAGTAGGATGATCCAAAATCAATGCTTACCTCTAAAGCAGCGGTTTTCACAAGATCAGCAGCATCAAGAGCAGCAAATTTTACAGCCTCCGCAGACAGATTAGCTGCTGTGGCTTCGGCTTCAGCAGCTCTGGTTGCTTTCTTTACCCATTGAGTTATATCCCTCTTACCAACTTTGCAAACTTCAAAGCAATCATCATTAATTCCAGCATCTGCCTTGCTTGAATGCTTCATAGCATCGGGTTCATCTTTTGTATCTGAATTCTTAAGTAGATTTCTGTCCCTATTTCGCCCCTGTCCCAGCTGTATTCCAAAACCTGGAGATGTCAAGTTTAAAGCCCTTTCATAATCTATAACCCCTTCAACAATCCTTCCTTTTCCTCTAAGTCTTACCCTTCCCCTGTGCCTTTCATTGAATTTTTCAATCCCATCATGAAACTCCCAATTGTTCCATTTTTCCTCACTGATATCTTCATCTATCGGATATTGACAATAGGCTTCAGCAGCCAATTTTCGAGATGTCATTAACTCTCTGTCATCATTCAAGCATTCGTCTTCATGAACTTGGATCTTATTAAAACCCCTTTCGACAATTTGATCATCAATTAACCCCATATCACCAATTTTTCGACTCTCTAAAGGAGTGGCATCCAAGACTTGCCTGATCCTGCCCCGGCCATCTTCTCTCCCTCGTATACATGCCACAATTTTATTCTCTGTTGGATACCCAACTTCTTTTTGACTTGTATTCATCTCCCCAAGAACCTGGAGACGAAGATACCGCATAAGCTTGGCCGGCAGTTCAGATGCCAGCACATCTTCCACCACTTGACCACCTCTGGAAGCATAATTACAGAAATATAACATGAAGAGAAACGTTGATATTACTAATAGAAGCAGTGGATATATGTGAACTGGTAAATTAGACATTCCAGTTAAGATGCATACCCAGCTAAAATTACAGAAAGAAGTCCAGTGGCATAGGTCCTCAGCATTTCAGAATCTGTTGGTCTGTCTTCTGCCGAAATATTCTTCTCAATACACTCATCACCAGAAAATCTTGAATTGTCATCATCAGCCCAATTCTTTATGTTCTCAGTAACATTGTCTTCAAAAGTATGAGGATACTGTATAGTTCAATTTAGAAATCACATTTTCCACATTTCAAGTCCAAAATAACCTCAAACTCAACAAAAAAGAATTTGCGAAACATTACTCACCGTCCATGTCAACGAACAGCTGAGAAGTAGTCTTGCAGCTGCTGATTGAACACTGGTTGAATATCTAGTTTCAGAAAGAAACTAGAAGATATCAACTGAAAAAATTCATCACGATCCTCCTGAATAGGAAAAAAAAAAGAACTTTAAGAACAGAAATTGCATCACAAACTGCCTAACTTCTTAGGGCATATCTGAATCCCAAAATGGCATAAGCCACTTTTAGAGTATAGCACGATACGAGTGACAAGCATGCAAATCCTTAAACCAGACAGATTAATGTAATAACTGATGAGTTGAAAAACTAGTTACACTAACCCGTATTAAGTTTCCGAGTCTTCCAATATTATGAGAAGCCCTTGCATTAGGACCATTACTGAGAGAGGAATGACCATGCTCCTCCACGTACCTGTTAAATTAATACAAATATAAAAAAAATCAGCTTCTTTCAAAATTCTGTGTTGTAAATATAAGTTCCATATCCTTAAAGTTGAAACTGAGCGGGGTTTGCATATGCTGTCTAGACCTTCCACCAATGCACTTCTTTAAAGAATTCCATCATGAGATTCATGACCCAGTATGTATATTTACACTATCTTCTACACTTTTCATTCGGAAATCCTAGAAAACAATCTCTAGTGGCAGGCTCACTGCTTGCACAAGAGCTACTTTTCTAGCAAAATCCACTAGGAATACATAAGATCAAGATCAAACTTTATCACCATATATGGGAACCCTTAATCAAATACAAACAAATCATAACGTGTCATACACAAAGAAGAATCGAACCTGGAAAATAATCACATGCATTTGCATGCAAATATACTTATAACCAATAACATAACAAAATTAGTCTCATCCCAAGAGCAAACTACTGTAAAACATAAACGAAATTCATAATTTCTTTAAAACCCCACTAATTTAAACTAGCCCAACGAAACAATTCGTCCAAAGAAGACCAAAATTCTTCATAAAATTGTGAACAAATTTCTCCAGAAACTAAGAAATTACTACGTGGGTTTTCTTTAATCGTCAAATTTCTACATAATTTCAAGGTTTATTCAACAATTCAAGGGCATGCATTACATAATCAGAGAAGCGAGAGAGAAGGGGGAGGAAAGAACCTGGATTCTTGAGTCTCGAGCAACGAAGCAAGAGCATGCAGGGCATTTGGGTTAGGGTTGGTTAGATAACATAATCTCAGTGATTAATTGTTGAGCTAATGTTAAAGTTTGATCATCATCATCATCGCCAATCCTTGGTTCTTCGACTGGATATTCTTCTATTTGTTGTTCTTGAGTATCCATGGTGGTGCCTACCTCCATCAATCAAATAACTTTAACCCTAGAAAAAATTACTTAAAAGGAAAAAATTGAGCCAAGAAAATAGTTTCTCAGGGGGGAGAATTGTCAGTTTTGTACAGAAAGAGGGAGAGAGAGCGGGAGTATAGAACGCCGGGAATTCTCTCTCGCTCTTTCTGGGTGCCTTCGCTCGCCATCGTTATTTGTAGTCGTAGAGAGACATCGCCGACTTTATTACTTCCCGTTTTCTTACACCTTCTTTACACCGGGATCTTTTAGGGGAAACTATCGTCTAATCCTTTTTTTAGGTGGTCTCTGGTCGGTTTGATCCTGCGGCAAAAAGCGTTTTCTGTTTGGTCCATAATTATTTGATAATATCAAATAGACCAAAATACCCCTTTGTGTTAATTTCCATAGCTGTTTCATTCCCGTAATTATTTGAGTTCATCCTCTCTGATGAACTTTGAACTTCCTACTTATTTTTTTATAGGAGTTCATTTTATTTGATGAACTATCGGCGGTAATGTTTTTTGTAGATTCGAGTGCATTCTTAAAAATGAACACACAACAAAATTTCATTATTATGAACAAAAATCAGTACTTGCAAGTGAAATTACCCCCGGGCTCTTGATGATGAGAAGCTAAAAATAACATTTGAAGAAATTTAGTCACTTGCTTTTTTATTCAACCCTGTACAGTTATTGTCGGTTTGTGTACAATATCTATAGATATCTTGTAGTTTGTCGAGGTCGAAGTCTTTTAGTTTTTCGATCCACCCAAAGAATTCTAATAAACATGGAAATACTTCATCTCGATTTTACATTGCCAGATTTATAAGTTTTTCCAGCATATAATAAAAATAAGATGGATCTTGTATGCCAGTGCCATCCATAAGTTTATCCAAGGCCCATTTGATTTACGGTATTGCACCCAATGTTATAGGATGTGGTCATTCCAAAAGCGTGCCCATGCCCATTTGATTACAACATTTCATGCTAGATACATTAGTTAGTAGGGATGTAAACCGAGCCAAAATATATCAGATACATTTTATTTATTTATTTTCTAAGTCCAATATCAGATACGTCATTGAACATAAATTATAGTTTATAATCTATCGGGTATTGACAATAGGTATCTAGCATGAAATGAAAGCTGTCCCCTGCAGCACAAAAAGAATAAAAATGAAAGCTTAAAGATGTGAAGAGGTACACAAAGGAGTTAGAAATAGAAATTAAGACCAGGGCACACAACCAGTCAAGAATAGCAAAAGATACACTTGGACAGATATGAAGGGGGAAATCTATAATGAGGGGGTTGTTTGACAACCCTAACATATACGCCACCAAATGACCTTGCCTTTGTTGTGAAGATCATAACACAAACCTCAGGCACCTAACATGTTGGCATATACATTGAGGTTATCCAACACCGTCCAGTGTGCATAGCCCTCCCCAAAATGAAGAGGAATTGACATCAAACTATTAACGCAAGCACATTAATTTATGCTTGGAACTCAAATTGATTGATGAAATTAATGAAACACCCTTTTTGAAAGTACTCCATAAAAGAATGCATAAAACACAAACTTGGACACAGAATGAATCAATATAGTATTCTGGTGAGCCCCATTTGTGCATAAACATGTATAAAGAATCACAAGACTGTCTCTCACTCCTTCTTCTCCAACAAAATCATCAAAAACAACCCTTCTCTGCACAGATCTTAGTTTTTTGGACTAGATCTGAGTAGATTTCTTCATTTTTCCTTGCTTTCTAGGTTAGTTAGTAGATTAGTTTGGTTTTTTATTATGTTTTCTACTTATCTACACCATTTTGGTGGTTTTATCTACTCTTTTGAGGTTTATCTTCGCTTTAATGGCGATTCTTGGTTATTGGGTTGGGTTTTAAGATCAATAGTGATGCTCTTCATGCTCTCCAACGACGAAATCTTCATCTTGGTTGTCTCGGGCGACGGAATCTTCATCGAAATCTTCATCATCAACTTATTCGGCAACGGAATCTCCATAGGTGGTCTTTTTGATGACGGAAGCTTCATCACTAGTTATAAGAGATTTGAGCAAATCACTCCTACTTTTGGAGTATTTCTTTCTAAAGAAGAAAAACAAACTAAATGGTTGGAATTTAATTCCGAGAAAAACCACCCTTCTTCCGATTTAATCGGATCTTATTCATAATTGTATTTGTCTTACTCCTGTAATCCTTCTTTTTCTCTTGTCGGATTTCTCGGTATTGTACTCTTACGGTATGTTCTTGTTACTTTGTATTCTCTTATTTTCGATCTTAAACTCATTGTAACCTTGAAATCCCATTAATGAAAAGGTTCCTTGTTTATCAAAAAAAAAAAAAAACAAGACTGTCAAAACACATTAATTCAAGGGAACACCATAAGCTTGAAATCAGATCAAAGAAACAAATCAAGAAAAATGATGAAAAGTGAGAAACAAACATGGTCTATAAAAGACATATAAACCAAAATCAGTAACTTTAAGAGAAGCATCTTCATCAGTATTAGAGAACAAAAAATTCTCAGGTTTAAGATCTCTATGCATAACACCAAGAGAATGACAAGCTTCAACAACACCCACAATAGTTTTCAACAAACCAGCTGCTTTCCTTTTAGTATAATGTCCTTTACTTACAATCCTATCAAACAATTCACCCCCGGCACATAATTCCATAACTATATGAACAAAAACAGAATCTTCATAAGCCCCTTTAATTCTTACAACATTACTATGTTCAGATAAATGATGCATTATCTGGATCTCTCTCCACACATCATCATAATCCTCTTTACATATTAATTTCCTCTTTGGGATTGATTTACAAGCATATTCACTACCACTTGATTTCTCAGTACATAAATAGGTTATACCAAAATGATCCTGACCTAGCTTTTTACCAATCAGATAGATTTCTCTAAGGTTCTGGGTTTTATGTGGTAATACTGATGCTGGTCTTGAATTTGAACCAGCCAATGATGATTTCTTCATCTCCTATTTTTTTTTACATCTTTAATTTTCAGAAGAAAATTTTTGATTTTGAAGGAAGACAAAGACAAAGAAGATCAGTGAGGTGTGTGTGAATAAGGACTGAAAGTGATATATGATTGGTAGACTAGAAACAATAATTTGATGGAGGCTGACTCATCAGAGCGGTGGGGTGGTGGTGGTGGTGATGGAGGATCTGACTCTAGTCTGAGGGCAATGAGGCTGTTTGTTTATAAAAAAATGTAAAAGCCAGGTAGGATTGATTAAAGTCAGTCAGCAGCCAGTCATATTACGTCGGTATTCCACTATGGCTGCTGCTCAAAATACAAGAGTCTATCCATTTGCGTGGGGTTAGGGCAATTCCTATGGCAATGGCCAAATTTATTTATTTTTTGAGCCAGGTGGATGGCCAAACTGACTTTTCCACTATGGTAAAGAACTGTCCGTTTGATAACTAAGCGCGCGAGCGAAATATAAACGCTAGCGCTCGTTAATAAACCACTGGCGATCGTTGCATAAACGCTGGCGTTTGTAAAAGACACGTTGGCATTTGAACCAAGGTCGCCAACGGCTACTTTCCAACGGTCACCGGAACGGCTAGTTTCTACCTCCATAAATACGGCTCGAGTTTGATCTCACAAATTCACAACAATCTTTCATCCGATCAATCTTTTCTTTCAATTGCTTTCAATTTTCAACCATGAATTCTGATTTTGATTCTTTTGAGAAAGATATGGCGATGGATGAAATGTTGTATGAAGAAGATGAAAAAGAAATGTGTATGGAGTTTTTGCATCAAATGGATGAAGATGCAGATCAAGATAGAAGAAGGCGAAATTTTATGTTGCAATTACAATCCGGGATCATACCAAAGTCTTTAGAGCCATATAAAGTTGCGACTAGAAGATGGACGTGGCGAGATCGATATTTTTACCATGAAAAGATAATGCATGATTATTTTAATCATGATTGTGTCTATTCCGATGAGGATTTTCAGCGACGATTCCGCATGGGCCGCAACTTGACACAAAGGATTATTGTCGAGCTTTGTCAGGTACAACCTTTATTTAATTATCAATATGATGCACGACATGTACGAGGCTTTAGTCCCGAGCAAAAGGTCACTGCGGCCCTCCGTATACTATGTTACGGGGTACCAGCGGATGCCACGGATGATTACATCCGTATTGGGAAAACAAACGCCTTTAGGTATCTCAAATTGTTTTGCGAAACAATAGTCGAGCATTTTGGTCCAACCTTTTTAAGAAAGCATACTCAGGAAGATGTTCAAAGAATAACTGTAGAAAACACCGAGAGGGGTTTTCCAGGAATGCTAGGTAGTCTTGACTGCATGCACTGGACGTGGCATGCGTGTCCGATTGAATGGGCAGGCCAATATAAGGGTCATTATCCAAAACAAACTGTAATTTTGGAAGCTTCAGCTACTTATGATTGTTGGTTTTGGCATGCCTTTTTTGGACTCCCGGGTTCAAATAACGATCTCAACGTTTTATATAAGTCACCATTGTTTGAAGATCTTAAGAATGGGGTCGCACCGCACTGTAATTTCACCATCAACGGTCATCACTACACTCAGGGTTATTATCTAGCAGATGAAATCTATCCAGAATGGTCAACTATGGTTCAAGCTTATAAATAGGTAGGTTTTGGACCGACGTCTTCGAAGGATATGAAGTACTTTAACACCCAACAAATGAAATGCAAAAAGGATGTTGAACGCGCTTTTGGCATACTGAAAAGGAAGTTTTCCATTGTAGCTGGGCCGGCACGCTTTTTTGATATTCAAGAAATGAACAAAATTATGCTGACTTGTATCATTCTGCATAACATGGTCATTGAAGAAACAAGGCGTGACCCAACCTGGACTAGTTTTCCAGATGAAGATTTAACCAAGAATCTTGTGATAGAGCATGGGTGCCCAGCAAGAGAATATAAACTTGCCACTGACAGACTCCAAAATCGGGGAATCTATGGACAATTAAGACAAGATTTAACCAAGCACCTTTGGGGTTTAAAAGGAGCAGTAGACGATGCGCGGGGGCGAGGGAGAGGGAGATAGATGTAGCCGTTGGCGCTTTTAAGATTCATGTGGCGTGATAACAAAAAATGTTGGCGCTTTAATCAAGAGCGCGCGCTGGAAAGAAAAGCGCCAGCGGTTTTGGCTCAAACTCCAGCGCTGGAGAGAATCTTGCCCGGCTTTTCATCAAGCGCGCTCTACATCTTCCAACTCAATGAACAAACCCAACAAATTTGTTGGTTTGAACATCCATTTTTCATGCTTGTTGAGTCCATAGTGGGAGCAAAATGAACAAACTCAAAGTTTGTTCATTCCATAGGAAGTGCTCTTAGGTGTAGGACTAGGCATCTAGCCAGAAAGAAAAATAAAAAAAGGTGCAATTAGCTGTTAAAAAATTGAGAATAATTTCATGTAGATAACTAATTTAATAGACTAAAATTTTCTAGGATGACTTTTTTTTTTACAAGAACGCACCGCACGTGCTTTGCACGTGCTACACCTTATGTGAATCCATCTTTAGCCGTGGATTTTATTTTTATATTTGATCCTTCCCATTGGTTTATAATTATCCCTAAACCTAAAACGAAACCCAATAATCAGATTTTCTCACACTTCTTTTTCATTTTTCTTTCTTTTTCCTGCCTCAATCTGCTTCAACGGTGATCTTTATTCTCTTTTCTTTGCCCACCTCTCTGCTACACGGCTCCGCTTCTTTCTGTAAAATCTTAAACACCACCACCTCAAGCCGTTGTCACATCTATCTAAACACACAAAAAAGGTTAATTAATCACTTGATGTTATTTTTATAGGAGTGATTAGTAGTTTGTTATTATTTTTTTACAAATCGGGGAATAATAATCTGTTATTTCTGTCGATGAAGGCTTGTTTGATCTGTTTCTTCTGTTCGATTTGATCACAATCACACTGTCGCTCAGAGAAGATGAAGTTAGAGATTTATTTTTAAGAGCCTTTAAATTACTTTAGTGCCCTTATTTTCTTATACAAATGTACATTTGAAATATTGTAAGAGGGGTAAATGTGTAATACTATTAATTCATAGCCTCATTTACTATTATGCCCTCGGTGATTTGCTTAATGGGTATGTGTGATATATAAAAATAGGGGTAAAATAGTCCAAAAAATTTGCATCTTCAATTAATGGTAGTTGGCTTTATAAAATAGAATAGATTGGGTTTTGGTTCAACCATTTATCATAGATTTGGTTCCACCGGTGGTCCAGTTTTAAAAAAATAATAATGCTTATTCGAGCCGATATTTACAACCGATCAATAACACTGACTCAACAGGGATTATCAGATTCTACGAGGAATTACCAATATAACAGATCTAATAGTGAGGATTGTTTTGTAAAACTTGGGAAACTTGTAAGCATTATTCATCTGGAAGCCCGTAAAATGCAAACAACTAATGCTGAATAGGATGCTAGTAAGTTCCAGGCAGCAAATCGATTTCAGTGACCAATGGTGTTTTTATGTTTGGAGGTGTCTTACAAATTGACTAGACTTGGTGGAGAAATTTTTAGTACAAGTAATAATTGACTAATTCAAAACTTGTAAACCACGTTCACCTGTCAAGATTAGATACTGTTTTTTTTTTACTGAGATTAGTTTTTATTGCACCAACCAAAAATGTACAATAACATGAATGGATGAATTCACACTTGTATTGGGAGACAACAAAATCATATATTTTCAGGACAAGGAAGAATGACAAGAGAGGGGCATCTTTTTCTTTTTATGTACAATCTACATCTCCCCACCATTATTATCTTTAGACCGATACAATTTAGGATGTAAATGAAGAAACTAAATATCCTAAATAGGACCTGAGAAAAGTCTATTCGTCGTAAACAATTTAATTTCTATGGCATTTGACAAACAATTATGGAATTCAATGAACTTCAAAAATCCAATTGCCTCTTCAAATCACTCATCTTCTGAGTTGTCATGATTCTTACTACACTATTACACCACCACCACAACAACAAACGCTTATATGTTTGGTGGACCGAGTTCTTTCCAATCGCCCAGTGTTGTTCAACCATATTTTTCCCCTTATACAAATTTGGAAAATATGTTAGCAACCGGGGATATCCAGGGTCTTGGAGAATGGACGACTCTAGGCCCTTGAGATAATAATGAGGACGTTATAGAAATTGTAACTTTTAATTCTGCTACCTTTGTAATTCTAATTTTAATCAATTAAAAGTACGATTGCTTGTAGATTAAACCAAATTACATATGTTTAAAATTTTAAGCGTTACATTAACTTCACAGATGATGGAACAACAACTAATAAGAAAAGGTTGAAATTGCAAAACCTTTAGGATTTCAAAACAATTTTCGAAACTAAAGCCCATATTTTTCCATCTTCGCCATTCCTCTTTTAATCTTGTTACCAACTCGTCATATGTTTCACCCAAGAGTCTAAATTGATCGACTTGCATGGTTAAAGCTACAAATTTACTTACTTCTTTCTTAAACGAATTAAAATGATTTTCTATGTCGCATTTAGCATGACGACTCGGATTACGGGTGTCGCTGCAGAAACCCTCGTGAATAACTGCCCAGAAATTCACCCATAAATAGTGTGCTGAAGCAAGCCGAGTTAATGAAAAAACATAGTTTCCGCAAATAACTTCATTTTCTTCTGCAGTATACGGAGCTCGCCGAACTAACAATCGAGACATCTTTCGACAAATTTGTTGAATTAAGAATTTTTTAAGCTCAAAAAGAACAAAAAGATTAGAGGTGTAGAATGTGTGAATTTGGAGTTGAAATGAGGAGATTTATAGAACTCAAAATTCTAGCCGTTAGATGAACAAATTTTCCAGCCACTCAGATGTAGCCGTTGGCGGTTTGAGATTACCCGCTGGCGGTTTTACTTCACCTGCTGGCGGTTTTACTTCACTCGCTGGCAGATTGCCAGATTCCACGCGGTTTAGTTGAACCCTCCAGCGGATTTCCTCCATTCGCGCGGCTCTTGATTAAGCGCGCGGTTAATGATTGTCCTCAATCAACAAACCAACAAATTGGTAGGTTTACCCATTCGTTTTTCATGTTTGTTGTGTCCATAATTGGAGCAAAATGAACAAACTTGAAATTTGTTGAGTCCATAAAACTGCTCTTACCCGGGTTACAATTGAATTTGCGGGACGGGTAAATCAATGCTTACACAACAGTAGTGTTTGTTGTGTCACCCATCGGCCAGGATACATCCGTTGGGATCAACTAGCGGCTGTGATCTCACCCTCCCTTCCCAGTTTCACCTCTGAGATTTCAATCCAACGGTTTGCCATAAATTTGCATCCCACTCACCTTATTGTATTCAGTTCCCCCACGAATACCCCCATCAATTTCTGAAACCGCCACTTTCAGAATTCCCAGAAGATAAATCGATTGCGCAGGCAAATGAAATGGTGTCTACTTCATCTCCGGAGAAAGAAAACAAAATAAAAATGAAAAGAAAAAGAAAATCAATGTAAACACATTCTTGATATATGGCATCAATTTGATTCATAAATCGTCTCAAGTAGGAATTGATCCTATGTTAATTGACTGTTATAAGATTGTAATGAAATACTTTCAAAAGAATTTCATTTTTCCTTATAAGTTCTTCAAAGACCTTCTCTGTTCTGCTGTTAGTGTTTCATTTTCATTTCAAGCTTGACTATAAATTCAAAACATCCACGCAGAAATCCATTTCATTATAAGGTAACTCTAAACTACTTTTTGTTTTCATTGATTGGGATTTTTTTCAGAACCCGTAAGCTGTTTGTTGAAATTCTACAATGAAGTATTTTCGATTTTGTTGATTTTTTTCATGTTGTATGTCAGAGTACATTGTGTCTGACTCTATGGTAATCTGTTGAAATTGTAGAATACAAGCATCTCATACCTAATAAATTTTACATCATTAGTCAATTTGGATCCAAAATGTTTGGTTTCCGGAGAAGCGCTTTCGAAACTGAAGGATGGGTTGAGTGTGGAGGCGGCCTTCCTGTTCCGCGAGAGCGTATTGACAGGAGTTCAGTCAGATGCTCAAACTATCCATACCCACGTTGTAAAAACCTTTGGCAAGCAAGGTTTTGTGCTCAATTATCTTACTGAAATTGGTGGTTCTTAATGGACCTGTCTGAAGAGTGTTAGTAATCACAACAATGAGTTTCACAAACAATGGTTGAAAGAATCATTAGGGTATGGGTATATGTATATGTATAAATTGATATTAGTGTTTTCAGGTACATCCGTTTTCTTCTTTGTATTTTTTTTTGCAACGTTTTATTTGAGATTATGTTAGGGTATAAAAAAGCATTGCAGAATACGAACAAGTTCAGGAGGTGGAGGTGGAGGTGGAGGAAGTCATGAAAGTGGAGGAGAACAAAGTCCAGTAAAAGTTGGAGAACAGGATAGATACTAGCCAATTGTGAATCTCAATCTGATCGCAAAGAAGGCGCTTCTCAGCTAACAGTAAAATCAGTAAGGATTCTAAAGAAACTATTTAGGAATATGTTTCTGAGTTCATCAGTTTCATCACTAGCAAGTCAATCCAATTTTCAATATTTTTTCGTTTGTTTTTGGTTAGGGCAAGTGATAAATGGTAGAAAGAGAAAAGGGAGCCATTAAAGGTGTACCTAAGTTAGTACAGGGAGGTAAATTTTGCTTTTGAGCCGTAGGACATAAAATTGTACTGTAATATTATTATTTTTGGCTTAGTTCTGATGTCGTAGCTGACGACTGCATGTTTTTATGTGCTTGATTGAATTGGGGAAAATTTTCATGATGTTTCAGATTGAGGTAATTGACAATTTTTGTTCTTTATGACTGACTTATAAAATCATTTTGCTTTGCAAGTATGCGTAGAATTTAATTATGGATTTTCATATTTGTGCAAAATTCAAATTTTTACAGGGTGACACAAAGGATTCGACAAAGGGTGGAGATGGGTCTGCGAGCAGGAGTCCAACACAAACATGATTTCCAGGTAAGATATAATCATTTTGACGTTGTATCTATGTAATTGGCATTTTAAATATCTTGGAATTCTACATAAGCACAAAGGCATTATTTAGATAATCAATGCTAATGTGTCACCATGAATTTCAATGGCAGATTTAAATGGTGTGGTTTTGTCATGTTTACTCACAATCATAGTAAACGATGTCATTTAAAAAAAAAAGCAATGAAAATTTAAGAAGGCAATGGTGTTTGTGGCTAGCTTGATTTCAATGGTTTCCTAGATTATAGTGCAACACCCAAACTTGCTATTCATTTAATACTCTCCCTTCACAAGGAATTGCAGTATGCAAAAAACAATAGTCACCTGTTCTGCCCACTACGACATCTTTTTACGCTACACATAAGGTATTCAAGATGACAAACAATTATCTCAAGAAGGTGGACTTCACCTCCTGACCATTTAATGAAGATGATCTCAGATTGTGCTTCCAAGTTTTCCCTGAACCTGCAGGGGCAGTATTGTGTGTAGAAACTCCCTACAAAGGGTACTTTAACTGCAGCAAATCCATTAGGCACAACTACTGCCCCAGCAGCTGAAACTTGAGCATTATCACTTGCTATTGGAGTTGTTATACCGTGAATTGGACTAATCTGTGCTTTTAATCAAATTTCTCAACTCTTATACATCTTATGAACAGGTTACATGATTTATCCATCTTAACTTTGTATGTATTCAATGCTTTTTTATTTATCGGTCATTGTTATTTCAGTCTATACTGAATAGTCTAGGGATATATTTTTATGGCTCCTTTTGAAATCGTAATGTTGTTATTTTCTTACAAATGATCAAGGAAGTATCGCTATATATAATCTTTGTTGGTGACTAACAATGAATTTTCTCCTATTGAAGGTCTCTGTTCTCCGGTTACCCTAGGCTTTACTAGCCTGTTCACCATTTCTAAATTTCCTGATGAATTTCACCAATCCAAATGGTTTGTGTTGACGTTCACAGGCCATGTTCAATAGTTTGTTTTGCTTTTCCATAAAAATGAGTTGTTGTTGTCTCCACCGACCTTAAATCATCCTGAAACTGTTTGAAATTACTACTCATTTACTCACTGTTATCATGCAGATTGATTTATATCATTTCATTTTGTAGTGCATCACGAACTGAAAATATCATTTCAGAGCACCATATATTACCAGTATTTATATATTTTGATTCCACCCTTTGGAGGTATAAGGATGGTAGAAGAAGTTCCATAGAAGGAACCTGACAAGGTTAATACACATCCGGTTGGTATTATTGGCCTAAAAATCGTAAATGTGGCAAGGTTGTGAATTGAAAGTTGACATTGGTAGTTTTTTTTCCTCACTTCAGGAAAAAAAAACAGTTATGTAGCAGCAGATAGGTTGAAGTAACCTGAATGTATTATGAACAAATACAGTTTCAATTGTGTATTATTGATCTGTTAAGTTTTGTGAATATTTAGTAGCCGAAGAGTTCCAGTTAGGGGTTTATCTAAGCAATCAGGTCAGACTCAACTGCTTCTTATGCAGATGACCACTTTCAATATTTGTACTTTATCAATATTTTTGATTTTGTGACTAAAATTCAAACGATTTATGTTATTAAAAAATTTCAAATTTACTGGCTCATTTGTGGATTATGACTTCCTGGGGTCAAAAACATATCACTGATAACTTTTTCTTATTTTAGTGTGTGTTAAATTATCGGGCATGAGAAGGATGGAGATATAGCCGTTCAAGGATCAAACAAACTCTGATGAACAAGTAAGTAATGACCTCCGACAAGAAACAAATTATTATTTTACATTGTAAGTATGAACTGTGATTGCTCTTATATATGCATTGTATATAAAGAAGATTCTTAGGTCTAACTCTGGGGGATTTCAAGAGTACCATTTGATTCTTTGAATTGAAATTCGCTTACTATCACAGTTGAGAAAATAGTGTGGTTCAGACATTACTTCCGCATACTGAGCCACACAAATCAAAAGGTAGGAAGTGGCCTTATAGGAATGAGACTGTGTATGAATTACTCTACATGCTACCAGTTGTATTTGTAGTTGTCGTCATACTAATTATTCGTTTACGTTGCTGATTTTATAGTCAACCCAAACCATATGTGTATGTTGCATCTAGGTATGTTATATCTGAAATATATGTTGATATGTATCTTTGGATCAGATCATTATCATGTTTTCACCGACCTCATTTGGTTACAGTAGTTTTATCTGTTGTTTGTAGGACTGTGTCAAAGTGTTGTTACGTTATATGTTTGTGGAGACTGTATTGAATCCATGGTCCGTTTATAAAATCGCTCTGAACCAGACATAAGTAGTTATTGTACAAATTCATATTTTAACACCATCCAACTCTGATGCACATCTTTATACTAATTATATATCCTTTTTTTCAAAAAAAAAAAAAAAAAAAAAAAAAAACCTCTCTAATTGTCCATAACATAGTTTTAGCCTGGGGTTTCACGTATAGTTTGTGAACAATGCATAAACTTCATAGTATGTTCAGTTGTAATGTTGGTCCGAAAGTTATCTGTCACCGTGACCTTCTCAAATACTTTTTGCAAGAAATAATTAGGATTTTTCTTCGTTGAGTTAGGATGCTGCTGATTGGTAGCCGCAAATCAATTCATTAGTACATACAGCATGGTGCATGATAAGGGAATTATGAGATTAGATTTACAAAGACAGTACGTAAGGTCTCAGTCTTGGCAGTCGGTAAAGGTTTTACTGAATGAGACCGAAAAGAAGAACCTCTGTTGAGGTCTGCATTGTCGTAACTTTGAAGCATTTAAATATAAGCTGGGTGACTTGGGTATGTGAAGAATAAGTTGATCACTTAGGACCCATCCTTATGTGACTTTCAAAGTATCCAGATGTAATTTGTTTGGTTGGTTACGGGATACGACATATGAAAAATGTATGACTAATGGAAATTTGAGGATTGTATTTAAGAATGAATGCAAAGAATAGAATAAGATACATCAACATGCCTTCGTAGAATTATAGTTCTGTTAATTAGCTATATCCATCTTCCTCTCTCATCCTAGAACATTAGACCAAATAAGTTATTATCAATGAAAATGTGTGATATTTGAATTATTTAACACTCTTTAAATTCGCAGGATACTTCATCAAGCTGTGGATTTCAGATTACTCTCAGTTCCTTCAAGATGAAATAGAAAGTACCCCAGCTTCACCGTCACGCGCGTTTAACTCCCATACTCTTCCTGCGCATTGAGGATCAGGCAAAGGTATTTTTGCCTCTGAAATTTGAAGGAAGCTCGAACACTGTTGGTGGACCGCACACAAAGAAAGCTCGCCTTGATGAAATAAATTAAATGGAGGATAACGAAGCTGCTGAATGAGTTCCGCCTCACCACCTGAATATTAGATTGAATATTTAGTCAGTATTGTTATGGGTTTTATGTTTCCTATGTTTTCACGCCATGCTTAGCAATTTTCTTATGCTCTACTATCAGGTTCAGCACTTCAATACTAGGTCTTTTGTTAAGGAAGTTTATACACCTTGGTTATGAAGGTCATTATTCGCAATGCAAGATGGTACTGTACAAGGATGGCTTTAGTACCGCATCTCTTAAGCTGCCATACACTGCTCCGGGTTAGGGAAAATTTGTGGAGACTTACGGTGCTTATTCTTATTGGTGTAAGAGATATGCAATCCATTAAAGGACCCAGATTTATTTATTTTTTTGAATGTTGTTAAAGGACCCAGATGCACAAAAAGATTTTCTATTTTTATGTCAGTAAAATGAAAATAATCTGCAACGTCATTGACTGTGTCTATTGCGTTATCAAGGGACAAAACCCACGAAAGAAGGTCTGCATAGGTAAAAACTAATATGAAGGGGAGCTCTTTATTTTTTAAGAGTGATATATTAATAAGTCAGGGAGGCGTTTGTTAGAATTCTTAGTGTCTGATCTGCAGAAGTTTGTCTTTTAGAATTTGATTTATTGTTTTTCAGTACAGCCGTTAACGTTCTTTTAAGCAGTGTCTAATGCTATCAGTCATCTAATCATATGGCACTTAATAACTAACCCGTTGAGTTGTGCATCATAGGGTTGCTAAGAAAACAACAAACAATCAATAAACCCTCAGTATTTGTAAATCAAAACCGCTAACAATTAAAATCAGTAAAAGAAGAAATTTTACTGGAACTAATATGATATTCTTAACCTCCTCTGAAGGCACATAATTTTTTAAGGCTTTTTTTTGTTTTTTTGACGTAAAGAAAGCCGAAAGAATAAGTCAGACTCTTATATAGACTATCTAATTCCACAGCTTAGGACAGTGTAGTTAACAAATATATGACGGTATCCACTGGACTTGCTCTAGGTCCTAAAACGGATCGGTCCATGAAAAAATGATAGGTCCAAAACGGATCGGTCCATGAGAAAATGGAAGAAGAAAGGGGTAGATAAGGAATGATAGGTTTTCACTTCTTTTCCCTTTTTCTTCTCCTGCTTCTTCTCGTGCAGCCGGGTTTCAGAGTTCCAGAAGGAATTAGGGTTTATAAGACGAAACAATAACACCAGATCTTTGTATTTTCCCTTTTTCTTCTCGTGCAGCCGATTTGGGAAAGGAAAACAAACAAATTGTTGGGTTTCAGAGTTCCAGAAGAAATTAGGGTTTATAAGTTGAACGAAACAATAACACCAGATCTTTATATCTACTGAGATGGATGTGATTAAGACTCAGCAGATCTCGGCGAGGCCGATTGAGAAAGTGATAGTGCATCCATTAGTTCTTCTAAGTATTGTTGATAATTACAACAGAGTTGCTAAAGACACCAGGAAACGTGTTGTTGGTGTTCTTCTTGGTAGTTCTTTCAAAGGAACTGTTGATGTTACCAATAGCTATGCAGGTTTGATTCCAACTTATGTTGATTTTTCCCTCTATTTTTGCCCTATTTTTTTTTGAATTTAGGTTTAGGAATATTAATGCTAGTAGATGTTCGAGTACTGGATTTAGGGTTACAGTAGGTTGCCTTTTGTTCGCTTGGCTGGGTTTTTGTCAGATCCAGCTTGTATGACGTTTCAGAGTAGAAAAATGATAGTGTGTGCGTAGATTTGGCTTGTTTTACAGTACTTAAATTCCTAATCCATGGTTTTGTTGATTATCTTATTAGATGTATGTTGTTGATTTTGCTAATGGTGTGGTAGTATAATAAATTTATGTTTATAATGTAGAATTAGGCAGAAGGAAACTATTTATACTTTGAAAAGGGTCAAATGATGGATCTATTTCTTCTATTAATATTGGGATAGAGGGAAAGGGAAGAATAAATGTTCTTGTGTTTGATTTCGGCTGTGATATCTAGAACTTTTGTTATTTGGAACTTGGGAACTTATTTTCAAACTGCAATTGGGGATTCTGTGATACCTAATCCATGGTTCAGTCGTTTTTTTGGCTCCTCATGTGTTGGCTCCTTATGTTTCTCTTTTAGATTTCATGATTTTCTTAGTTCTCATTTTTGGACTGCAATGGGGATTTCTGTGATGCGTTCCTTTTGTCATTGCTTTCCGGTAAGTTGTTCTTTTGTTTTCATCATTTTCCAGATAGTGCAAAGCTTCTAACTGTGTTTGTGTTGATAATTACAGTGCCTTAGTTCTGATTTTCCAATAATCTCACCTGCCTCTGCCATTTCACTCCTCCGTTTTAAAGCGTTTCCTCTCTCTCTCTCTCTCTCTTTTGTGTGTGTGTGTGTTGTCATTTTCCCAGCACTGTATCCACAGAGGAAGGGAATTGATTTGTAAGGTGTCAGAAAGTGATTTGTTGAGCACCTAGGCATTGTATATGAAATTATTGGAAGATTGTTGTTTATTTATTTCTCTGTTAGTAATATTTCATTCACAAGATATCTATAGTTGCTTACTTTTGCTCTATGTTTAACAATATTATTTCACTTTACACAGTGCCCTTTGAAGAAGATGACAGGGATCCCAGCATATGGTTTCTTGATCATAACTACCATGAATCTATGTTTTCCATGTTCAAGAGAATAAATGGTATTGTTTCTTTTCTCTCATGTGTAGACTGCACCTCGTATTCAGCTCTGATCATATTGATTGTTTTTTGTTTCAGCCAAGGAACATATTGTCGGTTGGTACAGCACTGGTCCAAAACTGCGTGAAAATGACCTTGATGTTCATGCATTATTCCATGAGTAAGATAATTCATCTATATCACCTGAGAAATGTTTTATTGAGGATGTTTTCTTTCTTCAATGTGGATTTATAATCAACTTTTTGTCTTCTTCTTGCTGTTTTAATGCATTCTCAATCAATATCTGGATTCTTAATAACGTATGCTTTTTTGCTCGTGATATTCCAGTTATGTTCCAAATCCTGTTTTGGTAATCATTGATGTGCAACCTAAAGAATTGGGAATTCCAACTAAAGCCTACTATGATATTGAAGAAGTCAAGGAGGTAAGCAATTTTAACTTGGACATGGGTACAGGGTGCCAGGTTTCTTTGTTGAAATATATGTATGCTTTTTTGACTAGCAATAATTTTATGAAAAGGACCAGAAAGCTAAGAAATTTGAATGTCAAAAATTGCCAAATAGAGCAAAACCACCTCATCCCAAATTATTATACCCAATCCTTGAACACAAGGATGGCAGGCACCCTGCCGTTGCAGACAAAATAGATGTTCGCCTTCGTTGTGAAAATATGGTATCTTTCATCAGATATTGGTTATTGGTTATTTTGTTTTGCTATCAATCTTTTGTATTTGATTATGCTCGATCTATCTATAATCTAATCTTGCAATGGTAACAGAACGCCACACAGAAAAGCCAGAAGGTTTTTGTACACGTGCAATCAGAAATTGCTGCTCATGAAGTTGAGGAAATTGGTAAGCTGACAATAGTTACTGATAGTCTATTTAAACCTCTTATTTTCATCAAGGATCTTGAGAAAAAAGATACGAAGTAACTATTCTGGTTTTATAATTCAATCTCGTTCATTGCCTTTTTTTTATGGCTACAGGAGTGGAGCACTTGCTCAGGGATGTTAAGGATACTACCATTAGCACCCTTGCAACTGAGGTATTGCTTCTGCAAAGGGATCTCAGTTTTTAATTTATTTTATTTCATTAATGCTCTTGAAGCCCAGGAATGCATCTAACTTTTTGTATGGAATGGTTATTTTTAGCGTTTATACTTTAAAGTCAGTCTTACTGTGTAGTAGAAAGGAAAGGAAACTATAGGACGAATATAATTAAATTCTGTGCTGGACAGGTTACGGGCAAACTTGCAGCTCTAAAGGGGCTAGATGCACGTCTTCGCGAGATTCGTGGTTATCTTGATCTTGTAATTGAGGGAAATCTCCCTTTGAATCATGAAATTCTGTACCATTTGCAGGTAAAAGCTTGTTTTCTTTTATTTTATCGTCTAGTACACTAGCATCCTAGAGTGTGAATGCTAAATTCTGTATAATAACCATTTAAACCTTTTCTGCAGGATGTGTTCAATCTTCTTCCTAATCTCAATGTGGCCGAGCTAATCAAGTCTTTTGCAGGTAATGGTTATCTTTGGTTTGTTTTTTGAATTTGGATACATCTTTCTGTTTCAGATTTTTGAAATATTTTTCCTTTTCCCTGGACAGTTAAAACAAATGACATGATGTTGGTGATTTATCTTTCTTCACTCATCAGAAGTGTAATTGCTTTACATAATCTGATAAACAACAAGGTAATAATCTCTATTCTCGTGGAATATGACATCCTTTTCGTCATGCATCCTTCCATAAGTTTGTCTCTTCTTGTTCTTTTCTGTAAAAGGATGTGTCTTAGCTTTTTAGTTTAACTCTCCTTTTAGCATTAGTTGTGATCAATTTATTTTGATTACTTCGTCACAAATAATATTATGGGGTTCATTACAGATGCTAAACAAAGAACACGAGAAAGCTGAAGATGCTAGTCCAGCAGCTATCCCAGCTGTAGCAGGGAGCTAAGAAACTGTAGCGATGATGTTCAGCCCGTGCGAAATGAATCTGCAACCATTTCAAGACCTCCATGCTTCTACAAGTAATTTATGTTCATGTAGATTTTGCATGTTTCATTTTATGTGAATTTCGGATTGTTACTGTTTGCAAGTAATTTATGTTATTCAGAAACTCTAGAACTCTTTTTGGGTTCGCTCAATTACTATGAACGGTTGAATTTTAGGATTTAAAGAGTTGGGTTTCAATCGTTTATATTTATTTTGTTCAAAGCAGATTGTCGATTGCTCAGTGGAGTTTTCTTGATCGTAACACAGTTAACTCATCTTTTTCTTCTAGGTCTGACTTAATTATGTCTAACCTTTTAAGATTTATTTTCCTTGATTTTGATATTCTGAGTTTCTGTATTTTGATTTATCCACTTAATGTGCTTGAGAAGAAGAAGCATATAAGCACTTAATACTTGGGATGAGCTTTTCTTTTGCTGTCATTACTCGATATGGATTATGGACCTTCTTTCTGATATAGTATCAGAACTAGCACTCTTCAGTTATTATTATTTTTCGAAGGCAGTTAGTGGTCGACACTTCTTGATTTAGTCTACTCTTAGTGCTTCAGGGAATAGCCTAAATAAGCCTGTTCTTTGCAGAGGTGAATACTAACATTTTTGACGTGTTAACTTACCCTTTCCTCTTCAGTTGAAGCTCACTGGGTACATTTTTGCTTATAAATTCTAGAAAACTATTTGGTCGATATATACTATAATTGCTTGACCAGAAAAAAATTCCTTCAATTTTGATAGGACACATAAGAGACAGCTCTGTTGAACATCATTTCTCAGAAAATGTTACTGAAGGTAATGCATCTTCATTCTGTCACACAGTTGAAATCATGGACAGAGGATTCGTCTTCTTTTTTTTATAAAAACGCTTCATTCTCTCCCTCTGTAGATAAGGCATAATAGAAACAAAATCAGAGCCGCGAGTTTGACACTTCACTATCCTGAAAGCTATATACAAAATGCTCTATACTGTACATAAATTTAATCTGAATTTTTGAGCTACAGAAAAGTTATTTAAGTGCATAAAACACCAAAGTTCTTACCAGACACTCCTCACGCAACATAGACCCCCAAGTAGGAGGTATCGCTTGGAAAGTGAGCACTGCACCCCGTTGTTCAGGATTCCCCTGCGCCTTGGCCAGATCATCCTTGAGCTTCTCGCCGAGTAACTCTATAAGCCTTGTTCTCATGGGCTCTGGTGCTATCTTGTTCTTGTATATCACTAAAACACGTGCCTGAAATAACACAAGCAGTCAGAGAAGGCCTGCTGAAATTGGGAACAGTAACTTAAATCATCTCCCAATCAAGGTAAAAGAGACGAGTACAACTGCTCTTGCTAAAATCCGAAATGCTGCCTGAAGATTCAAGCAAATAAATAAAAAATCCAAGATAGAAGCAAACCGACAATTGACCACTTTATAAAGGGAAACACAGACAACTAACATTTGAGACATGAATGTAACTGCTCTTTAATTTCCAACATTTATTACAGTCATGCTAATATGTATCAAAATAAAAGGTCATAAGTTTCATATTGCTGAACATGACGGTCTGGGAAGGTAAATAATTCACGTTTTTCCTGATGCTTGATCGGACGTCCAGGAGAAATCAAACATAAGCAAGATGTGTTATATATAAATAATTGATCTTTAACTTAAAAAGAACACATCAGACCTTGTTGTCAGCCAAACTCCGTACAGCAACAACTCCAGAACCGGAAGGTGCAAGAGGGCCCCAAAACGTTGCAATGCAGGATTCGGCTGCAGGTGTATATTCGAGCATTTTGTGCCATCCCCCGCAATCTTGGTCTTCAAAGAACTCATCTGCCAACTGTGTTGCTCAAGTCTCGCCTGGAAGATGTTTACAACAGGCAGGGTAAGAGAATTCCATTGGGTTTACAACAACCAGTCATAATCTGAAGATGTTTTAAAACGGGGAAGAGTGCTAAGAAGGGGATTGATGTTCATGTGTGTGGCTACATAAAAAGAGCTACGTGCAAGAGAAACAGATTAGGTTTTTAAAAGGCATTTAACCTGGATGCATAACAGAAACCAATTAACCTGTTGGTACCTTGCGTATAACTGTCGGTAAATTGTAAAGGGTGCGATGAACAGTATAACTGAAAAATGGAGTAAGGAAAATTTAGGGAAGGCATTTCACCTGCATATATCCAGCAGTATGTTCTGCGCGTTTTGGTTGTCGTACGTCTGTCTTCATCTTTTAGCTTATCAAGATATGTAAGCACCCCCATGACCTTTGGTATGCCATGAACTTGTAAGAGGTTAAGGAACTCGAATGTTTCCTAAAACCAACAAAAGCATTTTGCAGTAAGAAAAACATATTGATTAGCTCCCATTAAAGTTGAACATACTTACGGACACAGAAAATTTAACATTGCACTGACGACTGTATGTACAGATTGAAGTTTCAGGAAGTCCTTTACTTGAATATCATAAAAGTAAGTGTAACAAACTAACTCAGAGAAGAAGGAAATAAGGTTACCATCTTATTTTATAAAAAATGTATGCATGGACAAGTTGATGAAGCTAAATAACCTTACAAATTATGGAGACGTACAGGTAAAGTATAAAAAGCTTATTCAACCCTTGATGAAAAGGGTGAGATACCTAGAGTTAGCATGTGGCTTCACAAGGTGAGAAGGAGACTAGATTGTCAAGGCATGGGAATGTAGGCTACCATTGATCATATGGTTTGGTTTTAAAAAGCCATTGCAAGTTAAGGCTAAAATCGGTAACGATCTTCCTCGGAGCTGAAGCAAAAACCAGGGAGATACCATCGAAGTGGAGTGCTTAAAAGAAAGTTAATGGGGATGAACACTAGACTTTAATGATTATTAAATGACAAAAGAACATTCTGAACATTTTACTGTGACTTACCATTTCAAACCCATATTTTGCGTCAATGAGCAACATCACTGCGTCTGCATACTTTGCAGCATCAATCATGCCATTCATATTATTGGGACACTCCACAAACTGTATCCGTCTCCGGTTACCAAGCAACAACAAAAAATTGAATCAATGGGATAGATTACACGATGTATGTCTACCACTGGTTTACTACCACTACGTAGAGAAAGAAAATAAAAGTGAAGGCTAAATATACCTGATCCCATTATAATGGTGTCTCCTACTTTGGCATGATTTTTTGCAGTATAATACTTGATTAAAGAATCAATCAACAAAGATTTCCCAACCTAGAACACAAAAACGAACCCAAATGTTAAAGACCAGAAGGGGTGAAATTCCCCGGACATTGTAATTTATGTCAACGTACCAGTGATACCACCTACCAGCCTGAATCCATACTAGCATGCTCTGCGATGTTGAACCTAAGCAAAAAGAGGATGTTGAAACCAGTAGGTGACCAGGCGCATATAGGCCATCGTCCTGTGGTCAGCACAACATGGTACCGGTTCCCACAGACCAGCCAAACATGACCAGCAATAGCGCAAGGCAGTAGATAATTACAGCCACCTGTCTTTCTACCCTTATTTCTTCATTACAGGCACACAATCTACTACACTATTGTAGTCAATGTTCCAGCAGAAATTGGATACTTGTGGAACAATATCGTATTCAGCTGTTATCCATCTAATGCGTGGTGACTTTTGTTGCTATTCCTATACAACAGTCGGAAAAGCTATCACAAAATTCTTTGCAGAAAAACAAATTCAACAGACACCTATAAAGAAATGTTAGTGGATTGTTCAAGACACATAAAAGAAGTAGAGATATTATCTTACCTGATCTAGAATTTGAATTTTCCACTAATGACTACTTTTGCAAGTACTTCCAACTACTTAACTTTGGTCTATCGTTTAACATTTAATACTTGGTTCAGGGTTCACAATCAGAATGCTCCTAGCTTAAAAGAGGTACACAATCAGAATTTTCCACTAATACTTGGTCAAAGCATCAGACTACTAGATCACAATCAGAATGCTCCTAGCTTAAAAGAGGTACACCAGAATGCTCATACGTCAAAGAGGTCACTGGCAACCTTTGTACTACCACAGTAATATAAATTTGTCAGGAAAAATTAACTTGAACAATTCACGAATCAAAAGACATGAAGTCTGTCATGCAGTCTTCTCTCCAATAAGATTTCTATAACTTCAATATGAAAGTATATCATACGAGGATAACGGGTGACACGAGACGAGCATAAAGTTTAAGCTAAAAAACTGCTGTATGCAAAAAACCCTAAAGCATCCTAACAAAAAATTCTGAGAAGTTTATGTGCTTCTCCATTCAAATATAGGTTTTTTGAATCCCTAGAAAGAAAGGTATTATCAATACGATTTAAAAAGAAAGTAAAAACTCCCACATTTCTAATTTCACAAGTTAGGATCTCTCTGCAGGGAGTTAAAGTTCAAGTGACTGTTCTAAATTAAGCAAGTATCCAGTTTTCACTATGAAACTCTATAATGATACTCTGACTAACCTACGTAAAAAAAAAAAATCTAGTAAGACGTATTAATGAATACAACCACATCATAAAACTCACCAAAAGTAAGTGCCACTACTCAGATTAAGGTATGTAAATAATATGTCAAGCCGCTGATCAAAAAAATAAAATATGTCATGACAAAAAAAAATGACAATCAAAGTCAACGACATAATGCATTCAAATCACAGGTTCCACAACCAAGAATTGTAATTCCAAATACTGGGTTAAGATATAAAAAAATGTATAAGTAGCAAGATAGGTATGTAATGTCCAAACATAAAACAAAATAGAGAATGTGAACATCATACAATAGGAGTTTAACTTTAAAAATATTTCAAATGCTTTGGCGATCAACAGTTGCTAGTTCCAGATAGCGGGTTCAGATGTAAGATTTAACATGCCCAAGGAACAGACGAGTGCGTATAAGGTGCATCAAAACATGAGCATGGTAGCTCTACCTTCGATGAAAGTCTGCCCCCCACTCTAGGCAATAGGCATAAAAATAGCTGTACTTCTTCAATTGATAATTAATATAAAGATAAAACCTCAAATAGGGGTATTCTCCTCATAGCAAACTCTAGGAAAGAGAGATCCTGTACATAGTGAAGTATAACTGGATACACACTTTAAAAATGTAACGGAATAGCTACATTCCGTCGAGTTTCTCACACATAGTTCCAGAACTGATGTATAACTCCACAAAAATGGGGTGAGATGTAAAATCAACAACATAATAGCATTCACAATTAATAATTCTCACTCATATGCCATTAAAATCACTATGTGCCATTCATAGCACAAAATTACAGATAAAGAACACGTGCTCAGAATATCAGATTATTATCTATTGGACTCATTATGTTGATCACCCAATGAAGATTGAGAAAAAAGTTCTAAAATCATGTACAAGAAAGCAAACCACTAACAAGTCTCGCAACTGACCTGATACTGCAGATTCTTCGAAATAATTTTTTAAAGGGGCAAAAACTCATGACAGTAAAAGTAATAATTGCCATATCTGTCTAGCAATACAACTGTAGATCCCCTGCAACTCAAAGATATCGTGAAAGCTCACAACTGCTGTAACTGGCGGTTCACAAACCATTCAACCACTCTCTGTCCTCCTTGAATCCATTTCTTCAACAAATACCTGCTATCACATAGCATATTGTGAACGTGATGCTCTAGATGCCATGTTAGCAACCTGAGCTTGCATCTGTGCAGCTCTAACCTTAGAAGCTGTAGCACGATGAAAGAATTGGTCACGAGATAAAGCTCTAACATTCTTCAGATACTGATCAAATGCTATAGACCCTTGTTGAAAAGCCTTATCCAATGAGTAAATCACATCTTCAATAGCTAAATCTGCTGCTGTGCAATCAAGCATTTGTTTCGATAGAGCATCAACAGGTTCAAAAACTTGATCAACATTCAAATTCCCTTTATTCATTTTCACTTTGACTTGATTCTCTTTTACCCAACCCTCCAAAACATCAGTATTCATTAAAACCATTTGTAACTGTTGTTCTAATCCTTCTTTCTCTTCTTGCATTTCTCTCACCCCTTTTGATAACCGTTCCTCTCTCTGTCTCAACATACCTTGTGCATTAAACAGTCTTTCCTCAATATGGCTATATCTCCATGTAGGCTCTCCAACAACTTATTAATAGCATTCTTCTTATAAATCTCAACTGGATCATCAGCCCGATGATTCATATTCTGAGAAGGGGAGACTCCATAAGGCGATTGATCATAAGCCCCCCTAGGTGGAATTGCAGGTCTACCCGAATTGGATTGAATCCTCATACTCTCAGTATTAGGGTTTTGTTGTTGGCTGAGTCAACAACGGTGGATCAAGACCAAAAAGCCCACTAAGTTGTTTAATGACATCACAAAGAGTAGAACTAGGGTAAATCCAAGACTGTAACAGGGGCGTGGACACCAAACCGGAGGGATTAACATAAGCATGAGGTCTTTTAATGATCATATCACGAGTAGGATTAACATATATACAAGGTGGATGACGAGGATAAGTTTCCATTAACCAAATCACAATAGGTATATTGTAAGTATAACATTCATATAAATCATTGGAATTGTACCTTGTGCTTGTAACAGATTCACTGTTCTACCATCTGTATGATTAAACACTGCTGTTTTGGGTTGTAGAGATGGATATGATTCGATCAAAGATACCAGGTGTTGACGGATTAACCATTTTGAATCTTCTGTGTATTGTAAAGCTGATGGACCTCGTTGGGATAAGACGGTGGATAGGAATTGTTGTGTGAATTGAGTTGATTGATGCGGTGGTGGTGGAACCATTCTTCTTTCAGTTGTAGCGGAAGAGGTGTAGATCGGAGTTGGGTTTGACAAACCCTATAGAGAGAGGATAGAGAAAAATCAAATTAATATTAAAAACCTACAAAAAATCAACACAAAGGATTTACATGAATCCCAGAATTTGTAATCCCCTGGGATTATAAATCCTTGAAATCATAAATTCTGCAAACAAACCCACCATAACATAACTCACATTTAACCTAAATAAACAGAAACTAAGATGATGAGGTAATTTGAGAATGGTAAAGGTGTAGGGACCTTAGTCCCACATTGTCATGATGGGGCTTAATTGAGTAGTTTATAAGTCAATGGGATCTCTAAACTTGTAGAATTGAGTTCTACCGATGGGCTTATGACGAGTTGGAATCGGTACCCTAACATTTGCCATTTGGTATTAGAGCCAACCACCATGACCCATGCCCACTCCATGGAAGAGGAGATCTATGGACACCTATGTACCTATATTGGTATCAGAGCCACTATATTGGTATCAGAGCCGACCACCATTATGCAGACCGGCAAATTAAGCCTAGCGTGCCAGTTACGCACATGCCATAACTCCCCGGTACGCCACTCTGATGAAAGAATCTGGGCCTTAGAACTACATAAATGCATGTTCATCTGACCTTGCAAGCATGATGCAACTAACTTAGCTTTCACACCGTTCCAACTTACCCTTGTTTTGCAAAGAGTTTAGAGCCTTAAAGGATAAGGACGATGCATCTTGCATGCATCACGAGCTTCTGAGTATTGTCCAGGAATAAGGTCATGCTTAGGACTTCTTTAGGTTTATGCAAGCTCCGTAAACTTACATACCAATAAAGCTTGGTTTCCTGGTCATGCACAATGCATCATTGGTGTATACCTGCGTCGAACATCTTGTTAGGAAGTATGAGCATCCAAGAAATGGAATGCAACTTGCCTCATCAAGTTTCGCCACAGTCATCTCTTGCATAACAATACCAAGCCAGATGATATGAGAGGGCAATATGCCGCAATCATCTCGTAATTAGATGATATGAGCGACAATGTGCTGGATCAGCAATGCTGAAACTCATTGCGGCTGCCTACGTACCCTTCCTTACTCTAGAGGAATCAAGTACTAACCGTAGTTCATCCTCGAAGGGACAACAACTTAAGCCAAATTGTATTGCAAGCCCATGGCCAGGAAAAAATGATAATGGCCTAGTCCTTGTAGGCCGTTCCGTCAAAATGCACAAAGGTTGCGCATTACTGAGTCGTCACATGGCATAATGATGCCTTCGCATCATATGCCTCATTGGCAAGGCTATGCAGCTATCAATAAGGCATAAGCACCATTTATGCTCATCCGGCTAAGCTATGAAGCTTACTTGTGCATGGTCCGCACATGCACCTTCAACCAATTACCCCTCCCTATATATTTTTTATTAACATTTCTACAACTCAAATTGGGAAAGGAAAGTGACATTCACCAAGTCCATTTTTGAGGTGTTTGCTTCACTACTCATAGCCGTTGCTATGTTTCTATGAATAACCGGCCATGATGGTTGTACATTCAGTTCCAGCCCACAAGCTAATTCCAATTGTTAGAGCATTGCTCGGTCGAACTCGCATGCGTTGCTATCTCAAGCATGTTTGTCAATGTTAGTGATCAAAACTATAAGTATTGATTTCTAGCCTATTTGTAGATGTCTCGGATAAGACATAGATTGTGTAGTTGAGCCTTAGACTTCACGACGTTCATCATTTGAAGACGAAGAACTACTAAGGGGAGCTTGTGGAACTTCATCAACAAAAGGTATGTGGAGACTGAAACTCATCTATCACTTGGAAAGTCTATTTCTACTCTATCTCCTATATTGAGACATAAGTCGTGTTACGATATAGTTTTCTATTATACACATTTGAGATTTCGAGCTTAGTTTAACCCGCTTACATATTTCTCGGAATATGTGTTGGCAACCTTTCGCTTCGACCAAGTTCATCTTACATTCTTGACGAAAGTCAGAATATGATCATGTGAAAATTGCCGAGTAACATCTTACATGGTTTGTGTGATACAATCATTTGGTGTAGACTTGGAATGTTTCATTATGAAATTTCAATAACTTGAAAATCGCTTTGATGCTAATAGTATGTGAAAACGACTATTGTCATCCTCTAAGAAAGTTTCAATGATTGAAATAAAGAGTTTAGAATCAAGTAACCATGTTTGGATATAAACATAGTGTGTTCTCACATTTGTGTGTAAGTCCAAAACCGGGAGCCTGAAATATGCGCACCCGTACGCGTACTGGCGGTTGCTGATGTCTGGGCAAGTATGCGTACCCGTACACATACTAGTGGAAGTTTCACATCCGTGAATTTCTGTTGGAGTTTGGAAGTGTGAATTGGTATGCGCACCCGTACGCGTACTGGCGTAACCAAACTCGGTCCGGCTACTTAAGTATGCGTACCCGTTTGCATACTTGAGTGGGTTACTTCCTAAAATCGGTTGTGTACATGAACTTAAACATTTATATAATAAGGAATGCAATCTTTGCAAACCATGGCTATAATGTTCATGAATTGATTCGAGTGAATCAAACCGATTTTGTTTCGATTGTGTTCTTGTATACTTCTATGAGAATATAGCAATTGAACGACTCTTTAACTAGTTTCATTTGAATCATTTGAACTAGTTATGGTTAAGATGAATAAGGTTGATATGAGAGTAATCATATGACTAACTTCGGTTAACTATTGTTGAGCCAACATGGTGTACACGTTTGGGTACGGTTACATAAACTTAAATGAGGGTACATTTCATTTGTGTGTAATCTTCCCCTCAAAATTCCGATCAAAATTCAAAAATTTCTTTTGTTACTGCTATAATTTGTTTGCCAATATTATACCATAAATGTAAATGGGTTTTTTTAAGATTTGATGAATATGATTGTATTTATTTTTGGTAATTTTTGGTTTTTCTTTTTGAAATCTTATATTTGGGGATTTGTAATTGTTAATATGCGCATTCCATAATTATATAAGTAGCCTCCCCTGAATAGATTAAAGCAAAATCAAAAGTTTTACAATACAAGTAATAATTTCCAACTTCAAGAGAGTACATAACGGTGGACAGTTGTAACGCCCCACTTTGAATTCTAAGTCAGCCGCCCTAAAATCCAAAGTGTGGGTTACTCATGGACCACTTTACACACTCAAACCGTCAAGCCAACAAATGGAGATCGAGCTATTGTATGGAGCACATTGACAACAACCCATACATAAATGAACGTTTATCAAATAATACTGATAAAAGTTGTAAAGTTTAATAAAAACTTTTTTAAAAAAATTAATCCTCGACACGCAGGTCAGCCCCCAAAATAAATGCTAAGAATTTTATTTGAAAGAAACAAGAGTCTGTTTTTTAAAAAGAAATCAATAAACATTTAGCTAATTAAGCACCTTAAAAAAATGACGAAGTAGCTTTTCGAAACATAAGTGCAAACTACAAGCTAGGTTGCTCCACGGTCACGGTCTTCTGAAAAATAGTAAGTTGGGTAAGACCCCAACTAGTAGTAGGCTTTCACACCCTTATATCTTTTATAGACGATCTAATAATCCTAAAATAATTAATAAGATAAGTTTGTAAAGAATGAAAATAAAACAAATTTATTAGGCGTTCTTTTGAAAAATTCATAGTACTGCAAACAACTTAAAGATTAAATTAGACTTAAAGAAAATCAGTCCGTTTGGGAAAAAACAGGTCGTTAAGTGATAAGACAAATTTATCAAAATTAATACCACCCCTTTCCCTAATTCTACAATACTTGGTTGATATCCCCTCTCTTGCCTCCTATCTAACCGTACAACAAAACCTACTAGTCCTTCTATAGACCACCTAGTTCTGCTACCGTGCGCCGGAGAACATGGTGTTGTCGAAACTATCCAAAGATAATAAATCCATATCTTTAGGAGATCCCTCGGTCATCGTCGTAACATTAATGGGTATCGAGCCAATTATGGGCAACAATAAACACAACTAGAAGTTAACATCATGCACAACTCTTGCCGCCAACATTTATTAAAAAACCAGTTATGACTTCACCTCAAATATTGGTAGTCAACAAAAACAACATCACAATAGTACTCTATCATTGTCAAAACCTATGCGCATAACCCATTTTTATCAAAGACAAATACTGTACTTAACTCCACCCAGTACTAACGGGGATTTGTCGACACAAACTGATACTGGGATTTGTCGACACAAACTGATATGTAACAGTAACCTACCATCCTTAATTTCACATGAGCATACTAACACTCCTTTAAACATCCCACCATAGGAGTCACCATTTCTCCTAGCTATTATAAGCTAACGGTAGACATAGCATATAGTAATAAATATACATCTAATCTAAACCTCACTACCAAATCTTGTATGGATTCTAATATGCTAGAGCCTAACGAAAATGAGTATTCGTAACTGATTTTGGTGGAACCAAGTTACCCCTTGAAACTGAAAAATGGTAATAAAACAACTTCATCTACCCATTTAATCAAGGACTTAACATAAAGTAATATACAGATGTACGCCATTATGAGGACAACTATTTGGTTTATTTAACTACTTCATGGATTAGCTAACAGTAAGATCTAAAACCCCAAAAATAAGCATCTGTATCCATTCATTTCAACACACCTCTATCAAGAACAGTTTGTAAGGACATTTAAATTGCATCGCTTGAAGACTAACTACAATAATTAAAAAAAAAACAACAAACCTTTAAATCCTTTGTATTAAGAACTTCTTAGACCAACTAGAATGGGAATGTATAAGGATTAGAAAACCTACTTGATTTCGTAGGAAGAAAATAATCCTCCAACGGGTATCACCTTTAGCCCTTGTATCAATTTTCTTTCTCCTTCAACTTTCTCTCACGACAGCTAAAGATTTCAAGAAGAAAATGTTTGGGCGGCTAATTCCATTTCTTGAGATTTCAGAGAAGAAAAGAAAATGACTTAACCCTAATCTTTTACTACTCATACTATATATACGCTTTCTTCTTAGTCAAAACTTTCCAAAACTGTCGAGATTTTATGTCACTAGAAATTTCACTAATAAAACTATTTTAAGTAGCGACATAAATACTTACCCAATTTTAGCGAAATTATTTAATGACGCATAATCAAGACAAGGGATATGACAATCTTCCCCCTAAAAGGAAAAAGGATTTCGTCCTCGAAATTAAGTTATACTTACCGGATCTTCAAAGAGATCAGGATAACGAGTCAACATGTCCTCATCGCGCTCTCGGGTGACTTCCTTGTCATTGTGATGATGTCATTGAACCTTAACCATTGGGATGATTCTTCTTCTTAGGACATGCTCTTTATGGTCCTACCATGACGAGTGTGAATAAGGAAAGTACCTTCCAACATAACCACCGGTCCCTCGCCATTCTGAGGCAAGACAACATTCAACCGAGGCTGAGTCCCTCGACCCTGAGGCTGGTTATGTCCTTGACATCGCTCATACACAGCAGGAGCTTTGCCCTTGTTTGGACAATCACGATCCTTATGTCCTTGTGCTTGGCAGTGATAACAAGGCCCCTTAAATACATATCCTTATGTTCTCATAAGCTGAGGTACATGAACCATGGCTCCAGAACCAATGTTCCCTTTGTATGTTCGTGGCTTCTTCGAACAATCATAACCTTGGTAAAAATGACGTTTTTGTCCATTGGCATTTCCACCCTTATTATCCTTTTTCTCAGTGACCTTGGCGTCCACTCTACCAGCTTTCTTTCTTCTTTGCCTCTTGAATCTTCAAGCAACGTGCCCTAGCACAATTCACAACCGTGGCATAAGTATCAAAACTAGGGTTCCCAATAATGTGTCGAGAAATCCCATTATGCAGTCCACCTACAAACTGTTCGATTCTATCTGGTTCAGTAGGAATAAGATGAGCAGGAAGTACTGAAAAATGATCAAACTCACACTCGTATTCGACCACTGTTTGATCCGCTTTCTGCTCTAGATCCTCAAACTGCCTAATCATAGCTTGACGCTCGCCCGGGGAAAAAAACTATGCAAGGAACAAATCTTTGAATCATGTCCAAGTAACCTCCATAGCATCAACTGTCCTGCCCATCGACTCCCACCATGTTTCTACATTCCCCTCTGATAGGAAAGCGGCCATCCTCTGCTTATAAGCCACATGACAATGAAACTGAGATAGTATCCTATCCACTTTGGTGCATCGCTGATGTGCTTCAGTTGTACCTCCCTTTCCTGTGAATGAAGGGGGTTTCATCTTTTGAAAATCTTGGTAATACTGAACCCAAGACTTCGTATTTCTCTCTATAATTGCAGGTTTATTCATTGCTGGAGGTGACACATTTTCCGTACCTGCATGTGGACCAAGCCTATGATCTAATGCCGCTGTGATCGCAGTATTCAACATTTTCTGAATGTTCTCTAACATTAAGGCATTAGGCCCACCCTCTCTTCCTTCGGTACGAACAGATCTAGAACCACCCGTGGACCTAGTCCTACTAGATCGAGAGCTACCTGTGGACCTTGTCTCATCCTCACTACGGGATTTACTACCAACAATGCGTGAGTTACTTTTTTCCACAAAATCCTCAACAAAATTATGAACCCCTCGGCCTCGACCTCTACCACGGCCTCGAGCACGACCTTCAGTATTACGTCTACCGCGGCTATTGTTTCCATTTTCGTCCATCCTCTAAGAATGGAAACAAGAAACCATTCATACAAGGAAAACAATCAAAGTGTTCCTAAAACTCGTTCCTAACGTAATCAAACAAGACCCTACACCCTCTCCCAAGGATTTATGTTACCAGGGCTCTGATACCACTCTGTAACGCCCCACTTCGAATTCTAGGTCGGCCGCCCTAAAATCAAAAGTGTGGCTTACTCATGGACCACTTTACACACTCAAACTGTCAAGCCAACAAATGGAGATCGGGCTATTGTATGGAGCACATTGACAACAATCCATATATAAATAATTTTTTATTAAATAATACTGATAAAAGTTGTAAAGTTTATGTTGATTGTGGTTTTTAGTATAGGGCGAAAACTGTAAAAGTATGCCTACCTGACCCAGCATCAGAAGTAGTAGACCTTGATATGTCTATATTCCGCAAGGAATTTGAAGAATATATCAGAATCTGATGAGTGCCTATGTCTCTCTTCATATTATATTGAAACTCAAGCTCCTAGATGAATTGTTCACTAGTATAGAGCCTAATGAGTATTTAAGCTCCTAGTTGCATTACTTACTAACGCCGGAGCCTGCAGAGTATTCATTCTATGTTATGTTCCCAGCCGACTCTTGATTTTGACATGACATGACAATTAATGTTCTCTCGCAACTGAGTAGCATGAATTTCCCGAAGTGTCAGGATTAAGATATGCATGGAAATACTCAATTAGAGGCACGCAAAGTTATGATGCCCTCTGAAACATAATTAGTGATATTGTATGAGCGCACAAAATTCACCAAAAAATTGATTGGTTTTGTGGCAACCCGCAAAATTCAGTCCTTTAACCTAATTTTATCAATTTGCAAAAATTAGGTTTTTTGCTCCCTGCGCGATAATTCGAACCCTATTGGTCGAAACTAAACCTAGGCAAACTAGGAAATTGATCCATCACGGAGCTAGTAGGAGCAAGATCCTACCAAAAATCAGAAAACAAGAAGTAAGAGAAACTGCGGCAAATAAGAGCAGCAGCAAAGGGAGGCGTGGCCACACCACTTGGCCGACCGATCTGCTCCAGCAGGCACTGCTCGTGGACGATCGGCCACACTCCATATTGCCGCTTGCCGACCCCCTTTCCCATAGACCAATCAGATCGCTTTAAATGCACTACACGCACTTTTAAATAAAGCTGAAAGTTGGTTGGTCGACACACCTAATTCCTTAAGGAATTTAATATAGGCTTCCCATGTCAGTCTTAAAACGATCATGGCCGCACGTTTTGGCCAGTCGATTTATCAAACCTAGTCGCCTCCTAACATGGTCGGACAAGCGCCATCGTGTACACCTGCGGGCCTACTAACGCCTAGGCCGATCAGCATCTCTCCGACTCGCAAGCGGAGCCACTAAACGTTTACCAAAACAGTTGGCCACACGAGTTACAAAACCCTAATTTCTATTAAGCTGCATTACATTATTGCCACAAAACGATCTTGGCCGCCCAACTTTGCCAGCCGAATTGACCGGCCTAGATTCAATCTCAATCAATGGGAAAGGTGCGGATATGTTCACCAGCAGCCCGGCTTTTGTGCTGGTCGGTCGAACAACTCCCAGCATGCGGCTAACACCAAAAACCGTTAGCCCAAAATAGGTTGGCCACACGGATTTTTAAAACCCAAATAAATCAACGGCAGCCATTAACTGCCGCAAATCATCTCGACCGCCCAACTTCGCCGGACGAATCGGCCAGCCAAACTCCTATTCCAAGTGTTCAACAAAATGTCGTCGTGACCATTGGCCGCTCCTCTTCCATAAGGAACAATCGGACGCGCCTCAGCCTACCCATGTGGCTCCTAAACGGTTGCCCGAAGATGGCTAGCCGCGCTTCTTATAAAAGTCTTAAATAAATTAGCGGCAACCAATAACTGCCGCAAATCATCTCAGCCATCCAATTTGGCTAACCAATTTAACCGATCTAAATTTAACTTTGACCGACCAATAGGATGTCAAAATGGCTACCATCCATCACTCTTCTATAGGGATTGACAGACCTACCTTTGGCATGCATAAATAGCTCCCAGCAGTTCCCTGAAAGTGGCCGGTCACGCTCCTTTTAAGACGCTAGATTCCACGACCAACCAAGACATGCTCTATATAACGATGCTTCACATGCATCGATTATTTTGAGCTGCTTGCTTAAAAGCGATGCTTTACATGCATCGAGTACATACGATATTTTATGAGTATATGTTTCACAAATAACTTAGTTATTTAACATAATAGCGCCACATGCTATTCTTTGCGGCAAGTCTCATAACTTGGCTCGTCACACATGACTACCCGCCACCTAGCTTGCGCGTGATTGGTCAGAATAATTAGGAAAGACCCACTCAGCAACTTGCTACATATTTTCTATAAAATACTCGAGACATCAAACATGTCACAAACTGGGGATGTTTATCATGGTATTGGTCTAGCGGTTTACAGCGTACGGCGTGCAACACGCCCATTATGAGAAAGTGCCAGAAAAGCGGGCAGTTAGTGGCAGCAGAGAAGTAGTGGATGCAAACCGACCTGTCTCCCCTCATAGTAGGGACGTGGTTTTCAACAACCCCACTTCTCCATCACTCTATTTCCACTTCCTATGAGATCAGGGTGCGTTCAACTATGACTTGTATAAATAGGTTTCAACCTATTTCAACCAACAACATAGTTTTGGTTATCAACACAGTATCCAGAAAAACACCAAAGAACTCAGAGCTTATATTCCATAAGCGAGTTCCACATTCTGATACAAGTCATAAAACAACCACACCTTCAAAGTTAACCATTCTGATCTCAACACCTTCTTCGCTTCCCTCCCTAAGATCAACCCTTCTCCTTCATTTTGTGACCGAAGCAAGACTGGAACGGCCATTTATTGGTTTAGGCCAGGATTGTACAGATTGATCTCTCGAATCTAAAGTACTCCCGTGCAGTGCATTTGTTTAGGGTTTAGATTCGTTTCTCATCAACACACCCAAATTTACCCAAAACAGAAGAATCAGTTTTTACCCCAAAACAACTGGCGACCATAGTGGGAGATTAATCTCTCGGTTACAAAAAATCATTTTACCTATTCCATTTTCAATTTCTTAAATTTCTCAAGATGGTTGGTCTTAGGAATGGTTCATAAACCCTCAATCCCAATTTTACTTCTCCTAGCACTGACAATACTTCACATGTTATTCCTGAATCTGTTCTTTCATTCAAAACGCTTGTCGAGGCTATGGAGTCTCAATATTTAACGACTATTCACGATTTGACGAAAATCCTGAATGATATTGTCAGGAATCAAGCTACTATTGTCAAGACGCATGACAAAGTATTTACGCTTTTGAAAGTCATCATGGATCAACTATCAAAGGAACCAACACGTATTCATTCTGGAGGAAACGCCATCAACAATTCATTTTGGATCAATAATTATGGTAGTAGTCCTTCTTCCAAGATTCATATTCCTATTCCTGGTGAGGAAGATAAATCCTATGGTCACGTTGAATGGAAAGGTAGCAACCAACCTAATTTGTCTGCTCATGAAGATCAAGAGATGTTTCCTCAAGCTCAGAGAGAAGACTCGTGGGATTTATCACGTTCTCATCAGAGTCCTCACAATGAAAAGGTGATTTCATTATATGTGTCCTTCCTGGAAAATATCAATTCCCATATTGAATCGGAAGCTGCTAAGAGATCCGCTGCTGCTTTACTCAGTCGATCCAAACCGTCCCAGAATGAAGAAGATCGTAAAGATGTTCAGGAAAGCAAACGTCCCTCCAATAAAAGATTCAACCTCCAGTCAATCGCTAGTGAGGGTGGAAAGAGAATGCATCTGGGGAACGGCTATCAACAACCCAAACGTGCGGCAACAGGGCAGCGGAAAGCTCAAACCCGGAAAGCTGTGACTAAGACGCCTGCACAGCAACAAGAAACTGGAGAGGCTGTGATGTGATTTTGAAGTTTGTTATAGTAAAAGGTTCGTTGAGACTTGTGAAGATTCGAGTTTTTAAATTTAATAAAAATATACAATAATATTACAAATGGTGCAAGAGGTACTGGAACTAAGGATTCGGCCAATCTTCATAACATAAGGTTTAATTATTTATTCTCAACAATTTTAGCTCAAGAAATATAAACATGGACTCTATTTTTGCCAAGGTAGATTCTCAAAACATTGATTGTAAATGTTAAGCATGGGACATCAAATCACCTAAGCTAAGCATGACCCATATAATCAAATGACAACCAATTTAATAGAATCATATTTCAATTAATTTTAGTGCAAAAGTCATAAAAAAAAGAATAAAACAAATTTACCCATGTATGAAGTTCGACCTCCTCCGTCGTCCCAGTGTTGGGGTTTAGCTCATCATGATGAAAACACGCTCAAAAGATTTATTTATAGCTCAAATGGTGTTTACAATGGAGAGAAAAAAAAAAGAAAATGGTGAAAAACATGAATCTGCGACGCACAAAGATCGTCTCAAAATGAACGATACAATGGAAGTGTTGTAGACACTGTTCTACGGTCGCTGGGAAGGAGTTGGGAACTGTCGCAATTAAGCGACAGTTTTCAACGACTTTCCTTTATAGGCTTTTGTTCTTCGCGTTCATCATCATCAGCAGCAGCAGAAACCGAGTTCTGCAACTTGTGATTTCTTCTTCTCTGGCCCTCCTCAGCTCCCCAAACTCTCGACACCATCTCTAAGTCTCCCAGGGACTCTATTTATACCAAAAACAGGCGTTGAATCTCCTCAATTAATTCCAAAATATTCACAATATCTTTTATTCATGGTACGGGAATAATTAAGATTTTCATTCTCTGTTTAGCTCCTCCACGCGTTTTTAGAAGTCAAATCTCCTTATTTGTATTCATTACGGTCCAACACACTCCAAACTCGTGCATTACAGGCATCAAACTCACTGTAATTCATGTTATCCCGTGAAAATGTGTGTAACTCTGTTTTGCTCCATGCGATGATTACAACCAATTCTAATCCAAACAGACACCCATAACAGCTTTCTATGGTCATATCACGTCTACCCATTAAGTTTCAGGGATTGAATCTCACTAAATCACGTCTAAAAATCGATCGAAAATCTGACAGAGAAATAAGTTTATTTTCCCGCCAAAAATATTCTTTTGAATTTGAGAAGAACATGTCCTCCCCCTAATCCTGCACGGGTGTCCCTTTAGCACTTGTCTTATGGGGTGCAGATAGTAATTTTTGGGCGTAGATAGTAATTTTTCCGGGGTTCCTCCGACACATTTTTGGGGTGCTTCCGGTGCATTTTTGGGGTGCCTTTAGTACTCTATCCTGGGGTGTAAAACACCACTTTTCGAGCCAATTTCGCCGCAAGAGCTTATTTCTCTAAAAATACCTACAAAGACATAAAATAACAAAATAAATACAAAATCGAACACTAACAATATATACAATTGAGACATATTAGACACAATAATGCGTCTATCAGGCTGCTCTAATCTTACCGTGTCCAATTGAAGAGGTAATCGAACTCCTAGAAGCATGGATTCAAGATGGTGTCATCAAGCTACCTCCTACCAGACGTCCTCCAACTGAAGAAGAAATGGCAAATCCCAAATATTGTCATTACCATAGGTTCGTCAATCACCCCACCACCCGATTGCAACAAATTGAAACTCATTTTCAAAGAGAAGGTGGATGCAGGAGAACTTCAACTAAGTACTGAAGGAGTCCACAGAGATCCTCTTCCCGTCAGGAGCTGCATGATTTCTGGGGACTCCGTTCACAAAACTGTACAGTCCACGATGGAGCATTTATGTGAGATTCTGTATTTCTCCAAAGCACAGCGTCAAGACATATTTGCAGCCCTCAACCATGTCGTATCAGGCAAGCAACAATAGGCGAGCTTTCGTCAGGGAATCAGAGAGGAGGTGCTTCACCAAAAATAAAATAGGGGAAATAATAGAAGGAGAAATAAAACTCACGTATGTAAGTTATATGAAAGGAATAAACTCATCCTTTGGGTCATAACGGCCGATCAAAGCCTTTTAATGTTCGTGGTCGTGGCTAGCATCACCGCCTATGCTCGCCTAAAGCTCGTGGACGTGGCTACTACTACTTATGCTTCTTAGCTCATCCAAGATTCATAGTCTTGGTTACCAAAGACCATGACCACCATCACCACGCCTCTCCCTTCCGTGCCTGTAGCCACCACTCGTCCCTGCCAAGATTTATGCCCATAGTCACCGCTCCTCCCTGTCAAGGATCGTGACCGTAGCCATCCAAGCTCTAGCCAACCTGTTTTGTTCCCATGAAAACGCAGTCTCTTCAGATCACAGTTGCTGCCAAGAACCATTGCTGTTCGTTTGTTGATATCAGCCAGAGCTTCACCATAACAACAACAACTACGGATAAAGGTAATCCGAACTTCTGCATATTTTATTTTCCCATGGAGGAAGTAATAGAGTCACCAGTACGGAGGAAGGATGGTGATATCTTTATTATGGTAAACCCACTGACCATACAAGATAGAATCACGTAAACCACACTTGGGGACTGAGGCTCAACACGTAATCCTTTCACTGTCAAGAACTTCTTCAACTCAGAAGAGACGGTCAACCAAGAAATTGTGACAGGGTCACCACTCTTCGAAGATGTAGCGTGAGGATATCATCACCTCCCTGTCTAGAAGGTGACTAACCAACAAGCAGTATTTGGCTCATCCATCCATAAGCGTTGTTGTCAATGAAAAATCAAAGAGGAAAGTCGCTCCTCAGCAAGCCACACATACCAACCACATCATGCCTGCCACATCACCTACTCAGAACTCAGTGCCGCCTACCCAAGGCCTGCACGAAGCTGCGCATCAACAACCACATCGCCGACAAAGCCAGATTCGGTATTTCTAGATTTCCAATTTCCTATGGAAGGGGTGCATGGGCTGCCAAAAGTTTGGATATAATATAGATCTATCAAGTGAGACTCTTGCCCATTGATCAACAAGTGACGAATCCAAAAGATTGCCGCCTTCGTCAGTTCGTCAACCACTTTACCAGTAAATGCAATGGAAGTACATCTTTCAGGAGAAAATAAGCTCAGGATAATTACACCTTGGGACTGCCAACACAGGATGCCTTCACGTCCCTCAACTAGGTTATTTATGATATCAGTATCATCACTGTCAAAGCTTTACGAGCCGCAGGAATTTCTCAACATGAAGCCGTACACATGCATCAAAGACTCCAAAAGTACGCCGCAGAGATATTTTCACATATCCGGCCACGCCATATGATCTAGCATGCATCAACAACTCCTTAAAAAAAACGCATTGTATTCCGCTCAAAAGTACAGCTCTAGTAACCAAACAGAAGTGTAACTGGGGACTGCTCATCGCATCCCATTCCATAAAACAATCCAAGATTCAGAAGATGATTCAAAGGATGTCGCTTGGAACGAATTCCTTGAAGACTTGATAGCAGTATGTCGGCAACAGAACGCCTCTCAGGTCGTCTACTTCACTCAACTGCTCCGGAAGATTTTTCCCATACAAACCTTCCAAGCATATCATCATCGCAATCAGAAAGGCAAGAATAGGCTTATGAGCTAAAGAGTCAGAATAAATACAATTTCGGGCCATCCAATGCTCGGGAGTTTAAAGAACATTGTAATTGCGACTCAGCAGTCCAGACACCAAACAACTTAAAGTCAAGGCCTCTTCCAATTGAGCGGAGTTTGGAAAATTTTGAAATCCACTAGAGAGGCTGGATGCTCATTTTCTGGATACAGAACCTTATTACACATTCCGGAGAGGATCGATGGAGTTCACTCACGATTTGATGAAATTTCAAAACCGTGGAAGTTATACGTACAGCTAAAGTTCATACTTGCAAAAAGAAGAAAGAACAAGATGTACTTACCTAGCTGCCAACTATTGGCACACTCATGATGGAGCTGCTGATAATGACAAAGAGGAGTCGACTGCTGCATACGAAAGCACGGAGCCAGAAGAGCAACAAGAAACGGAATAGGGTTGATACCCCTTTTATACGAACATAGTTTTCAGAAGAAGGATTCCTTTTTACTCCATGAACGGGAATAGATGGCTGGGCGCACCGCACTCATAACCCATAGCTGAGCTAGCAACACGCTACTACGAAGGTCATTGGCCCCGTGATCCCGCTGTTAAAGGCCGATTAGAATTTTCCTGGTAATATCTACCTGCTTCGTCTTTTCAATTTTAATTTCCTCTGTCACCATCTAATGCTTACCCCGCAACAATATCACTGTTACGTGCTAAACAGGGGACTTAATGTTGATGGTGGTTTTTAGTATAAGGAAAAAACTGTAAAAGTATGCCTACCTGACCCAGCATCATAAGTAGTAGACCTTGATATGTCTATATTCCACAAGGAATTTGAAGAATATATCAAACTCTGATGAGTGCCTATGTCTCTCTACATATTATATTGAAACTCAAGCTCCTAGATGAATTGTTCACTAGTATAGAGCCTAATGAGTATTTAAGCTCCTAGTTGCATTACTCACTAATGCCGGAGCCTGCAGAGTATTCATTATACGCTATGTTCCCAGCCGAACTCTTGATTTTGACATGACATGACAATTAATGTTCGCTCGCAACTGAGTAGCATGAATTTCCCGAAGTGTCAGGATTAAGATATGCATGGAAATACTCAATCAACGAGAAAGGTTCGGATATGTTCACTAGCGGCCCGACTATTGTGCTTGTCGATCGAACAACTCCTAGTGCGCGGCTAACACCAAAAACCGTTAGCCCAAAATAGGTTTGCCACACGGTTTTATAAAACCTAAATAAATCAACGGTAGCCATTAACTGCCGCAAATCATCTCGACCGCCCAACTTCGGCAGACGAATCGGCCGGTCAAACTCCTATTCTAAGCGTTCAACAAAATGTCGTCGTGACCATTGGCCGCTCCTTTTCCATAAGGAACAATCGGCCGCGCCGCGGCCTACCCATGTGGCTCCTAAACGATTGCCCGAAGATGGCTAGCCGCGCTTCTTATAAAAGTCTTAAATAAATTAGCGGCAACCAATAACTGCCGCAAATCATCCCATCCATCCAATTTGTCCAGCAAATTTAACCGATCTAGATTTAACTTGGACCGACCAATAGAATGTCAAAATGGCTACCAGCCATCACTCTCCTATAGAGATTGACCGGCCTACCTTTGGCATGCATAAATAGCTCCCAGCAGCTCCCTGAAAGTGGCCGGTCACGCTCTTTTTAAGACGCTAGATTCCGCGACCAACCAAGACATGCTCTATACAACGATGCTTCACATGCATCTATTATTTTGAGCTGCTTGCTTAAAAACGATGCGTTACATGCATCGAGTACATACGATATTTTATGAATATCAGTTTCACAAATAACTTAGTTATTTAACATAATAGCGCCACATGATATTCTTTGCGGCAAGTCTCATGACTTGGCTCGTCACACATGACTACCCGCCACCTAGCTTGCGCGTGATTGGTCAGAATAATTAGGAAAGACCCACTCAGCAACTTGCTACATATTTTCTATAAAATACTCGAGACATCAAACATGTCACAAACTGGGGATGTTTATCATGGTATTGGTCTGGCGGTTTACAGCGTGCGGCGTGCAACACGCCCATTATGAGAAAGTGCCAGAAAAGCGGGCAGTTAGTGGCAGCAGAGAAGTAGTGGATGCAAACCGACCTGTCTCCCCTCATAGTAGGGACGTGGTTTTCAACAACCCCACTTCTCCATCACTCCACTATTTCCACTTCCTATGAGATCAGGGTGCGTTCAACTATGACTTGGATAAATAGGTTTCAACCTATTTCAACCAACAACAGAATTTTGGTTATCAACACAGTATCCAGAAAAACACCGAAGAACTCAGAGCTTATATTCCGTAAGCGAGTTCCACATTCTGATACAAGTCATAAAACAACCACACCTTCAGAGTTAGCCATTCTGATCTCAACACCTTCTTCGCTTCCCTCCCTAAGATCAACCCTTCTCCTTCATTTTGTGACCGAAGCAAGACTGGAACGGCCATTTATTGGTTTAGGCCAGGATTGTACAGATTGATCTCTCGAATCTAAAGTACTCCCGTGCAGTGCATTTGTTTAGGGTTTAGATTCGTTTCTCATCAACACACCCAAATTTACCCAAAACAGCAGAATCAGTTTTTACCCAAAAACAGTTTAATAAAATCTTTAAAACAAAATTAATCTTCGACACGCAGGCCGGCCCCCAAAATAAATGCAAAAAAAATTATTTGAAAGAAACAAGAGTCTGGTTTTTAAAGAAATCAATAAACATTTAGCTAATTAAGCACCTTAAAAAATGACAAAGTAGCGTTTCGGAATAGAAGTGCAAACTACAAGCTAAGTTGCTCCACGATCACGGTCTCCTGAAAAAATAGTAAGTTGGGTCATAACCCAACTAGCAATAGGCTTTCACACCCTTATATCTTTTATAGACGATCTAATAAACCTAAAATAATTAATAAGATAAGTTTGTAAAGAAAAAAAATAAAACAAATTTATTAGGCATTCTTTTGAAAAATTCATAATACTGATAACAACTTAAAGGTTAAATTAAACTAACATGAAAATCAGTTCATAAGGGGGAAAAAAGATCATTAAGTGATAAGACAAATTTATCAAAATTAATACTACCCCTTTCCCTGATCCTATAATACTTGGTTGATATCCCATCTCTTGTCTCTTATCTAACCGTACAAAAAACATAACATCCCTTCTATAGTCCACCTAGTTCTCCTACCGTGCACCGGAGAACATGGTGTTGTTGACCCATCCAAAGATAATAGATCCATATCTTTAGGCGACCCCTCGGTCATTGCCGAAACATTAATGGGTATCAAGACAACTACGGGCAACAATCAACACAACTAGAAGTTTAACTTCACATACAACTCTTGCTGCCAAATGTTCTTATACACACACTTATGACTTCACCTCAAATATTGGTAGTCAACAAAAACAACACTGCAACAGTACTCTATCACTTCCCAAACAACACTACAACAAAGAGAAATACTGTACTTAAATCCACCCAGTACCAACTGGGATTTTTCGACACAAACTGATATGTAACAGTAACCTAACATCCATAGTTTAACACGAGCATACTAACACTCCTTTAAACATCCCATCATAGGAGTCACCATTTCTTCTGGATATTATAAGCTAACAGTAGACATAGCATATAGTAATAAATATATATATCCAATCTAAACCTCACTACCAAATCTTGTATGGATTCTGATATGCTAGAGCCTAACGAAAATGAGTAGTCGTAGCTGATTTTGGTGGAACCAAGTTACCCCTCGAAACTGAAAATGCTAATAAGGACTTAAGATAAAATAACAGATGTACGTCACTATGAGGACAAATATTTGGTTTATTTAACTACTTCATGGATTAACTAACAATAAGATCTAAAACCCCAAAAGTAAGCATCTGTATCCCTTCATTTCAACTCACCTCTATCAAGCACAATTTGTAAGGATATTTAAATTGGATTGCTTGAAGACTAACTACAATAATAAATGAAAAACCCTTTGAATCTTTGTATTAAGAACTTTTTAGACCAACCATAATGGGTATAAGGATTAGAAAACCTACTTGATTTCGTAGCAAGAAAATAATCCTCCAACGGGTATCTCCTTTAGCCCTTGTATCGATCTTCTTTATCCTTCAATTTTCTCTCACGACAGTTAAGGATTCCAAGAAGAAAAACTTTAGGCGGATGATTCCATTTCTTGAGATTTCAGAGAAGAAAATAAAATGACTTAACCCTAATCTTTTACTACTCATACTATATATGCGCTTTCTTCTTAGTCAAAATTTTCCAAAACTGTCGAGATTTTATGTCACTAGAAATTTCACAAATAAAACTATTTTAAGTAGCGACATAGTTTATATGTGGTTGATCACGAAGGATTTTGAGCTCCATGATACCATTAGTTTATATTCTGCAATCGTTATCCATATAAAAGGTGATTGAAGTGGTTGATCGTAAAGAAATAAGAAGATGCGTGAGCGAAGAAGAAAAAGTTCTAAATGTTCTAATCAGTGCATAAAAAATGATAACTCCCTTCTGTTTTTATATGACGCAGATTAAAGGAGGAATTTCTCTTTCCTCTACATCTGATGCCACGTGGAATCAGTTGTTACACAACTGTTATCTGGATGTTCACCTAGCAGGATTGGATTTATTTAGTGAACAAAGTTGTCATAGAAATGTTCATGACAGTTGTAGCAATGCCAAACATATTTGCAAAATAGTTTATGAGCATCTGTTTAGTTTGATACTTGCTAGATATGTGTAACGGTACGCATACTTATAAACCAGTACATGAACTCAGGTTGTTGACGTATGCTTACTGAGATTGCATACCCTTAGCCATTCACGAACTGAGGCCCTTGGGGTACGCGTACTGGTATGCGTACCTCCCTCCCATTCACGAACTCAGAACATTAGGGTATGGGTACTGGGTATCCGTACCTACCCCGTGTTCAGAATGTCAGTAGTTCTGAAAACTCTCTTTAAACAATTTAAAACATTCCTAATCTCTATAGATAATCAATATCATTGTTTGGGCAATTTCCAAATGATCAACTTGAAAAAATAACTTGTTTAACCAATATTAATTGTTAAGTATCTATGAACAACCATTCTTGAATCATATTTCGAGAGATTTATCAAGACAAGCTTGACTCGAAATTTCTTCTTAACAACATTTTAAATCTACTAAAATCATACGACATAATCTCATAAGATAGAATGGAAAATTTCGTTAGTAAATAGGATGATTCAGTCTTCACATACCTCTTTTTCGATTGATATTCAGTCTTCAATCTTCGAGGTTTATTCAGTGATGTATGATACTCAACTACTATACTCTAATCCTAGTCCGAAACTTGACATTAGTAGACTAGAAATCAAGATATAATTTTGTGCATCTAATATTAATAAAAAGCTTAAGATAACAAAACTACGAGTTCGACCGAGCATTGCTCTAACAAGATTGATCTTGGATATTGATTTTTTAGATCGTCCAAGAACTCTTCCACACAATCAGGTAAACGAAACTTTGGTATATACATATTGATTGTAGAAGAGAAAGAAAAAAAACTCCATATACAATTTGATTTACGGGTCTTTAATTTTGACCTACTTGTGATTATATTAGGTTTTATCAATACAGGTTACCGGACAAAAAATTTGTTGGTGGTGTACTTGGTACCCTCCCTTTCAACATCAATTGTACTATTAGCTAGCTAGACCATCCTCTATATAAGTTGTAAAACCAACTGGTTGTCTTCTAGAATAGCTTTATCTAGCTTGGCTAACTACATGTCATGCTTAATTTTTTTTTTGTTCCTGATTTTCTGCCTAATCATCCCAAGTCGTTAACTTCTTCACCTCTTGTGCTAAAGTTCAATCAGATTGAGGCCTAAATTTAGGTGGTGCAACTAATTTTTAATAATGGGTTCAACCATAATGTCCTCATCTTCAGACTCCTCTCCGGATTCAACTCAACCTTACTATCATCGAAACCTTCAGTATGAATATCCCTTAAGGATGCAAATATATTGCCAGGGCTAAAAACAAGTCTAACATCTGAAATTTCCCTTCCTTTGGTCCAACAATATCATCTTATTCTTTTGATCGAGCACTAGAAATAAAATAAACTTGTTATTTTGGTCCAACAGTGATATCTTCTCCTTTTGAAGCAATACGAAACCCTAAGTCGCCCCAAAAAAAAAAGACAAAGATCATTAGAGAACTTTTTGGGGTTCAAGAAAAAAAATATTGTTTGCTTTACCTTATGTATGACATGTCTGGTGAAGTTTAAGAAAATGCTGACCAAAAATATTTGCTATGCAAAATTGCAGACAAAGTTTGGAAACAACTATTTCCTAAGATATATTGGTCATATGTAAGATCAAACTCTATTCTTTAATTGATCCAAAATGAGAAACTTCGTTATATTCTTTGCATGAGTCATCCTCCTATCACATCTCGGGTTTCCTGAAGGCACCTCTCTCTTTCAAGAAGATTTGAGACATATATATCAAGCCCTAGTAAGGTTCTTTGCAAGGACCTAATTCGCTTCTTGATAGAGTACAACATTACGCCCTCTTGTTAAGAAGCTTATACTACTGGCGATGACTTAGTGGTTCATTTGCTAGAATAAGTGATGTTACTTGGCTTCCTGTAACAAATAATGGGTCAGCTGATTCCTCAACAGTAGTAAGTAATCTTAAAGTAGCAGGTTATACTGGAGATACTAAATAAGAACACAGAAAAGGAAATAAGGTTACTTGATCAATGGAATAGGTTGCTTCCCCATAGTGAAAAGCAAATATGATAATGGCCAAAGCGTGAACATGGTTCATACTCACATTGAACTGGTCTTCAAGCATTAAACCAGCAAGAGAGAGTCGAAGTCACTCGAACAACCAAGGAAGATAAGACTCATTGGTTGCGATGATGTTCCATATACAAATAGTGGAGATTCATAAAGAAGTCTTGCGCTATTTACCAATGAGGTAGTCTTTCTCGTTATGAAATACGACAAATTAGCGGTTTAGTTCTCTCCCTAAATAACCTCGGAGGTTGAAATCACAAGCAGATAGATTAGCAGCAAGTTGTAAAGCCCTCAAAAAATGAACTGATCTGAGGCGTTCAAAGGAGAAGTTAAAATCATTTGGGTGTATATGTTAGATACCTTAATTTAGATACTTTAATTGTTAATTTTCTTATTTGTCTTTTCTGGTAATCGCCTTGGTACCTTTTAATTAATACCTTTTTATTACTCATCTAGAAACTCTTGTGGTGGAATAATTTGAAGTTCCGAATTGCATGCCCCTTAATTATCATTTGGTATTGATCGTGGAAGAGGAAGTCAAATATTTTACTCTTTCAAGTTCCCTTCCAAGATTAATGGACCATACATATAACATAAAGCCATATTTGATACCCAAGAAACAAAACAAATTCGTGGAAAGTGTATTCCATAGAAACAATACCTTGGGGGAGGCAAAAAAAATAAGTTTTCATGAACATAAATGTATTTGGATATCAATGACATAGCTTTAAATAAACCTGGACAAATTGGGGTATACCTAGATTAATTGGGGTATACCTAATGAGACAAAAGCTAGGTCATTTTGAAGTAAAATAAGCCACCCCTTAACCTTGTATTTTCAAAATGGCTAATATACCCTTGTTTAATTAACACTAAAAAAATTGATTAGCTTAATTAATTGAGTTTAGATTAAAACTTATAAAATTATGAATTCAGTAGATTAAACTTTTTGTCTTATGAGTTCGATCAAAAATTTTGGTTCTGAAAATGTAAACAGTCGACAAGGTATACGATTGAATATGGTGCCGACTAACTTTGGCCGGAAAGGTCTACGGATGAAGAAAACTCCGACTATCTTGAGCCGGCAAGGTCTATGAATAAAGAAGATGCCGACTATCCTGGGCCAGCTATCTTATAGTCGGCATATAAATATTTCCTACACTGCCGGCTATCATATAGTCGGCAAATATTTCTTACCCTGCCGGTTGACTAATAGTCGGCACACAAATAATTTCTAACATTGCCGGCTGTCTAATAGTCGGCAATGTAACCTTGTCGACCTTTAGTTATACCCAACAGAAAACAGAGTATGGGAAGATGTAATTCACTTTATTCATGCAATTTTTGTTACTACATTGATTGAAACATAAAATCTAACTCCTTGTCGTTGGAACAACGAATGCACTTAGCATGTGCATCAAGCATTTGAACCCCTAGGCGACCCTAGTGGACGAGTTATAGTCTCGTGAGGGTTTACATAGAGATCTACCCACAAAAATTATACTAAAACCATCAATCTTCGTCGGAGGAATCCGAGTCCCATTCAGCCGACATGAAGTCCGTAGAATACTCGGGAATTTTGGATACCATGAATTGATAGCTTGCATCGAATGCGAATGCTTCCCCCTTTTCCTCCAAGTAGCGCGCTTTGACGACTTCATGCTACAAAAACAAAACACAAACCTACTTTGTTAGTGGTGTTTAGTTAGATGATCAAACAACATGGATCACGTAAAATAAACCACAAAAATACTTACAAATTATTCAATGGACAATCCAAAGTGGCTAGCGTTCAAAATCGTTTTTTGGATAGCTAAAAAAGCAAGTATCTTATTTTCGATGACTAGGTGCCTATCATGAATTTGTTGAACACTTCTTCCATTAGGATTCCCAAACTCTTGCCTATATTTGTTGTATACCCTATCCCAAAAGGTTACGGCATCCACCCTTACGGAGGACTGATTTCTAACTCGAGTTTCGGCGTACCATGCTTTGGTGATGGCTAGATCTTCATTAGAATCAAATGATGCCATTGTTCTATGTGGAGGTATTGAGTGAGTTAGAAAGAGTATATGATGATATGAGCTTTGGAGAGTATATGCAAATAGGTGTGTGTTGTTTTATAGAGAGAACTAGTGTATTTATAGGATGGTGCCCAAATTTGGACGTTATGGTAGTCAATCAATGCACTTGTACTTGCAAAAAATTGAATTTTGAACTCGCCGACGAGGTTTTTGTTTCCCCAATATGCCGACTAAGTTTAGCCGGCATGGTCGTAATTTTCTTACCCTGCCGACCTTATGTTTTTAGGCATTAGGAGTTCATTTTCTTCAACAAATAGTCGGCAAGGTATTTGGTCATTAGCTTACCGGCTTTTATATAGTCGGCAAGATCGTAATTTTATAACCCTGTCGACCTTATGATTTTAGGCATCAGGAGAAGGTCATTTTCTTCTACACATAGTCGGCAGGGTCGATAATTTAATACATTGCCGACGGTTGTACAGTCGGCAAGGTATTAATTTTCTTACCTTGCCGACCCTGGTAACTACACCAATTCTGCTGTCAGGGCCGGCAGTCTGGCAGTGCACAACCTTGCCGGCCCTGGTTTAGTCGGCAATGTAACTTAACAACACATCTACTCAATACCCTTCCGGCGTAATTATTGAAACTTAACATAGCTAAAAACACCATTCATTCAACAACTAGAAATCCAACATTTGTCCAAAATACGAAAACATATGTCCCATAAACCTTTAAAAAAACATATGTCCAACCATTAACCTTAACATTTGTCTACCACAACTTAAGAAATAAACTAGAAATGTATTCATTCACCACCACGACCATGGCCCCGTTTAGCATTATCACGGCCACCACCACTACAACTACCACCACCACGGGTACGAGCCCTCTTTCTTTCAGCATTCATCTTGGCTTGTATTTCCCTCTTTAGTTCAGCATTAGCTTGCTCCCACAATTCGTCGGCATCCTCATCGTCAACATTGCTAGCATAGTCAATGTGATTAGTTTGCTCTTCAATCGACAAAGGCTGTCCTATTTCTCTGGCGCAACACATCATCTTCACAAGGGTCTTCAAATGCTCCTTCTATTTTCAATTAAACAACAAACAATTAATAGACTAATTCGATAATGTAATCTTAAAACAATAAGAGCAAGTCTAAAATACTTACAACAAGGGACCGTAGTAGAATGCAACATCATCTCTCCTTTGGATTAAACCTTCATTTCTAGCATCTCGATACGGATCAAATATTACCTCATCCGCAGTCAATTTGTCAAAGGCGATTCGCATGTTGATAAGCTGCCACGACATATCCTTATCCCGAGCACCCTTAAAACTATATCTTTGTCCTCTTGGATTATTAATCGCAATCTTATCATTCACTTTGATGTGGGGGTTGGCTTTCACTAAAGTAGGGAAGTGCTCATATACCCAAACCTATGCAAACACAAAGTTTTGTAAGAATTCTTTTCTTACAAGCATTTTACAAATATAAATGATTTAGATAATAAAATTACCTGGAAGAGACATAGATTTTCGTTGACTTGTGCAGTGAGTGCCCTAGAACCCTTTGTCAACTCATTGTTCATGAAGGCGACCACCGCAGTACCCCAAGAATACTCATGCATCTGATTAAAGGGATGCAATAGTTTAATATACTTGGCGAAGACCAAGCTTTCGGAACTATCGGGGAAGATACATTTGCCCAGGACGTATAACAAATAAGCTGACATGGTAGCATTGATTCGCACCAAGTCCACCCTTCCTTCCTTATCATAGATTTTCTTGGTTCCAGAGAATGTGTCCCTCAACTTCTTCAGATTAAACTTCTTGCTTAGATAACCATCCTTCATCACAAGCATAGACTCCGTCTCAATCTGATTCCAACCGAACAAAATTTTGGTCAATTCGAAGATCTTGTCCCAAGTAATGCCATCATCGTAGCCATCACTGATTGTTTTTCCCTCAACCTCGAGGCCTAGAATTTGATGAGCATCATCGGGAGTTATCGTCATCTTACCGAATGGGAATAACATTGTATCAGTCTCTCCGTAGAACCTCTCACAGAATGCAGATACGGTGACTCTATCATACTCAACAATCGAACTCTCCACCGCAGGCCAAAACCCGGAGTTCTTGACAATCGCTTGCACCTCGTTACATTCCTTGTCAAGTGGCCATTTCTTAATCACTGAACATGAAGCTTGGCACCTCCAGAGACGGATAGAATGCTTGTGATCCTAAATACCAAAAACACAAAATGAAAATAAATACAAGAACTTGAAGCAAATTTAAGATAGATACACTTAAATAAAAAGCAAAGACGGATTGAGATTACTTACGACAATATTTTGGATTTCACTTGCCCATGAGTCTTTGTATCCAAAAAGAACATATCCACCATCTTCTGGGGTCCCCTTTGGAGGCTCACCTGGTTTCAGTGTAACCTTCAAGTGAGAGGGAGGCATGTGGGAATCAGCTGGTTTAGTGATAACCCTCTTCTTCTTTCCGATTTCAGTTTCAGCTGGTTTACGAAACTTGCAACTGTTTGATTCTGTTGCGATTCGCAACTAAATCCATTTGTATGCGTGCTAAAAACTAGTGTGTCTGCCTACACTTTGTAGCTGACTCGGTCAGTTTGTTATTCAGCCCATTCAGAACAAAACTGACTCGGCAACCTTTATTATCGAAAGAGATTTTATTCTGACTTCACTTTTTTCTTCTTTCTCAACAAAACCCTAGCTCTGCTCTGCGTCCGCCTTCACTCACCACCACCACCATTGAATCTATTCTCTTTCACTCTCTCTATACTAAAAGATTGCTGAATCTGTAGATCTGATCTCTCTCAAGTAAAAACCCTAACACCGCTGTTGAGTACGATTTGAATCACAAAGAAAACTGCCGTTGAGGAGTTATTTGATATTATAAGGTTAGTGTTTTCTTAAAACCCAAATATTTATTAGAACCCCAAGTTTGATTTGGCTGATTAATTTGATTTAGTGTATGGCTCTTTGTTGCAGTGTGGTTAGGGTTTTCAATCTCGAGGAGTCATCTTCATCAAACCATACTTGGTAAGAAACAAGAAAGTTTCAATTTTCGAGTATCTTTGATTATAGGTTCTGTATATTGTTTATTATCATGTTTTAGGGATAGGTTTTTGTTTTTATGACTCAATTCTGATTTTTTGATGATGATGCTTCAATCTCATATTTTTGTTGCTTCTCCTATGGATAACACCCCACTGTAAGTGTAACCTTTCTTATCTTTCTATAAGTTCTTCGCTAATAATCAGTGTAATCCTGTTTTTTCTGTAATTTGTATTCTGAACACAATTTCAGTGTGGGTATATAAAAGGAAAGTGTTATTAATTTCATTATCGGTGACTCCATGTCTAAAATTTTTAGGTTAATTACTTAATTTCTTCCTTGCTATGGGCTAAATCTGGATGTATATGGTCGTATTCTCTTCACTTATTGGGTATATATGAAGAACCATTTGATTAATTAGCCATCCTGCTTCTACCTTCAGTTAAAGTTGTTTGATTTGATTCACTTGACCTTGTATGGGTTATTCGGTCTTGTTCAGGTGGTATCAAAAGAGGTTCAAGAAGAGAGCGATTGCTGAGTAAGTTTGTGGAACATGAGTGTGAAAAAATAGACCGGCTTATTGAGTTATACATACGGTATACCCATTCAAGTTTTGTTGTTATTCACTCGTCATTTATTGACAACTAAAAGTTGTATCATAAATCCCTACTTCATTTTAAATTGTTATAAGCTAGAAGCTGCTTCTAGAGATATGTGTTTGACATTTCCTGAAATGACTTAACGGGCTTCCAACAGCTTAATATTGTGCAGATATTCCGATAGAGTGAAAGCAGAGACGGAAAGAATGAGAGGTCTCTCACTTTTCATATCTTTTGTTATTTTTTTTATTGCATGATATCAAAATGATATTATCTACCTTTAAGTCAAACATATTGTAACCATGTTTCTTCTGCTTGCAATATCACAGATGGATGAGGATGAGAGCTACGACAGAACTGGAATCTGGATTGTACACTCTTCAGGTCAGTTGTGCTCTTGCTTTCAGGTTAGTTGAACACATATCCAGTTCATTGTCTAGAATGTAAAACCACAACTGCTGAATTTGTCTTTTATTTATTGAGGAATTAATGAAATAGGTTTGATGAAAATTATTTGGTTCAGAGTGCATTTTTTCTATGTACGTAACTTGATCTCTCCAATTTGGAAAACTGAGACTGATCTACCATGTATATTTCATTGCCATCGGCTATATTTGGATCTTAACTTAACTAGTCTAACTGTCTCTTTTTGTACAAAAATATGTTATTGGTTGAATATTGTTTAGCTCAGTTTGAATTTTATCTCCAGGGAATAAGTTTGGATGCATAATATATTTGTTCTATAATCTGATAACTTCTAATTTCTCATGTCCTGTTTTGTAGCCAAGTGAGCATAACACATACGCAGATGTAGAAGGTGTATATAAGTGCTTAGAAGAAATCTAGGTCGCAAAACAGGAAGTGGTCTCACGCTGGATCCTAATAGCTTGTTTGCCTCAATTAAGAGCCGATGTTCTCCAGCCCTATACTATCAGACTTGTATCTTGTAAAGCGGACATACTGGTTTGACATCTACAAGGTTGCATTTCTATACTCAATTATTTAATTGTTTTTTCTTTCTAGTGACTTGCGTAATTATTCCCGTTGTATGTCTGAGCTTTTCTTTCCCTCTTGTTTATGTGCAGAACATTGACAAAATCTCGTTAGTTAGCTGTCCTGTGCTAACAATTCATGTGAGTCTTTCCATTCTCACCTTTCAAATTACCTAGCTCTTTAATGCAATTTGTGGAGACTATCATAACATGCATCTCATCTGTATCCCTATGCAGGGAACATCTGATGAAGTTGTTGACATGGGAAGCAATTTTGGGAATTGTGTAAAGAGAAGTATGAACCTCTATGCTGTCATGTGCTAACAATTCATGTGAGTCTTTCCATTCTCACCTTTCAAATTACCTAGCTCTTCAATGCAATTTGTGGAGACTATCATAACATGCATCTCTTCTGTATCCCTATGCAGGGAACATCTGATGAAGTTGTTGATTGTTCACATGGGAAGCAATTTCGGGAATTTTGTAAAGAGAAGTATGAACCTCTATGCTGAGTACATTGGGCACCTCAAGAAGTTTGTTCATAGTTATTTTTTATTTTTTAAAAAATCCTTGCTTTAAGCATGTAATACTTTGCCATGACATCTAGGTAGAACTGTAGTTCTAAATGTCAAAAAAGGCAAACAAAATCTCACCATAATCATATCAGTTCCAGTTCTAGCTTCCACTGAACATCCCTTGTTTTCTTTATCATATTTGTTTACCTTTTTTGCTGAATTACAGCTCACCAAGACTGCTGTATTTTCAGGTAGTTGGTTCTTAATGTTGGCCCTTGATTTCATGGTACATGGCAAGTGCTAATAAATAAACTCATATTTGCGTCACCCATTTGCATGGCTCAACACCAAGAAATAATCACTTTATTGTGAGTGTTTTACTGATATCTTTGGTCTGAGTTCAGGAAATTTAATTAATTGAAGTAGTAAGGCTTCCACTTTTGACTGTGTCCAGGTTTGTTATGAACACACCGTGGAGCAAGGGAATGAATGCCTCCAATCCATAAGCCACCACTATACCACCAGTCCATTCCACTACCACCTGTTGTTGCTTTGGTTTGCTAATTTGGTTTCAAATTGCGAGTTCATGATCAGGTGCATATGTTCACTATTAACGAATATCAAATACTGGTTTTTGGAACCCATTTCTTATGAAGATTTTAATCTAGCTTTATCCTTGCCCTAAATTTAGATGATTATGTTGGAAGGAGCAAAAGCTACAATAGAGGCTGTTGATGCGTTAAGAAGTGGAGCTGCTGCAATGAAGGCTATGCAAAAAGAAAAGTAAGTAGATGCTCCGCCTGCCTCTCTCTCTCTCAGAGTATCTTTTTATGTCATTTCATAAAAGTTGATGCCACCCTCTCTTACTCGCACATATATGTCAGTATCATTACACTCTCTTTTTGGTGCCTTTTAAAGACTAAGAAAAAAATTGCATGTTCGAAAGTGGATGCACTTAATTCAGGAACTGCAAAGTAACATAGATCGCCCTTCACCTAGTTCTACACTCTTCATGCCTTCATATACTTTGTTATCATCTCTATGTTGTTCTTACTGACATGGTGCTTGGTGTTTAGGGTTAGGCATTCACATGTCTGGCAAGTAAAACGATAGTGTTCTCATTTCGCACACTGAATACTAATAGTAAATTGGTTCATTGTTTTATTGTAGATTTTTAGCAGCTTCAGTGAAAGTGGGCGTGCCACATCTAGCTAGGACATTGCTCTTGCTGGTTCCTCCAGTAGAAATGCCTCACAACCCATGGTTATAACTTAAACTTCAACCTTTGGGCATGCCTCATGCAGCAGAAAGGTTCACCTAGGTAGCTGGTTTCCTTAGTTCCAAAGAATGTGAGAGTTCTTTTTTCTTTAATTGTAAGAACCTTGGTGTGATACTAAGTTTATAGATTCCTTCATATGATTTTTATGGTGTGCTTCATACATTTTGTGTACGAGTTCATCATGGTGAATTAACTCTAAAAACACTATCTTGATACTTCTATTGATTAATTTGATTTCAAATGAACAGGGGAAACTTGATTTTGCTACAGGGACCTGTAATATTGACCTGGTTATGACTGGTCGAAGCCACTATTTTTCTGATGTTACAAAAATTTCGCAACTGAGCCAACCTGTTGAAATATTCCAGTTCGCAACTGTTTCAAACAGTTGCGATATTTTAGCGTTGCAACAATTTGGAACTGTTACGAAAAAAATTCACAACGGTAATGTAGCCGTTGCGAAAAACTGCAACATCGACTTTCGCAACAGAGCGGTACTATTGCAACCCCACTTTGCAACTGCCACGTACCGTTGCTAATCCCTAAATTTGGTGTAGTGAGTTGCAGCTTGGGTTTGTTGATCATTAGTTGTTTCTTCTCCACCTTCTTCTTCTTCTTCCTCTTCAACAATTGCATCTTCTCTATCCTTATCTTTATCTCCATTACCATCATCTTCATCATCATCATTACCTCCTCCAACAGGTAGCATGTCTTGATCACCATCATCATCATCATTGTTACCTCCTCCAGCAGCCGGAGTTTTTTCAACATCATCATCATCATTACCTCTTCTACCAGATGGAATTGATTGGTCTTCATCTGGATTTCCATATGAATCACTTGGTTACGGTGGTGGTGGAGAATCATTCCGTTCACGGATCTTAAGCGTTCCCGGCTCAACTAATGCCCCTCGATGTGTTGCAGTCAAGAGTTTGTCACCAACATGAGGAGGTCTTGAAGGAGGAGTAATACTTTTCTTCTTTCCCTTTGCCAACCTGAACAAGAACAATTAAGAAAAAATTCAATGGTCGACAGGGTCGACAAATATAATCAAGCCGGCGGAAAAATGGTCGGAAGGCTCGACAACTAAATTACATGCCGGCTAAATTATAGTCGGCAGGGTCTTATCCAAATAACCTGCCGTCTTATAACAACCATGAACACAGTAGATACAAGGATTTTCCACATAATTAGTCGACAGGGTCTATAACCAATACAGTTCTGGCTATATTACAGCCGGCAGAGTGGTATTCAAATACCATTCCGACTTTATAACTTTAGGCATCAGGAGACACAAACTATTCAAATACAGCCGGCAGGGTAAAAAATTATAACCCACCGACTAAAAAAAAAAAAAATTCCGGCACTTAGGTTGAATACCTTGCCGACTCTGTAAAAATCAGTTATAGGTATTCAACAGCCGGCAAGATCTTTAACCTAAAAGCTTTCCGACTAACCCTAAATATGAAAAGTAGGAAGGGTCATGGAACAAACACCTTGCCGGCTAAATAACTGCAAATTCACAAATTTGATTTTTCTGACCTAATTTGACATGCAAACATAAAATTGAAGTACTGGAGTGAATTTAAGTAGGCCCTTACTTTCTTAATCGCGCCATTTTTTCGGTTTCAGCGGCGTTGATTTCTTCTTCTTTGACGGTTTATTTCTTCACTTTCTTTTGAACTAAATTTGCAATTCCAGGATTATATTCATTGGGTTTTCTATTTGCTCCTTTCATACGACTAGCCCTCGGCCATGGTGGCTCCATGTTTGAAGATTAATCGGAATTTTTGAATCGACAATTACGACAAATTAATCGACGGGTTTTCAATGGTGGGGGATGGAGAAGCCGGTAAGGTAGAGGTGGAAGAGAAGAAGAAGAGAAGAAAATGAAATGAAAAAATAAAAACTGATTTAGGGTAATAAGAATTATAAAGGGTAAGGGTAGTTTTGTAACTTCACCCATTAGGACTCCCACTTAGCCCTTAAAAAGAGTCCACTTAAAATCGGGTATACCCCAATTAATCCGGGTATATCCCAATTTGGCCAGGTAAATTAAGGAGCATAAGTTTAGAGGATCACAAAAGTCACTACTTTCACTTATTAACTTATGGATTGTGCAGATAGCGAAAGTATCTACTACCTCCGTTTCTGGAAAAGTGTTACTTTCATTTTTTTCATTATAGCCTAAAAATAGGCCAAATTGAAAAAGTGAAAGTAACACTTTTCCAGAAACGTAGGGAGTATTTTTTTAGGGACACACGGAGTACCCCATAAGACTTGCTCTTACAATTAAGGCGTACGATTATCACTAAAAAAAACAGAATTAAGATGACACCATTGATTTATTCAGATTCATTTGAGTCAAACATACACATAAGTTAATACTCGAATGTTAGCAGTTTATTTCATGACATATTTATCAAGTTATTCAAACTCTTGTATGCAAAAATGGAAAATCTTCTCTCCTCTTCAGTTCAAACTTTAAGGCAACTTTTTTACATTTCATCATTGTTACCTTGAGCATCATACTTTTCATGATTTACTCGACCGGATTTTTTTTAGTGAGAACTAGTTTTGAACTCAGGTTATTGGTATCGTCTCTCCGATAACTTTATCGTTCTACTACAATGACATCGGCTTCATGCTTCTACATTACAAGAAAACTCAAACAGTATTCTGTCTTTTAACTTCTCAGAAAATTACAGCAATTCCCCTGCCTCCATCAATAACTTGTACCAGAAACCTGTGTATTGGACGGTCGATCAAGTTGTTGCAGAAAGCATAGGTGAAGGAACTTGAAAATATGGGTCTGTTGTGATGACCGGATAATCTTCATTTGTCTTGAAATTTTCAATGGAAAATGCTTGTGACCAAATGTTTTCGTCCATGTTTGTATTCTCATTGATGTTCATGTCATGGTTGTCAGCATTTGCATCCGAAAATTCTGTACTTGATGAGAAATCACTAGATGAATGTTGTGGGGATAGTTGAACGTAGTTCTGGTCTTCCAACTTTGATGAATTCGATTCACCCATGGGATTTGATTCACTTTTTGCTATGTCCATAGCATAATGTTCAGCGGCAGGGTTAGTTTGATTATGTTTACACAATCTTTTCTTGAGATGGGCGTGCCAAACATTTTTAATTTCATTGTCTGTTCTTCCCGGTAGGCGCGTTGCAATTGCTGACCATCTGAAGGCAAAACACCAAGACAACAAAAAATAAGACAGTTGAATTGCACTTACTTTAGCCATGAATAACCAAATATGAGGTTATTATATGCAACAACACAATGACACATACAGTTTATAACATGTGATCTCAAGTTTTAACTAAACAGAAAACATAGAGAATCCTGTCAGTTTTTTGTTTTTTTATTCTTTTTCCAGCTTAGATAATTTCCTGAACTAATTACAAAAATAGCGAAACAAAATTGAGTATGAACTCTAATTGTCTTGCAGTATCAACTAATCTCATATGAGTGCGATTAGCAATATCATCACAAGAATACTAGACTTGCACACACAGATGTAAAAAGACATAAATAGAAAGGAATAATTTGTTGTTCATTCATTAGCTAGGTAGTCGCGCTGGATGAATTCTACAAATATTAGAATTACGAAAACCCTGTCTGAGTACACACCTATTACCGAGCATCTCGTGAAGCATGATGATTGTTTCTTCTTCTTGGCTACTAAAATTTCCTCGCTTAATATCAGGTCTCAAGTAATTAGTCCATCTAAGGCTGCAACTCTTCCCACATCTGAGTAAACCTGTACCAACAAACCAAAAGAAATAAAACAAGAAATTGCTAAGAACTCACAATTAAGCCATAACCATTCAACACTGGTTTATCAATTTCATTGACCAAGTGAATGTCTTAATCTCAATCAATGTTTTAGCAAATAACAAAAGTTTACTCCGAGAACATACCGGCTTGTTTTGGAAGCGCCCGCCAATTGCCATGACCGTGACGACTTATGTAAGTGATCAAAATCTGGTCCTCTTTAACTGTCCATGGTCCTTTTTTCAGTCCCATTTTCTCACAACATGGAGCTCCAACCATTTTCTTTTAGTTATTTCTCTTGATTGTGGTGATGATCTCGAATAACTTGATCAATAGGTGATTTGTCTGTACCTTCTAGCTAGCGATCTCTAGTTTCTCAGAGAGTTTTAGATATCCGTCAAAAGTTGAACATATTTTCAAGCATGGAACTCTATATTTATACTGCTTGGAAAAACACCAACTTTTACGTCCTAGTCAAAACTTAGACCTTTATAGTCCAAATAGTCCAAAAAAGTAAAGTATAAGCCAGAAATTTCAAACAAACGACTCTCTTTTGCTTTCTCTACAAAATGGAGGGGTCTTGGTCGTCCCAGTTAAAACTTAGATAAACAGCCTTAAGATTAGAAAATTTTCGTATTAACTAAACTAGATTATAAGATTTTTGAAGATTTACTGAGTTTATGTTAGAATTTTTTTTTCGGTACTCGTTGTTTAATTTCCTCGAACTTCAAATGAGAAAGAAACACATTTAAGTAAAGATAAATGAAGAAAAACAGACCCTTAAGTCTTATAAATTAGTCACAACTGAGTAAACAAGACCGAAATTAATCAAAGTTTAGTCAAGTCATAATAATGAGCAAGGTGACTTCGTTACAATACGGAAAGAAAGAGTGAAAAAATCATGGAATATCCGCGGATAATTACTACGTCAATTCATGCATAATGCATATGTAATCCCTTTTACCCTTTCAAACACTACTTCATAACTATTGTTTTTGAATGACTTTGGTCACACTATAAACATTTTAATATTGCATTCATGTCAACGTAGTATTCTTTTGGAGTATTAAAAGCAAAGAAAAAAGATATTTGACAAACATAAAGAACTTTTGAATTCATTTTATTTTTTATTTTCGAAGAAAATTGAAGGTGAAAAATATGCATATAGGAAGAGAGGATTGATTAAGAAGAATTGGATTTGAGTGGAGTGGAGTTGAAATTTGAAATGTATTTATGAGAATGATTTTATTTCACACTTTAATGTGAGTCCTTTTGATTCATTAGAAGATTTAGCTTTTCAAATGAAGGGGGTGTAGATTTTGGGCGTCAAAGAAAGAGGCGTGTGGGTTTTTGCCCTATCTTTTGAAAAAAGAAAACCACAAGTGGGGGGACTGGGAGCTATCCTTAGAGATGCATAGAGATTTTACTGACCTCCTTTATTTGTCAAACGCTTTACCGACCTGAGACAGTTAACCTTATTAGTTGGGTGGCATCAATTTTTTCCTTTTTAACATAAAATTTTGGAGCATCAACATTTGTTGTACCGTATCCTTGTGACGTGAAATTTGTCTACACCCATTTATCAAATGGACTTGACAGTGTTTCAACTTTTAAAGTACGAATCCTGGGTACCCTACTCTGAACATAACAAAAAAAGGAGAGGAGGGGCCAGTGATCTAAAATATTTGACCAGTTGAAGGACACAAGTGCTGTTGTGAATGAACATTGAAGACCGAGAACAGTCAAGTTTTCCTAAATTTCTTAACCAAAACATACCCGCTTCAAAGGGGGAAAAAACACATTGTGAGCGAAAGAGAGTCTCCTCCGTGTATACCTTTTGACTAACACAACAACGCTAATTGGTTACATCCATGGAAACTTTTCAACCCAAATCAAATCTAAATGATTTTTAAGTAATTTATGATAACAAAGCATAGTGTAGTGTCGAAGTGAGACTGATGTAGTCTTTGGTTTGGCTTGCATTTTACAAATGACTTTCTCTTGCTGGATATGCATGTCTTCATAATAATAATGGCTTCTCTTAAATATAGCACACGCATTTATTAACCATAATCAAAAAAAAAATAAGTTAAAATAAAATCCAAACACATCTTAATTTTTACTAACAATTAAACTTAAATTTTTCTTCTTACCCAAAATCAAAACTTCTTCTTGCTCAAAATCAAAATAAACTCTAACTTTTCTTTTAATCATACTTCATCATAGACTCTCTCTCACTCTTTCTTCTCCAACAACACCATCAAAAATGGACTAGATCTGAACAGATTTCTTCATTATTCCTTATTTTTAAGGTTAGTTAGTAGTTTAGTGTAGTTTTTATTATGTTTCCTACTTATCTACACCGGTATGGTGATTTTATCTACTCTTTTGAGGTTTATCTTCGCTTTAATGGCGATTCTTGGTTATTGGGTTGGGTTTTAAGATCAATAGTGATGCTCTCCATGCTCTTCAACGACGAAATTTTCATCTTGGTTATCTCCGGCGACAGAATCTTCATCATCAACTTATCCGGCGACGGAATCTCCGTAGATGGTCTTTTTGACGACGGAAGCTTCATCACTAGTTACAAGAGATTTGAGCAAATCACTCCTACTTTGGGCGCACATCTTTCTATAGAAGAAAAACAAACTAAATGGTTGGAAGTTAATTCCGAGAAAAACCATCCCTCTTCCGATTTAATCAGATCTTATTCATACTTGTTTTTGTCTTACTCCGGCAATCCTTCTCTTTCTCTTGTCGGATTTCTCGGTATTGTACTTTTACGGTATGTTCTTGTTACTTTGTATTCTCTTATTTTTGATCTTAAACTCATTGTAACCTTGAATTTTCATTAATGAAAAGGTTCCTTGTTTATCAAAAAAAAAAAAAAAAAAAAAACCTCATCATATAAATCCTAAATTTAGTTATAATTCTCACACAATTATAAACCCTAATTCTTACTTTTCCCTCATAACAAAATAAATCCTAATTCTTAACTTTCTCTAAAATGATATATTCTTTTTTCTTAATCATGATAATATTAAAATTAATAATGATGTATATCCTAATTGTTTCGTTTAAAAATTTCCACAACAACATCAATCGAAACGGAATTAACTTAGGGTTTGATTCTTTTCCTAGGTCCACATTCCAAAAACTCCATAAACACAATTCATAAAAAAATATCTCTAAGATGAGTTTTCTTAATTACGATTACACCAATATTGATTGAGGGTATTGATTATTCTTCAAAAACATTAATCATGTCAAATATCTTAGATAAAATTAATTACAAAAGATTAGATAATTATTTATTTTTTTAATTTAGAGATTCAATGATCATTTTAATATTTTGGGCTATGTATAAAAATTATGTATAATTTTATGGGCTATGTGTAATGATTTTAAAGATATGTTTAGTTAGATAAAACACTTATTTTAAATAGGCTATGGTTAATAAAAGTATGGGTTACATTTAAGAGAAGCCATAATAATAATAATGTGATATACCAAACAAAATATATGGCGTAGTGTTGATGTCATACATTACCTTATCCAAAGTAAAGAAGGAAGTGGGTTTCTTTTTTAGGTCACCGACTTGGTAAATTAAAGTAAGAAATTGTCCAAACCCCCCGACTCCCTAGTCCCTACCGATTTCAGACGTGAACCTGCTACATTTTCGATATGAAAGTAAACGGGGTGAAAAAATGATAATTCTTCGGTTAAGAGTGCCTATAAGAGCAAGGATTATAAAAGTAGAATACCATTTCAAAGTAAAATAGTTGCTAGAAAAGATGTAATTTGCTTTCGCTACCAGAATAGAGGCACATTTTCACCAAAAATCATTCTCAGTTTGTAGTAGTGTGCGAAAGTTTCTACTAGGGCTGTCTTATGGACAAGGCAGTGTAGATGGTCGCGTAGAGCTCCAAATTATTGAGGGCCCAAACTCCCTTCCATCTCCATTTTTTTTTCCCAGATGTAGTGATTTTGTATAAGTGTTTTTGTCAACTTATTTACAGACCATTATAACAGTTTATTTGTTATTGTGATAGCTATAAGCGTCAATAAATTTTAATTTTTGATATCAATAACAAATTTGGGGCTACAAGCTTATAACCCAAAATTAAACCAAAATGGTTTGGGGGAAATTGCCGCCTTTGACCGCATAACTTAATCCAAGTTATCGTAAACTAATTTTTTTAGCTTTCTTTCTAATTTGGTAATTCATATAAAAAAAACAAAACAAAAAAACTATAAGTTCGCTAGGCGATTGGTGTGGAAAACAGCCTATTTATGAGCTATTGTTTATGCTTTCTTTGTTATTTTCTAGTAGATTATGTATTTTACATTTATTTTTGAGTATTTAGGTACTTTGGAGTCATACAGAAAAGAATATTCGCTTTATGTACAGATACGATGTGGATTGTTGTTGGTTGGTTGATACCTTGGCAATTCCAAGATAGGATGTTCATTATGATCATGAGAGGTGGGTAAATGAAAGAACTTGAATGAGGAGTATGTGGGAGAATAACGTTAGGGAAAAGAGATTCCGATGAGACAATAAAGGCCTTGGTGAAGGAATTCTGAGTGGCCCACTTGAAGTGGAAAAAATGTTGAAGGAATATGAAAGAAAAAATATTTTGATTGAAAGGAGTAAATGATGTAAATTTTTAGAGTAATAATAAGAAAGAGATAAAAGAGAAAGAGAACAATATTTCTATTAGCCATAAAGGGAACCGTATTACATATGTATAGCATTCTATTTATACAAGGGAATGGAAAACCATAGTATTCTAATGGACCGCACATCCATGGGCCACAGGCCCTATAACACTCCCCCTTGTGTGGTTCAATAACAAAACTTTATACATAGTGCTTCACATGTGCTTTGAATGTAGTTCTTCAAATGTCTTTCTCTCCTTGGTGACGTGTGCCGAAATCAATTGCCTTACTAAAACTTTGACAAGGAAAAACCCAGTGGGATAAAACCTTGGTACAACTCTTCATACGTAGTACTTCACATGTTGTCTCGTACTTTACATGTAGTTCATCACATATAATACGATCTTCAAAGATCGATGAGTCTAAGATAATTGTCTCGTTAAAACTTCTTCAGGCTAACCTAGAGGGACAAAACCTGAACTAAAGAAAAAGAGTACAATATTAAGTAAACTTAGAACTTAGTTGGATGCGTATACGTTGCCTCATTAAAACCTTGATAAAGAAAACCTAGTGAGATAAAACCTTGACGAAGGGAAAAGAGTACAACGTAACATATGCAAGTAAAGGTGATCACTTTGCTCCGTTGAAGTTGACTAGTTGCTTCACAACTCTTAAGGAAGAAAATCCTTGTGGGAAAGACAATAGCCTTAGCTGGGAAATTACATTCCCGGTGTTTATAGTTGTCTCATTAAAAACCTTGCCGAGTAACAAAACCCTGTGGGAAAAAGCAACCTCGGTGAAGGAATATAGTTCAACACACCATTAGATGTTCTCCCAGATGTCAGACAATTTTCATTAGTCTAATGCAGTCAAAAGATTTTATCACACTTTACTTTGGTGATTTGAATATTTATAAGGCCATGTTGTTGATTCTGGAAATTACGTTGCTTAACAGACTATCGCGTTTCATTTCTTTGATCCAGATATTTTCAGTAATATCAACGCGATCTTTATGTCTTTAACGTTCAACATACTTGATGTTTTTAGTGTTGTCTCGCTAAAAACCTTGTCGAGTAACAAAACCCTTTGGGAAAAACTATTCTCGATCGAAGGGAAAAAGAGTACAACACAGATTCAATTTCGAAGTAAAATATGTCGACATCATATCCTTGGATCCTTCCCCTGATGTCGGCATCTCCCCCTGATTACTTTCAGAGTTGTTCCATACAGTTCCTTTAGTCATGTACTTTTTGAAACTGAATATCGGTAATGACTTAGAAAATAGTCTACCATATCTCCCTGATTACTTTCGTTGGAGAAGAGATTATTATTCCTTCATAATTAACAACTTTTGAATTGCACTTTCATTAGCATTCCTTTTTATGTACTTGTAGGGATAAAATAGATTTATGTCAATGGTTACTTTTAAGTACATGATTACATTCACTATACCATTCCAATGACGTTGCATTGGCGCTGAGCTATATCTAGCTAACAAGTTCCCTGAGGATGTAAAATTTAATCGAGTACATTATTATACTAAGTACAAAAATGCATCTATTATACTTAGATATGAGAATTTCACCTCCCAACACATCTTCCTTTAGACGAAATGGTCTCTTACTTACATTTGAACCTCGACTAATCATGGGAGTGCTATCAGGATGCATGTCTTTGTTAAATTACCTGACAAATTTAGACACATGCAAACTGGTGTAATAATATACCATAAGCTCAGTATTCGGTCGAGCTTTCCCCAGACTTTTCATCTCAAATTCGGATTTCAAATAGCTTTTAAGGCCTCTTATTACATCAAGAGTACCCATCATGTCTGTACCATCGACATAGATAGCTACAATTCCAAATAAGGAACTTTCTTGTGAATACGCAAAGGAAAAATACCTTACTTGTCTATCCCCTCCAAATCAAATAGTCACTTAGACGGGTATACCACATCCGTCTGATTGCTTCAATCTATAAGTGAGCGTTCGATCTAATTTTGTAAACGCACTCTGTGGTTTAGAGTCATTTGATTTGGAAACAAAAGGCTATCTCTTGATTATTTCAGAGATACGTAACAACCACATACATATGCTGCATTTCAAGTCCTTTTGAAATTACCAAGATAACTAAGTAGCAGAGCGCTATAACGTTCATTACAAGAGAACAATTCCAGGGCTTTGTGAGAAACCTCGCGCCACAAGGTGAGTCTTTATACTTTAAGACTGCTTTCTTCTCATTATTCATTGTGACAAATTAATCATGTATGTCCAATAGGCTTTACACTTGGTTGGTTAGCACTACCATACCAAATACCTGTATATTTGTCAAAGAACCGAATCCTACCTGGATTGTATATGCCAAATATGCTCTTCGTTGACATTAAGCAACAAGAAGCTTAGTTCGATCTCATCTTGCTTTATTTCCTTAAGAAAGTGTATATTAATCATCAATATGCTCGCATGATCTTTCCATTAACTCGTGCGCATTCTCATAATCCAGTTGGGATGTCATTGTACTCTGGAATCATTAAACTTCGGAGCGTCCTCCAGTTTGATTCATGGACATATTCAGAGACAATCTTATGAAATTTCTGATGATATAAATAAGTTGTGCCTTCCTCACCTACTTCCTTTCTAGGTGAGGATTGATCGAACCAAGTGGTCTCTCCAACTTCCTTTATGGAGCCACGACCTCAACCACATTTCCACTAAGTGTAGTTGCAACACCTTAGTCTATGGTGTATATCCCTTATTGAGGATTTGTAACCTTGCAGGTAGGTTTGCAGCTGGTATGTGTGATCTCATCACTTTAGCGACATCAATGTACATTCTGAAAATCGATTATTCTTTCACTTCACATTTACATTTGTGGAGTACAAGAATCAATATGAAACACAGTGGGAACACACCACGACAATTCCTGTCGTTCCCTTAGAAAATACTTTTTCTTCTCTCCCCCTAACGACGGGAAGACTGTCTCATTAAGGTGATAACCCGCAAATCTAGCGGTAAGAGATCTCCTGCCAAAGGTTTTTAAATGCGGATAATTGTTGAGAGTAAATATCCAACAAAATTACTTAATCATTTTCGCGACCCATCATAGTATAATGTGGACTCGTAATGGCCACATATAGTGCAACCAAAAATACGTAAGAACACAAATGTCAGGCTTAAATTCAGTTACCAACTGGTACGTAGAAAAGGTTGACTAATATTGGGTTCTAAAACGAATTAAGTAAAGATGCGCGTAATAAATCACTTGAATGGGTCGAATCATCTGGCAGAGCCAATGCGTCGAATCATCTGGCAGAGCCATAAATCACTTGAATGGTCCGCATTCTGCATGGATATATGTTCACTAACAACACTTTTTTCTTTCGAGAATGAGTTCTTTACCATTTGCATCTAAGTAAAACAGGATGGTCTCAATCATGTTTTACTAAAGAAATACTTTGTAAGATGAGTGACGTGCTTTCTTACTCTAAAGCATAATGGGGAGAGGTAGTGCAAATCTAGTAACTTTAGAAATCATTGATTATGATAGATGTCGTAACTTCACATTCTATTAGTTCATTGTCTTGTACACTCAAATGAAGTGATGCCCGTGTTAGTACTTTCAAAACAGAACATCGTGTCATAACCAATGTGCCTTATGGTTATGTCAAAGTCTTTTATGAATCAATCCCAATCAGTTCATTGTTGGGGTTAATATGGATTCAGTAATTCAAGTTCCAGTGATTTACAATTCACTAGATTGACACATTAATTTTCTAAGAATATGCTTCCTTCTACACACAACTTACGTTTCATCCAGATATATCTCAAGTTCTTTAGAGAATTTATGTCTCGTGGGAATGATGTACTTTTCATTCCATAAGCGCAAACATTTGATTTAGTTCAAATAAATAAGATAGTCGATTGGCCAGGCAAAGTTCTTGTTGCCATTAAATTTGATGTGAAATTGGTTGCTACTATGATACCCACATTACATTGTATATATCAACACCTATGACCAGGTGCATTTCCAACTCTTTTATTTATGATGGGAGCTAGAATTACATTTTAGCTGATCCCATGTTCGATTGATACTTTTGTGTTGGTGTTATTACTACCGAAGACAAAAGTACATTTTTGTCTCATGATACATATGTCCCTCTGCACATATTTCACTATGCCAGTAAGTGGAATACATCCCACGGAACATTCTAATTTGGGGAAAATATCAAGTATCCAATAATAGTACTCAAGTACTTCTAAGCCCCAAATGAATACATTGGAATTGAGTTGGTACAACCAATTGAACAAAAAATAAACATCATTTAACTATAGCCAATATCATATTCAAGAGAACAAAATAACAATAAAACCAAAATTCTTAATGGTCGAGATCAACAATCATAATTTAAGTTGACCGTTTATATGATATGCACTTATCTTAAGACAAAAAAAAAACAGAACTATACATGTTCTTAAAACAGCTAAACAGATAAGCCCAACAAATACTCGATGTAAAAACCCACGTTAGTTAGTTACATACCTCAATTTTTGGTTCCCACTGTATATATAGACATAACCGGAACAACCTTGGCCGCGCACAGCTCAAAACCAGAGAAGAGAAGAGAACATAAGAACGGGATAACAGCTAGAACAGGGCAGACCGAACTGGGTGGACTGGACCGGATCGAACCGGGTCTAGACTGAACCGGACCGGATCAGGTGGACCAGACCGGACATTTTTCTTCAACGGATTTCACAGATTCACGTGGACAGTCTGGATCGTGAACGGACGGTTTTTTTCCTTCTTTCGACGGATTTTCTTTCTCCTTGGAAAGTGAACAGATTCACCCTCACACATTAACACGGACATGTGATTAGATACACAGTGCAATACAATCAGGTCAATACAACACATCCATCAGCACATCATCATATGTATTATGCAATACAATCAGATCAATTCAACACATCTTTTATAAAAATACAATTTGAGTATTCAAAGCATGTGATATGAAATGGTAAACTATTAGACCATACAACAAATGCATAGTGTTAACATATGGCATAAATTCTACACAAACAAAAATATGGCTATATATATCATGAACACGGAGAGCAGATGTAGCGACACCAATCAATTTTATATACATATATTTTACTCTTTTCACAAAACGGGTTCGTACATTCACAGATATATCGATCAAAAAAAAAAAATCATAAATTTTCTTCTTTTTAAAAATAAAAATACTGATCAAAATTTTTTTTCATAAATTTTTTTCTTTTAGAAATAAAATTAGTAGTACATCAGATAGACATGTGAACTGATATATATATATATATATAGTATATACGACAATACATATATATTTTATAATAATCAGTAGTAAAACTTAACATCAAAAACAAATTATCATATTATAGTATTTATCGATTCCAATAAAAAAATTATATATGGGGACAAGCACATGTGATAGGCAATCATTAGATTGCAGTTTCAAACACAAAGGAAAAATAAGGTAAAGAAAGATTGAGGAATACCTTATGATTTCTGATTGAAACGAAAGATAGACGCAAAATAGCGGCAGAGAACCAGTGAGATCTAGATTTCCGAGGGCTCAATTTTTCTTTTAATCCGATCAATTATCATCCGTGTAAAAAAAAAAATCCAAGCAATTCAATCTAGCTCTGCCGTATAGCTTCGTGCTGATAACGTTTTAGAGTAATAATAAGAAAGAGATAAAAGAGATAGAGAACAACATTTCTATTAGCCAGAGAGGGAACCATATTACATATGTACATCATTCTATTTATAAAGGGAAGGGAAAACCCTAGTATTCTAATGGACCGCACATCCATGGGCCACAGACCCTATAACATAAATGAAATAGTCTAAATTTATCTAACTAATACTCCCTCCGTATTAATTGAGCTATTTGTAGTTTGCACAATTATTAAGACAAGAAGAAAATTGGAGTATGTTTAAGTATTTTTTATAATTATACCCTTATGGATAATAACTAGTATAACTTAGAAATGATTCATCTCTTAAACTATACCACGGTTTTTCGTAAACTTTACACCATTGAAAAACATTTTAAAACACCTACGTAACGAATATAAAAATGGCTATCAAATTATACATATTTCTTATAGTAACAATAATCAATTAAAAGGGTAGTATTAGAAATACCCCCTTGATTAGTGAGATAGCTAAATTATTTGTGGGACAAAATTTAAAACCAATTAGCTCAATTAATTTGGGATGGAGGGAGTATAAAGAAAAGAGGTATTTTGGTTGGTCACAAAAGGACAAAATAGCTTGGTGTAACCGTGTTATTACTAATATGACCTTCAATATCAACTACCACTGCATATATATTTAAGGGTAAAAACTTGCATTAAATTAATATTTACATATTCAACCTTACATATTTACATATTCAGAGAAATCCCATTATTTTAAAAATATATCAAAATTCTTAAAGATTTAATATCTTTCAAAATACACACCGGATTTTTGTAAAATTAACATATTTGGAAAGCTCTTTGAATTACCCACTGTTGGTGGTGGTTTTTAGTTCATGGATAAAACCGTAAAATTCCATATTTATGTGCCTTCATTCTGTAAAGAAGTAGAGCCGCTAAAAAAGCCAATGAGTGCCTATGCCTCTCTGCTTATGTATGTACAACTATATTTATGAAATTTTCCCGGCTAAATTCAGAAAATATATGTATGACTACACAATTTGTATTTACTGAGTAATGCAGTATCTACAGTACGAAATTTATTAGAATAATATTTGTGCATGTTGTAATAATCCCAGGCATTCTATAAATTTTATTATATTAAAATTGAGCTCCTAATTGCATTATTCACTAATGCAGAGCCTGCTGCGTATTTATTTTATGTTGTATTCCAAGCTGAACTCTGAGTGATGACATGACATGACGATTAATGATTCACTCTTATCTGAGTAACATGAATCTCCCGAAGTGTCTGAATTAAGATATGCATGAAGGTACCTGATCAGAAACGCGCAAGCTGTGCCAATAAGACCAGAGTTGCGCTACTCGCAAGAGTAAAAATTAGTAATTTTGTGCTAACGTACAAAATTTACCTAAATTGATCAATTTTGTGTCAATTCACAAAATTCAATTTTTAACCTAATTTTGTGTCAACTAACAAAAAATTAGATTTTTTCCCCTAAAATGGAGCATGCATGATATCTTGATCCCTATTGGTCGAGACTAAACCTATGCAAACTAGGAATAGGCCCATCATAGAGCCAGTAGGAGTATAATCCTAACAGAAGTTGAAAAAATAAACAAAAAGAGGAAACCGTGACTGATTAGGTCAGTCACGGATGGAGCACGACCGCGCCACTTTTCCGGTCGGTTTGCCCTATCTGGCGCCTCCTATGGCCGACTAGCCTAGCCCCATATTGGCCTCCACGCGTCCGTCTTTCCTATAGGCCAATCTCATTGCTTCTAGGCTACAAGCTCCGCTTTAAATTGTTAGCTGAAGTAGGTTGGTCGAGCTGCTTAATTTCTTAAAAAATAGATCTTGGCCGCATCCCAAACTGATCACGACCACACAACTTGGCTGTCTCAATTGGCTAACCGAAACTCTTACATGCTCGATAAATAATTAAGGTGTTGTTGTGATGACTGGCCACCCACCTATTGCCTCGACCAATCACATTACTCCTAGCCTACCTGCCCCGCTCCAAATCATTGACCAAAGTAGGCTAGTCGAACGGCCTCTTTATATCAAGAGTTAAATCTGGGTTGTCCAAGTCGGTCGCAGAATGATCACGATCACACAACTTGGCCGGTCGATTTAACAAGCTTGGCTTCTTCCTGGCATGACCGAGCAAGCTCCATGGTGACTATCTGTCGCCCTTTTACGCTTTCAGCCAATCAGAGAACTCCTAGCCTACCTGCTCCGCTCCAAATCATCGCCCAAAGTATGCTTGCCGCGCTGCCTATAAGGGTTTCAATGAGGTCAACGACGACCAAAAACTGCCGCAAATCATCTCAACCAGCTGGTTTGGCCGACTTAGATCCAACTTCAGGTGACCAATGAGATACCGTGATTGCCACCTCACATCCTTCTTCTTAATGGACCAATCACGTCGTTCATAGCCTACATGTACATCCACCAATGGCCCGCCAATGAAGGGTGGTCACGCCACTTTTTAAGCTATGGAATCTGCGACTAATTCAGGCAGGCTCTCTATACAACGATGCTTTACATGCATCGAATATCTTGAGTTGTTTGCTTGAAAACAATACTTCACATATATCGTTTACAAACGATACTTTTAGAGTATTAATCTCATAAATAATTTAATTATTAATTTAACCTAAAGCACCATATGCTATTTTTGAGTACTACTCATGGCAAGTCCCATTCTTATGACTTGACTTGTCACTTATGACCAACTGCTGCCTAGCTTGCGCGTGATTGGTCGAAATATTTCTCTACTTGTAGATTTTACATATAAGGCTCATGCCACATGTTAGTTGATGGAATAATCATGTATTCATTCTTCCACTTTTCATGGCCACTTCTCACATGTCATGATGGTAGGTCCATTCAACAACTACCACGCTTCGCATTATTAGTCGTGATGCGACTTGCTCCATATCATATGGACTTTACCATACAGGAAGGCTTAGTCATGCAAATCAGATTAGGAGCCATTCTCTACCAAAAATACTCGAGATATCAAACATGTCACAATTGGGGGATGCTCATCAGGGCATTGGTCTGGCGGTTTACAACATGTGGTGTTCAACACACCCATTACGAGAAAGTGTCAGGAAATGCGGACAGTTGACAAAAATAGAGGAGTAGTGGATGTAAAAACCAGCTAGTCTTCCCTTCACAATAGGGACATGGTTCTCGTCACTTTCGCACGATCTCCACCTCTTCACTACTCAACTACTTCCACTTCCTATGAGATTAGGGTGTTCGACTATGACTTGATATAAATATATTTCAATCTATTCAATCAACAACTAACGCAAGTATCCAGAAAACACAGAGAACTTACAGCTTACCACTTTTTGCAACAACTTCCTTTTTTTTCTGAGAAAAGTCATATACAACCACACCTTACAGAGTCTATCTCTCTGATCTCAACACCTTCTCTGCTTCCCTCCCTAAGATCAACCCTTCTCCTTCATTGTGTGACCGAAGCAAGAATGAAACGACAATTTTTTTGGTTTTGGCCAGACTTGTACAGATTGATCTCTCGAATCTAAAGTGCTCCTGTGCAGTACATTTGTTTAGGGGCTAGACTCGTTTCTCATCAACCTACCCACTTTTACTCTTTTTTCCAGAATTAATTTTAACCCTACTACACCTACGTTATGAGTACAAATAAGAATATTATTATTTTACGAAGAAAAAAATTATTGCTATTAAATTTGGTGTTGTTAAAAGAATCAAATTCAAGCAAAGTACATCACACATGTGTTTTCACTAGTAGGAATAAAGAAAATTTGTTACTTACCGGGGCTGGCAAAAAAAATCAGCGCTCTTTGATTATCATCAAGATTAGTGGGCGATTTAGGATGGTAGAGCGCTTGGGATTAAATGAGTAAGAAGAGTCATTGGGGATTCAATAGATGAAAACATGCAATATTCAGGTTAATACTACAGGGGAACCTTTCGAATTCAACTAACTAAAAAAAAGAGAAGATCGTGCAAGATTACGAGGGATATAATAAAATTAAGCTCCCATACAAGGCCAATCACATGAGCCAATCAAACAAAGCCCATAACTCATAACAAATTAAATTAAGCCCACAAAAACTCATAGTTCATTGACGCCACTCATACATGTACCAAAAGAAGGGAAATTTTATTAGACGCCCTAATGTAACGAGCAACGTCACCACCGACCTCACTTAGTCTGATATTTTTTTTTGAAGCATAAAATTTATTAAACTACTAAAAGACTATTACATGGGGTATATAGTACCCCAAGATTCATCGATTACAATTAAATTGATAAGCCATGACTCTACAGTAACATGATATTGGAGCAGAATAGCAGTCTTCAGATCACAGTTGCATCGGGGGCTGATGTTGGTGTGGAAGGTCGAAAGGATTTCGGTCAATGTTTTCCACAAGAAAAGGTGTATTTTTGATGGACACAGTAGTGTTCGCAGAAACTCGGATGGAGGTAAAGGTGTCTGATGCAATTGATTGAAGTTGCTAGTCATCCCTTCGTATCTTGATGCTGCAATGAACTGTCCGAATGATATCTGTCTACTCTGTTTTTCGTCTTGATCCATAACTTCAATTTAGTCTTTCAATTGAATCTTTAGCTTTGATCGAGTCTTGAAGTAGGATCCACTTTCTGCTCTAATCTGATGTGTTTTATTCATTAATTATTATTTTTTATTTCAATAATCTTTCCAAACATTAAAAAAAAAAATATTTCATTAATTAATTCCAAACATAAATCTCTCACACCCTAAAGCGATCCCAGCTAATTCCCTGGGATGGAGAGGTGGAGCCCACCGGGACCCACTAAAAAATAATGAGTGATATTTGAAATCGGTTTTTTCGCACTTGTTTTATTTGATATCCGGGTAGAACTGTTGTTTTTATTTTTATTTCTTTTTCTTTTACATTTAATAAGAAAATTCTAAACTTGTAAACACAAAAACGTGTTACCAGATTCCATGACGGAGACAAGAAAGACGACATCGAAACTATCCTACTGTTCTATATAAGTTCTGTCACTCAATTCCAAAGACAACACAGTGGAATTCCAACAAAACCTCCCTAAGATAAAGATATGATAACAATTCAACATCACATATGAGATTATAGATCTATCGATAAAACCAATTGAAAAAGTAATCACAAGATGCTACAATCAAGAAAGAAAAAACGAATCAACACACATAATCATACAAGACCATGGAATCAGTTAATGGCCAACTAACAAATATGAAAGAAATAATTATTAAGATAGAAACAGAATTGATGAGTGCAGATAAATAAGATAATTAATAAGAGAAAATGAAAGCAAATCCATGGAACAAAAGACCTATTAGATGACTTGGAAAGTACGTTGAATAACGTGTTCACCATTTTTCAAAGGCTATTAGATGACTTGGGACATCGTGGTGTTTTTAGAGACCCAAGATATCTTATACAAGGAGCAAATACTCCAACTGATAATCCCTCTCCTCTGCAAATTGAAAGCTTCACTACCAACAAGATGCCGGCAGATCAGGAAGCAGTGTCTCTGGTGGAGTGTTTATGCGTGCTTATGCACCTCTCTAAGGATCAGCAGGCAGAAATGTTTGCTGCAATCAATCAAATATCTCTAGACCGGCACCTGACTCCCTCATCTCCAGAAGCCTCGAAGATGTCAGAAATGTCCATAAACAGTGTTACTTTCACCCAGGACGACATGATGGCTGAGGAAGGTAATAATAGAGCCATGTACATTACTGCGCGCATTAAAGACTCAGAATTCAAAAGAGCTCTCATCGACACGGGAGCAGCCTCGAATGTCATTCCTCTTAAAGCTCTCATGACAACCAAGATTCGGCAAACAACATTATACGACAACCCACCGTGATGACAGATTTTGAAGAAAACCAGACTAGCATATATGGGCACATCTACTTAGACCTGACAGTAGGACCTATTCATTCGAATGTGAAATTAGAGGTGATAGAGAAAGAGCCAGGCTACCACATGATATTGGGGATTCTATGGCTCCATGATAATAGAATTGTTCCCTCAACATATCACCAGTGCCTGAAGACTGCGTTGAATAAGGAAGTCGTTCGCATACCTGCATCTCCGTCTCCTTACGCTCCGATTTGCGGTGCTGAACTCTTTGAACCAAAAGAGAATCCGTAAGGCTCATTAAACAAAGTCTATTGCACGCCACTTCCTACATGGGTATCGATCGAGGAGGAGGACATGCTATCATTGCTAAACAATGGGACGAACCATCCAAGACACCTCTCTCGACAGGATATGCCAAACGTCTTATATCAGGTGAAAACTCGACTCACTTCCATACTAAGAGGGAGTGTAATTTCATGGAAAGTCGTGAAGCTGAAGGAAGGACCATCTATCGACGCCGTTGTTAACAATTAGCATGGGAGACTATTATGAGATCTCCCCGCCCAGAAGAATGCAATCACAACGACAAGCCGCAAGAAGAGAAGTGTCAGATGCTCCACGACAACTGCAAGATGGTTCAGACTCCACTACAAATGAGCTTGAGACTGTTAATATTGGAATGAAAGAAACTCCGAAGCCCATCTCCATCAGCTCAACTCTATCGTCATAAAAACGTGCAAAGCTTATAAATCTTCTGAAGGAGTATCAAGATATATTCGCCTGGACCTACGAGGAAATGCCTGGCTTAGATGAAAAGCTAGTCACTCATCATCTACATATAATACCTGGATCCAAGCCCATCAAACAACCTACAAGACTATTCAGACACGATATTGAAGAGCAAATCAAAGTTGAGATTTAAAAATTGCTCGTTGCAGGCTTCATCCGGCCCATTCAACATCCTACTTGGTTAGAAAATGTGGTTCTTATCAAGAAGAAGAATGGACGGATCAGGTGCCGTGTAGACTTCAGGAATCTGAACAAAGGTAATCCCAAGGATGATTTCCCTTTTCCCAACATCAACGTGCTAGTGGATGCTACCAGTGGACACGACATGTTCTCCTTCATGGATGGATACAGCGGCTATAACCAAATAAATATGTACGAGCATGATGCGAGTAAGACAGCATTTCGAACTCCCCTTGGAAACTTTTATTACACTGTAATGCCTTTTGGTTTGAAGAATGCTGGTGCTACCTATCAGTGCGCCATGACTTCAATATTTCACGACATGATGCATAAGAAAGTTGAAGACTATATGGATGATATAGTAGTCAAGTCGAAAACTCGAGTAAATCATACAGACGTCCTGCAACAAGTGTTTGAAAGGTGTCGTGAATACAAACTGAAGATGAATTCCCTGAAATGTGCTTTTGGAGTTTCTTCGGGAAAGTTCCTGGGATTCCAAGTAACTGCTGAGGGAATTAAGGTTGATCTAACCAAGACTCAAGCCATTATCACCATGCCTCCGCCACAAACAGTAAAGGAACTCCAAAGCTTCATGGGTAAGATAAACTACATTCGACGTTTTATACCGGGTTTGGATGAACTTATTGCTTCATTCACCCATCTGTTGAAGAAAGGAGCAAGCTTTATATGCAGTAATGCGAGCATGTATGAAATAATCAGACAACTCCATGATATCTAGAGTCACTGTATCCACCCAAGTCGATCCACTATTTTCAAGTTATCATACTTTACGGATCTGAATAATCTCCTAACGTTAAATCTTGGTAGTTTAGTTTCGCTTAAAAATATAGGATGTGAACAATTCATGCGAATATTTTTTTTTTATAAGAAAAAGAGTAACTAACACAAAAACAGGGCAGCTAACTCAAAGTGACAGAGCATCCTTCATCTTGGTTAACTCTAGTACCACGATGAAATGCCATATTACGATACATAAAAATTTGATTGTGCGTGATTTCTGAAACATCAAAAGACTGAAGAGAAGTAAGGAGTTGCTGGAGGTTAGGGCCCTTCTAATTGAGGTTTTCAAGATAATTTGACGAAGTACAAAGTTTAGCTAATCTAATTGCCGATAAGTTTTGTTGATGTTCAACTTTGGTTAAGTTGCCTAGGACAAAATCAATTGCTTCAAAATTTCTTCCGCTCATTTGGTGGAATCCTAGTTGAAATCTTCCTTGGACCTCCTGTTGATATTCCTTCTGGATTGCTTTGAGAATAGAGTTGTCTTGAGCTTCAAAGTTTATGTATGCTTTGTGAAGCTCTTTTCCCCACTCCAGTGCTAGTTTAGCTCCTCTTGCATCCCCGTTGATTCCAGTTGTACTGTCCTTATATTTCCTTGCTCCCATGCAGTTCCCTGAAGAAGATATGTCAAATAAAGCAAAATTAGTGTAAAGGAACTTTTCTCCATTAGCATCATTCAAGAAAACCTCCATGATGTTAATGCTGATAGTAATCCAAATTTTTTCCTTATGTGTGCTTATGAGCCTTTCAGTCCTGTCATCAGTATTCATTTGATAGTAAATATTATTTAGAATGTGCCCTGGGTTATGCATCACTCTGTTAAAAGAACAAAGATGTTGAGTTATCATGGTTGCAGTGGTATTAGCATTAGGTTTGATATTTCTAAAGAAAAAGTCACATCTGGTCTTCCAGATGAACCAGCATATGGTATCAAGAGTGACATTCCAACTTGTAATCAGAGTATTGACCTGGAACCATTTATTGAACCAATCATGGAAAGAGGAGGATTTTCCAAACATTTGGTGATGTATGCCAAATATCTATACTGCATAAGCAGCGGGACAAGACACGAGCACATGAGTGATATCCTCTTGAGCACACTTGCATATGTTACAAATAAGTTCAATATGGTGAAGAATGCTGGCAGACTTGGCATTGGTAGGTAAGATTCCATGAGCACACTTCCATATAAAGAGATGGATATCTGGGGAGGTATCCAGTTTCCAAATCTCTCCCCAAGGGGTGTTGGAATTTTCATTAGCATACTTGTCAGAAATTTGCTTGTCATAAAGAGATTTGACAGTGAAATTTCCTTTGTTTATCAAACTCCAGATGATCCTATCCTATTCATCACTATTATGGTCAGTGAGATGGATGACATTTTGGAAATCATGAGAGAACCAAGTTTCTAAAAGATTGGAGTTCCAACCCCCAGTGTCAGTAAATGGTTGATTAACAGTTATAAGGTTAGGAAGGCACTGAGGTGGTTTGGATAGGATTAAATCCTGACCAAAGAACCATCTGTCCTCCCAGATGTGGATTTGAGAACCATTCCCAACTCTCCAACAGTAGTGTTTTTGGATATTAGCTATACCCTCCAAGATACCTTTCCAAATCCAGGAGTCAGAATGCTTTGGTTTTATACCCATTCTTATGACATCCTGATTAGGAAAATGAGTTGCCTTCATAGAGCAAGACCACAAAAAATGAGGTTCATAGATAAGTCTCCAAGCTATTTTAGTGATCATAGCATTATTGAAGAATTCCATATTCTTGAAGCCCATACCTCATAGCTCTTTAGGTTTTTTGACAGCATCCCAGGCAAAATAATATAAACCTTTTGGTTTATCTTGATCCTTATTCCAGAAGAAGTCCCTTTGGATAGTGTTTATTTCCTTGCAGGTGGTTTTTGGAAGCTTAAACAGTTCATTTGGTAAATACTGGAAGTAGAAGTAACAGAAGTAATACGGCACTCTGGTAGGCCATCCTTCCTGATTCAAATAGAAATCCCTGACAGGAAATACTATAGATTCTGTTCATAGGTTTGTGTGAGAGAAAAATCATTGTAATTAGCTTTTAGCTTTCTTTTTGTTTCTTCTTTTTTGTATTTCCTTTTGCTATTCAATTAATAAAAATATGTGATTCAGCAAAAAAAGAAAAGTAACATAATGGGTCATGGTAACTTTCCCAGCTGTAGACATGGTGGATTCCAGTCAGCTAGCCTAAATTTTAACTTATCAATGCAAGGTTTAAAAGCTTGCACTTTGCTCTTTTTTGTGAAAAGAGGAGAACCCAAGTATTTATCCTTCACATCAATCTTTTGGACCCTCATGAATATGTTAATACTGTCAACAATGTCTGGAGCAGTATTCTTGCTAAAGAAGATGCCAGATTTAGACAAGTTAATCATCTGACCAGAAGTAAGGCTGAAGTCCTAAAACATTTTGACTAGGTTTTTACACTCCTCCATGTTATCCTGACAAAAGATCAAGCAGTCATCATCAAACAAGAGGTGACTGGTGGCAGGAGCATTGACACTGAGTTTAGTTCCATGAATAAGGTTTTGGATTTCAGCATTGATAAGGCTTCTTGAGAGAGCTCCCATGAAGAAGAGGAATAGGTAGGGAGATAGAGGATCTCCTTGCCTGGGGCCTTTAGAAGGTTTTAAGAATTTACCAGGAGTTCTATTAACGCCATATTGGTAATAGATATGCATTGGTATATAAAATTGCACCAATTGGCACTAAATCCCATTTGGGTCATAATGCTCATCATAAATTCCCAGTTGACTCTATCAAAAGCTTTATCCATATCAATTTTGATACCCATAATTCCTTTAGAGCCTTTCTTACCATTCCTAGTATTCATATAATGTATGAGCTCATGGGCAATAACAATATTATCTGAGATTTTTCTACCATGAATGAAAGCAAATTGGAAGGGAGAAATGAGTTTGGGTAAGAGTGGTTTTAGTCTTTGAGCTAGGATTTTAGAGATGATCTTGTAGGTGGTGTTGCATAGAGAAATGGGTCTGAATTGGGATGTGGTAGTGGGGTTATCAGTTTTTGGTATAAGGGATATGAAGGTTGCGTTCATTTCTTTTAGGATGAATCCTGACCTGAAGAAATTTTGAACCATGTCAATGATGTCCTTGTCAACCACCTGCCAGTTGGCTTGAAAGAAGTTAGGAGGGAGACCATTAGGACCAGGGCTCTTGTCACCATCCATACTAAAAGAGAATGTTCTTTACTTCCAAGGCATCTGGAGTTAGCAGTAAGTTCTCATTTTCATAGTTGGTGATGGTGTTGGGTATAAGATTGACGATGGTGTGGTTAATGGATATGTTTTCAGCAGTGGTCATATTTTCAAAGTGGTTGGTAATACAATCAGAGATATCCTTGGAGTTGTGTAACCAGATACCATCCTCTCTTTGGGTTGAATCAATTATATTTCTTCTAACCCTTTTCTTGGCAGAGTCATGGAAAATTTTGGTATTTCTACCCCCAATTTAATGAACTGATCTCTGCTTTTGGTTATCCAGAAGCTTTCTTGAATATTTTTCCATTGCTCAACTTTGGCCTTAGCTTCTTTGATAGCTGAGCCTCTATTAATGTTAAACTGGTTCTTAGTAATCCAATACAGATGTTGAATACACTCCTCCATATTGGTTTTAATATTACCATAGACAGCTTTATTCCAAATCCTAACTTTAACTTTGACATCCTTCAGTTTCCTAGCTATAGTAAAAACAAAAGAGCCAGGGTGTCTCTTGTTCCAGCATTCAGCAATAATGTCTCTGTAATCTTGGTGATCCAGCCAAGGACCAAAGAACTTAAATGGAATTTGGCAAGATCTCCAGTGGGGATTGGTATTGAGCAGAATAGGATTGTGATCAGACCCTATAACAGGGAGGTTAGAGATGGTAGTGTTGGGAAAGATATTTAACCATGAGTCAGTAGCTAGGCCTCTATCAATCCTTTGCTCAGTAAAATGAGTACCCATTCTTCTATTAGTCCAAGTGAAAGGACATTCAGTGTAACCAAGATCAGTTAGATTAGCTTCCTCTATTTTTTCCAAGAACAGATTGGCTTCAGAGGAGTCTATAGGGTGTTGAATGAATTTTTCATGATCATGTAGGACAAAGTTGAAATCTCTCACAATAAATCAAGGGAGGGAATTGGCCTTCTCAGTTTTTTCTATCATTTTCCAAGAATCCAATTTATCCTTGGTGGTGTAAGGGCTACCATAAAAGCCAGGGGCTCCCATTGCTAGGAGTGATGATAGCACTAATATGGTTGTTAGATAAATCCAAGATAGAGAGATTGACATTGTTTTTCCATGCTATAATAAGCCCTTCAGCATAGCCAACTTTTCCTTTTGGTTCCACAAACCAATAGTTTGTGACACCAATGTTGTTCAGAATAGGTTTAAGGTTCTTGGATTGTTGCTTAGTTTCAGATATAAATAAAATGTCAGGATTTTGTTTATTTAGGATGTTATTGAGGTTTCTACTAGTGTAGTGATTTCCTATTCCTTAGCAGTTCCATGTCAGGACTGAAAAGAATTGCCAAAAATATGATATCCTATGATAGTCAAAAATGAGAATTAAGTAGCTGATGCCTTAATGTCTATGTTTAAGGTGGTGAGATTGTGAATAATGCATATGTTATAATGAATGGTTGCTGATTTAAAGTAATTAGAGCAAGTATTGCATGTGATGATGGTGATTATGTTAGGTTGTAAAAATAATAGTAATACAAAGGAGAAAGGTGTATGAGATGTAATTTACCTCAGAATTCAAGAAAAGATTGGTTCCCTCAATGCTGCCAGTAGTCAGATCAGTCAAGTGCTCTTTCTCCATGTCTTTACCTTTAGAGATACTCTTCTTACTTGGTGGCATTGGCTCCAAGGATTCCAACATATGATCAATGGTACAGATGGTAGATAGGTTTTTCCTTTTGGGGTCCATAGTAGTGGAGTTGTTGAGGTTGGGGCTTGGATTATTTTTGAGCTCACTCCTCCTCCTTTCCAGTTAAAGTTTTTTATGCACATTGAATTCCTCATTGATTTGGTTCTAGATGTCAGAAACAGAGGGAATGGAAGTGTAATGGTTGGGGTTGTGGATAAGAATTTTAGGGAAAATGTCCTTAGGATTAATGACAGCTTCAGGGATATTGCTTCTGTGGCTTTGCATCCTAGCAGCATTTTTGATGTTGATACCCTTTCTTTTCTGACTTTGATCTTTCACTTTATGGACTTCAATGATTTTCCAGTATTTTTTCTGGCAAGTTAATGCCTGAGTATTGAGAGTTGTAATCTATCCTACTATAGGACCATGTAATCCAGCTCTAAAAATAATGAATTCCTCAGTCCCATCCAGCTCTTCTGGGTTGTTCTTTAGAGCAATCTGTCTTTGAGCTAATCTCATCTTAATGGCATATTCTTCAACTGCATCTTTGTCTAAATATAATCTTCTTTTGGTTATGGGGTGGAAGATTTAGGTGGGGTATCGGGGATGATTGGTGTGGTTGGGTGAATATAATCTTCTTTTGGTTATAGGGTGGGCCAGGGTGATCAAAGATCCTACAAACTTTACAGAATTCGATGCAGTGAGAGCATTGGAAAATTCTACCCAGTGGGAGATGGTGGGAGTTTCACAAGCATTGATGCCATATTTCAGGGCTTTAGTGATATCAATGTTTAAAAGAACTTCTAAGTTTTTCTCTTCATCATCTCTACCATAAGGTTTTTTAGCATCTTGATAAGTTCCTTCAGGTTTAAGAATGTTTCTGATGTCTGGAATGATGTGGTTGGGGATCATCTTCACTAAGACCCAATTCTGCACATCATAGAAGTTTACTTCATTTATATAGTCAGACCCCTGAGGAGGAACTCCAGTTAAGATAATGAGTTTATTGAAGATACCTCTTGTACCTCCTTGTCTGAGAATTCTATAGTCCTCATTGCTTCCAAGTCTAATAGAATAGTAGTTCCTTCTCTTTTTCCAAAGAAAAACTTCAGCATCTCTTCTAAGCTCCCAGTTGTTGTTGTTATTGAATCTTGAGACAATTCTTGTTTCATGAGAGCTTTTGCTACAAAGTCTTCAAATGAAAACCCATTTCCAGCTTATTTTCTTTGAGGAGTTATGTTTTCAGAGTTAATAAATACTTTAGGAAAAAGGTCTTCTGGGATATTTAAGGAAGAGTTCATTTAATCAACAAGTTTATCCACAGACTCTGTAGATTTAGCTCCTGAGGTGGAAGCCATGAAGTTTTGGTTGAGATGGTGAGAGATGGAAAGGATGTGGTTGATGATGATGGAGAGGGTTTTGGTGCAGTGAGTGGGATTGGTAATAACTTTAATTTGAATTATAATATTGGCCTTCTTAATAAGGATGTGAAACTTGTACCAACCAGCTTGAGGCGTGGATATGAACCCAATGAGCCAATGCCAGCCTTCATCCAAGTACATTCTCATGTGATTTCTGAGAGATTCCAGCTCAAGTTCTGTTGTTGAATGTCGATGCAGATAACTACTAACCAGCCTTGTGAGAATTTAAAAAATATGTTTTGGTTAGCCCGTGATTCATTCTAGTAGACTTGCTTGACCTATTACAAGGTACTATGGATGTCCTGAAGATGTAGTTAAAATAAGGTTTAAAGGAGTCAATAAGGGTTATGGGAATTATCTCTAGCCAAGTATCAATGTCTTATTCAGATCATGCGGATTAAGAACATCATACTTGTGTATCTCAGTCAGTAAGACAGACAAAGCAAGCTTAAGCCTATGTATGTCATTGATAGAATGAGGGGTTCGGACAGTAACTGTTAGAGCACTGCTCGGTCAAACTCGCAAGCGTTGCTATCTCAAGCTTGTTTGTCAATGTTAGTGATCAAAACTATAAGTCTTGATTTCTAGTCTACTTATAGTGATGTCTCGGACTAGGATAGATTGTGTAGTTGAGCATTAGACTTCACGACGTTCATCAATTGAAGACGAAGAACTACTAAGGAGAGCTTGTGGAACTTCATCAACAAAAGGTATGTGGAGACTAAAACTCATCTATCACTTAGAAAGTCTATTTCTACTCTATCTCCTATATTGAGACAAAAGTCGTATTACTATATAGTTGTCAATTATACACATTTGAGATTTCGAGCTGAGTTTAACTCGTTTACGTATTTCTCGGAATATGTGTTGGTAAGCTTTCGCTTCAACCAAGTTCATCTTATATTCTTGATGAAAGTCAAAAGATGATCATGTGAAAATCGCCGAGTAACATCTTACATGGTCTGTGTGATACAATCATTTGGTGTAGACTTGGAATGTTTCGTTATGATTATTTCAATAACTTGAAAATTGCTTTGATGCTAACAGTGTGTGAAAGCGGCTATTGTCATCCTCTAAGAAAGTTTTAATGATTGAAATAAGAGTTTAGAATACTTAACCATCATTGGATTATAAACATAGTGTGCATTCTTGCATGTATGTGGTCCATGACCGGAACTAAAGTATGCATACCCGTAAGCGTACTTGTAGTTATGAAATTCCGTGTACCAAGTACACATACCGGTACGCATACTTGCGTAAGGTATAGGTCCGGGAATTTCTGCTGGGATTTGGAAGTGTACTAAGTATGTGTACCCATTTGCATACTGGCGAACCCAAACTCAGACTGGCTACTTAAGTATGTGTACCTGTTTGCATACTTGAGTGGTTAAAGTTCTAAAATCGGTTGGCTCGTGAACTAATACATTTATATATTAAGGAATGCATTCTTTGCAAACCGTGGCTATAATGTTCATGAATTGATTCGAGTGAATCAAACCGATTTTGCTTCAATTGTGTTCTTGTATACTTCTATGAGAATATAGCAATTGAACAACTCTTTAACTAGTTTCATTTGAGTCATTTGAACTAGTTATGGTTAAGATGAATAAGGTTGATATGAGAGTGTTCATATAGCTAACCTCGGTTAACTACTGTTGAGCCAACATGGTGTACACGTTTAGGTACGGTTACATAAACCTAAATGAGGGTACATTTCATTTGTGTATAACAAGCTAAGTTCGATCTAACGTTTGAAAGATATTAGCTTGAATCTAATCAGGTTTTCATCTAACGGTGAATATTGAATGCTTTGTTACCAAGGTAACTTAGATTGCAAACCATAATTTGAAAACTATATAAAGGAGAACTCTAGAAACATGAAAAACTAATCCCCACACCTCCTGTGTGATACTAGTTTTATAATCTAGAGTCAATTCTCCTTTAACCTTAGGTTTTTCACGGAACCATGTAGGTTAACAACTTAAAGACTTCATTGGGATTGTGAAGCCAGACCCAACTATTTTCTTTGTAGTTGCGTGATCTGATCTTGCTGTTTCTATCGTATTTGAGTACTATCTTATTTAAGATTGGCTCAAGATTTAATCTCCGATAGGCAAGATAAAAATTAATCACAAACATCTTCGTCTAATCGTTTGTGATTCCATAATATCTTGTTTCGCTTCCATACGATTAAGATTATTGTGAGGTGATTGATATTTCTAGACTGTTCTTTGGGAATATAAGTCTGGTATATCAATTGGTTCCTGTTCACATTGATTTATCAAGAGACGGAACAAAAATCATAGGTATTTCTGTGGGAGACAGATTTATCTATTCCTATACACTTTTCTGTGTGAGACAGATTTGTTTATCAAGTCTTCGACTTTGGGTCGTAGCAACTCTTGGTTGTGGGTAAGATCAGCTAAGGGAATCAAATGCGTAGTATCCTGCTGGGATCAGAGATGTAAGGAGCGCAACTATACCTTGATTAGTGTGAAATTTATTAGGGCTCAACTATATTCCAGTCCGAAGTTCATTGGTAGTAGGCTAGTGTCCGTAGAGGCTTAATACAGTGTGGTGTTCAAAGCTGGACTAGGTCCCGGGGTTTTTCTGCATTTGCGGTTTCCTCGTTAACAAAACTTCTGGTGTCTGTGTTATTTCTTTTCCGCATTATATTTTGTTATATAATAGAAATATCACAGGTTGTGCGTTGAATCGATCAATTGGTAAATCCAACCTTTGGTTGTTGATTGAAATTGATTGATCCTGAACATTGGTCTTTGGTACCGTTTAAGTTATTTCTCTTATATTCAATCGGGCTTGCAAATTCCTATTTGTTTGATTGCAGATTGAATTGAGAAATTGAGATATAACTCTTTGATATACTTTCCTATAGATTGAGTCTGACTGTCTAGTTGATTCTCTTGAAAGTATATTGGAGTTTTTCTATTCAGATTGACGAAAAAAATATTGGGTGTGGTTGTTAGACCCCCGCTTTTTCAGTAACTTTAATTGTAGTAAACTATTGAAAGTACGTACCTTAGACTTGAGACAATTGTGATTGGAGAGAGGTAGGTCGTTGAGATTTCGTTGACCAACCTTGATGGAGTAGGGTTTCGGGTTGTGTGGGTGTCCAAATTCTAAAAGCCCAATAACCAAGAATTCCAGAATTAATGGGATTTGGCATGTATCAATAGCAAGGGTACAATCAGAGATGATCAGGTTGCATGTCGCATGGTGCTTAGGCTGCCAAGTGGTGCGGACCTCTGAATGTAACCTTTTAAAAATGGTTTATAAGTATAATGATGTCTTCTACAGTCTAAGGACGTGACTGAAAAGGGTTGCGTCTGATTAATATGTCGTATGGAGAGAGGTTTGTAAGAGTAAAAGGGATCATTTACTCTTGACGGTAGAAAAAGAGAATCTGTTACTCTCCCTATGAATATATAATTCGTTTGAAGAGCCAACTCTTCATTTTCTTTCTCATCTTCCTCTCAGGAAAAAACCAGAGAGAGATTTATCTCATACAGAAATTTCAAGAGACCGTGCCTCACGTGTTTTATAGTGAAGGTGGGATTGTTTAGGAAACACCAGAGATTTTGCAGGAGCGTACATTGAGTTGGTACAACCCCAATTACCCCATCTCCAGTTTGCCTTATGGAATTGCTTTTCCAAATGTTCGAGTGGGAATCAATTATGCCCGCAATTTCAACTGGCACCGGGAGAACTTGCGTTATAATTGAAGGGTAAAGATGGAGAAGATGTATGATCAGATCCCTCCAGGATGTGGAACAGTTATGATGCAGCAGAGATCCAGCATACCATTTCCAACTCAGGTAATTTGATTCTCTACATTGTTTATTGTAGAATTTAGTCTCATGAATTTGAACCTTGTCTAATGAATTTATTATGTAATTACGCAGCATCATGCAGGTGTTGGAACTGCAGCACGAAGAATGTTTCAGGATAGTGTTTATGAAGAGGGGGAGTAGTGGTGGTGGTAGCATGGAAAGTGTAACCTTTCATAATAGTGTATATGAGACTGGAAGTGGCAGTGGTACTAATGGAGATGGAGAAGACATCCCTGCTGAGAGTAGTAAAGATAGATCCATACCAGTATCCATGAGTCTTGAACCAGGGCATGCCTGGAGTGCAGCAGATGGTTGGGCTGTGTATGCTACACATCCACAGGTTGGTCAATTTGTGATAAACGAAGGTGTGGTGCTTGTTGGGGATCGATATATTGTCGCTGGTGGAGTGCGCCAAGGATTCTTTGCTAATGTTATGCCAACACCTGCTAGATCTGAGATTCTAAGAATTGCTATTATCCCCATTCCTCCTCAAGCAATTGCATTTCCATAGCTTGACATGTTGTGTCCACTGGTTGGTCGAATTGCAGGTGAGGTGGCCGCTACGAAAAATACAGGGTATGGAGAGGTAAATCCATCAGGACAGGATCAAGCAGTGCAGCCACCAATGGGACCAGCACCAGATCCATATGAAGCACCAATGCCACCAGCAACAGCACCCGAAGGACATGCACCTGCAAGAGACAGAAACAGGCGAGCCTACCCCTCTGTTCGACCAGGACGAGCAGCCAGGAGACAAGATATTCGGGAACGTCGGAGTATGCGAAATGTCGGACCAAGCATGCCCAATTCTGGTAATGTGTAAATTTATGTGCTGAGGGAGGAAAGTAATGCTACTATTTGTGTTAAGAATTTCAAATAATTTCACTTTTTGGTTTGTTTTTAGATTATAAAAACATGGAATGTTTAAGGATGCTTGACATGAAGTTATATTTGATTCCAATGATAATGTATGTCTGAATGATTATAAATGTGAAATTATGGTTGTAAATCAAATTCCTAGGCCAAGATGTGGAAATTATGAAACTGGTTTGGCCAGGATGGTTGAGAGTACTGGTATTCAAGTTAGTAGGATTGATATTCATTATGGATATTAGATTTAGCGAAAACAGAAAAGGTTTGAGTCTTACCTGATCATGCCTGAGATACTTATTCCTTAGGAAAGGAGAAATGGTGCATCTTTTGTTGACAAGAACATAAAATAGACCACAATGTAAAGAATAATCCAGCTTCATATCAGTCTTAGGAAATACTCTCTCCATCCCACTATTAATTGACCTTGTTCAAGTTTGCACAATTTCTAAGGCAATGAAGGGAAAAGAGTTTTTTTTAGTATTTTTTATAATTATACCCTTATGAATAATAACTAGTAAAATTTAGAAATGATTTATCTCTCAAACTACACCACGGATGTTCGCAAACTTTATACCATTGAAAAGCATTTTAAAAAACCTACGTAACGAATATAAACATGCCTATCAAATTATATATATTTCTTATACTAACAATAATCAATTAAAAGGGTAATTTTAGAAATATCTCCTTGTTTAGTGATATAGGTCATCTATTATGGGACAAAATCCAAAAATAAATAGGTCAACTAATAGTGGGACGGAGGGAGTAGATGTTTAGGTAAGTTATTATGGTTGGGGTGATTAAGGCTAGATGAGTTGTTTGTTTCCAACTTTAGGTGGTTTAGGACATGATTCAGATGGGGTTGAGATTGGCTGGTTGAGAAGATGGTTTTATCAGGAAGTTTGGAAAAGTTGGGTTTTTTCTTGAATTGGGTTGGTTGGAAAGTGGGGGGATTATGTAAGGGAATCTTGATGACGTTGTAGATAGGTTTGCAGTTAAAGTAGAAGTTGGGACTGCGGGTACAGGGGAAGCAATTTTGAGGTTGAATTTGTTTATTCTCAGTGAAATTGGTTAGAAGAGTGAGATTGAGATTAACTTTTTCAAAAAGGTTGTGATTGATTGGTGTAATTGTTGTCGTTTGATTGCTCAAATCGTGACTGGAAAGATTGATACTGTGAGGGTTGTTCTTGTCTCGGATGCCATTGAGTCTGCTGTAAGTGATGGTGATACAGTTGCATAAACAGTGATGTTTGTGATTGTTGTGTTCCATAGTAGTTGTGATTTTGGTTATTCCATTTGTGACCGTGATATTTGTGATTCCTTCTAGACTTGGTGATTTCATATCGCAGAGATTTGAAGAGAGTCAAGAGAGATTAGAAAGGTTTCATGAAGAAACATAAGAAGAAATTGAAAAGACGATGAGAGATCCGGTAGGATGCCGGCCGAAACTAGCAGTTAGGCCATCAGCAGACAGGGTAACAGATAGAAGAGTAATTGGAGATGAGAGAAATATGGTGAGGGGGAGAGAGAAGCAGTCATACAATGAGAGAGAGCATTTATATATGTTTTTTTTCTATTCATGCGAGTAATAAACGGATTATTTCTCTCAAAAAAATATGAAAATCTTTTGTTCTCCTTTTAAAATTATGACAAACTGATTCATGTTCATAAATTTAAACTATTGGAGATGCATGTTCTTTCCAAAGAACACTAAAGCTGTGTTGGAGATGATTTACGCCTGAAGTTGTAAAGGACTTCTTTTCTTCCATCTTCCTCCAATAAAAATCTACTGAATAAGTTCAAAATCTAGGGACTAACAGGGGTGTATTGGATCAGGATTTATCTAGATAAAATTAGATATTAGTTATACCCGAATCTGGTGGATTTATAATGTTTTCTAAAGAATCTTTGATATATGATTCTGGATTATAATGGATTGTCTTAGAAATAGTTAGATTTTTAAAAATCGAAGTATATTACAAATTAGTAATATATTTGAAAAAACCGAGGTCATCATGATTCCCCTTAACAAACAAAAAAGTTGAGGTGGTGGGTGGAGGTGGTGGTGGGCGGTGGTGGTTGGTATGTGTGGTGTGGTGGCGGTGGTGGGCGTGGGCGGTGGTGGTTGGTGTGTGGCGATGATGGTGGTGACGGTGATGGTTGGTGGTGGCGGCGGTGGTCGATGGTGTTGGTTGGTGGTGTGTGGTGGTTGTGGTGGAAAAACATAGCATGTTGTGATAAAAAAAAAATTGTCCATAAGAATCCATGAAACTCTTGTGGTTTGGGTTAAGAAAGATATGAGATAATAACATACATATTTTTCCTTCAAATATCCATAAGAATCCATATATATCATGTCCCTTAACTATCCTAAGAAATCCTAAATAAATTGAATACCTATGATATTTATATTTTTTTTGCTACGAAAAAGGCATTATATTAATAATATTTAGGAGCTACAATTGAGTTGACAGGAAATCAGGAATGATATCCCACCACTCATTACCAGAGTTTGATCTTATACAATGTTTAGCAGCTTTATCAGCTAAATAATTAAATTCTCTACTGAGATGACTAGTTTGAATGAATGAAAAAGAGTTTAAAAGAAAATAGCAATCATCTAGAATGGTACTACTGAACCTAGGATATTTAATGATTCCTTACATATCCTAATTGAATACCTAGGAGTTTTTATGATTGTTAAATATCCATGTAAATCCTACTCCAATACACCCCTGTAAGAGACACTAGCCAATGGATAACCCGAAAAATGAAACTACAAAGTAGTAAATTGCTGACTGTTTTTGGAGTGTAAGAATAGCCGATGATTATAAGACTTATGCATGATTTTATACTAACAAAAAATACTGATCCAGCTGTTGACATGTTCCAAATTAGATATGTACAATAATACCTTCTACTAGAAATGCATCTACAATATTCAAATTTTCTTGGTTTGAGAAGTTGGTATAAGAAATTAAATGCAAGGAAATCCAGAGGAGAATCTATGTTAAGGCATTACCTGCTCCTACAAATAGAGCTACACATGTTGCTCTTACTAAGGTTGTTGATGCATGGGAAAAAGGTGAAAGCTCTGGAGCAGTTAAGAAATCATCTCTGAATGCTCAAGCAAGTTCTTCTTCTAAACCATCTGCTGTGTCTGCCAGTCTACAGCCTGTTGGTGCATTAAGAGGTTCTAGTTTTACTTCTCTTCCAGTGTTATCTTCTGTTTTTCCTCCATTTCCTTCTGTTTCTGGTTTAGCTTTCAGAGAGCCTGTTTCCCCTCCTGTTAATGCCAATGTCGTGGTTCCTTCAAATACTTTGGCTATGCCTCCTGCAATTTCAGTTCCTGTTGAGAGTGGTTTTCTTTTTGATCCTTCTACATTAGTTTGTGATAGGAAAGGAAAAAGATCGAGAACTTCTTTTGAATCTGTTTTTATGGGTAATAGCTCTTGTTCCTCTTCCTCTTTTATGGTCCCAACTCCTCATTGGCCTCATATGGCTTCTCTACCTCTATTTGGTTTGCAGTTTTATTTAGGTATCAGTGGTGTTCCTTCCTCGGATAAATTGGAGTCTAATGTATTTTGGTCTGCTTCATGTACTTCTGTCTCTCAAGCTGTTTTTTCAAGTTCGGGTGTAGTTTTTAATACTTCCACTGAAATGAGCTATACTTCAGACATGCTTATTCAACCAATTTCTGAGATCTTCGATGCTAATAATTCTATTTTGGGAGACTGTGTTGACAAGGCTGTAGTTCTTGAGCCAATTCTGATAGCTACTTTACCTCCAGAACCTGTGCTGACTCAAGAAGAATTTGAGAATGAAGTTAATCTCATGATGATAGATGCTATGGACACTATGGATGCAACGCCTTCGTCTGCCCATAACCTTGTAAGTTTCCTTTAATCTTTCTTTTTATTCATCTTCTTACTCTTTTAATTAAGTGCTCTTACTGCTTTTTCATCATGAAATATTTGTGTTGGAACATGAATGGTTGTTGCTATTTTTCTTCTAGAAACTATGGTTGATGTAGATACTGTGAGTAAATATACTCATCATCTTCCTTTTGATACTTGGTCTTTCCTTCCTTCGATTGGTAAATCTGGTGGTGTTGCTTTAGGATTCTTTAGAAATTCTAGTATCGAAGTTATTAGTAGTTCTCTAAACATGATACATATTTTGTGTGATATAACACCTGCTATAAAAAAATTGTATTGTTACTTTCATATATGGTTCTTTAAGTTTATCTGGTATTAGAAATCAATGGAACTTCCTTAGTAGCATGAATGAAAACAACAATTGTCCTTGGTTATTATTAGGGGACTTTAATTTTATTTTACATGACTCTGAAAAACGAGGTAATCTTGATAACTCTTTTCCTTCTGAATTTGTTAAAACTAAACTTTTAGGTATGAACATGAATGAAATATTTTCCATGGTAACCCTTTCACTTGGTGCAATAGAAGATTTAAGAATCCTTTAGAGTTGATCTTTGAAAAATTGGACAGAGGTTTTATGAATGATAAGTGGGTTTCTGTTTTGCCTCATACTCGAATTACTAATCTGGGAAGAGTATATTCTGACCATAGTCCTCTTTTGCTTAAATGTTTTCATTGGGAGCAAAATATTAATATTCCTTATAAGTTCTTTAAATGTTGGCAAATGAATTCTAATTTCAAAGGGGTTCTTCATAATTCCTGGTCTAAAAATGTTTTCATTGTAGTCAACAAACTTAAAAATGTTAAGCATGATCTGATTAGATGGAACATCAACTCTTTTGGACATATCAAAACCAAAATAGGAAGATAATTACTGAGATAGAAAAACTTCAAGCTTTGCCCTGTACTCCTGACATAGGAAATTATATTCTAAATTATTCCAAGGAACTTGATTTCTAGTATGAAATTGAGCATAGCTTTTACAAACAAAAATCTAGAATCAATTACTTTACTCAATATGATAAAAAATACTCACTTTTTCCATAATACTGTTAAGCTTAGGAATATGTATAATACTATCCATACTATAATATAGAGAACAAGTTGTTTCACTAATTACAAAATCACTTTAAAAGATTATTCATCTCTTCTAATCCTAGTTCTCCAGATATTGAAGAAGCTTTAAAAAATGTTTATCCTATTATTACTGATGATAATATTGCTTTGGTTGCTATTCCAACTGAGGAAGAGATCTTTGAAACTGTGAAAAATATGGCCCCTTGGAGTTCACCGGGACCGGATGGTTTTCCTGCCGGTTTCTATAGGGATATCTGGGAGATTGTGAAATCTGAAGTGGTTTCTCATGTTCAGAATTTTTTCAAAAATAAATTTCTGCTTAAGCAAACTAATAATACCTTCATAACTTTAATTCCTAAAATCAAAAATCCTTGTTTTCCCCATGATTTTAGGCCCATTAGTTTATCTAATTATATCTATAAAATCATTTCAAAAAATTTAACCAATCGTTTAAAACCTCTATTAGATAACCTGATTTCGCCTTATCAATCAGCTTTTGTAGCTAATAGGCAAATACATGATAATATAATAATTATCCATGAGATTCTTCACTCCTTCAAGATAAAAAAAAGAAGAAAAAATCTAAAAATGGGCACATGGCTATTAAATTGGATCTTTCCAAAGCTTTTGATAGGTTGAAGTGGTCCTTCATTTTAGCTATTTTTAAGAAACTTGGTTTTTCTGAGGATTGGTGTCATCTGATATTTCAATGTATTAGTACTGTATCGTATTCAGTTCTGGTTAATGGGTCTCCGGGAGAAATGTTCTTCTCCTCTGGAGGTATTAGACAAGGTGATTGCCTTTCACCTTATATCTTTATTCTCTGCATGGAGGTTCTATCTCAATTGCTCTTGAAAGCTGAATCAGATAAGTTAATTCAGGGTTTCAAATTTAAGAAAAATAGTCCATCGATTTCACACTTGTTTTTTTGATGATGATTGTATGTTATTTGTTAAGGCTTCTATTACTTATGCTAGAAATCTTATAAACATTATTAATATCTTTGCTAAAGCTTCAGGTCAAGCTATCAACTTTGAGAAGTCTGGGTTTATTACTAGTAAAAAAATGCATCATAAACATATTAAGCTACTGTCTAGAACTCTAAAGTTAAAGTTCCTAAGCAATTCTGAGAAACACCTTGGAACTATGTTGTTTATAGGTAGAGAAAAAACTAAATCCTTTCATTTTCTGATAGAGAATTTTTATTCTAGATTAAACTCCTGTAAGAAGACTAATTTGAATGTGGTTGGGAGGACAGTGGTGACAAAACATGTTTTATCTAGTTTGGATGTTTATCACATGTCCTGTTTTCCTTTTCCGAAAAAGATTACTTCCAAAATAGATTCCATTCAAAGAACATTTTGGTTGTCAAAGAAAAATCCGAAATAGGCGGCTTATTTTTGTTCTTGGGGGGGACATAGGAAAATCAAGAATTTGTGGTAGGTTAGGTATTAGAAATATTTATGCTACAAATAGGGTGTTCATTTGCAAACTAGGTTGGAGAATTATCAATAATCCAAATCTTTTGGTGTCTGTCTTTTTGAAAGATAAATATTTTCCTAACCAGAATTTGTTGGAAATTGATAAAGCAGCTTATACTTCTTCTTGGATCTGGAAAGGTATAGTTAATGGGTTAAATTTTATAAGAAATAATGTTGTTAGTAAGATCAATGATGGTTCTTCTACTTATATTTGGAGGTCTAATTGGATTCCTTTTTCTAGTTCTCCTCCAGTCTCTAACCATCCTAATTACAATAGATATAAGTATGTTAGTGAACTTATAGATGTCCAAAACAGTTGCTGGAATGTGGATCTACTGTCTTTGTTATTTTCGCCTGATGAAGTTATTAGAATTAGGACAGTTAAACTAAATCTGAATATGTGTGATAAAATAATGTGGGTTCACACTAAAAATGGTGTCTTTACTATTAAATCTTCTTATAGGATTTATATGAATGAGAACAGTTCTTTGGAAGATGCTGATTTTTGGAGGAAGGTTTGGGCCATTGATTGTTTGCCAAAAATTAAATTCTTCTTATGGAAATTTTTTGCACAGATGCTGCCAGTTAATTCTCTTATGCAGTTCTATAACCCTTATATAGATGATAAATGTCCTCTGTGTAATAATCTTGAAGAAACTGTTATGCATTTATTTGTTAACTGCCCTATTGCTGCTCATATATGGTTCGGGGTCTCTTTGCAACATTTAATTACTTCTGATTTGGAGTGTTTTGATGACATTTTTCTATACTAGCAATGGCATGATTCTACACTTGGTTTATCCCTTTTTAAAGTAAACTGGCCGAGTATTGCTTCAACAGATATGTGGTGCATTTGGAAGTTAAGATGTGATGTTAGTTTCAGAAATATTACTATTGATCTGGATAAAGTTATTATGGATATTAGAAGAATGATTAATACTTATATTGCGTCTCCAACAGGGATTAGTAAAGTTAATCGGGATGTTAAATTTTTCAGGTCTGAAGTAGATCATTTCATGTTCATTGATGGCTCTTTCAAGGATTTTAATATGGGTTTGGGTATTGTTTAGTGTGATACTGCAGGAAGAATAAGAAGAACTCGTTCTGACTTTGGCTTGATTCCAGATGCGGTGGGTGCTGAAACTGCTGCTCTAATTTTGGCTATCTCTTGGGCTAAAGAGATGAATCTTTCCAAAGTCATCTTTGTTAGTGATTGTCTCCAGTTGGTGGATTTTGTGAATGGAGTCAATACTAATGTTGCTTGGAGAAGTAGTGATCATCTAGAAGAATGTCGGCTTTTACTTTCTAGTTTATCTTCTTTTCAAGTTGTGTATATAAATCGTGTGAAAAACAAACTAGCAGACCGGCTTGCACGTCGGGCTAGAAAACTTAGTGTCAATGATATTTGGGTCTCCTTTCCTTACTTTTTGGAATATCTTGTTAAAAAGGAGACCTTACAAACAGTCTGTAATTCTCTTTGTACTCTTCATTTTCATCCACTGCATACACTGCACGTTCAACAATTTATGCATCAGCATAACAAAACATATGTGGTCAAGGTATTATTTTTCCTAGTCTTAGTTCTTCTGTATTACTCCTCATGGATGCATCACCCGTAGCCTTCTCATTAGGTGTCAAAGAACAAATATCAACATGATTCTGCTCTTAGCTCTGTAAGCAATATCGAATACGCAAGTCTAAGAGAACTAAATTGAGCACAATTCATATATCAACACTTAGGAGTTATTTTTCCTGTGCATAAGTATGTACATAAACACAAACTTGCATTTTCTCAAGTATCAACCCTTCGAAATGAGCAGTCAGATTATGGGACTAATGAGACCTGGAAAGTAGAGGATCATGATATGCCACAGAACGACAAACAAATGGTCTTCTTTTTGTACTGCTTTCAAGTTTCTCCTTTGTTAAAGAAAGTCTACCAGTATGATAGTGTGACTCAATTTTTTCAAATCTAGAAATAAATTAGATGTGAACTAAAGGATAGATCTCTTTAAGCAGCAAGCCAACAAGTACCATGGCTAAGACTAACTAAATATTAAGCTGCAAATAGATAAAGAACTTAAAAGTTAATGCCACTCAAGTTATACACAGACGACTCAACAAATATTAAGGTGTAAATAGATAAAGAACTTAAAAGTTAATTACGCCTTGGTTACACCATTAAAAGTTAATGCCACTCAAGTTATACCAAGACAAGTCACTGAATTGAATAAATATTTCAGCAAGACACTATTGTTAAGCCTAGTGAGACCAACTCAAAAACCCATTATCTTTGGTTTTCTGTTTATCTTTGGTTTTCCTTGATCTTTGGTTTTCTGTTTATCCCGTGCACCAAAATTACAAAATTGAATTACGGTCTAGAATGTTGACTCATATCTATTGTTATGTTTTCTTTTTACAATTCTCGTCACAGTTTCCTTAACATAGACCTTAATGGGTTCCCACATAGACCAGTCGACTTTGACTCTTTCTGAATAATTGTTCATGATATCCAGGCAGGACACTAACATGCTGGAGTATGTCGTAAGGTATATAATAATAAACCATTTACTGAAGAAGGAATAGACTCGCCTTTAGTTAGTTGATTAGTTTAGGGTTTAGTTATGTTTTTCACTTACCTTTTGGTAAGATATCTACTCCTTTATGGTTTCCCGTCTTTAATAGTTGTTATTGTTTACTTCATTGGGTTTTAAGATCACTAAGATGTTCTCCAATGATTAATCTTCATTATTGTTGTCTTCATCGAACAAAATCTTCACTGAAATGTTCATCTTTGAATGTTCATTTTCATCACTGGAATGTTCATCTTTCATCAAAATCTTCATCAATGATTTTCTGACGACGAAATCTTCATCACTGGATTTAAGATATTTGAGCAATTAAGAAGTTGTTTTTCGACTTTTAAAAGCGAAAAGGTAATATGTAAAAAAGTTGTTTTTGATCTTATGGCCAATTTGTTTTTGTTTTTTTTTAATCTTGTAGCTTATGTATTTGGTTACCAATTAAGAAGTTGTTTTTCGAGAACTAAAAACGAAAAGGCCATAAATTAGTTTCGGCACATAATTTCATAATGATTTCTGGAAGCAAAATAAAAAAATTTATTTTTATTTCTGATTTTTGGCATTAACTTTTACTTCTGGTATCCAAATATCCTTTTAATCTCATAACCATGAATATTCATGCGTCCGACTATGTGCGCTGCCTGTCAACCGGGATGCACATTCCTCCCCCCCTTATTCGTTATTCCTCTAACTGTTTTTTATTTTTATTTTAATTCTTATACTTATTAAGCACAAATGGAATTTAATATGAATTTCTTATTTTTCCCCCATATTGCCCTCTCATCCTCTCGAACTCCTCCTGTCTTTCTATTTCCCTGTTTTTTTTTTCTTTCAATCTTAACTTTGATTTCAATCAAGTATAGATGACCAATACTTGACTCAAACAATACCAATACTACTGAATCTAATTTTCTCTCTTATGTGGACCATGGATATTTAGTTTACATGGGTTAACTATCTTTGAAGATTTTCAAGGAGACTTAGGGATTTTCATAATAAAACCTATAGATTAAAGATTCATGTCTAATGAGTTTACACTCTAGAAGATTGGAAAGATATAAAATCAAGATCCTGATGATTAAAATAAAATCATGATCTTATTCAACCTTGAAATATTTTTATTTCTTCTGAATTTGGATGTATTTTTGATCTTGTCTACCCAAAACTCATCTGAGTTGTTAATGTTTCTTATAAGGAACTCATCTGAATTGTTACGTTTTGATCTATGTTACTATTGTTTTTCGCTTCTGTTTAGATGTTGTTTCTCATTCAATTGAAGCGGTAATATCAATCTGTTTCGTGGTCTGTAAATTTGTTAACCTGGTTCTAAAAATTGGGGATGAACAATACAACATTAATCAGGTTTAATGAAGAGGATATCTAAATTTCTAAGAAAATTTGGTAGTTTTACCTTTCATCACTTTGATGAATCTTTCATCAAATATTACTTCAAATTTTTTTCCAGGGAGATAGACGACTAAGATGAGATAAGAAGTTTAATTAGGAAAGAAAAAATCTTGATAACTGTGTTATAACTGTAAAATAAATATTTTTAAGAAAATAATAAATCTTGAATGCTTCAAACATCAGTTAAATCTCAACCTATAAGAAGGTACGGAATGTGCACCCATAAGTGCACAAAGTCTTAATTAATGAAAATGTTCAATATTTTAAAGGGGATTTTTTTTTCTATTTGACCAATTTTGTATATTTTTGGATGTAAGAGTGAAAAGGAAGAGCCCGGCACTAATCTAGTGGTAGTGGAAGCCCCCATCGAGCGATAATGCTTATATCCCGGGAGAAAATCCCGGGATTTCTACCGTAATTCACAGCTTGCGGGCAGGGCCGGTCCTGAAGGGGAAGCAGGGAAAGCTCCACTTCGGGGCAGCAGGCCTAGGGGGGCAACAAAATAGGAGTGCTCTGTTTAGCAACTGACAATGAAAAGAATTGGGACGACTACGGAGATTGAAGAAGTAATTATACAACGGCCGATTGAAGATCAATGATGAGTTGGTGTTGCTAGGATTTCAGAATGTTTTAAAAAAAGCTTTTTGATCTCCCGATCTCTCAAGGTGAGTTTTAGGGGTTTAGGGTAATATAAGGTACCATGGTGTGTGGGATTTGTTTAAAGTTTCAGAATACGATAGATTCAGTTACAATTCTATTTCTCGGGATTTTTTGTGATGCACTTCATTCTATTTTTCAGCGATTTTGGTTCGATTCAGTTGAATAAATATTAATTTTCACTCTGTTTACATGTTGATATAGATCATCCTTTCTTGTTATGATAGTCTATCGTTCAAACCTTAACTGGATTCCTACTCCAAAAATACACAAACATGTGACAAGTACTTTAAGATAAGAAGACGATTATGGGATTACAAACTATTCTTATGCGTTTTGTTTTCTTGGATTTCTTTCTTCGCCTTCCTATGTGAATATTTGTACACAATACATGTGTTTCCCTATTTCAATACGGCATTGATAGAGAATTGATCATTGATGGTCAAATGTTAATAAGCATGTTTGGTTTTTCCTTATGGAATATTTTTTTTGAAACAACTTGCAAACGGAAATATGTTGTTATGCAGCTAATGCTCTTTGATCATTTAGTCTTTTTCAGATAAGGGGGCAACATTATTTCGGTCTGCTTCAGGGCAAAAATATCTCAGGACCGGCCCTGCTTACGGGACCCACTTCTGCCAACTTATAATCCCAATGCAAGAGGGCATAACCCTCGTTCGTATCCCCTCACTGGATTTTACCGGATTTTTTTGGGCGTCAACCTAGCCTCACTCCCATCGAGTGGGTGCCTGTACAACCACTTTACCATACAACATCACATCTCCTTATCTACAAATAAAAAAACTAACTTATTTATGTCACGGGCCCCACTAACCAAAGGTTCTTATCGTCATGAAATAAAATCTTCACACAGAACCTTAAGTGATAATTAGTACTAAAATAAGCTCAATTTTATAACATTAATCATCATGACTTCTTGAGTCATTGCCTTAGCCTAATTACTCTACTTAATTTAGTAGTTTCTTTTTATAATTTTATAGATATTCTAGTTCTGTTATTCTTTCCTTTTCTGGGTGTAGACTGTGTAGTTCTTCATAGTTTCTATTCGTTCGGAAAACGGCGCTTCTTCTTTTGCTATATAACGAACACTCAGAGTCCAAAAGCAATTCCTCTCCCTCTGTTCATTTTTCAGAAATCCTCCGGGGGTCTGGTATTCTTCTTCTTTTTCATCATCAATGGAAGATTTTGCCAATCAACGCTTGGATTTTGGAAAGATGGGATTTGGGTATCTATGTTCTTTCATCACTTTACTTTGGGTCTTCTTGTACCTCACGTCCTGATTTGGGTTCTGATTTATGTTTTGTGGGTTTTTTGAATTAGATGTCAGCATTACAGAAGAAGATGTAAGATTAGAGCTCCTTGTTGTAATGAGATCTTTGATTGTCGTCACTGTCACAATGAGTCAACTGTGAGTAAAATCTATCTGTTCTGTAGCTGGGTTTTCAATTTTTTCTATTTAAAATGATTTTTTTTAGATTTAGGTTGTTATGGATACGGGGCTTTTTGATTTAGGTTTTCTTTGTTCTCTGGGTTGTTTAATTTTGATGAGAACAGAGTAATTTGAAAAGGCACAGTGACAGACATGAATTAGTTCGACATGAGGTTCAGAAAGTGAGTTGAGTCTCTATTTTGATTCCTCTTTGACCTCATGTTCATTTAATTGTTGAATCAGTGAAAATTTGATTATAACGTGATGTTGTCTTTACAGGTTATATGTACAGTTTGTGACACGGAACAACAGGTTGGTTGGTTATTGGAGAATCTGGATCTATTCTATTCAGTTTGTTTGTTTGTTAAGTTTATGGTTAATGCGAAAGTCAAAGTTTTTTTGTTATAGGTTGCTCGAGTATGTACGAATTGTGGAGTTAATATGGGAGAGTACTTCTGTGAAATCTGCAAATTCTATGATGATGATGTAATAACTAGTGATAAATTCAATTTACTGTTGTTTAAATCGCTCTTTTTTGGAGTGGAATACGATTACGGCATGAATTTGATGCTTAGTAATGCTGTTTTTGATTGTCTGTAGACAGATAAAGGACAATTCCATTGCAATGATTGTGGGATCTGCAGGTAGTAAGCAGTTGTTTATCAATAGTGTAGCTATCGAAATTGTCCGTGTATGTTTGTTAACTAATCTTAAATTTGTGATCTCATACAGAGTAGGCGGTCGTGAGAATTTCTTTCATTGTCTCAAGTGTGGTGCGCACTCTTACTCTGAGACTGTGAGCGTTATCTTTATGTAGATTATGTTAAGCGGTTATTCAAAAGCAGAGAACTATTTTCAATCTTGACAACAGTTCAAACTACTTTGGTCATTTATCATATCCCGTGTACTAATCTCTCATAGCTTTTCGAGTACTCTCATGCTATTCACTTAACCTTAAAAAAAACCACAAGTTTGGATGTTAGATTCATTGCCTGACCAACCCCTTTGCTGGTCAGTAATCAATGTCACCTCCTTCCCTAAGGAGAGTGCATCTAAGATCTAATGATGGTGTGTGATATCACACAAATGCTATTGGTTTCATTAAGTTTTTCTTTTCCTTTTGCCGTTACTTTTTCCTTTAGCTAATTAGCATTGACTGTTTCTTGTTATATACTATATAGATAGCTAAACTATTCTCGAAAATCACAAGTCTGTGGTATATCAGTATGTATCACTTTCTGATGAATTATGCATACTTGTATGCCTGCTGCTCCTAAGAAAATTATTCATGCACATTCATATAGTACTCGATTATCTAAATATGTATATCTTTCCCTACGATAATGATTTTTCAAACCACACAGGATCTTGCTATTCAGTTGGTCTGCGTGATAATCACTTGTGTGTGGAGAACTCAATGCGCCACCACTGTCCCATCTGTTATGAGGTTTGACATTCTATACTCTCTGCGATATTTTCCTTTGAAAATTGGTCCTTCAAAATGTCTCATTTCAAACTATAAAATCCCATCTGTTATGAGGTTTAACATTCTATACTCTCTGCCATAATTTCCTTTGAAAATTGGTCCTTCAAATGTCTCATTTCACAATGTGAAATCTGTAATGCAGTACCTGTTTGACTCTCTAAAAGATACGACTGTTCTGAAATGCGGGCACACACTGCATTTAGATTGCCTCAATGAGATGAAAAGGCATAGTCAGTAAGTTTCCCATCTTACCTAGGCTTGTTTCCATCTCATATAATATTAAAGACGGGTCATTTCTTTTTTCAGATATTGCTGCCCAATATGCTCCAAATCAGTCTTTGATATGTCCAAAGCCTGGAAAAGAATAGATGAAGAGGTATGATAGTTACCCATAATTTACGAATATACATCAAATAAAATTGCCTTGATGGGTACATTTTGCACAGTTAATGTTGCTCTCCTTATTTGTATGCTGAACTTGTGAAAACTGATTCTTCGAAACTCGTAAATGGTAATGAAAGCACAAATTTTAGCTCCACCTTGGGAAGGTGATAATCATGGAACTCAGTTGTCCGGTTGACAGTAGCCACAACCATATGCCACAAATATTCTCATTTGGCATGTAATTAGTACATAAAACCTTCAAAGATTCTTGAAGTACCCAAAGTCAATCAGCTAAGGAGAAAGACCGACACTGAAAATTTGAACAAAGAAAAGCCTATAGGTCCCACATGCATTGTTTCCCATCTGAATTCCGGTGTGACCGTTGCTTTGTAGTATAGAACATCTCACGTTTTAAAAGTGATCCCTATCATGATTTTTCTTATCTTCTCTGTCTTCATTGGAATTTTTCATATTATACCTCTACAATGCGTGGTTTTCCTTCTTTTGATTGATTCTACAAGCAAATTAAGTTGTATGATATATTTCTTCAGGTTGAAGCGACCTTAATGCCCGAGGATTATCGAGACAAGAAGGTAATACTTTTTCAATTCCTAGGTGGCGAGGTGTATCTAAAAACTCAAACTCTCATACAGTAGTTGACCTGATGTAACCTTCTTTCCTAGGAAAAGTGACAAAATCACTCTCCCTTAAATTTGAATTTAGCATAACTAAATGAATAACATGTGGGTTTGGATAATCATATTCCTTTTTCTTTTCTTTTTTCTCTTTGGAAGTCTTCCACATGACTCCCTTTGGGGCAATGGATGTTTTCAGTCACCTTTCTTTGAGTAATCCAGGGAAATATTTGGCAGGAGTGGCCTCTTTGGTTGGGTCTTGCCTCAAGCTAATTGGGAAAACCTTTTCACTGATTTTGGCTATCTGAATTTTGGTTTGGGCAGGTCTGGATCTTGTGTAATGACTGCAATGACACTACAGAAGTCCCTTTTCACATAATTGGGCAGAAATGCGCTCACTGCAGATCTTATAATACCCGTACAATAGCCCCGCCAATTCTTCCTGATTGCTGAGAAAGACCACCAATTATATCCCAGTGAATCTTGGGTCCATATTTTTCTCAATTCATATTGTTGTACGCCTTACCCATCGAAGAGTTATGGTGTTCCATATTCGTCTAATTTCTCATTAGATCTTTTAACACAATATGTACTATTCTATGATTTCTTGGATATTATTTTTTCCTCCAAAACGGAGTTATAGCAGTTCGTATTAACTGTTTAAACAACAATTTCTTGTTGGTTTCTTCTGTTGTTGTGAAGCAACATAACTGTGTGTGTAATTTATAAACACACATGAATCATGACTCAAATAATTTCTTCTGATGAACTTTTCAACTCTGTATGAGACCTCAAATAATTTCTTCTTCTGACTCAAGATCATATGAGTAAATATGATCCTTAAAGTTCTCTTGTTACCCATCTTATCCTACCTTAAACCTTTTGTCAACTTTTGCGAGAGAAAAGGCCGAAATATTGGTATTCAATGTACTACCAATACTTATGAGCTTTGTGGTAGGGGGAGAGAAAATATCACATCAAAGAGAGTAAATGATTAAGGGGGAGAATATCAAGTGTGACGTGGTTGTAAAACCGTATATACAACTATTAATGATGCTTGTTCAAATTACAAGTTTCAAGCTGTTTCGTAGGAACCTTAGTCACCAGATTCATGAAAGATCATCATGAGTTTCACAGGGAAAACGGGGATTTGCGTTCCTAAGTGAAATTCGTGATGAGAGCGCAAGGAAGAAACGCGCAACTATTAAGTGAGAAATGTTTCACTCTATCTAAAGCTTAGTCCCATGGTGCTTCAAAGTTCAACATTCAACATGGTGCTACGTCACTGTGAATCATCGTCAGCCCTTACGGTGATTCAACATTCCTTGTAAAAGCACCAAACGAAAAGACGTCAAGTGACCAATAGTTTGGCGCTTCCACTGTAGCGGTAAATGATTAGTCGCTTGAACTAGTCAACACGGTCGGAGCGCCAAATCATTGGTCGCTCCAGAGTTACTCCTAAATCAAACAGGAGACTTGATTTCCTTCGCTTCTCTTCACCATTTTTTTTTGTTCTCCACAAAACCTATTTATTGCATGGCCAATCCGCGAGGTTTGCTGAAGTTTATTGAAGACAAATCAGAAGAGGGTAGTTGATTGTGGTTCTTTTGAACCTATTTGTGCGATTTTCATCCACAAAAAAGAACAAGTTTTAGTTGATTTCTTTGATGTTTTGTGATTTTTGATTTGGAATTATAACCAAACATGTGTTGCATATGAACTTATATGATTGATTAATATTTCAATTGGTAGTGTGATTAATATTTGGAATTAAAAATGATTTTAGGATTTGTTTTGGATACAAAATTGATAAGGAATCTGATATCAATTTTGATTTGTAAAATCTTGTAGTTATTTTGTTCATGATGCTTATGTAAAAATTGATAATAAGACATGGTGTTAGGGCATTGCTCAGTTGAACCCACAAGTTTTGATATCTCAAGCTTGTTGTCAGTGTTAGGTGATCAAAACTATATCTTGATTTCTAGTCTACTAAGTCAAGTCTCGGATTAGGTTAGAATTGTAGTTGAGTATCAGAGACCACCCTTGAAGACTGAAGATCGACGAAGACGTTTGGAGAACTTCAATATCAAGTATGTGAAGACTGAACCATTCTATTTTACTCACTATACCATCATTCTATCTATTGAGACTGTTTCGTATGAAATCTAGTAGAGTTACAAAGAAGAAGTTTCGAGTTAAGCTTGTCTCGTGAAAAACTCGAACTATGATTTAGCAAACAAGATGTTCAACGGTCCTTAACAATATTAGTTTTTTGAATTAATTTTTGGATCAACTGAAAATTTTCCACACAAATGATTATATCACTTGAGAATGTTTCAAACATCATAAAAGAGAAATATGAACTTACTATATTTCTACTCAGGGTAGTTGGCGAACCGTTTCGCAAACCATAGATATATGAGTTACAGAAATACATGAAGGTTGTCAAGCCAGTTCGCTAACTGCAAGTTCAATTGGGAACAATTCACGAACCCGGTTGGCGAACCGTGGTGAACTGAATTTTGTATGTTGGATAAATATGCTAGCAGTTGACGAACCCGGTTCACGACCTGTGGTCAACTGATTTCGGTAGTCTAGTAGGGTTGGCGAACCCGGTTCACAAACTGTTTCACCCTGACTCGTGAACAAGCCCTGCGGTTCACGAGCCGTTGTACCAAATGTCCCATTTTATATTTTAGTAAATGCTTAAAGACTTAACTTCATAATATGTTTAGCATTACTAGAACTCTCTTAAACACTTCTAATACTTCATTGATTACTTAAACACTTATGTGTGTGTATCATGATTAAATTCTTAGGTGTTTAGATGAACGACAAATAACTTTTAGTTCTTTGGCTAACTTGCCAAACCAAACGGTCATTATGCACAGTTTCGTAACCGAACCTATGTGTATACCCTTCTATTGTATTTTGAGGACCTAAAGTGTTTTCTTGATTCTCAAAACACTGGTATTTGAAAGTTATAAATAGATTATCTCTTTCAACTGGGAAATTCAATCCCTAACACTTTGTGTCCTAGTTGATTCTAGAGTCGTCCTCTATTGACCTAGGTTTCCTTTGTGGAACATTATTAGGTCTACGACTACAAGACTTCGCTTTGGGGATTCGTGAATCCAGGTCCGACTATCTTTACCTTGATAGTTCGTGAATCCTGATCTTGCTTTTCTATTATCGAGGTTGTCGTAATCTCTTTCAAGCAAGATCGATAGTAATCACACAGTTCTCTTCATCTCAGACTTTGTGATTCCTCAAAATAGATATTTAAAGACTGATCTTAGTTGATCTTTCGAAGATTATTCTTGAGAGGTGGTTAAGAATCTAGGATGCTCTTCGGGATTCGTAAGTTCTGGATTTGTGAGGTTTGCTAGCTTTGTCTATTGCAAACAGATTTCCACACCTTGATCTCTGATCTAAACGGAAATAAAATAGGCTTCTGTTAAAGACAGATTGGTATCAAAGTCTTCACTTCAGCTGAAGCAACTCTTAGGCTGTAAAGGACTTCAGCTAAGGGAGTCAAGTGCGTAGAGCCTTGCGAGGTTCAAGAGACGTAAGGAGTGCAACTATAACTGAATCGCTTGGAGGGTGGGCTCGGTCTCAACTACATCCAGTCCGAAGTCTAATAGTAGGCTAGTGTTGGTAACGGCTTAATACCGTGTGGTGTTCAATCTGGACAAGGTTCCGGGATTTTCTGCTATTACGGTTTCCTCGTTAACAAAATTTCTGGTGGCTTGTGTTTTCCTTTTCCGCATTATATTTTTGTATCTTTATAATTGGATTTACACAGGTTAGTACGTATTCAATCTAAGTAGATACGTTCGTTTAATTGTAATCAAGTACGAGACTTGTTTTTTGTAGAATTCGTATCTTGGAAGATAGATAACAAGTTTAATCACTTGGCAGAATTCCGATTAGATTATTTGGATACGACTAGATTGATCTTGGATATTGATTTTTTAGATCGCCCAAGTACTTTGCTTAACAATCAGGTTCACGGACCTTGTTTATATATACATACTGACTGAGTAGAGGCTGAGATGTAATGTAATATCCCGTCCAGATTTTAGGGATATTTTTGTCTTTTGATGTAAGGGTAATTTCACGATTTTATATAATTAGATTATCTCAGTGCGTGGAGGTATAGTTCTCATTTGAATATAAAGTATTCCTGTAGCTAATTTATCGAATTTGTTTAATGTTAGCAAAAAATATAATTAAATTTTGGAGTTTGAGATATAGCATGTAGAAATAGGTGTAACTTGATATTTAATTAATTATATTAAGAACTTTAATAAATGTTTTGCATGAGCTTATTCAAGTCTTTATAATTTATTTTGGAAAGTATGTATATATTTTTAGGTATCATTTTATAAATATAAATAATATATTAGAAATGTATTATTTTTATTAATGTTTAAAATTCATTAATTTAGTTAAAGAAGTTATTATTCATAGTTTTCATGTGAGGTGGAAATGGAAAAAAATATTGTTATTAATGACTCATTGCATGTCTCTATATTATTGGTTGTTGATTGATTATTGGTAAACTTAAATAAAGAGAATTTACTTTCCTTAGTTGTCATAGTTAGTGATTAATGAAAATTTTGCATGGATTTCAAATAGAAAATTTGAACTATTTTGGTAACTTAATAATTTGTGTTTTATCTAGCTAATTCAAAATATGAAACTAAAAATCTTAATTACATTTATTGACTTGACATGATTAAATATTGAGAATAAATGTGGAATTTATTTTAGATTTGAGAAAGAAGGAAATATAAATTGTGAAATTATGTTCAGGTGTATGAAAGATAGATTTGGATAAAAATAGAAATCACATTAATATTAAGAAATCTCTTTAGTGTTAGAATGGAAAGAAATATCCTTGTTAAGTATACGTATTTAAGAAAGAGTTTATTTTCTTTTGGTAAGCTTGAATTGATCAATAACATGCATGCGTTGTCACTTTATTACAGGAAACTTCATAAATATTTTGCATGGGAGAAAACATGTTTGGAGGAAATAAAAATTACAAAAGGAAACTTCATAAATATTTTGTGTGAGAAAATATGTATCGGGAGGAAAAAGAAAAATTAATAAAGAAAACTTAATGAATATTTTGATAATCATGCATGCCACATATTAATCTATTACTAGGCTATATCTATTATTTTATAATAAAAGGAAGGTATGTTGGAAAAGAGGGAAAAGGGATTGGCTTTAAAATTTGATACCTGCATGTTTAAAAAGAAGGAGAAAAAAATGTCAAAACGAGGTTGGTTGTGATAGATAGAAATAGATTGGTAAAACAGGGGAAAGGTATTGTGATGGCTTCGCTAATTCGTTATTTTCTTTACTATGGTACTATGTTGGAAGAGTGGGATACATGTCGTGAATCGGAGATAGTATTAGTTTTGGCACTTCTATCATAGTGTCGATGTTTTATACTATTATTTTGTGGATAGCGATTGGAGGGAGGCATAACACAAACCAAAACTTTATTTCTTTTATTTCTTTTATCTGGGTGTTCTTCAGTTAAATCTATTTTCATATTATTTTTACCATTTCGTTGATATATGGTGGCCTCGATTGAAGTTTATGGTTACTAATGATTTTGGTTTTCTTGTATGAGTATGATTATGATTTGGACTACGGTCCATTGGCAGCGACCCCTAAAATTCTTTGGGCTCCCTTGGCGCGAGCAGATTTGGGCTACGGTCCATGGGCATCGACCCCTAAAAATATTTTGACGGGTACAAATTATCCATGGGAGTTGATGGTTGCCTCCCTAAAACAACATGGGGCTCATTAGGAGTTGATGGTTTCCTCCAATTTGATTGCTAAACCCATGGGGCTCCCTTGGCGCGAGCGGATTTTTGTGTTTATTATAAACAGGCTCCCGAAGTGTGAGCAGGCTTTCAGATGGCAAGCAGTGTTTTAATAAATTGTACAAACTAATCAGGTAAGGATTGGTTTAATGTTGTTGTTTTTTTTACCATGTTTTAAATCAGTGAATTGTTTGATAAACTACGATCATGCTTGATCCTTTTGGGTACGTAGGCAGCCGCTTGGCGGTTCAGCACGTGGGGTTACAACAAAATATGTGGTTTTGGTATCTTAATTCGATTAGCTCATAAATTGGCTATGATTTTGTGTGCTTGATATTTTGATGGGACTTCATTTAGGTTTATTCAAAGTTCGATTAATCATGATGAAACAATAAAATTAGTTTGATTCCCCAATCAATTGTTTACACTTAATTATCTCTTAAGATGTAATAAGTCATAATTGTAAAGCTGTAAATTTATGTACCACGTTGATTTAACTGTAAGTATCTTTTAGTCCTTAATATGTTTTGGTATAATTATTTTTGTAATAATTATAAAACATCTTCAGAAATATTTGGTATAAATTGTAGAATTTCATGGGTTGATACGTATTTTTGAAATAATTCTTTGTACAGGTGTTATTCAGGAATTGTCTGACAGTTAAAAATATACCTTAAATATTCTATTTTTAAAACTATGATATATTGATTATTATATCACATTGTCTTCTATAAATATGTATTTATCCTTTATATTTCCAAAATGATAAGCCTCATTCAATTTTGACTTGTGATTTATTTGATGTGAATTTTATAAAATAAACAATTACATTTTTGATTTTCTGCGGTGATGGTCAACCTTGTGTTTGACCGTGGCCTTAAGGTATTAAACTTCACTTAAAAATTATGAATAATTGATAAATAATAGTATTGTCAATTATGAATTTATCCATATAAATACCATAAATTTAGGAACTCGTATCAAGCCAGTAAAATTCTAGGATTCAATCTTGGTTTGGTTTCGGTTTTACAATTTGTTGTTGAAATAGTTATCTATTAATTAAACCCTAAAACTTGAACGGTGGTATTTTTAATTGAAAACTAAATGTGTATTTCTTCCAATGGATTTAAAAATTAGGTTAAATCAACGGTTATATTTTCCGAAATAAGTTTCTAAGTTTCTGCTACGATAGAAATGTTAACATGAACGTAAATTAAGTTAGCCCCAATAAACGGTTTCACGAGCTTGGGCTTAGTAGCCGGGCTTCGGCTATGATGTTGACGTAGCACTTGGGGTTTTTGGGCAATGGATTTGGTCCTGAATCTGGGCCCAAAAAAATCGGGGTGTTACATGTAAACTTTATATACATATTGTCAAGGATCATTCAGTTGGTCTACTTGCTACTGTATTAAGTTTTGTCTATACATGTTGTCAAACGAAAAAGTTGGGTTTATTTGGTATCCTCTGCATTTTCAATTGGTATCAGAGCAGGCAAACACTGTGAAACCTACTAAGTATGTGTTTGAAGCGATCTGTATTATGGACAAGAGTGCAATCTCAATTAACGTACCGCCAGCCTTCGATGGCACAAATTACTTATGGTGGAAAACTGTTATGTGTTTCTTCTTACAAGCTCGTGACTTTGGATATGGGTTCTTATTGTAAGAGGACGTAATGCTCCAGTGGTTGTACAAGGAGCAGATGTTGTTCCTAAAGGCATAAATGCATATAACGATGATGAAATCAAAGATGATAAACACAACTCTGATGGATTGAACTTCATTATCCACGCCATAAGACAAGATCTTCAACATCTTGTGTCTACGTGCACTATATCGAAGGATGCTTTGGATATCTTAGAAACCGTATGTGAAGGGAATTCCACAGAGAAATAAACCAGGCTTCAAAACCTAACTTCTGACCAGGAAAACCTTCGTATGACTGATGACGATTCGTTTGAAGAATTTAATCACAAATTGTCGGAAATTGTGGACGTTTGTTATTCACTAGGAAAGACTAATCCTGAATAGGAAATATTGATGAAAATTTTAAAATCTTTACCAGCTCGATATGAGTCTAAGAAACATGCCATACGGAAGGAAACGATCTTTCTACATTTTCCATAAGTACTATTGTTGGAAAGTTAAAGATTTTTTTATCATGAACTCACTGCTAAAGTGAAAGCCTCTTCTCTAAAAGTCGGGACTAAAACATGCCTTCCTCCTCCAGAGGGTAGCTTGTCCTGGGCCAATGAGTGTTATATAATGATCATGATGAGGTAGATTCTACCATGTCCTTGGTTACACAACATGTCAGAAATCTTCTCAAGAGACGTAGAGAAAGACGTTCTGGAAAAATGCCCCTTAGATCAAACCTTCAAGATGATACTTCTTCTTGTGATCAAAAATCACTTTAGTGCTTTAAATGTCGTGGTTTTGGACATATGCAAAAGGAATGCCGAAGTAAGGAATACTATCAAGGAAATAATGCTCTCATAGTTTTTCTTAATGATCCCTTTGAAGATTCAACAGAGAATTCTGCCTTTGTTGCAGAAATACATGTAGATCCTAATCTTGATTCAGATGGTGAAGCAGATAAGAAGATTCTTGTTCTTGGATAAGAGTGAAGAAATTCATCATGAAAATCTTTGTCTAAAGAAAAACTTGGAAAAGGTTAAAACAACTCTTCATGTGAAAACTCAAATGTTTGACAAACTCAATGAAAATTTCACTAAAACTCTGTCTCTTAAGGACGAAGAGATTGATCTACTTAAGTGTGACTTACAGAGACTTTCGGGAAGTTTTGATAAGATCTCAGCTATGTTGTTTGGTCAAAAGTCTTTTGGTAACATGAGCAGAATTGGGTTTAAGAGTAATACCTCCCTCACCAAAAATGATAACTTCATTCTTGCAGGATGCAAGAAGAGTGAAAGTGTTCATGGTGGTAGAAGTGAGCCAGTTTCTTCTGGAAATTCTCTCTCCTTAAACTACACTTTTTGTGGCAGTTGTGGTCATTCTAAAGGGAAGTGTCATTAATCGAAGAAAAGTGACAAGATTCTTGTCAAACTTCAGAATGATATGGAAAGGATGAGTCTTGCTTTGAAAAATCTTACAGATTCTTTAGTGCCTCAACGAGATAAAAGAAAAAAGGAAGCCCAGAAACGGTAAGAAAAATGCAACTAACCTTGTTGTGTCAACTGACACGGGTAGTGAGTTTTCTACTCACCCCAATAACCAATAACCAATAACCAAATCCCTTTTTCCCGAGAAAGTCAGTGTAAGGCTAGAGATATATCTCGTAAAGATTTTATCTCTTAAAAGTATGGAAAAGTTTCTACCCACATCTCGGTGCCGCGTTCATGTCATTTTTGGTACAAATCCTGTCCAAAGACAGTATCAAATCCTTGGCACATGTCGTGCCGCGTTCATTTTTGGTGCAGAGAATAGAGTAGCCACCATAACAATGAAATTACGCAGTCGCAACCATTGGGGTGGATATACCCACATCTCTGTCCGGGATGCAGGGCTACAGGGGGAGTCCCCCCTTCTATGATCCTGCTGCCTACATATCTATGGGGGCATGGGGAGTCCCCCCTTGCCAGGATGGTTTCACATGTTCACAATTTCGAGGGACAATAATCGATACCTTCACAATAGATAGGCATGGGAACCAAACGGGTCTTTCCCGGAGACGAACATGGGACGATGCTGAAGAGGTAATCGGGCTTGCCGTTCGCCGCGCCGGGCGGAGAGCCAACCTGCACTAAAGAACCAAACACCACTCATACGCCAACACGTATTGTCCATCAAGAAATAACCGCCTTCATTAGAACAAGCCAGCCAAGCCATTTAAGGCAAGGCGAGCATGAGCACCAGAGACAATTTGTTCCAAGCGAACACGATGTGTGTGAAAGATCTATCTTACCAACGATAGGTAAGATTAAGAAACAAGGGGGAGGGGGGGGAGTCCCCCCTTCACAATATGCCAGGATGGTTTCACATGTTCATAATTTCGAGGGATAATAGTCGATACCTTCCCAATAGTTAGGCACAGGAACCAAATGGGTCTTTCTCGAAGACAAACATGGGACGATGCTGAATACGTAATCAGGCTTGCCGTTCCCCGCACCAGGCGGAGATCCAACCAGCACTCAAGAACCAAACACCACTCATACGCCAACACGTATTTTCCATCAACAAACAACCATCTCCATTATAACAAACCAGCCAAGCCATTTAAGGCAAGGCGAGCACGAGCACCAGAGACAATTTGTTCCAAGCGAACACGATGTGCGTGAAAGATCTATCTTACCAACGATGGGTAAGATTAAGCAACAAACGGGGGGGACACCATCGATACCTTCTGATAAGTAGGCAACACAGGAATCAAAATGGAACACGAGGCGGGCCTGAAGAGGTAATCGGGCTTGTCGTTCACCGCTAGGCACACGGGAACCAAACACCACCCATACGCCAACACGTATTGTCCATCGAGCAACAACCATCTCGGAAAGAACTAACAACTCATGTCACTAAGGACAGAGAAGTACGAGCTCTCGAGACAAATCGTTCTGATTGGACATGCTGTGCGTGAACACGCTGTGGTGAGTTTTATACTCACCCCACCACTACTTAATTCTACTGATGAGTGCAACCTCACAATATTAGCTTGAGAATATAAGGTTTGCACAAATTAACATCATGCGAACTATGTTTTCAGATGTCAAGGTTACTCAAGTCTGTCACAATATTTTGTGTTATATTGTATTTTACAATTATTTAACTATAAGAATTTTCAGTGTTCTTTGTTTCTAAGGTATTAAGGGTGTATTACTGGGTTCCGTAACCTATGGTATACTGGGTCACGAACTTCCTATGGAATGTTTTGTGTATTATACCAGTTTCCTTATTTTCTTAAAATTATTGATTTCATGATTCTCCTCTCTATATATATATATACATGTCATTCAACTCCCCAAAAAGGTAGAAAAATGGCTCATATTACTAGAGGTATTACGAAGAAGGATGCAGTGGAAGTTGTCAGTGTTTTTTTATGCGAAGGTCTCACATCATCAAGAACCAAGAAAAGAAAGTCTTCAGAAGTTGCATATTCTTCCTCAACTACATGTTTGTTGTCTATCTGTTACTGTGACAATTATTTTAGAGCCAAAGTGAAAGAGTTCGTGACTAAGAGAAACGATCTATTAGTCAACATTAATTACTCCTTGAAAGAGGTAACTCACTATGAACAAAGATTAATATGTGGAAAAATACCTTGTGTAATATTAAAGCAGAGCTTAGTGAGTTAACTTGTGAAAAGACAAGGGTACCCGAATATACCTCAATCTAAAACTTTTCCACCTATAAGTCCTTTGTCCGAAAGTGATTGTCTATGGACTGAGTCGAGACAATACAACTAATGGGTCCACACTTCGTGTGATCGTCTATGGATACGAGATCGAGACAATACGACAACAAGATAACTTGCGTGATTGACTATGGATACAAGATCGAGACAATACAACAACGAAGTATGATTATTTGATAATAGGTTCGGACTTAACCAAACACAATAGGATTGCTATCAAGTAATTAGGAATTAACTTTTGTGTATTTTACTTCTAATTATAATAAAAACAATTATAATTGCGGAAATAGAAAAGTAAAAGACACAACAAGATTTTGTTAACGAGGAAACCGCAAATGCATAAAAACCCCGGGACCTTGTCCAGAATTGAATACTCTCAAAATTAAGCCGCTATACAAAATCTAAACCAACTTCGTATAGTTGATACCAAGCAACTAAACCTATAGTTCACCTAGTTCCCTCAGTATCCCTGCGCCTCCAACTTGTAATAAGTCACGCACTTGGAACAATTCCTTTGGTTCGTATTCCAAACAGTAAAGGAACAACAAATCTGTTCGGTAACAACTCTTTTCAAACAAGTGATATGAGTTTGACAAAAGGCTCTTCCGTTTATCCCAATAAACTCCTTTGTCAGGTTCTTAGATCAATCTATCAACAACTACCAAAGTAATTGTTTAGACTATGCAATCGATACTTCGAATCACAAAGAAATGTATTGATGTCGATCTACTCAACTAATCAATCCAATCTATCAAAAGATAAACCGATTATAGTTGGATCCCTATCCGATCAAGTTTTGTGCACACCAAAGATTATGAACTCAAATAAGAAATCTTCTTTGTCTTCAAATCTTCTTATATCTTCAATAAACACCTGCACACAAACAACTTGAATCTCTTGTGATCAATCACACACAGAACGGAATCTGTTAACGATGGATTATCACAAGACGTCTTTAGATCTACAAACAGTCTAAAGATCCCCGTCGATACTTCGATCTAGTTTTAGTGAATCTTATATCAGAAGAGAAGATTCTCAAGCATAAAAAAATTAGGTGCAATCAAAGTTCAACAACCGTTAGTCAATCAAATCAATCGAAAACTAATAATAAACTGCAATTATCTAGTTTCCCACCAACGGTACTCGTAAAGCTTCCCAATCCCAAAGAAGTCTTTAAAACGAGCGGTCGTAAGAGATTTCTCCTAATTAGGGTACTTTCCTCTCCGAATAGACGGCTCCACCAGTAACAACACAACTAGGTAGTTTTGCTGGCTCTGAGGATTAGTTTGCTCAAAATGCAAACTTCAATATTTATAGACCAAGGAAGTTTGGACACCAAGGAATTTCCAAAACCGAAAATATTCTCAAGATATGCAATATATTTCCAAATTCGGTTTTCATAATTCCTGGAAATGCTCTGTCCAATATTGACCGAAATCTCATTAGAAAATCTCCAATTAGTAAATGCACATTACCAATTTTTATTTTCTAAAGATACGCATTTAATTGCTGGAAATTAAAAGCATATAAAACTAAAAACCCTAATTAAAAGATTCTCAATTTATTTCGATCCGGGATTCTTCTTTAGTTATTAAGGAATATCTTTGAACAATAATATATAAGAATTACTGCACATGTTCAAAGTATGTCGACATCTTTACTTTGTAAATCTTTTTCATATTTATAATCTTGGAACCGATTTGCCACACTTCCAAATGAGTTTAGAATTGGTTCATCTAATTTCCAAGAACTATGTGATTGATCAAAAACATTCAATCACCATTAATGAGTTTAACAGTTCTACCTCCAAGTGGCTACTAGGATCGGTCACAATAGTTTCCAAAAACTTTGTTAACTAAGTACCAGGATCGGTTACCACTATTTATGGTACTTACTTGTGATCGGTTGCACAAGTTATAGGATCGGTTACATCAATAACTAAAACTTGTTAACCTACTATAAGGACCGATTAAACATCTTGTGATTAATCCTAACCAAGTTCTAGGATCGGTTACCCAATGACTAGGAATGGTCACACCAATTAAAAATATCGATCATACCATCTCAGGTGATTACTTAAGATTGGTTTCACTAATAAAAGTCATACCGATACATAAGTCAGGCATCGTGAATAGTTTTACCAAGATACATAAACAAGTTATAAGCGGTTATACGAAACACACATATTGGTAATCCATAGATTTGCAATGAATAACAATACTAATAAGCCTAGCGATTTCCCTTTCGATTCATAAAACAAGTTTATGAATTGTACTTCCTTTAAACGAATGTAAAACATTGTTTCCTATGATGAAATCTTCACTCATACTCATACACATGATCACAATAGCATTCATACGATTATGTCAATGTCTTATATACGAAGTTCAAAAGATAGGCGTTATACTTCGTATTATAATTCCTTAATACTACGTCTAACTAGAGTATAATCATTCACAGCTTCGCAGTTATGTTTTCAATATAGCACGCCTTGAAAGATACGTTAGGAATGAAACAATTCAAGTCAAAATATTGCTAACCTCAAGAGGAAGGATGATGTCGTCGTTGTAGTTCTTTACTTCTTCACATTCTTCAAGTCTTCGAGTAATACTTGTATGTCTCATATCCTAATAACTTTCTAGCTAACCTATACGAAGTTGACTCTAGTAAATAATCAAGTGACTCATTAAATGAGTTTTGGTTCACTAAAATATGACAACCAAACTTGACATACCAACGCTTGGTGGGTTCCACCGAGTTATGCTCTAACAACTTGAAAACACGTGGGTATAACAACCACACCCAATATTTCGTTCGGCAATCTGTATGGACTAAACTTCAATATAATTCCGAGAGCACCAACTTAAAAGTGAGACTCAATCAAGAAATATATCAAAGAGATTTATCTCTTTCTCAATACAATCAGCAAATCGAACAGATAGAAATCCGTGAGCCTGATTGATGTGAGAATAACTTGGACGGTACCAAAGACCAATGCCCAAGTGTCAATCAAGTTTTATCTAACAAACAAGGTTGGATTTATCAACTGTGATTGAATTACGCACAATCTGTGATATTTCAATTATATAAACAAATATAATGCAGGAAAGAAATAACACATACACCAGAAGTTTTGTTAACGAGGAAACCGCAAATGCAGAAAAACCCCGGGACCTAGTCCAGTTTTGAACACGACACTGTATTAAGCCGCTACAGACACTAGCCTACTACAAGTTAACTTCGGACTGGAGCGTAGTTGAGCCCTAACCAAGTCTCACACCAATTAAGGTACAGTCGCGTTCCTTACGCCTCTAAATCCCAGTAGGACTCTACGCACTTGATTCTCTTAGCTGATCTCACCCACAACTAAGAGTTGCTACGACCCAAAGTCAAAGACTTATAAACAAATCTGTCTCACACATATAAGTCTATTTTGATAGATAAATTTGTGTCCCACAGATATACCCATGAAGTTTTATTCCGTCTTTTGATAAATCAAGGTGAACAGGAACCAATTGATAATCCATTCTTATATTCCCGAAAAACATCCTAGAAATATCAATCACCTCACAATAACTTAACTATATGGTAGTAGAAGAAGTTATTGTGGAATCACAAAGAATGAGACAAAGAGCTTGTGATTACTTTTTATACCTTATCTATCGGAGATAAATCTCGAGCAAATCTTAGAGAAGATAATACTCAATACGATAGAACAAGTAAGATCAGAACACACAACTGTAGAGAAAATAGTTGGGTCTGGCTTCAGAATCCCAATGAAGTCTTTAAGTCGTTAACCTATAATGGTTTTAGGAAAAACCTAGGTTAAAGGAGAATCGACTCTAGTCGCAACTAGTATCACACAGAAGTGTGGGGATTAGGTTTTCCAGTTGCTAGAGTTCCCCCTTATATAGTCTTCAAATCAGGGTTTGATAGCTTAAAAACAAAGCAATCAATATTCACCGTTAGATGAAAACCTGATTTAAGATTCAAGCTAAGTTTGCTTAAAACCAAAGAAATATCTCTCCACCGTTAGATGGTCTTAGCTTGTTACACACAAATGAAATATACCTTCATTTAGATATGGGTAACCGTACCTAAATGTGTATATTGAGTTGGCTCAACAATAGTTAACCGAAGTTAGCCATATGAACACTCTTGTATTAACCACATTCATCTAACACTTCTAGATCAAATATGATGATCAATCAAACATGAAAGATAATCAAATGAATCTAATTGTGTTACTCATAGAGTTGTTCAATTGTTTATATTCTCGTAGAAGTATACAAGACACAATTGAAGCAAAATCGGATTTGATTCATGATTGTACAAAGTACTTATTCAAGAATCAATCCATGAACATTAAGCCACGATTTGCAAAGATTACATTCTTTAATTTATAAATGTATTTTTTTCATGAGTATGAAATCATACTTAACCGATTTTAGAACTTTAACCACTTAGTTTGCAAACGGGTACGCAAACTTAAGTTTCGGACTTTGGTCTTGTCCAGCAGTTTGCAAACCGGTATGCATACTTCCGTCCCAGACTGTAACTCAGGTAGAACCGTTCGCATACTGGTTTGCATACTTGGTTCCCGGACTTTAACAGTTAAAACCGTTTGCATACTGGTATGCAAACTTGGTTTCCGGACCTGAATCATACCACAATAGTTTGCATTCTTGTATGCATACTGTGATGTATCCAGACAATGGTTAATTTTTCTAACTCCCATTTAAATCATTGAAACATCCTTAGAAGACGACAATAGCTGTCTCACACAAACTATTAGCTTATAAGTAATTTTCAAGTGATCGAATGATCAATACGAAACATTCCGAGTCGACATCAAATAATTGTCTCACACAAATCATGTAAGATGTTTCAAGGCAATTTTCACATGATCATCTTTTGATTTCTTATTTAGTTTCCAACAAATAAATTGTTTCCAACTAAACTCGTCAAGAATAACGATGAACGTAGCTAAAGCAAAAAGCTTCCAACACATATTTCGAGGAATAGATAACCGAGTTAAACTCAACTCGAAATATCAAATGTGTATAATGTAAAAGTCTATATAGCTATACGACTTAGTCTCAATAGGAGATATAATAGAATAAACTTCTGAATGATAGATAAGTTTTAGTCTCCACATACATTTTGTTGATGAAGTTCTTCCAAGCTCTCCTCAGTAGATCTTCGTCTTCAATCGATAAACGCTGTGAAGTCTAAAGCTCAACTACACATTCTATCCTAATCCGAGACATAGCTATAAGTGGACTAGAAATAAAGACTTATAGTTTGATCACCTAAACTTGACAAACAAGCTTGAGATAGCAACGTTTGCGAGTTCGACCGAGCAGTGCTCTCACAAATACAATCAGCAAATCGAACAGATATAAATCCGTGAGCCTGATTGATGTGAGAATAATTTGGACGGTACCAAAGACCAATGCTCAAGTGTCAATCAAGTTTTATCCAACAAACAAGGTCGGATTTATCAACTGTGATTGAACTACGCACAACTTGTGATATTTCAATCATATAAACAAATATAATGCGGAAAAGAAATAACACAGACACCAGGAATTTTGTTAACGAGGAAACCACAAATGCAGAAAACCCCCGCGAATTAGTCCAGATTTGAACACCACACTGTATTAAGCCTCTACAAACTCTAGCCTACTACAAACTCTAACTCTGACAGTCGCGTTCCTTATGCCTCTTGAATCCCAACAGGACTCTGCGCACTTGATTCCCTTAGCTGATCTCACTCACAACTAAGAATTTCTACGACCCAAATTCGAAGACTTATAAACAAATCTGTCACCCATAGATAAGTCTATTATGGTTGTTGTTTCCGTCTTTAGTTAAATCAAGGTGAACAGGAAACTCAACTAATACCCCGAACTTATACTCCCGAAGAGCATCCTAGAAATATCAGTTACCTTACAATAACCCAACTGATTAACTGAAAAATTTATTGCGGAATCACAAGAGTCTGAGACGAAAAACTGTTGTGATTACTTTTTATATCTTACCTATCAGAGATAAATCTCGAGTAAATCTTAGAGAAGATAAAACTCAATACGATAGAACAAGTAAGATCAGAATACGCAACTACAGAGAAAATAGTTGGATCTGGCTTCACGAATCCCAAATGAAGTCTTCAATTCGTTAACCTAATAACGGTTTTGGAGAAACCTAGGTTAAAGGAGAATCAACTCTAATTTGCAACTAGGACACACGGAAGTGTCGGGATTAGGTTTCCCAGATGCTAGAGTTCTCCCTTATGTAGTCTTTCAAATCAGGGTTGCTTACAATCAAAGCTAAGATAGTTTAGTAACAAAGCAATTGATATTCACCGTTAGATGAACTCCTGATTTAAGATTCAAGCTAAGTCTGCTTAAAAACTAAGCAATCAATCTCCATCGTTAGATGGTATTTGCTTGATACACACAAATGAAATATACCTATATTTAGATATGGATGAACCGTATCCAAACGTGTATACCTTGTTGGCTCAATAATAATTAACCGAAATCAGCCATATTAACACTTATAACTTAGACATATTCATCTAACACTTCTAGATTAAATATGATGATCAATCAATCATGATAAATAATCAAATGAATCTAAATGTGTTTCAAGAGAGTTGTTCAAATGTTCATCATCTCATAAAATTATATATATGAACCATTTGAAACAGAATCGGTTTGGTTTGTAATTGTACAAAGTACTTATATTAGAACCAATTCATGAACATAATGCCACGGTTTGTAAAACTAGTTCACATACCTTATATCATTAAAGTTCCAGGGACTTTAGTTCGCAAACGAACCTGAGTTCATGAGTATGAAAATCACACTTTACCGATTTTAGAACCTGACCACTGTGCTCGCAAACTGAGTACGCGAACAAAAGTTCCATACTTTGGCTTTGTCAAGCCGTTCGCAAACATGGTACGCGAATAGCAGTTCCAGACTTGGCCTTGTCTAGCCGTTCGCAAACAAGGTACGCGAACAATATGTATTCTTGTTAATCTGTAAAACAACACATTATTGTATTCATATCACTCGGGAGATTTTAATTTAAATAATATCAGAGTGTATGGGTTTGTTCTGGGATTAGTTTATGTAATTGAGATTTCTTAATATCCTTAATATAAATTTGATGTTGGGGCGTGACAAGTTGGTATCATAGCTCACTATTAGATCTTACATGGGCAACAATAGATAATAGCTAGTACCAGTTATCGAACTAGATTAGATTAGAACTGGATTTGGTTGTGAGATAAATTTTAATCACTAAAAGCTATCAATAACTGAAAGATTTATTTGGTTGATTGATTTGTTTGTTTGGTTGTATGTACATATTTTGAAGTAAATTTTTAGGTTATACCAATTACTTTATGTTTTGGAAAGCTGATAGAGATTAGATAAAAATTAGTTTAAAATTATGAACACGTCGTCAATCCAGTATTGAATAATAGTGAGGTTAGTAATTTTAATAGGTTCCAAATGCACTTAGAATCTTATAGAGTACTTTTACATATATCTAGAACCATTAATCTATTGAAATAGAAAGTTAGTGTGAGGAACTTAGACTTTACTATTTGTTAGAATTTTGAAATGGCATAATTGAACCTACAACTAAAACTTTAAAATCTTAGTTGTAGAAATACATATAGGCTTGCATTTCATTTTATTTCGAACTCATTTAAAATGAGTTAGTTTTCGCGTGTTTGTAAGTATGAGATGTACTTAATTGTAAGAATACTTAGATTTTTTTTTTGAAGCATGCATATATTATAAAAAAAAATCAACTAAATTGTTATTACACGTGGGAAGGTGGCTCCCTTAGAGTCGCTTAATAGAATTTGGTTAAGAAAAGTCGGGTTCGCTTGGTCTCATATTGTTGTTGAGTAGTTTCCGGCTTGGCTTCCATCTGCCGCATAGTTTGCTAACCCATCTGCTGCTTGGTTTCCTTCCGTATAATTGTGTTGAATAACACAAAATGGAATTTGACGTATTCGGTGTTTAATTTCTGCGATCATTTATGAAATATACCAAGGGTCCGGCTTTTGTTGGAGTTTTAATGAAGTGCATGAGATTCTCTGAGTCTGTCTCAAATAACACTTTAGTCCATCTTCTTTCATTCGCGGTTCTGGTTGCTAACACGATTGCCCATGTCTCTGCCATGAGCGTCGTGATTACTCCTAGAGGTTGTGCAAGAGCCATTACCGTTTGCGCATTCGAATCTATGAAAATGAATCATGCTCCCGCCATACCCGGGTGGCCTCTAGCTTCCTCATCATTGTTAACTTTAATCCAATCTTGTGCTGGATGGCACCAACCTACCTGAACAGTTGTAGTCATCCTGGTTATTTTTGTTGTAATTCTGGGAGGCAGTTCCCCCGGGAGAACTGGTGTGAAAATATTTTTCTCTCATTCAAATTCTTATTGTTGTACTAATGATCTTGCCAGGATATCTGTATGAGTGGATTGCGCTTGATTGAACAAGGGTTCATTTTTGTACGTCCATAGTGACCAAAGTAGAAAACAACATGATGTGATAGAAGAGCTATTTCCCTGTGTTTGTAGAATTTGTGAAATTGTTATTTGGAGGTTTAAGGTTATTGGTTGGTTGTTACCCTGGGATGGATTTGTTGATATGTGGTGAGAAAGGTATAAGAGAAGCCGTTTGTTTCCATTGTGGGCTGGCGTTAGAAAGAATTGTGATTGTACCTTGGAATATTGGTTGATGATGAAGGTATTTCTCGTTGAATATAGGCTGGTGCAAATGGACTGCGGCTGGTCGTGAATGTTCCAGATCCTTTTCATGAACAAAGCTTTATTGCGATGGCTACTCTTTCGGATTCCGAGTGCTCCTATCGGCTTATTTAGCTTGTTCCATCCGATTGGATGTAGCATTTTAACAGATGAATCATGTCCCCATAAAAAATTCCTAGAGATCTGATTAATTTGCTTGTGCACATGGGTGGGGAAAAGCTGGGTTTACATAAGGTGATTGAAGGTCGGTGTTAAAGAGGTTTTAATGAGAACAAGCCTTCCTGCAGGGTTAAGGCATTTTGTCATCCATCATTGAGCTTTACGAGCCAGTCGTTGGAGTAGTGGCTCGAAGATGTGTCCAGAGTTTCTCCCATGTTTAAATTGAACTCCTAAGTATATAGGAGGAATTGAAGTGGTTGGCATGTCAAAAAATTGGTGTAGAGAGTCTATGTTCTGCGGTTGCAGCCTCGGATGGTGAATGATTATTGATTCATTGTGTTGATTATTTGTCATGCCGACGAGCTGTATGATTGAAGAATCTTTTTTAGGTGAACGTTACCCTCCTGGGTCGCCCTGTAAGTGATAAGGAGATCGTCTGCATACATTAGATGTAGAATGGGTGGTGCCTTTTTTTGATATTCGGAGACCCTGAACCAGATTTATAGCTTCGATATTTCCAAGATTTGTTGATAGAATTTCCGCACATATGATGAATATGTAAGAAGATATGGGATCACAATGTCTGATGCCCCTGGTAGGTGTGATGAATCCATGTGGTGTACCGTTGATGTTGACTGAGTAAATGACTGACTTGATACATAGCATGATATATTCCACAAATATTAATGGAAAGCCCAGTTTTGTAAAGGTTTTTTTTGATGAATCCCTAATCTAGGCTGTCATAGGCTTTCTGAATATCTAGCTTTAAGGCTATTTTGGGTTTTTTAGTGATTGATGATGTTTTGATGTGGTGGAATAGTTCCCTTGCAATAGCTATATTATCATGTATTGATCTTTGAGGTACGAATGCACTTTGATATAGGCTTATTAAGAATGAGAGAAGGGGGCGTAACCGGTTGACTAGGATTTTAGATACGATTTTGTAACTGACATTGCATAGGCATAAGAATACTTAGATAATATCTCTGCCATCAACATTAATAATAATAATAATAATAATAATAATAATAATAAAGGAATGATAAATGTTAATAATAGCACTAATAGTCATAATAAAAGTAAGGTGTAATTTGCGTTACCTCCCCTGCCAAGATCGGTAATTTGAGTTACCTCCCCTAAAAAAATAAAATTAGCGAAACTTCTTTTCGTCATATATTCCGTTATTTTCAAGTTAGCTGACTCAGCCAGATTATACATGTTGAGGGGTGAATATGATATTGGTTCTACCCGTCCTAGTCACACCTAATGACAACACTTTATAGGAATGGTATGAGAGAGAACCTCCTTTCCATTGTACTATGTACCTCCTTTTATAGACTTTTCTAAAAGCCCTTCCTTTTATGACATCATGCCACATGTCCCTAAACCTCCTTGATTACCACTAATGCCACTCCTTCTCTAATACAACCTTCCCTTTTCCATTAATTCCTCCCTCGTCCTTTCTATCATATGGATACCTTCTAATGAACTTGGGCCTTAGTCCCAAAGTCCCCCATGTTTTATGTTGGGCTTACCTCCCCTTTAGGGGATCTCTAGCCCCGCTAAGGGGTAATAATTTTCAGGTATCAACATTAGTCCCCTGACTATTGGGTTAATTGTAAAAATAGCCCAATAGTCAATTAGTTTCTTCGTCCCCCCCCCCCCCAGGAACAGGGAGGGGGATTCCTTTTGTCCACACCACGTCCCTAGGTGACGGTTGATCTTCCGCGACGTGTAGGAAACTTTACAGTTTCTTTTCGCTTTTTGTAACCGCCACGTCCGAGTCTCGAGATTGCCTATATATAGACTTACTGGATTATTCTTTTCCCCTTTTATTTTATAATGTCATTTTCCTTCACCTCATTCTAAACACATCATACACGCACCATGTACAACAGCTCCACCAGTGGTAGCTTATCCGAGGAGGAGGAGTCCGAGGAAGTGATGAGCGCTGACTCCAAAGAAGTCGAATACGCGGATCAGGAAGAATTGCATATACCTCTTCCAGCAGATGGTAAGTCGTACACGATCTCATAAATCACAGGCAGCCCTGATTTAAAGCGCACACTAAAGTTGAGAGGTCTCCGTGATGGTCAGCGCGTCCTTCCTATGGATGGTGTTCTTATTCCGCGCCTTCTCAATCCTTCCGTATTACCCTATGCTCCTCCCCCGAATGGCTCATGTATCCTGAGGCGGACACTCTAGACACCTTCTCGTTCAACAAAGTTCCGCGTATGGATATTCATCGTGGGGATTATGATCTCCCTTCTATTGAGATTCGTTCCTCATCCGCCACACCTGCCATATGGCCGCATTGGACGTCTTATATCCGCTTTAATCCAAATCATGTAGCCGCCCTTCGTTCGGCAGGTATCGAGGAAGCCATAGAATTGTCTCTCAAGCGGGAAGTAGTTAGATGTAGGCGTGATATGACGCGTATTTTTTGTCGTTGGGAGTTTTCTGTTCATACCCTATTTTTTGCATGGGGGGAAGCCACCATAGTCCTAGAGGACGTAGTCGCTCTCACGGGACTGCCCATTCATGGTAGTCACTCGTACGATGAGGTGGCTGTTTTCGAAGCTTTAAATGATGAGGACAAGGAATTGTGGGATTATCTGCTAGATTTGGTAGGATGATTCTCGCAACGAGCAAGTGAGTAAAGATCAATTTCAGACAAAGCGGGGAAACAAAGGAAAAGCTGCAAGCGCTAGTCAGAAGGGGAATTCGTCTCCCGCTGCCAAAGGCAAGGCCAAGGCGGTTGAGGATAAAAAGCCTTCTTTGCCACACCCAACGGGATAGTGTTTGCTCGCTGGTTCTACCCGCGCTTATGAAGCAAATCACGGCTAACCAGTTCCCACAGTACGGATGAGTCCTGAATTGGTTGTTAAACGCAATCGACGCGCCTTCTTCCCTCTTTGGATCAAATATTGGGCTCCACAGTTGGTTAACAAAAAGGTCACGCCTCCTCACAGGAAAGAAAAAAACCCTCGTGCCGAGTTGGCGGCCCACATTTTGTTTTTCCTTTGTCATGATGTGTTCGAATACAGTCCTCAGGACACTATAAAAAGTTAGCTTGTACCGATGGCCGTGTTGTTGTTTCGGGGCGTCTCTTTTCCTTTTGCGCCAATGTTCTTGCACGGCATATACCATCATTTGGACCTGTTTTGCCACGACGTTCGCATAGTTAATGCGGTTCATAAGGTCGAGACTTTTATTCCCGCTTCTTTCATGCAGGCATGGTCTTGGGAACACCTTCCTGAGTATGCTCTCGATCCTCATGTTTTAGCGGTTCATCGTGAGGAGGACGTTGAAAAGGATGATGGTACCGTTAGTAAGACCGTTGTCACCTATGGTTATCTGCGGATGGCTCTTTGGCACAGTAAAGGGAAAGTGCCCAAGGGTGATATAGCTAAATTCATGGATGTAGCTAAGAGCTTCAAAAATTTTCCTTACCATGATGATCGTTTTGGTCCGGTGCATTATAATTTTACTTCGCCGCTGGAGGGTATGAAATTGGATTTGGCGCAGTTCCTATCAGATTCGATTTTTGATTCAGCAATGACGGTGTTGCCTGGTTATCTCCCTGGTTTTCACACTGGTAAGTTCATTGCTATCTCCTATAACCCTGACCGTGCAGCTCGGCAAGTTAGGTTTGATCAAGGGGCTCCTTCTAGATTCCCGCCTTGAAGTGGTTCCACTATCACGGATATTGTTGCTAGTTTTGATCGTTTCGTCTTCAAGGAGCCGACGCACCTGAGCGATCGAGGGATTAACTTTTCTTTCTAGAAGCCTATTCCTAAGCGCCCTTTGGAAGTTACCGAGCTGGATCATGAGTATCAGCTTCTCATTCGTCGCCGAGCCCTATATTTTTTCTTACGTGACCCAGCTCCTCCTCCTGATTTATCTTATGAGGATATCTGGATATTACACGTGTCTGGTTGGTTTAAGCTCAATGATGTGATAGCCGAGGAAAATGGTCTTAAATCGGGTATTAAGGGTCGCCCTATGGAACAGCTGGTGACTTCCTGGGATCCCCCTGAGGGTCATGAACCCATAAGGAAAAAGAAAGGGACAAAGCCTTTTTCCAGCCAGAAACCTCATAGGCTCCATATCCCCAGGCCTGCTGCTAGTTTTCTGGCGACGTATGTATTCCATTTGCTTGTTTTTTGCTATGTTTCCTCCTCTTTCCTTTTTTTTTTTTTTGAGATAGTGGGTACTGCGTTCTCAGGAAGCTCCTCTATCCAATCCCGTGGGGTGGAAGGCGCCCTCTTACTTGATGGAGGAGTATCTCAACATACCTGAGAATGATTGGTCTGAGAAGAGTTATGCTAAGAAGGCTAAACGGGAAACTGCTAAGTTGTCTGTTTCCCGCCCTTGTTCTTCTATTGATGTCTTGCCTCTACGTCCTGTACATGCCCGGCAGAATAGTCCTTCACGGTCCCAGCGAGGCGCTGGTGGTAGTCCGACGTGGATCTTGTGCAAAGCCTTGGAGTTAAGTTATAGAAAGGAGCTGGCTGGGTGTCGCCGCGCCTTTACATATATTCTGTTAATCCCTTACGGGCAGAGACCATTCGTATTATGGGCCAAGCCTTGGAATCCCCTAGTGACGTGTTACATTCGTTAAGTCCTTTTAGGTCAAACCGGTCGGTTTTAGGTGGGTCCTCAGCCCACGTGGCACCCAAACCAGATTATCCTGAAGGTGATTACTCATTCTCTGTTTAACACGTGTACCTCTATTTAATGGCATCTTTTGTTTGTTTTTTTAATTTTATTTTGCTCTACTTATATATCTGAGTTTCTCTTCGTAATGTTGCTTACTCTTTGTCTCGCAGGTTCTACGAGTGACGCCGGATTTTCTTCTGGCTCCTCAGCGTCTCGTCCGAAGCCTTGTGATCACCTGCTTGATCCTTCTATTCCTTCGGTCGGTCTCTTCCTCACCTGATTTTTCCTTCTTTTTTTTTTCATTCCTTTATAAACCGCGCCCCCACATGTTTATTAGCACTTACCCATCGTTTTTTTTTTTGTCATCGTTCTTATACATACACCCCTTTTTCATGGGTAATAAGCGTAAAGAAACTGGAAAATATTAGGGCTCTAGTATCGAATGTGGGAGGCGTGTGAATCCTAGTGGTGATGGGTCTGCGAAACGCGCTCGGTTAGATGGTAGTAATTCTACATTAGTTGGTCATTCAGAGAAGCGTCCTAACACTTCTGACCCGCTAGCAATCCCTGAGGATGTGAAGTTTTGTTTTTTTAAAGGTGGTAGATATCGCCGAAGCTGGTGTTGATCCTACCACTTATAAGATGGTTCATAGTTTTTGGGTGCCATCTGCCTTGGCTGCCACTTATAGGGACATTGTGGAGCGCGGTGGTGGCCATATTGTAAAGGAGGGTCTCCTAGACATGCGGACTTTATGCTATATGAATAAAAATCTTATCGAGGTAGCTGATCAACTCACGCGGGTGAAGAACGGTCCTATTGATTTGAGCGTGTTGCATGGTTGGGAAACTACCATTTGTTCAGCGATTAACCTCGGCTTTCAAGTAGGGTGGTTGGACGAGTTATTGACGAAGGTGAAGGATCGCAATGACCCGCGTGTGCACCTCCCGGGGCAGATTGCTCAGTTGGAGAAAGTATTTTATCAGCTTTCTAAGGTAACTTCTGACAAGAAGGCGGCGCTAAACCATCTTATCGCCAGTGTGGGAGCGGTGACTATTGCAGCCAAGTAGGCAAAGATTGCGGAGGAGGGGGTTCGCGTGGAGCTTGATAAAAAGAGACAGGAGTGGTCTATGTTCCAGTCTACTTGATACATTCCATTTACGTTTATTTCTCCTCTTTTACTGTTATTTATTTCGTGCGCCTTCCTTCCCTTGGAAAATTTGTTGTGTATTTGGCTGTTTGCGGATATTTTATTTGTGTTAAATGTTGTTGTGTTGTATTAATTTCGAGTGTTGTGTTATACGTCTTATTTGGTCAACTCTATGTTTATCATCGTTAATTTTATGTTTATTAAAATCCTCTGACTTGCGCGTCGGAGTATCTTGTTGTTTTGTGTAAAACGCGTTATTTTACAATGTCTGGGTTAGATTGGGTTTACATTTTTGGTAAAACATGGCATCCTGTTTTGCCTTGGAGGGATTGGGTGGAGTGTATATTAAACGCGCCTACTCCCCCTTTCTTTTCATTTTAGATAGGACGCGGCGTATTGTTTAGCTTTGGCGGGATTTGGGTGGGGCGTATATTAAACACGCCTACTTCCCCCTTCTTTTTTATTTTTGATAGGACGCGGCATCTTTTTTTGCCTTGGAGGGATTGGGTGAAGCGTATATTAAATGCGCATACTCTCCCCTTCTTTTTTATTTTTGATCGGATGTGGCGCCCTTGATGGGGCGTATATTAAACGCGTATATCCCCTTCTTTTTATTTTTGATAGGACGCGACATCTTGTTTTGCCTTGGCGGGATTGGGTGGGGTGTATGTTAAACGCATATACTCTTCTCCTTTTTTTCATATTTGTAGTTTTGCGAGCGCTTTTGGCATCCCGTGATCTTTTGCAAATCTATTAGCCGATCGAGTGCCTTTGGCATCCTGTAACTTTGTGAATTCACCGGCCGATCGGGTGTCGTTGGCATCCCGTAGCCTTTTTGTAAATTCGTCAGCTGACCAGGTGCCTTTAGCATTCCATAGCCTTTTATAAGTTCATCAACCGACCAGGTGCCTTTGGCATCCCGTAGCCTTTTGTAAATTCATCAGCCGACTGGATGCCTTTGGCATCCTGTAGAGTTTTGTATATTTATCAGCCGACCTGGTGCCTTTGGCATCCCGTAGCCTTTTATAAACTGTAATGCCAATACGTTTTCCTTTAAAATGCCTCCGTTTATTATTATAAATTACTATCATTTATACGGGACACAAGAGGAGGTGCGACTTGCCTCCGTTGTGGGTCATTGTTGCCTATTACTGGTTGACCGGTCTCGTGGAATTAAGGATGCGGTTGTGTCGTTTGTTAGTTCACTATCCAATGTTCCAAAAGTTCGATTATCCGTTCCCGGCTGAGGAGGTGGTGGGTTGAATTCTTATTTCACCCATCTGTTTCCTACTGGGTTCCCATTGGTAGTTTGAAGTGGGTATTTTCTTACCTTGTTGGCGTTGGGCCTTACATTACGTGGTGTTTCAGATACGGCGTTGATTGTGTAGTGCTAGGAGTGACCTGTGTGCGTCTCCTCCACGCAGTCGACAATTCTTTCTGTCGCTTCTTCCAGCTCGACGAAGGTTTGGAATCTGAAGTTGATCAGGCTCATCCTAAAGGCAGGCATCATTCCGCGTATACAAATTTCGACTAGCGCTCCCTCCTTGATGTCTTCGTGGCAGTCCAACGCGAAGTATCGGAATCGAGAGATGTATTTCCCTATTTCTTCTCCTGTTCGCTGGCCGCATCTGCTTAGGTCTATTGATGTGATCTTTCTCTTGGCTGAGTAGAATTTTCTGAAGAAGAGTGTGGACATGGCCTGCCATGAGTCTACGCTTTCCACTTTTAAGTTATCGTACCAAGTGAACGTCGTGTCTGTGAGTGACTTGGGGAATTCTCTTAGACATAACTTTCCATCAGAGGCCTTGTCATTCATTGCCGACAAGAATCGGCTAAGATACTCCCGCGCATTTCCCTGTCCATCGTATACTCTGAATTTCGATGATATATAATCCTTTTGGTATTGGTATTCGTTGATACTCACTAGGTAAGGGATGTTCATGGCACCGTAATTGTCTTGATTTACCATGTGGTAGTTTGTTTCTAGGTATTTTGTCATTACTCCTTGTGACATTGTCGTCGGCTTGTTATCCTGTTATCCATCGCTCCTTGCTGCTCTTTTGGTGATACCTTGGTCTGCTGTCGTGGCTTGTTCTATCCATTTATTAAACTCTTGTTTCCTTCGCACGCGCCCCTCCAGTTCCTTATGTATGTCTTGTAGAGTTAGAGATGGGGGATGCAGTGTCCGTGTTTTTTATTGTGTGTTCTTTCCATGTGATATTCTCGCCTCTCCACTATGGGGTTCATGTATTGTCGTCTGCATGACCGCGCCTTGTACTAGTATTTCCTCTTCGCTATCCTCATTTTCCTCTTATATTATTACTTCATCGAGATTAGTGGGTCGATTGGTTGATTGGTTCTTTAACACGCCTGAGCTAGTGCTTCATTGGTGTGTCATGGTGGGATAGGCACGAGCCTTTGGGTGTGGTCGCCAAATGTTGAGGGGTGAATATGATATTGGTTTTACCCGTCCTAGTCACACCTAATGACAACACTTTCTAGGAATGGTATGAGAGAGAACCTCCTTTTCATTGTACTATGTACCTCCTTTTATAGACTTTTCTAAAAACCCTTCCTTTTATGACATCATGCCACATGTCCCTAAACCTCCTTAATTACCACTAATGCCACTCTTATCTAATACAACCTTCCTTTTTCCATTAATTCCTCCCTCGTCCTTTCTATCATATGGATACCTTCTAATGGACTTGAGCTTTAATCCCCAAGTCCCCCATGTTTTATGTTGGACTTACCTCCCCTTTAGGGACTCTCTAGCCCCGCTAAGGGGTAATAATTTTCAGGTATCAACAATACACGTGGAAAAAATATAAACGTGTCAAAGGCCACTGCAATTTTTTTTCACTCCAATTCATCTGCAGTCAGCCGTTAAAGCTTCGTTCCACGCTTTGAAAATAAAAAACCCAAGTCCTCCATCAAAGTTTCGTTCCAAGCTTTGAGAATAAAAAACCCAAATACCAAAATCCAATCTATCTTGACATACAATCATTCAAACTTAATTAATTCCCTAAAACCCGGTACATCAAAATTCAAACTTTTTAATAACCAAATTCATTATAGAGGTCTTGGGGGTTTTGAGTGAGACTGATGTTCGTTAATTTAAGAAATAAGTTTCCAATTTTCGGCTTGATTGAGTTTTAATGGAGCTCGAGTAGGTGTTGATGGTTTTGGGGATAATGATGCAGGTTATCTAGGTATTTATATGAGCCACACAAAAACACCTATTAATTTGTGGAATCAAATTCCCTGCAAATTGGAATTTAACACAAACTCATTTCCTTAAATCTTAACCTCTTTATTTAGTACCTTTTCCGATTTGATTCGATTTTGTTGATAACATATTTGTTTTTTTTGGGTGTTTCTATTTGATATTGTGTTGATGATGTTTGAAAATAAAGCAAAACTTATCAGCATTAACTCGTATTTAGGAATCTTATTTCTTAAATAATAAAAAAAAAACGTAACTTACAGTTGATCGAATTGTTTTGCAATTTTGGGTTTATATAAAATTATTAAGTTGCAGGTTTAATGGCGACCAGAAAAGAAAAGAATTTTTTTTTTTGCCACGTGTATTTTTTGCTGAGTCAGCTAACTTGAAATGGACGGAATTTTTAACGAGAGGAGGTTTTGCTAATTTTATTTATGTAGGGGAGGTAACTCAAATTACCAATCTTTTAAGGGAAGGTAATGCAAATTACCCGTAAAAGTAATATTAACACTTATCAATTAATATCGTATTTAACTTTATCTAACTAAAATTTCATTAGTAAATATTTAACGATAAAAGTAATAATTGGGATCAAGTAGCTATGCAAAATTATTAATTATTGTATACGGTTAAATTTTGCCAACTAAACTAATTTATAGAATCAGAAATACATTCTTTTGCGTTTAAACCAGATAGTTAAAGTAAGATTGTTAGAATTAGATTTAATAATATGATGATACTAAATAAGATAAGAAGATTAGTCATGTTTAGTATTACATCAAATATCTTTAGTCAGATAAAAGATTTAATGAACCACTAGAATAAAACAAATACATGAAGTAGCAAAAATAGTATATGATTGTTTAGTATTATAATATATTTAATATTTACTTTAAAATATTTCGCAAAATCAGCAGGACACTTGATAGTAATAACAAAGCTAAAGACTATTAGGATATATATTAAAATTTTATGTAAACTCGAATCTAGGTCACATTGGATTCAACTGAAATACATGAAATCAATTTTATCAATCTTTACGAGAATGTAGAGTTATACCTAGAGGACTAGACTTAGTGTGCCTGCAAGACTATCAACAAACCAATAACGATAATAATATGAATGACGAGAATAATAATACAGTTGATAATGGTATTTGAGTAACTAGATTAATACCAAATTTATAGTAGATGATATTTGGAAAATATGAACATAGTAACAATAGTAAATTAAAATTTTAATTATTACAAGTTGACATGGAACTAAATTTAGATTAATTATATAGGTTAATATATAACAAGATCACGGTACCTACATCAAATTAATTGATTACTAAATGTTAAACTATAAATAACACCATAGATTTAAGTTGTCTTAGATGAATTGGATTAATTCTCGTTAAGAAAGTTTGAATAGCAATTACGCCAAGATGAATAAGGAAATTTCTTTATAAGGTGGAGAGTTTTGAAGGCTATAGGATTTTTTCTTGATTTTCGTGGAAGAAAATATTATAAGGTGGGGAGAATGTAGTGATTCGCAAGCTCGTCAACCTTATTTGATCGGTCAAGAGACGATTTAACCGCTAATAACCCGATGAAATAAATATGAATTTTAATTAATAAAAATTAATCAAACATTAATCTAGAGATGAAATTAGTACCATTTGATAGGTCTCGAAAAGTTAGGCAGAATGGACTATTGGACCGCGTTATTCGGATATCGGATGGAGAAGATATCATCGAGCTGCGGGAAGGGTAAAATAGTCTTTTACATGCAAAAGTTTTTTAAAGCAGTCGAGTACTCGCTCAAGGAACCCCAGTTATAATTTTCATATCAACTTTCCCTGGGTACCCATATTTGAACGTCGGAGTGCATCAGTATTATTACTTTGGTTTTATCGAATTCCATCAAAGAGAATTTCATTCTCTTTTCTTTTTCTTCTTCTTTCCCGTTACTTCAGCTGTGACTTTGAGTGTGCTTCTAAGGGTTGAAATTATGAGACCGAAACTAAGAGAAGATGTTGTTAGATGATGAACAAAGAAGGAGTTGTTGGTGGTGTTGATGTCGAAGATTAGGAGGAAGAAGAATAGGTGAATCAGAGAGAGAAAGTTAGGGTTAGGACTTTCTGGAATTAGTTCGAATATGGAATTGATGGTGATGAGAAGATGATAATAGATGATGGATAAAAGGGTGGTGTTAATTCGGGTGATTAGTTCAACCACGAAAAAAAAGATGGTAATTACTCGTTCAAGAGAGATGATGATGATAAAAGACGGTACTATAGACTTGTATATGGGAAATCTTGAAGTAGGCGAAGTTTGTCATCAAATCAGGTGGGAACTTTTGTAACCCTCTTGTATTATTTAAGCTCTTTTATCGGCGAGCATGGTGTATTGTGTTTGTATTTTTGAGTATGATGTTTATGTTGTATATGCATGTATGATGTTTGCTATGAATGTGTTTTGTTTGTTAAATGTGTTGTACTATTTCCCCGCGAGAGTGCCTGTGTATCCCCACAGATCCTCGCTAAGCTCTATTAGGACGAGAGGTCGTTTGAATATTATCTTAATAGGACGAGAAGCCGTTTTCAATATTATATAGCGCGAGAGGCCGTGGCGATATTATTATTTTTATGTTATATAGTAAATTTTTGTCTTTAATTAATAGGACGGGAGGCCGTTTACGAATATTATTTTATATAGCACGGGAGGCCGATACAATATTATATTATATATTATGTTATCTAGGAAAATCGGTCGTTGCATATCATACTTGTTGTTTTTTCTACAATGATTGTACAATGGAATGTTATTACTGTATTTTCTTCTTGAATGCCATATTTCGATGTTATGTCTAGTGTTGAGTGCGAAAAGTGTTAATTGTTTTCCTTTACTGTTGTACTTTAATTATTTTATCTTTAGTAGTATGTTTGTGACTAGGGAATGACCTGTGCCGTAACGGCACGGGCTATTCACACCGTTTTAAGCTGGGGAGTTAGACAACCCGTAAGAATTTTGACTGCTTACTTTATCTTTTGTTTATGTCGAAATAGGTTCCAAAAACTTTGTGTTTTGTTTATGTTATATATGTCAGTATTGATGAATGCTTAGGATTGATTTGAATCTGTGACATACAACAAAATGTTAATTGGTACACGCTTGGAGGCTTCAAAGTAAAACATTTTTTTACCCGTGACATACAACAAAAATTTCAAGAGTTCGAAATATTTTTCTGGTAAGGTGTCTGGAAACGCTTCCAGAAAGGACTGACGGTAAGTTGTCACTCATTGTCAATATATAGGTCTGATGAAGCGTGACGGTCTTGCAAGCCTTTAGGAAAATGTTATTTAGTACTCTTGGAGCTTGTAGAATATCATCTGTAGATATTTGGTTTGATCTAATCTGTCTCAATCGATGTTAATTGACAAATAACAAAATGTTTTTCTTTGAAGCTTCCACGCGTGTATCCATTTTAGAAACTAATGCAAAACTCTTCCAACTTCTCATTCTTCTTGTTCCCTTTGGTTGTTACCACCACCAATCCCTTCTTCTTCTTACTTTCTCTTTTGTTTTATCTGTACATTACACTTCATTGTAAAATAGCTTTAAAAACTTCTTTGATTTGAAGGGACATTAAGAAAATTATATCAGTTCCATAATGGAGTGGCAGGTAAATAGGGTGGCATTCATTTATTCTCCTTAACCCACGGCTTCCCTTAAGATACAAAGCGATACCCCGTATTCTGGATTTCAAACTCTGTTTTCCCGGTAATATGATGGCAATTTCATTCAATGTTGGCAGATTATAACGCCTCTTGTCCTTTCCCTTGGTGTAGTTGTCCTTATTTGATGAGCCACTGTTACACAGTTTTTCAAATGCTTGCCGGTATAATGGGATAACTGCATTGTGTCTTTGCTATGTTTAATGTATTATCCTCATGACATCAACACTGGGGGTTTTGGTTCATAAGTCTCTGTAATGCCACTGACAGATCGTATATGTACAGCTGGGTGTAAGCCGTCTTCACTATTCCCTCAGTCAGCAGCGCTCTGGTCCTGTGTTTTAGTTCTCTGTATATGGTGAACGACGGTGGTCTTTTTCCCAGTAGGGTTCTCGGTTTTAAAGAATAACCCAGGCTTGTGAATGCATTAGCTGAGTTCTTATACTTACGCTCCCTATATTAGTGGAGAAGAGAATACGATCCATTTATAAGCATTGTCTAACAGGCTACAGGCTATTCCATTTATTAATCTATAAAACTCATAAATACAATATTTTACTCGTCCATATAAAGTTCCATATTGCAATGTGAAAAATTGCGTCCATAACTGAAGTTCTAAAACTTCCATAACATAAAATTCTATAGTTCTAAGACTAACTATTGAAGTGCAGATCAGGCTAATAAAGCATATTCATGCCTTCGAATAGATTGGTAAACATGGTGTGTAAACAATGGATCCCATATTGTTACATATAAAATTACCTGGTAGGATGGATCCCATTTGGCAGAGAGGAGCTGAGATATTGTTTTTCCGTTGTCGGGATCGAGAATATGGATGGGTGTTTTTCCTTTCTTACTCAGCAATGTAATATGGCGGGGTGGTTTAGCCTAAGGGCCCTGTATACGATATTATCATCATAAGGTAGGACTCATCGTTAATAGCAAAGTGCAAACGGACAGGATTCAGACATGGAAACTTAATTGAAAACATGGCGATATAAAAGTGAAATGAAGCCCCAACATTAGGATGGAGTCCGTACATCCAGTTCGTGTATGCGGATTGGTAAAAGTATACAAATATCTTAAAAGTGTAATCTGATTCAAATATAAGCCTAGAATATTATCCTGTTGTCCAGATTTACGGCGCCATTTTTGGATCACAATGTATATCGTGCAAGAATCCAGAACACCTATATACGTTAGTCATGCAGTATACTATATATCCTAGCAAGGTTTATGTCTCGTCTACATGGCTCATTCTATTACTTCCACCCTCTGTCACTAATTGGTTAATTATGAAAAAATAAGCTCAACAAAGAAAACATGTAGTGACATTGTATGGAAAAGCTTATGCATGGAAGATGGCCTTTTTATACCTCATTTAGTAAAAGAAATTATCGGATTTCAAGTTTCTCACATCCATACGTTTCAGTGACCTCGACTACTAATGTGTAAGACATGATCCGGGAGAAATGACCTTTTGAGTCAGCTGAACCACAGTAAACTTCATGTGTTACCACTTCATATTGTAGAGTCATCACTACCATCTCCCAGAATTTGCTAAGGGTTGCGTAGACACCAACCTTGTTTATAAGATCTCCGTAAGCATCACTTTTGACAATTTGACCTTACTGGAGACCAAAAACAGCGATAAAAATTCTCACAACCATAAGACGCTCTTGAGCTTCTCAAACAATCGTCTCTCTAATATTATCATCATCCTGCAAAAAGTAAATACTCCTGGTAAGACGATTTATGGCAGTAATTCAATCAGGAGCTAACTCCCATGCTCCAAATGACCGATCTATATGAATGGGGAAAACCCTAATGATATCCCAATTCATGTGAAATGGTTGTAAAGAACTACAAATGAAATACCATTAATCTGATACAGTGACACAAATATGGTGTCGCATCATAACAGAAATTAAGATTTTCCCTCACAGTAACAGTACTTAAGATTTTCTTTTGGAATTAACAAGAATTAATTCCAAAGAGATTCCTCTCATTTCGATGTTAGTTCATGTCTTTTACGGAAAATGCTATGTCCTCCAATATTATAACAGTAACAGGGTTAAAAGCTACCAAACAACCAACCCAAGTACATTGCGAAAGTTTTCCCATAGGTACCCCACCAACATTTCTGAAGTTCTTATATTCAGGAATTTCTCATTCAAATCCATAAGCCTCTCCTACTTTGAAAATAAAAAATAAACATGTTACCAACGAACAGGGGATATTTTTATGTATCGAATACCCTTTTTAGAAGAAAAAAAAGTAAAATGAATTTTGATTCACAGTAAGATTTCAATTTATGACTCACATAATATAAGCCGCAGAACATGTGCAGATATACTTCATATGAAAACAATTTTTCACAATATACGACTATTATCACTTGTGCTAGAACTATGCGCAACAAATGCTAGGTTTAAATTTTGATTACCCTTATTATGGTTTAAATTTATAACCCTCACTATGTCTTTTGCTGTCAAGTACCTCTTGCAACCTATTTGGTCCGCGTGTTGAAAGATAAATTGGCTCTTTCTAGATATTTTTTTACGACTAACATAAATTGGGTACCATGCTCTGAAGGAAAAATATTTAGCAAGTTCGCATAAGCTAGTCCATTAATAAATTGAGAGTCACATGAACTCTTTTATTAGTGATACACATAAATGGTAACCGTGAGAATTTTGTTGATTGATGTCTATAGAAACTGACTATTAAACCTAACAAAGTGCCATAATTGGAAGATACGATGGAAAAAGAAATCATGCTAGTGACACTCTTTTCTTGGATAGGTACATAATATAACATATACTGAACACACACAAAATTATTCCTTGGAAATCCCCAATGATACCAAGAAGAAAAAAAGTTGTATACGTAAGTCCTGGATCACATTTGCATGGTTTATTCTATAATATAGTAAAAACGTAGTTCCTCGTAAACTGGAACCTACATATGGTTATATGAGAATTGGCTCTCAGATAACAGAATGAATTGGAGTGGCTACACTAACCTAGTATCATGTTGTGTATTCTGCAAAATTATAAAGAATATTACACTTATATTTTTTAACCATTGAAGAAATTAATATTTGGATTAGATGGTTTTTAAAGATCCCATACCTCAAAACCGGAACTTGTGAAGCTCTGTAAACGACCAACAAAGAAAAATTAGTCCCAACACTACTTAGAATTAGCAATTACACAGATCAATTTTAAGTAAAATTGTATATTTACCTAGGTAGCAATTGAAGAACACTTGTGGTCACCATCTCAACTTGAATCCTTTGCCGCTCGCTAAGATATTTCCTAGGTCTCCTGAACAACATCCTGATAAAAAATATATATTCATTTTATAAATTAAGCTAATTGAAGAACAAAGAGGAAACCCTAGAAAGTAAATATAATAAAGGTCTTACCTTGTATAAGTAAATGAGTTATTTGATCTGTACAATTTCCGGAATCGATCCTTTTTCTGTTACCAAGTTTGGGCAATCGATATATTTCATATTTACAGATAAAATCTTAAAATTTCCTGACCTTCCACTTCATTCATCTAACTCCTGCAGTAGAAAAGAAAAGGATGGCGTTGTCTTTGTAATCAATTAACCTTGGAAATAAATAAATAAAACAACTTGATAAGCTAATCATGAACACAATTCCAAATGCAGGGAAATTTAAAGGAAATAGTACCTGGAGCTAGAAAATTTGCTTAGCGACGAACGGTGGCTGAGAATATTGGCTTCTTATATAAATTTCTTCCCTATGACATTTATCTCTGTTCAATTTTTTTCTTCAGGGAAGCTTCAATCTATGTTTATGATTAATTCCCGATCGAAGCGATTGAAATTCATGTGTGAGATACCTTGGGAGTTTTAGAATATAAATGGTCTAACAATTACCGTAAGAAATTGAGAAACTGATGGGAGCAAAGACAAAGATGCGGTGGAGTTGAATACAAAAGGTGGGCCAGTATACATCTACGTGGCCTAATATGTATCACCACCATTGGATCTAAAACTACTTGATGAAACCTGGGAGGGTGAGAGGAAATCCTAGCCGTCAGTTAGAAAAATGGATATATCTCAGCCGTTGCGTGACTCACCAAACACTACTGTTATATAAGCATTGATTACTTGAGAGTTATATTTTTCCATTGGGCACCCCTTTGGGATGATGTGCTCACTCGTTTTCACTTCAGTTTCTGTTTTCAGGAAAAAAAAAATGGTGCACGCGAAGATATTCGTTTTCTTAGCTCTAAAGCTTTATCGATGATAGAGATGTTATGTAATTTTTATATATGTATTCTTGTTAATCTGTAAAACAACACATTATTGTATTCATATCACTCGGGAGATTTTCATTTACATAATATCAGAGTGTATTGGTTTGTTCAGGGATTAGTTTATGTGATTGAGATTTCTTAAGATCATTAGTCTAGATTTGATGTTTCCAATTAGTTTGTAATCCTATTAGCTAAGCTGGTGATTAGGTTGGGGCGTGACACGTTAATGGCACTCTACATGAACGAGGGGCCAGGGAGATCCGATTTCTTCCTATATATTCATAATATGTGCAGAAATCTTATATACAAATCTTGGTAATCCGGAAGCAAAAAATCTAGGAAGAGGTCTACGAATATCTCAAAAGGTTTCGCCTATTTTACACCTGATGTATGCAGACGACCTCCTCATTACTTACACAGCTTCCTAGAAAAGTAACAATCACTAAAGAAGTTGTTTCAGTCCTACTGCTCCTCAGCATGTCGAGTAATCAATACATCAAAATCTACAATCATTCACCATCCAAGACTGCCACAACATAATGTAGTCTCCCTACACCAACTTTTCAGCACACCAACCACATCAACCCCATCGATATATATGAGAGTACTATTTAAATATGGGAGAACCTCCCTCCGTATATTTGACCTATTGCTTCAACGGATGGCTCGTAAGGCTCAAGGATAGATGACAAAACGTCTTATTCCTGTAGGAAGGTTAGTCCTCATTAAAACCTCCTTGACCCCTACATCCAATCACCTCATGCAAACACAACTTTCCCCCACCAATGTTCACAAGTAGATAGATCAGATCACCATAATTTTTTTCTATGGTCATGATTCCTTAGCTAAAAAACTTCATCCAATAGGATGAAATAAGCTAAACAAGCCAATAACACAAGGAGGACTCGGCATAAGGAAAAACAGTCATTACAACAAAGGATTACTCATGAAAAGAATTTGGAACATTCACGACCAACTTCTTTCCATCTGCACCAGGCCTTATAATGATAAATACCTACAACATCAACCGATATTCTAAGGATCCACCCCCACTCCTTCTTCCGCCCGCCCACAATGGAAAAAGATGGCTTCCCTCATACCATCATTTAAACAACTCATATTTTGCTACATAGGAAATGGCTTAGATACACGTATCCAAGCTAACTTGATTCCCCAATTCGAAAACCTAGATCCTAACCAATGCCATCCTATCCAAACGGTAGCCGATATCATTGACCCTCTCACTCATTATTGGAGCCATGAAAAGCTAAACAACCTCCTACCTAACGTTATCCAGCATATCATAAATATTCAATTTCCCCTTAACAGCCCCCCCATACAGAATCATCTGGCCATACTCGACATCAGGGAAATACACCGCCGCCTCCGAGTACAAATGTCTAATCCAACAGAACAACCACTCAAACCTAACAATCCTACCACCTACTAAATTTCTATGACCTCTGCCTTGTCCACCAAAAATCAAGCTTTTCTTGTGGAGAGCTACCAACAAAGGTCTACCAACCTTATCCGTCTTGCACCGAATCAACCTCACTAACTCCAACCTTTGCCCCCGATGCAATGCAGAACCAGAATCCACTGATCACATGATTATTCACTGCCCGGTAGCGCTGACTACCTGGAAAAACTTAATCAACCAACTCTCAACAAACCAACCCACCAGTCAGAACCACCAAATTAACTTAACCCCTTAAACAACCATCTCACACATACTGCAAGGCTCTGCATCTATCTCTTCTATCACAACTTACTGTTTTATATTTTGGACTCTTTAGAAGACCATAAATCAATTTGTTTTCAGACAATCACAATCTATTCCTAGGACATCATAACGAGAGCTCTACAACAACAACAAGAATTTGAATGAGCAAAAAGACAACCCTAGTTCTACCAAGAGAATCCCCCATCAGGATTGCAACAAGAAACATAAAAATATCAACAACTATATATATTAGTCGGTTGGTCCAGTTCGGATCCGGACTGGATAAAAATAAATATTGATGGGCTGCTAGGGGTCACCCATGGAATGGCAGGAGCAGGATTCATTTGCAGTGACTCGAATGCGTCAACTGTAATGGCTCTAACACAACCTTTAGGAATTACCACTGCGCTAACGGCAGAGACGTGGGCAACTTTGATAGCCACCAGAACAGCAACAGAGAGACAATGTCCAAAAGTATTGTTTGAAACGGATTCGAAAAATCTCGCACCCTTCATAAAATCCTCAGCTAAAGCTCCTAGGTACATTGCAGAAACAATTGCTGAAATAAAAGAAAGAATGCGACAAATTCCTATATGCGATATTCAACACAATTATAGATAAGGAAACCAAGCGCCAGACAGGCTAGCAAATTATGCAGCGGACAAAAGCCAGAAGGAAAATTACACAACAATATAAGAGCAGACAATCCCATCGTTCATCTACCAAATCCTATTAAGTAACTCTTTGGGTACCAGATACCCGCGTGGAATAATGAACTAGTTCTCTTTATATATATATATATATATATACATGCTTCATGAAGAAAAACAACTAAACTATACTAGTTTAATAAGTCCCAACTATTTTGTCAAAATTTCCTGCCAATTACAAAAATTCACAACCAATATGTTAGTTTATCACCAAAATTTATCAAACCTAAGAAAATGTAGAGATTTAGATCTCGTTTGAATTGTGAAATGCTACATTTTTCGCAGCATTATCCTAGAATAATTTCAGTTCGTGCCTCCTTCACCAGAATCCTATCTCCAAATCCAAATCCAAAGTCTTTTCCAGTAGCAAGTACCGGGTCGACTGGAGAATATCTCCCAAAATATAACATAGTTTTTACGCCGGCCTGTCAAAGCCTTGCACAACTTGCACCAGGGCAAGCAAAATACTTGACGCTACCTGCGCCGTGATTGTTTATGGGCCAGGTTGTAAGTAATCACCGTTTCAAGGGATTACGAATTCTCGACCATTAATGCGGATATGCTTACACCCTGTCCCTGTTGCAGAAGCTACATGGTATTTCCCCTTCACATCCTGCCAACTGCAGCGCTACAGGGGTTTTCCCCCCTTCACCATCTGCAGGGTTGTCTTTACGTGTTCACTGATTTAGTGGCATAGAAATTGACGCGGGATATAGATAAAAAATGGTGGTTTGTTAGTCGTCGTACCTGAAACCTACCTCTTCCACGCGTATCGCCGCCCTCCATGTCTTTCTTTCCAGCGCCTGCTCTGCTGAGAGATTTCGATTGCACATGTCCTTCTTTACGCACTCATCCCAAGTTAGCTTCGGTCGGCCTCTGCGCTGCATCCTTTCTTCCGCGCGCCTAATGCAACCCACTCGCACTGGAGCATCATGCGGTCTTCGGCATCCTATCTCCATCCGGTTAAATTTTACCCGACAAGAGCCTGTTGACCGCAGCCTCCAACCGCCTTTACTGCTCCTAAGTGAAAGCGGGAAAATCTCAACCATCTGGAAATAAATGGCGGGAACCTACAATAGCAAAAAGTTTCACGGCACATCTTCTTTCGCTGTCTCAGCATCTTATGTCGCCACGTGTGAACAAGAGTTATTAATATTACAAAAATACCATTGGGTGTAACTTTTATAAAAACATTTTTCAGTAACAAAAATAAAAGTGTTCTCTTTATTTTCCTCGATTCTATTCGGGGGCGAAAAACGAAACCCTTGATTTCGAAATCCCAAAAAAATGGCGAGAAGAAGAAATTCGGAGGAATCTTCCGAAGAAGAAGAAGTTCCATCTAATAATGGATCAGTTTCATCGTCAGGAGAAGAAGAAGAAGAACCGGTTAAGAATGAAGAGCTAGAAGAAGATGATGAAGAGGAACTTGAAGCAGTTGCTAGAACTGTTTCAGATGATGATGAGGAAGTTGTTGCTGGTGGTTCGAAATCGGATGAACAAGATCCAAGGACTGATGACGATGAAGAAGATGAGGTATATCATGTTCGATTTTATTTTTAGATCTAATTGAATGCATGTGTTTTTTAGGGGATTTTCTGGGTTTGTGTGTAAGGAGGTTGAGAATAAGGGTTTTGGTTTGTAAAATTATCAGGCGGTTTTCATTTTACTACACCTCCGCCACCAGCTCCACCACCAAGTCCTTTGGCGGCATCAATACCTTTTTTTTAACTCCAAACCCTTTACTTGCTTAACCACCTAATTCACCGCCTTCACCAGCTTTACCTCCTCGATCGGATACTACACCACTTCCAACATCAATACCACCAACTGCCTCCGCACCGCCTCCAACTCCTCCGCCACCTCCCAGTCTTCCACCACCAGCAGCTTCAAATAATTTTATCTTGTGCAGAAGGTGGGGTGGGGGGATGGTGGTGGTGGAATCTTTGTATCTTCGTCATTTGTCTAACTGAAGTTGTTAATTAGGGTTTTGTGTTGCTTTGTTACTTAGTTGTTAGTTTTGTTTTTATTTTGCAGTTATGTTGAATTTCATAATTTTGTGAGCTTTTTTTTGTTATCTTTGGGTTTGTGTTTTGGTAATGTGGAGCAAGTTAGAGTTTTTCTGCCACTGGATTTTTAATCCTAGTTTTTGGTCATTTTTGATAGGATGCAAATATATCTAATGCTGAAGTTGGTAAAAAAGAGAAAGCCAGATTAAAAGAAATGCAGAAGTTGAAGAAACAAAAGATTCAAGAAATTCTGGATTCTCAGAATAAAGCCATTGAAGCTGATATGGTAAGTAATTTCTTTGCAAAGTGAATTAGGTTAAAATACATGGTTTGTATTACAAATTTCTTTTGTTGAATAAACTACTAACTTGTGTATGCATCAACAGAACAATAAAGGGAAAGGGCGTATAAATTATCTCTTGCAGCAGACAGAAATATTTGCTCATTTTGCTAAAGGAAGTAAATCTGCATCTCAAAAGAAACCCAAAGGAAGGTAATATTGACTGTGTAAAGTTACATACATTTGATTTATATAATTGAAAAAGCTACATTAGTGGGTTTATTCTTTGATTCTAATATGGGATTTTGTATTCTCAGGGGTCGCCATGCTTCCAAACTAACGGAGGAGGAAGAAGATGAAGAGTACCTTAAAGAAGAAGAGGACAGTTTAGGTGCTACCGGAGGTACCCGATTGTTGACGCAACCTTCATGTATGTCTTCTTTCCCCGGATTGCTTATTTTCTATGTACCTAGAATATAAGAAATACACGGAAATCATTTTCGAGAATGTTAACAAACCTTGATTTAATTTTTGAGAGATTATGCAGTAAACAGCAAGATGTCCTTCACCACAGTTAAAAGTTGTCCGAAATTGTATAGTAATTGTTTATTTATTCTTAACTGATGATGTTACAGGCATTCAAGGTAAGATGAGAGATTACCAACTTGCTGGATTGAATTGGATGATACGGCTGTACGAAAATGGAATCAATGGGATTCTTGCGGACGAGATGGTAAAAAAGTGTTATATATTTATTCTTTATTTTAGCGTAGCTTTTATTTCGTGCCCACTTTCGGTGTGTCTTTGCTACTAAATCTTGCGTGCATCATAGGGTACAAGTTCCTGCCAGTTTGTATGCTTATTAAACCCTACAACTGATGAAGATTTGTTTTTTTGATCTGCTCCAGGGTCTTGGAAAGACATTGCAAACCATCTCACTGATGGGTTACCTGCACGAGTTCAGAGGAATTACTGGTCCTCACATGGTGGTTGCACCGAAATCTACTCTCGGCAATTGGATGAAGGAGATTCGTCGCTTTTGCCCAATTTTACGAGCTGTAAAGTTTCTTGGGAACCCAGATGAAAGGGTGGGTTGCAGTACTCCTTTTGTTATTTTATTTTTTTATGTTTGCAAAAACACAGTGACACATGCTTCTGTTTCTGTAATTCCTGCAGAAGCACATACGCGAAAATCTTCTGGTAGCTGGGAAGTTTGATGTTTGTGTAACTAGTTTTGAGATGGCTATTAAAGAAAAATCAAGTTTACTTCGATTTAGCTGGCGCTATGTTATCATTGACGAGGCTCATAGAATCAAGAATGAGAATTCACTTCTCTCAAAGACCATGAGACTCTACAACACCAATTACAGGCTACTTATTACTGGAACACCTCTTCAGGTACTATCAGGCGCTTCTTGAGAATAAATTTTCTTTTGAAGTTGTCTTCTGCAGTTATCTAAAACAGTTAAGGTCAAAAGTTCATGTATGGGTAGAGCTATGCACTGGAACCTTAATTTATCTATTTTTTTTTTTGCAGAATAATCTTCATGAACTATGGTCTCTACTTAACTTTCTTCTTCCGGAGATATTCAGTTCAGCTGAAACATTTGACGAATGGTTCCAAATATCAGGTGAAAATGACCAGCAAGAGGTTGTTCAACAGCTTCACAAGGTAAAGTTTTTTACTTGTTTCCTTGCTTTTAAGTTCATTGGTTAGAATATTTTTCATGGAATAACCTTCTCTGTTTGTAATGTTTTTAGGTCCTTCGTCCCTTTCTCCTCCGGAGGTTGAAATCTGATGTAGAGAAAGGCTTGCCTCCCAAGAAGGAGACCATACTTAAAGTGGGCATGTCACAATTGCAGAAGCAGTTTTATAAGGCTTTATTGCAGAAGGATCTGGAAGTTGTTAATGCTGGTGGAGAGCGTAAGCGTCTGCTTAACATAGCTATGCAGCTTCGTAAATGCTGCAATCATCCTTACCTTTTTCAAGGTGCAGAACCTGGCCCTCCATATACCACCGGAGATCATCTTGTTACGAATGCAGGTATTGTCTACCTTCCATAATTCTTACTTTTTCATGTCTTCTCTTACTTGAGGTATACTGCTTCATAATTTTAATATTTCTGATACTTCCACAGGAAAAATGGTTCTTTTGGATAAACTGCTTCCAAAGCTGAAGGAGAGAGACTCTAGGGTCCTTATATTTTCACAGGTCAATATCAAAATTAATATATTTGCAAATCATGAAGACTTGTTATCAGTTTTTCTAGGTTGATACACATGTTTCTCTTTACGTTGCTTCCTTATCTAATGTTTTTTTTCTTCTATTTCTTATTATTCTATGTTGTGCTCAGATGACCAGATTGTTGGATATCTTGGAGGACTATTCAATGTATCGAGGTTATCAGTACTGTCGTATTGATGGTAATACTGGTGGAGAAGACCGTGATGCTTCGATTGAAGCTTTCAACCAACCAGGAAGTGAAAAATTTATTTTCTTACTATCAACTCGAGCTGGTGGCCTCGGTATCAATCTTGCAACTGCAGATGTTGTCATTCTTTACGATAGTGACTGGTAAGTAACGTCATTTTTATCTATGTTTACTGTCTCTTTGACTTAAATCTGCGGGTCTAGTTCTGATTTATTTATTTTTTAAAATCATGAATCATGTAGGAATCCCCAAGTGGATTTGCAAGCTCAGGACCGTGCTCACAGGATTGGTCAAAAGAAAGAAGTTCAAGTCTTTCGGTTCTGCACAGAGGTTCTTTTCTTGTTCTATTAGCTATACCAGTGTTTGTATTTTAAGACGTCATTCCCTAAAATTTTGTTTGTCTGTTGATATAATGGTATTTCAGTATACCATAGAGGAAAAGGTGATTGAGAGGGCTTACAAGAAGCTTGCACTTGATGCTTTAGTGATTCAACAAGGACGACTAGCTGAGCAAAAAAGTAAGAGATGTCAATCCTTGCTATTTGGTACTTTTAATTAATTGGATGATTTTCAGCTTTTTAAGTCGGGAATCAAATTATATGCTTATGTAAATACTGCCTTTGGTACAGCTGTTAATAAAGATGAGCTGCTGCAAATGGTGAGGTTTGGTGCTGAGATGGTTTTCAGCTCCAAAGACAGCACTATCACAGATGAGGATATTGACAGAATTATTGCTAAAGGAGAAGAGGCAACAGCTGAGCTGGATGCCAAGATGAAGAAATTCACAGAAGATGCCATCAAATTCAAAATGGATGATAGTATGTTGATAGATGCATGAGTTTTGCTTGGTGTTTCTACTTTGTCAATGTGTAATTATTCTTAGATGTTTAATTTATAATCTTATGATTTCCACTTTGCAGCTGCTGAACTATATGACTTTGATGATGAAAAGGTACATGGAATTCTTTGCAACTTATTTATGCGCTGTCTTAAGGAGTACATTATACTAATTGATTATGACCATACCATATTTTACCATCCATCTCAAATCTTCTTTTTTCTCTGATCAAATGAAGGATGAGAACAAAACAGACTTCAAGAAGCTGGTCAGTGACAACTGGATTGAGCCGCCGAAAAGAGAGAGGAAGCGCAAGTTTGTATTTTACTCCTTCAAATTCTTTTTGGGTAACTATCGTTATTCATAACCATATCTTTTTGGCTTTTGTAGCTACTCGGAATCCGACTACTTCAAGCAAGCAATGCGGCCAGGTGGCCCGGCAAAACAAAGGGAACCTAGAATTCCTCGCATGCCTCAGTTGTAAGTATCTCATCATTTAATCTTCTTATTTACTTTAACAGTATAAGTATCCCTGCGGAATGATTTGAACTTCTCCCTTCTTTCGTTCAGGCATGACTTCCAGTTCTTTGATACTCAAAGACTAAATGAGCTTTATGAAAAAGAAGTGCGTTTCCTCATGGTGAGTACCATTTTCAGAGTCATCTCTTGTTCTGATGCAGAATTGTTTTAATAGTTTCAGGATTTGGTGTCCCTCATTTATGTACAATTATTTTTAGGTAAACCATCAGAAGAATCAGATGAAAAATTCAATTACAGATGGAGAGGAAGAGCCCGATGGTAATTCAAATTAGTGTAATTGGAGTTGTTCCTTTCGGGTGCTATTAATGTGCAAAGAAATTTACTCTGGACCAATTGCTTGTTTTGTAGAAGTAGATCCATTAACTTCGGAAGAGCAGGAAGAAAAAGAGCAACTATTAGAGGCTGTAAGTGGATGACAATTAATAATATATACATTTTTTGTTTTTTCCTCCCTTTCCAAATTGTAACTTTTGCTGCATTTCAGGGATTTTCATCATGGACGAGGAGAGATTTCAATACTTTCATACGAGCCTGTGAGAAGTACGGACGGAGTGATATAAAAAGCATTGCAGCTGAAATGGAAGGCAAAACTGAAGAGGAAGTCCAGAGATATGCTAAAGTTTTCAAAGAAAGATACAAGGAATTAAACGGTACCCAACGGATTTAACTTGAAGAACCACTTCAGTATCCATTTTGAGTTAATTCCATATAGGGACTTATCTTAGGCAATTTTACCTTTAGGCAAGTTCCTTGTTCGTTGGAATTTCCACATGATTTTGTGATATTTTTGTCCAGATTATGATAGAATTATCAAGAATATTGAAAGAGGTGAGGCAAGAATCTCCAGGAAAGATGAGATCATGAAAGCGATTGGGAAGAAGATGGATCGTTACAAAAATCCCTGGTTGGAATTGAAGATTCAGTATGGACAAAATAAAGGGAAACTGTACAATGAAGAATGTGATCGATTCATGGTACTCATTTAATATTGACAAGTTTTTCTTGTGCTGTCATTACATACTTTTATTTTCCTTCTATTTAAATCGACTTAGATAACTCCCATCCATACATATTCTGATTGCATCTCTGCAGTTATGTATGGTACACAAGCTTGGGTACGGGAACTGGGATGAGCTCAAGGCTGCTTTCCGGACATCGCCTTTATTTCGTTTTGATTGGTTTGTTAAGTCTAGAACCACTCAAGAACTTGCCAGGCGCTGTGATACCCTCATTCGGTTGGTGGAGCGAGAAAACCAAGAATTCGATGAGAGGGAGAGACAAGCTCGAAAAGATAAGAAACATGCCAAGGTAGGTTTAGCTTTTTAATCTTACTAGTTTTACGTGTTCTGATTTCGTTTAGCTTTTTATTCTTACTAGTTTTATGTGTTCCGATTTCCGCTTTTGTTTGCATTTATCATGCAAAATTTTTGTTTGGTAAGGTCTGGTCCTGTTGGTCTGCTTGTGAATAAAACCTGTCCATGCTAGTGGAAAGTTCACATAATACGGGTTTTGTCAGCATTACAAGTAGGTCAACAGAATCGTAGATGTTGCTCTTTTTTGTTTTTGTTTTTTCTTATCTAAGACCTTGGCTCCTTGTAATATTCAGAACCTGACACCATCTAAGCGAGGCACAAGACCATCCGAGAGCCCCATTCAGTCTATGAAAAAACGGAAACAGACAGTGATGGAAGACTACATTGGGTCCTCTGTAAGTGTTTATGTAACTCATTTTTTTTGCGTACTCTTCTGAGTTTAGGTTGAATTGCTTAATTTTCTTGTTATCTTTGTAATGTCTTTCCAGGGTTGCCTATAGTATTTTCCAAACTTGTATTAACTATTTTCTTCATCATTTGTTTCTTGCAGGGAAGGAGGAGAAAATGATCCTTCACCTGAAATCTAGATAGCCAGAGAAGGTCATTTTTAAAGATTAGAAAGAACAGCCCGTATTTGCATTTTTGTATCCTTCTGAAGTGCCCTAGTCTATGAGTTGAAGAAGTGATTTGGTTTTTTATATTTATGCTGTAACTGAAATTACGATCCTCTCCTAATATTAGCAAATTATTCAAGTCAAATCAAGTATGTTAATTCATATCATTCTGTTTTTGTAGGCTTGCCAAGTATGTAGAGCACATACATGACCATTCTGGATACCTGCACATACTGCTTTAGCGGTTTGGTAATTAACAATATCTTTTGTTAATACGTAACAATAGGTTTACAAAGATGAGGCGTTTCCTCTAAATATCCCTTGAAGCAGTGTCAACTGTCAAGGAACACAACAATATTAGTTATTTAAATCATGATTAACTATAGTTTGATTACCCGTTCAACAGCCATTGGTTGTTTGCTATATATAAGCAAGCAACATTTCTTACTTAACTAGTGTGATTAGGTGCCTAATTTGTTTGTTTATGTGACAACATCTGAATTTATTTTTGGTGGAGATTACAAGCAGACCAGAATTTCTGAGAAACTAGAACTCCTTAATTCCCCGGCTGGCCAACTCTAAATCAATTGTGGGTTGCCTTGCAAAATTTATTTTTGGTGGAGACTACAAGCAGACCAGAATTTCTGAGAAACTAGAACTCCTTAATTCCCTGGCTGGCCAACTCTAAATCAATTGTGGGTTGCCTTGCAAAATTCAGTTGTAATCACGTTAGATTATGGTCTCCTCCTCCCCCAATCTCCCTCATTACCTTTTAATTTGGAGCGAGCTAGAACATATTACTGCGCAAGCTGTTTTGTTCCGGTATTATTTAGTTGAAGATGCCCTTGCAGCGAGCTAGAATATAAAACATTGACCACTTGTCCCACAGGACATGATCAGTCCGTTCTGAGAAAGCCCAAGGACCAAATACAGATGGAAAAACTAGAAAGAACTACAAGTGTTCTAATCCACAGCTTCAACTGTTTTGGATCTAAAGAATACTTCAAACCTAGATTTGCACTAATTGTGTCCATTAATTAATGGATATTTTTTATCAATCAATCAAACCTAGATTTGCACTAACAGTGTCCGCTAATCAAATGTTGTTTGCACCAAAAGTAACTTCATTATACGACAACAATGTCGGGTTTGAGATACAAGCATCACAATCTTACATTATAGTTCCATTAGTACTATCAAAGCTATTACCTACTGAATTCTCACGCTTCCTTCCTCTCAAATTCTCACCCCATAATTTTGCCTCTGCAACTGCGTGTTCTCTATCCAAGTCACGGTTGATCGGACTCTTAACTGTTTCCCTTGCTTTCGGCAAATTACTAGAGCTGTCCTGATGAGAACTTTGTTCCTCTGATTTGCTTAACCCGAGCTTCATTCCTTTATAACCTGCTTCTCTGTTGTGTCTCAAATTTGGCGAGTTCTGACGAGGGGACTCAAAAACATTGTTCTCCTTACCATTTCCAACTTCATTTCCCCTTTCTTTATCAATGTGCATGGTTGAAGGGTCAGAAGATGGACCAGCTTTGTTTTTGTCCCATGCTGCATTAGTTTGAGAAGTTAAATATGAAAGAGCAGTCACAACCTCTGCAATTTGAGGTCTACTGACAGCCTGTTCTTGTAAACACATTGCTGCAACAGCAAGAGCTTGGTAAAGACCACGTCTCGGATAATGTCCTTGCAGGAGTGGGTCAGCCATTTCCGGGAACATTCTACGGTCTCTAAATAATGGTCGTGCCTGTATAGCCAAGATGGTGAGTATTTGAAGCACAGAAGGAAAAAATATGTTTTAATTCACCCAGATTTGAACTAAGGAAAATTAAATCATAGACAGATTGGGAAACCTTACCCATGCAACAAGATTACGCTCTTTAACGGCTCGACTGTTGTCAATTGCCTTACGCCCAGTGATCAACTCCAGCAAAACTACACCAAAACTATAAACATCAGATTTTAGAGTGAGTTGGCCAGTCATGGCGTACTCTGGAGCGCAATAACCATATGTTCCCATCACTCTTGTAGAAACATGGGTGTTATCGCCAGTAGGACCAAGTTTAGCGAGACCAAAATCTGACAGCTTTGGATAAAACCCTTCACCCAGGAGAATATTGGATGCTTTTAAATCCCTGTAAATTACAGAAGGGTTGGCTTTGTCATGCAAGTACTCCAAGCCTTTAGCTGCACCCTCTGCGATCTTCATCCTTGTAATCCAATTCAGAGGCTCCTTGTTGGGTGGAAGATCTAACAAAGCGACAATCGAGAATTTAGCTATTTTACCATGTCATAATGTTAACATAAACAAAGGCATATACATCAAGGCCGACAAGTTTTGGCACCTAAAATGCATACGTAAGAATTCATAAGAACTGTCTTCTTTTTTTAAGTTAGTGCAACAAGACATGTCGTTTTTATATTCATGCAATCTTCAAACAATTGAGTTATAAATGTGTTAATTCAAGGTTGATAGGACCCTCAAAGATAAATATGTTAAACTTGTTATACACAGACACAGTATGTGCAAGGACTAATAATATGAATAAGATTTAAGCAGTTGCAATGACCGTATAAATATGGTGAGACACCTAACCATATAAATGATCGTCCAATGACCCTAATGGCATTAACTCGTATACAAGGAGTCGTTGGTCTCCATCAGCACAATAACCAATCAGTTTGACAAGGTTAGAATGGTCTAAGAGGCTGAGCATGAGAACCTCCACCAAGAATTCTCTGTTCCCTTGAAGGCCATCCCTGTCGAGCTGTTTCACTGCGACTACCTACAAAGACAACCACTTCCACTCAATTCACAAGATAAATACAAAAGATATTACAACTTCTGTAAACATCAGAGAAAACTAATGCGTCTCATCTAATGGAATAAGCAGGTTCCATCAACCAAGAAGCTTACTGAACTGGAATATTAATATCTACTGCTTTTATTTATTTATAATTTCGTAACAGAAATGGTGAAAGTAGAGTAAACACAACTGACCTGATCAGTGCTTTCAAGATAACCCTTATATACACGTCCAAATCCTCCTTCACCTAAAACACACTCTTCCTTGAAGTTATTTGTGGCAGCAGCTAGCTCTTGATATGTGAAAGTATGAGCAGCAATATTTGGAGTAAAACCATCAACAGGGAGTAGTTTTTCCTTCTTAGCAACACCTCCACCTTGAGATTCGGGTTGTTCTGTCAACAAAATCATCCCCACCAATTAAACCAAGTTCGAGATATATCATTTTCCAGCACCCCAATGTGTACACATGATTACACACCACTAATCATCTGTCAAGTGACGGGCCTAATCTAACAGAAGCTTCTTAAGATATAAACAGCATAATTGATAAACAACCATATATTATTACAAAGGTAACACTCTTTGGTCATAACTTTCTTTCCATGTACAGCTTAACAATCACTTGTCCTCCCTATGTATTAAAGGATGAAATCTAAACGACATTGAAGATCCTTCTTCAGTAAAATCGGTACCATATATATTCAGAGTACAACGAAATTACAAACATATAGAACAGCTAATCATGTAATTGTGTAATGAAATATAACACTTTAATCAGTCATGAAACTCAAAAAGAGACAAACCTACAAATTCATCAAAAATGAAAAAAAAAATGAATTTTTTTTCACTGCCCTTGTACCTAAAAGATCAAACACTAACTAATATAGCATGAATTCATTTCAAGATTTTCAAATCAAAGCAAAATTTAGCATCTTTTTAAGTAAAACAAGCTCAATTTTACCTGAACTAACTTTACTAGTATTACGAGATTGAGGACCAGAACCATCTTTCTTTGAACTTTCTTTAACACCTTTATTTTTCCCCTTATCCGATGGTCCAAGACAAGAGAAACACCCAACCATTTCAAAATCAAACAATAACCCAGAAATATATCAACAACAAATTAAAATTATAGGAACCCAGACCTAAAAACAAAAACTTTCGAAACTAATCTTCAACCTTTTCTTTCATTAACACAGTTCACAAAACTTCACTACTGTTTTTACATCAAGATAAACTCAGGTTTTTTTTTGAGATTTATCCTCCAGACCTAGTAATCAAAAGAAGAAAGACAATCAATCGAAGGAAAGAGTTTAAAGAATCGAAGACTGTGGTGCAAAAACAAAGTAAAACAAAAAATGTATTTAATAGAAAAGAAAAAGAAAAAGTGAAGAGTGAAGAAAAAACTGAAAAAGAGATGTGGGGAATGAATTTAGAGGGAAAAAGTAGTATTGTCTACGCACACGGTCAGTAGAAACAATTGAATGCCACAGTCAAAAAGACAACAAATTAAATTGCTATGTATATTCAGCACATTACACGTGGATTTTAGAGTACCAAAATTTTCGAAGTTTTTGTGGTGTGTGTGGCTACCAATCAAGGAGTAAAAGAGTACGGTTGGACAGTAGTTTTGTATTGACATGGGAATAAGTTCTTTTCGTGGGCATGGTATCCGGGCCTCTCAGAGCACCTAACTAATTTCTGGGACACAATAAGATTATAGTCCTTGTGGGAGTGTAAAATTGTCAATCCCAAAACAAATTGTTTTCTAATTTTGAGGATTAAATCACGTATTCAATCGTGAATTGAAGATCCATGATTGATTATTGAATCGCTAAATGTAAGCCTATAAATATTATCAAACTTAATAAAAACATTTATGAATTTTGATCTTCGATATATAAGTAGCATAAATAAAGAATACACCGAGTATCGTAAGATTCTAACAACTGTGGTCCTCCACATCCATATATAACCGAATTAAATTTTTCATCACCGGAAAAATTAATTAAAAGGTTGACTTTTAGATTGTGAATTTAGTGCCAAAACACTTGGCAACTTGAAATAAAAGTTGCTTTCGGTTAATTTGTTTGGACTTTTGTTATGTATATGGAGGTCTTTTTTTAGATCACTATAATGGAAAAATCGGGATCAACTCACCTAATATGACCAACTCTATGTTTTCCATCAAGGCAGACAAGACTGTGCTTACCTAAACTCAAAAACACAACTAAATTATTTTACTACTTCTTTCTTCTCGCTGTGAAGAAAAAACATAAATCTAAGTTGTTGTTTTTTTCTCCTTGAATCTTAACCAAATTGGTTCATAAAATTGAATAACTCTGGTTTAACTTAAATCTTACATCCATAATTTAAAAGGACAAGATGAAGTTTTCTTTACAATTTTTGTTGGAAAAGAATATTTCATGTTAAACATTTAGTATTTAAGAAATTGCATTAGCTCCGAGTTTTCCACACCCTTGGTCCGAAAACCCCGTTCTTTTGTGAGCTATATTTTTGGTGAAGATGATTTCTAATTATATGCTACTTTTCGTCGAAGATTAGCAGTTTAGTTTTTTGGAACATGATTGTATTTATATTATTGTTAACTTATCGTTTTATTATCTGCATAATGGTTTTTATGACACCTCGTTTTGCAGAAAAATCACATAGAAAAATTATTGAGTTTGTTCAACTTGTTTACCGTATGATTCCTATATACAAGATTTTTTTTTTCATTTAATACGTCGGAATATGCGTATCAGCGAAATAATTTTAAAACCAATAAGTCTTATAATTACAAAATGGTATAGTGAACTGATTTATTATATTGAACCCATTAAATGTTATAAAGGAAAAATCATCGGTTAGTAATTCATTTTCTTTATTTTCACAAAATCATAATTTTTTTTTTAAATTAATGAGCATTTTAAATATATTTTTATAAGATTTTAAATAAAACTAACTTGATTTCTGTTTTGTAAAATAAATAGTTTCTTCAAAAAATATTAAAAATTCTTATTTATATATAAAAAGAAAGTTCACATTTTTAAAATAAAAAGTTCGAATTATTTTGAGAATACTAAATTAGATAATTTTTAGATCCAATAGTGTGAAAGTCACTTAAGGAGACCCAAAAATAGATAACGCATCAAAAACTTTTCTACATACTATACGTGGTTTTTTCTTTTCTTTTTCTTTTGTGCATTCGTAACTATTGAAATGTTTGTAAATCATTCCGCTCTTAAATGTTTGGGAATAAGGATACTGTCTCCATTACCCAAATTAAGATCTTATAACTTAATTTTATGCCATTATTATGAAAAGTGATGGCATCAGTAACTAAATACTGAAGGTTTTCCCTATTTCTCATCCCCATTTTTCCTATTTCCCATCCCTTCATCATTTTTAAAATCAATTTTACTTTTCAATTTTGGTTTCTCCTATGTACAATCAATAAAAGTCAAATTAACTCTCTATGATTATTACCATTTTTATTTGTTTTATTTTCTTTGATCTCTTTTTTCAATTAAACAAAATAAAAAAATATCAAATTATAAACCCTAAGTTAGTGTAATTATTATTATAATACACCTATTTCTTTAATTTTTATCATTAAATTTGCGAGACGTATGTGAATTGATCGACAGTTAATGGGTAAACCATTATTATGGAAGATTCCATTATTGATCCATAAAAATGATTAGTTTTTGATCCTAAAAAATGCATTCAGAAGGAAGAATTTGATTCTAGTTACATTTAATTTGGATGCACTTATATGTTTCGGATGATCATTGTTGTCTATATATTAGTGTACTATGATGAAGATGATCCATGGATAATTTTCTTCTTCTTCAGTCGTTTGTATTACCCGACAACTGGTAATAAAGTTCTGTTCCTGTTACAAAGATTTTCTGATTTCAATCGTTGGAAATCATGAAAGGACGATAGAATTTGCCTTTGGCTCATGATTTTGGTTCATCTACTTGACATGCTTATTGTTACCCCCCAACAGTTATGCATATTTCAATCGTTTTTTTTTTTTAATTTACGAAGAACCGGTGATGCATTATGGAGATAGAGTAGAAAGGTAATTGTCGATGGTGGAGATGGAGATGGAAACGTTACCTAGGGTTTTCTTTTTTTTTAGCTGTAGGATGATTTTATCGTTGGGTATAAATAAAAAGTCAAAGGTAATATTTAGGATATATGAAAATTTATATGGTGGTACTTAGGATAATTGGGGATAGGATTTTAGGGGGATTGGAAATAGGGAAAACCATACTGAAAGGATGTATTAACGTTTGATTTAGCTTTAATGTTAAAAGATAGTACTACTATAATTACTAGTAGTTGTAGACTTGTAGTTAGTTGTTATATCTATTTATATCCATGTCCTTTTATTACCCACTAGTTTGAGGCCTAGGGTTTTATTTTATTTTTTTCCGAAAAGAGGCAAGCCTCAAACTTTAACATTCATAGGTAACCGATTTAAAATCGGCCGAGTTACATAATGAGTTACATCATTGACTAGGGTATTTTCAACAAGCTTAACATAATCAACTAGACATCGTTCAACAACTAAAGGACATACAATTTCAGACAACCTAACCACATAGTTACAAATCAAAATCTGAAGAAAGTTTCTAACCATTCCAACCCGTTTCATAAGTAACGTGATAAGTTTAAGTGGCCTAGTTAGGATTAAGATAAACTCATCCCAACCTCTTAGCATATCTACAGATAGTAGTGTTGCCAGGATCAACAGATCCAACCACTTCTCAAGGGTTTTTTCATAAGTATAGTAACACAAATGACTGTGGTTTAATAGAATCCATAGATTCCACCAATAGTCATGATTTTTTATCACACATAGGGTGATACAAGTAACAAACAAAACCAAAATCGGCTCTCTTGGGATGGAATCGGGCTAGATCGGTCTGAAATTTTAACTGAATCTGTCTTCTATAACCATTTGTTGCAGGTGTTTTTGTTGTTGTAGGTGTCTCTGTTGTTGCTGATGTCTTCGATGTCTTTAGGGTTGCTGGTGTCTTGGAAGATGCTTGTACTGCTGTTGTTGAAGGTCCATGGATGTGGTTGCTCCTGTTTGGGATTAACTTCATCAAAGAAACCAAATGAAATTCCCAAAAATCAAAACCCAATAGAGAAAAGAAAGAAAAAAACAGAACTTGGAAACTAAAGAAACTTAGAACAAAGAAGAGGAGGAAACAACTAGTTAGATTTGATCTATAATCAAATCTGAAAACCCCCAACTAAAATCTAAGATCCAAATAACAGAGAAAAAAGTTTAAAAACAGATGATTGAGATTCCTAAAAACAGAGAAGAAAATTTAACAAGAAGCAAAGGTGTTGATTGAGAACGGTCTAGAGGTTAGATAGGAGATTACCTGCTCAGACCTACTCCAAGGAGCAGATCTAAGCCGGTTAGGTGCAGGCGGCAGAAAAGATTTTTCTCTAGGATATTTTGAGAGAGATGGGAAGAGAGAGAGAGTGTAGCTAATTCTCTAGGGGTTTTATTTTGAGGCCTACGGATTTCCTCTCTCAGCTTTTGTAAACGGCTATGGGGTGTCTAAATAGGAAAAAAGACCAATCTAGTCTCGAATTAATTCTATTACTAACCCATATAAATACAAATTCATTGCCATTTTCAGTAAAAAACCAAAAACAATTTTTTTTAGGACCTGTTTGGTACCATTTTCAAAAATCATTTTCTACCGTTTTTAAAAGCATACCCTTTTTCCTTGTTTTCATTTTCTATTAAACTTTAAAAAGGTGTTTGGTAGGAAATTTAGAAAACCGTTTTTGAAAACATAGTTTCAAAAATTAGTTATAAACTACAACAACCAACAGTTCATACTATTTATTTTGGACATTGAAGTCCATAGGAGATTGAATGTTTGAGTAAACAAAAATTAACCATGGAAGAGAGGTTTGAAGAGATCATACCACCTTCGTTTTAGCATAGCCCTGAGATGCCTTTCATTCGAGGAGAAGAAGAATAAGAAGAACAAAAAATTGAAAACAACAATTTGTCATTTGTCATTTTTTTGTTTTCAAAAACAGAAAATAGTGGAAAACTGTTTATAGGAAACATATCTACCAAACGTGTTTTTTTAGTGTTTTCCGTTTTTACTGCTTTTAAAAATAGAAAATGGTTTTTAAAAATTATACCAAACACAGCCTTATATTCTCATCTAATCTTTCCAAATTCCATAAACCTTAATCAATTTTTTTCCCTGATCTTCACGCCCAACGATCTCCGATCCAACAAAGAAAATGTAAATCTCCATAAACCCCTTATATTATTAGCATTTATTCATTTATTTACATGTTTAAAACCCCAATTTTGAAAATAAAACCTCTGATTTACCCAGAATCGCTTTATGTAGATCTATTGTATCAACCGATTATGGGTTTTGTTTTTCGTTCCATAAAGAGCATGCTGAGGAATCAGTTTTTAGGATGATTAGCATCGACCGATTATGGGTATAAATCAGAATATGTAAAGACATCACTAGAATCGGTTTATAAGTGCATTAGCATAAACCGATTCTGGGTACTAATCTTTTTTGAACTCTGTGCTCCTACAATCGGTTTTTAAGCACGTGGTTCATGTGCCTATCATGTCACTTATCTGTTGAGATTCCCATACACGAATCAGCTTTTATGTACGTGGTTCATGTGCCGGTTATGGAAATTGTTTGTTCATATTCAATATCACAATTGGTTTTTATATATGTGTCATATAAACCGATTCCCGGTGTTTCATTTTCCTATGTGTTTTTGTAGTTAGAATCGGATTACATATATTGTCATATGGACCGATTGTTTATCTAGATTTTTTGTTGTTGTTGTTGTTGTTGTAGAATTGGACTTCGTTTACTTAGCCTTTTATTCTCGAGAGCTCCAACATGAGGATGTTGACAAGAAACCAGAGACTATTGTACCTAGAAGCATGTATAAGTTCGCCTATGACAAGGAGACCCATTTGGAGCAGGCACTAGCACTTGCTGACAAGCTTGCATTGGAAGAGCTCGTTGAGCTCATCAGGTTTGCTAGCGATTGCAGCTCGGAGGTCCTATGACAGACATATAAATAGTATGTTTGCAGAAATGGTTGAAGCAGAAGATGCCAATGCAGATGCTGCTGCTGGTGGTGATGCTCCCTTTTAGATATTATAAGTTTAAGTTTTAAGTTTCTAAGACTTTTGGTGGTTTAAGTTTTAAGTTTTTAACACTTTTTTTGGATGATTATGGTTTGAATTTAAATGCACTTAACATTTTAGTTATAATTATGTGTATAATGGGTTTATGGTAAAACAAGTTTATGCATGCTTCAAACTTTGTTTTGCCATACCTATAAACCAATTATTAAGGCTTCATTAGGGAATCAATTTATGTGGTTATCAGTATAATCCGATTCTTCATGCCACATAAATGTCAGGTTTCTGTATTTTTTAGTCAGAATCGAATTACGTGCGAAAATATATAAACCGGTTACTATCGGTGGAAAGTTCAATTTTTTTCGTTGATTTTCAGGCACAATCGGTTTTTATGGACATCCGAGAAAACCGATTCTAATGGGCATGAAAATATAATCGGTTTTTATGGGCATTCAAGAAGACCGATTGTGCTAAATTATTTCACTTCCCCCCCCCCCGAAAAAACTAGTCGTTGGGGTCTTTCTCTATATAAACAGACCTCATCCCCAGACCCAATTTTCCTCAAACTTGCTCATTTTATTCGCTCCTACTCCATATACTCTATAACTACTCATTTCATACCTCCACATACAAGCATGTCATCGTTTGACTCCGCCGAAGATTTAGAAATTATCAAAGCATGGTACGCCGAAAGTCGAGTTGTAGATCATTCCACCGTAAGAGTAGAATCCGAAACCTTTTGGGCGAAGATATATAACAAATTTAGGCAAGATTATGGGAATCCGAAGAGAAGAAGTCTTCAACAAATCCATGATAGGCACCAAGTCATCTAAAATGCGATAGTTGCTTTTATGGCTATCCAACAACGGGTTTTGAAAGCTAGCCACTTTAGCTTGTCGCTTCAACAATTTGTAAGCATATTTATGGTTTATTCTACACAATCTACTTTTATCAATTTGTAACTAACAAAGTAAGTTTGTGTCGTGTATTTATAGCACAAAGTCATGAAAGCACGCTATTTGAAGAAAAATGGGGAAGCATTCACATTTGATGAAAGCTATCACTTCATGATATCCAAAATTTGGGAGTATACCCCGGACTTTATGGTGGGTGAATCGGACTTGGATTCTTCCGATGAAGATTAAGAGTTTTAGAAGTTTTTGTGTAGATTTTGTAGGTAGATCTCTATGTAAACCCTCACGAGACTATAACATTACCACTAGGGTCGCCTAGGAGGGGTTCAAAGGCTTGATGCATGTGTTAAGTGCATCCGTGATTCTTACGAAAACGAATAGATTTGAAATGAATGAATGTATGAATTAATTTTTTTCCTTACAAAAATGAAACAATTGGTTTATATATGACGCCAAAAAACCAGATTATCGACGGGATCTTTAGAACTGTTGTTAGATCTAAAGACATTTTGTGATAATCTATTGTTAACAGACTCCGTTCTGTGCGTGATTGATTACAAGAGATTCAAGTGGTGTTTTGTAGGTTTTGAAGATAAAAGAAGATTTGAAGACGAAGAAGATTTCTTATTAGTTTTCATATCTTGTGAATTGTGTGCACAAACCTTGATCGGATAGGATCTAACTAGAATCAGTTTATCTTTGATAAATATGATTGATTAGTTACGTGAGATCGACATTCTCTATATTTCTCTTTGATATTTACATTGATTGAGTGCGAATCTATACTTGACTATTTCGGTAGTTAAGTTAGATTAATCTAACCAGACAAAGGAGCTTGTTAGATTAAACAGAAGAGCCTTTGTCAACGAATCATCTAAATCTTGTAACAAGATTGATTAGAGTTGTTACCAAACAAATTCTTCCTTTGCTATTTGGAATACGATCCAAAGGACTTGCTATTCACGTGCATGACTTTAGAAGTCGAAGGCCCAGGGATACTGAGGGAACTAAGTAGCTATGGGTAGTCTGCTTGGTCTCAACTATACGAAGTTGGTATTAGATTTTGTATAGCGGCTTGATTCTGAGAGTATTCAAAACTGGACTAGGTCCCAAGGTTTTTCTTCATTTGCGGTTTCCTCGTTAACAAAATCTTGTTGTGTCTTTTACTTTGATTTCCGCATTATAATTGTTTATTATAATAAAGTAAAATACACATATACGTTAACTCCGTAATACTTGATAGTGATCCTATAGAGTTTGGTTATTACCGAACCTATAATCAAGTAACATACTTTGTTGTAGTATTGTCTCGATCTTGTATCCATACTCAATCATACAAGTTATCTTGTTGTTGTATTGTCTCGATCTCGTATCCATAGACAATGTGAACCGAATCGTCATATTGTCTCGACTCTGTCCATAGACGATTACATTTGGTAGAGGACTAATAGGTTGAAACAAAAAGATTGTGGTGTATTTGGGTAGCCTCGTCTTTTCAGCTACTTTTATTTATGTTTATTGCTTGCCATTTGGTAAGTTTTGTGCACCTTTATGGTGTTTTTATCTCATATATGAGGGAGGTTTATCTCGGCTTTAATGGTCGTTCTTGGTTGCTATGGGTTTTAAGATAAGTGGTGCTCTCCATTGACGAAGTCTTCATCTTTTTTTGTCTCCGGCGACAGAATCTTCACTGAAATCTGCATCTTTAAATTATCTGGCGACGAGATTTTCATCGGAATCTTCATCAAAGATGATTTTGATGACGGAATCTTCATCACAAGTTTTAAAAGATTTGAGCAAAGCACTCCATTTTTAGGAGCTTTTCTTTATGAAGAAGAAAAATAAACAAAATGGTTGGAATTTAATTCCGATAAAAACCATTATTCTACAGATTTGGTTTTTATTCATGCTTATATTCCTCATGTTCCGTTAATCCTTCTCTTTCTTTTGTTGGTGTTGTACTTGCATGGCATGTTCTTGTTACTTTCTATTCTCTTATTTTCCATTTTAAACCCAATGTAACCTTGAACTTCTATTAATGAAAAGGTTCCTTTGTTATAAAGAAAAAAAAAAACATGAACACACAGAAAACTGGATAATCGGATCTTTAATGGTCTATATATATGCACTTTCTTGTACTTGAAAGAATATGGATATATGGGTTAATGAACAAGTGGTGTGGTGCAAACTAAAGACTGGTGTATGCCTTCATATATTTCACTTTCCAGTTGATTAGAGTAAGATCACAAATTAAGTGAAACCAATGGAGAAGGATGAAAAACGATTAGGCTTCCTAAAACAAAAACGACATTGTATAGTAACGTAGGATGATCAAAATTTAGTTTGTATAAAAACTTAATGATTTTCAAATTAAAACCCTAACAACGTTTTTATACCGAATATAAAATTTGAAGAGCATCTAAGAATGCTGCATGTCCTATCAAGAAAAAGAAAAAGAAACGAATGGTCGCATCAAGGAAGATTCTAGTGTTTTATAGAGTTTGTGGAGATTTATTTGATAAAATTCATTAACAATAAGTTGGTACGGTGAAGAAATTAGGATTAGGATTAGATGGAAAAGAAGAAAGAGGGATTTAAAGAGAAGAAAAGATCATGGAGATATCAATTAGGGGAAAAAACGAATATAATTAGTTGTGTAAAATCACTCAATCATAAATATTAATAATTTGATTTTGAGACCGATTACAAATTTTTGAAAGAGGTATCGGTATCAAAAATTCAAATTTTTTAACAATTTTTATATTAACCAAATTATAACTAACATAACTAATTAATGGGGGTACCGTTAGTGTTTCTTGGGGTATGTAAAGGAACACCCTAAAAAATAAGCTTAAAAGCTACAACGCAAAGGCCAAAAGACATTATTTAGTATAGACACCAAATAATCGAGGCAAATCCAAACGATCCAAATATCTACACAACTTAATTCTTTTCTTTATTTTATTTTATTTTTTTATTTTAATATATAAGAGGCATTTATAATAGAAAACTAAGTGGGCTTCACAAAACGGGGGAAAGCCCTCCCCATAATATCCTCCTACAAAATACTAGCCAAAATGCTAGGAGGTTGACTAGTCCACATTTGATTTATAAATTCATTTGCTGTTTTTTTTTTTTTGCCAAAATATTTGCTGCAGCATTACCTTCTTTGTATTTATGAACAAAAACTATAGATTTATACATAGAGACCAAAAACCATATTTCAGATAAGACATTTCGAAAATACCACAAAACCCTTGCATAAGCTGATAATGTAGGACGAGTCACTCTTAACAATCACATTCTGGAATTTCAAGGTGACAATGAGTTGTAAGCCCTTTTTGATAGCCCAAAGCTCAGCAATGTTGTTACCTTTCCTGAATATGTGTTGTGCAAATCCAGCAAGGAAGCTCCCGTTGTCGTCCCTGAAGACACCGCCAATACCTGCAAAACTAGCATGATTCGACGTCCCGTCAACATTTAGTTTGACATAAACTGGTGGAGGACAGCCCCAACCAATTGTACAAACAAGCTTTTCGACTTAGATGTATTATATACTTGTGCCTCGTGGAACTTGTTGAAAGGCAAAGATGATATTGGGTCTACACGTCTAAGTCACAACAACCACTACACCTTTTCCTAGAATAGTAAGAGAGAGCTCCCTTTCCATTGTATTATATTCCTCCTTTTATAGGCTTTTCCTAAAATTCCTTATTTTCATGACATCATGCAAAATGTCACTAAAACCCTCTTATTTACCATTGTTGCCATTCCTCCTAATATAACCTCTAACTTCTCATTAATCCCTTTCCTATCCTTTTTATTTCATGGAAAAACTCTATTGGACATGGCCTTAGTCCCCAAGTCCCCATTTTCCTAATGGGATTACCGTTTCTTTGGAGGACTCCCTGGTCCTGTTAAGGGGTAATTATTTTCATGTATCAACATTAGTCTCCTGACTATTGGGTTAATTGTCAAATAACCCGATAGTATTCAATTCTCTATCCAGGCGCCCTTATCCTCTCACGTTTCTTATGACGGTTGGCTCTCCCTCGACGTATCAGGAGTCTCTTCAGTTATTTTACCTTTTCATAACTGTTACAACCCCTCTCTAGAGGTTGCATATATATATATATATATATATATATATATATATAGATCAACCCTTTATTTTACTTTCTATTCATTCACCATTTTTTATCTCGTCTCTAAATTACCATACCTGTGTCATGTCGACTGATTCTTCTAAGAGTGACTCGTCTGAAGAGGAAGAGTCGGAGAACAAAGTAAGTGCAAAAATAGAAAGAGCCGAGCTTGATGACCAGGAGGCGGTGGTGCTATCTAAGCCTGTAGATGGCGACTCTTGCATAATTGAAGAGATTACAAGAAGTGTCGATCTGAAGCGTGCCTTGAAGCCGAGGGTTCTACGCACCAGTCAAAATGTACCTCCCACAGATGACTATCTCATACCTCGCCTTCTCAATCCCTCTGTGTTACTATACCCTACACACGGATGGCTTATGCACCCTGAGCCGGAAGAACCCACTATCTTTTCATTCAACAAAGTCCTGTGCATGGCCATTCACCGTGGTGATTATTATCTTCCCATTATTGACTATCGTTCTACAGTAGTAACGCCTTCCATATGGCCACATTGGGCGTCGTACATGCTTTCCAAGACCGACTACGTAACCACTATCAGATCAGCGGGTATTGAGGATGCAATAAACACGTTCCTTTATCGGAAAGTGGTTAGATGCAGGCATGAAATCACACGGATTTGCTGTCGCTGGGTGCCTCCTGTCCACTCTTTCTTTTTTGCATGTGGGTAAGCAACTATCGTTTTGGAAGATCTGGTTGCGCTTATGGGATTGCCTATCCATGGCACTCATTCTTATGATGAAACATATGTCTTTGAAGCTATGACTGATGAAGATAAAAAGTTATGGGCCTATCTAATACATTGTAAAGATGAATCTCGAAAGGAGCAGGTGAGAAAGGACCAGATGCCGAAAAAGGGGATTGGATCTAAAGCCAGTGGTCGAAAGAAAAAATTAACCCCTGCATCCAAGGGGAAATCCATTGCATTAGAGAGCAAGAAACCCCCTTCGCCGCGTCCAACAGGCGAGCGCTTACTTGCTAGCTCCACCCGAGCCTTTGAATCTCTTCATGGTTCGACTGCTTCACCTATGCAGGTAGACGATTCTTCCGACTTTGTCACTAAACTGAATAGACGCGCCTCATTTCCTCTGATCAAATACTATCCCCCCTCGATTAGTTGATAAAAAGGTCACGCCTCCTCCTCGAAAGAAAAAGAACCCTCGTGCCGAATTGGCGACCTTCATCTTGTTTTGGCTTTGTCACAATATTTTTGAATACAGACCCATGGATACCATTAAGAGCGAGCTCATGCTGATGGTTGTAATGATGTCGCGCGATGTTTTTTTTTCCCTGGATCCGATTTTCTTGGGGAGTTTGTATCATCAGCTGAATTTGCTTTGTTATAATATCTGTCTGGTGGACGCGATTCATGAAGTCGAAACTTATATTCCTGCTTTCTTCATTCAAGCGTGGGATTGGGAGCACCTTCCTGTTTATTCCCCTGTAGCTCGTTCATTTGTGGTCCATCGTGAAGAAGAAGTTAAACAAGAAGATGGTACTCTCACCACGGTTCCTGCTACTTATAGTTATCCGTGGATGTCTCTTTGGCGGGGTAAGGGGAAGGAAATCAAAGACGACATAGTGGAATTTATGGATGTAGCTAAGGATTTTAATCCCTTCCCCTACCATGATGGTTGCTCTGGCCCCGCTCACTATGATTTTACGTCTCTGCTAGATGACACAATGTTGGATGTATCACAAATTCTGTCAATACAGGATCTTGACTCAGTAATAGCCGTATTACCCGGCTACCTTCCTGGTTTTTACACTGGTAAATTTATGGTGATGTCTTAGGCTAAGTCCTATGGTCTTCTAATCTAGCAGTTTATCTAGCAGTCTACGTCAGTTAGGGAAACCTCCTAAGTCCTATGGGAGTGCTAATCTAACAGCTAAATTAGCGGTCCACGTCAGCTGGGACCACTGCCCAGCGCTTTTTGGTTCAACGCTTTAAATTTCAGCCGTCAGATCAAATTTTGTGATTTTTGTGAGCGCTGAACGGTTCAACGCTAAGGTTACTTTTTCAGCGCTGAATGATTTAGCATTTCAATCTCGCTGCTAGTTGAACTGCGAGCAGTTGCTAGGAGAGAGAAGTAGTGTTAACTTTTAGACCACACTTTTTTTTTGATTTGCAACACTTTTTGGCCAATCTAGCAGCTCAATCTAGCCCATAGGGGTTAGCCTTATAACCATGATCGTGCGGCTCGACAACTAGGGTTTGATCAAGAGGTTCCTTTTCCTTACACGCCTTTATTCGTTTCGGATGTCCCAGTGGTTCGTGCCAGCTTTGATCGTTTTATCTTTAGGAGTGCAACTCGTCTGGATGATCGTGGGATTAACTTTTCTTTCCAACATCCTATCCAAGATCGCCTCTTAGCCATTTCTGAGGCAGCTCACAATTATCATGATCAGATTCGTCGGCGCGCGTTGAATTTTGTTTTGCGTCGTGAGGTATCTCCCCCTCCTTGGCTGGTTTATGATGATCTCAAATTACTGCATGCATCTGTTCGTATTAAGCTGAGTGACGAAGTGGTGAAAGAGCATGGATTTATATCTGGTACTAAAGGTCGCCCCTTGGAGCTACTGGTGACTTCTTGGGACCCGCCGTAGGGGAAGGAGCATTTAAGGAAGGAGCTAAAGAAGAGAAGAACCAAGCTGCCTTTTTCCAAGAGGAATCCCGCTAGGATTCATATCCTAAAACCCGCTGTCAGCTCTTCAGCGATGCAGATGCATTTTGAACTTATCTTATTATGTGGCATGATGGACAAGAGACGAGTCTCCGGGTGTGGTCGCCAAATGTTAAAAGGTAAAGATGATATTGGGTCTACACGTCCAAATCACAACAATGACTACACCCTTTCCTAAAATAGTAAGAGAGAGAGTTCCCTTTCCATTGTACTATATTCCTCCTTTTATAGGATTTTCCCAAAATTCCTTCTTTTCATGACATCAGGCCACATGTCACTAAAACCCTCTTATTTACCATTGTTGTCATTCCTCCTAACACAACCTCTAACTTCTCATTAATCCCTTCCCTATCCTTTCTATTCCATGGACATACCCTATTGGACATGGGACTTAGTCCCCAAGTCCTCATTTTCCTAGTCGATTTACTCTTTCTTTAGAGGACTCCCTCGTCCTGTTAAGGGGTAATTATTTTCATGTATCAACAGAACTCAACAGCCTGATAATAAGCAGCAGAAACAATGCAATTTGCATTCCAAGCTGCATTACGAAAGACTTTATTCCTAGCCATCCATATATGCTATAAAAGAAAAGGAAACAAGCATGCATGTACAAAATAATCCTTGTTAAGACGTAACTTTGAATGAGACATAATCCACTCACTATAAATCCTTTCCGAGCTAATATGAATATCCCAATTTGTATAACAGAGTTGCCACAATGATCGAACATGTGGACAGTCTATAAAGGCATGGTCAATAGTTTCCGAGGAGCTATGACATAGGGACAAGTGTCTGAAATATTTATCCCTCGATTCACCAAGTTAAGCCTAACTAAGGTTTTCCGATGGCTTAAAAGCCATAAAAAGTGACGAATATGTGAAGGACATCTAAGTTTCCAAAGAGAACTCCACTTGGAATCATGCTCACAAACACTATATTTTCCTTGCAAAGATAATTATACGTGCTTTTGATAGTGACTACCCCACTTTTATCCTCATCCCATACCAATTTGTCTTGTATAAGTATAATGGTTGATATCATAATAACTTGTATCTTCTCTAAAATTGATGTCAGCACTTGAACTTTAATCTGATGCATCTCACCTATATACTTATTAATGAGATCAGCGACCCTCAGATGTTTTAGCTCAGGTGAGACAGTGTCTACCAACGAATTAATGTGGATTTTTCCTAACCAATGGTCATCCTAGATGTTTATTGTATCACCTGAACCAATGTACCATTTAAGACGAGTCTTAAGAATTTCGCCAACCTCTAACTATGCTTTTCCAACATCATGAGCTAGTGGGTTTAACGGTAATCCCAGAGACCTACAGAACCTGCATACTTAGCCTTCATAAGTTGTGCCACCAAACTTGTTGGGTTCATGCATATCCTCCAAGCTGTTTTAGTAAGGAAAGCCAAATTTTGTAGTTCCATCTCCCTTATCCCCCATTCCATGTGGGTTTACAGATTTGATCCCAATTACCAATAGCATGCATACGATTCTCACCAGACTTAACCTTCCAAACAAAATCTCGTCGAAGCTTCAATACATTTGAGCACTCCTTTTGGAAGCCTGATTGTAGTCATCAAGTGTTTTAAAGAGGGATCTAACACAGCCTTAATAAGAACATATCTCCCTGCATAATTCAAAGTGTGATGCTTCCAACCTTGAGTTCTACTGGTAATTTTAAGAAGAAGATCAGTGAAATTGTTAGTTTTCGTGTGGCCCCACTGAATATAACAACCTAGATATTTACCAGGGTTAGTAGCTAAAGTCATATGAAGTCCTCTAGCCAACCATGAAATAAAGCTTTAGTATAACTCCCTAGAAATAACCCCAATCGTCTATCCAATGCACAAAATGAGTAAAAGTCATATCCAACACACAACATTTAAGAAGGGAACCCTAATACCCCATTAACTTCCATTAGTCCTATTTTCAGAAAAATCACAACCACCACTTTGAGGACTGGCCGCCACCGTCGCCACCATGTACTCCATCACCAAGAACGAAAGAAGTGTTTTGGCATGATGAAAGACTCTTCTTCTTCCATTTGTAGATGTTATCCCACCCAAATGAAAACTTCCCATTACTAGCCACCGTTAACTATATGATTGTCTTCAACTTGGATTTGTAACCATAGAAACCCATAGCATCTAGGGTTACTAATAGCCTCTATACCCCCAAATAATAACCACCAGTGTCAACTCAAGAGTCGACAACACCACTTAAAATTAAAGATGAAGATCGATTAAGACTTCCAAGAACACTTGACTTCACCATCAGCAATGATTCTAGGTTGTTAATGCTCATTTTCTTTGGGATTTTAAGCATACAGTAACAAAGCACGTCTCTTTCCATCCATAATCCGAGCATGAGGTAAAGGATTGGATTATATTTTTATTTTTTTCTAAAGAGCCCAACTATGTCGAATTTTTAAAAAAATGTTCATCCTTTTTAGTGACATTTAAACTTATCAGGTGTAGTCATCTCTCATCTTAAAGGCTTAGATAAATAAAACTCCCACGTTGAATGGTAATGGAACCCTCATTTTCCTTCCTAGTTTGGGGCCTAGCGTGTTTATTTTTGGCCTATGGATTTTGAATCCCACCTAGATTAAGGGGATAAGGGGTGTCTAAACTAGGTAAAAGTGTTAAGTTACCCTCATTATTAAAATTCAATCCTAAGCCCTACCCTTCTACATTTTAAACATATTCAAATTCTTTCAAAACTAAAACTCATTCAAATTATTTCCCTCACAAACTAAAATTAAAACCTAACTTCATCAATCAATTCTAACTACATCGATCGTTTTAAAGGAAATTTCATCATCTCTTTTTCTTTAAAAGAAATTCAAGCTAAACATCGTTGATTGCAACCCATTACTCTTAATTATACTTATGATTGACTTATCCATTTCAAAAATTAAAATTACAAACAATCTTGGGTTTTTGTGTTTGATCATAATCGGTTGATGTCCATGTCCATACTGTCCGATTCCTATGATAATCGGCCCATGTTCATGACCACGTCAACCGATTATTCTGTATGTGTTTTCAGGTTGATGAATATTTAACCAGAATCGGTTATGTCCATGCCCATATCCCCCGATTCTGGTATGGAAGAAATACCATGTTTTCTGTATGTTTTTTTTTGCTAGAATCGGATTATGTGAATGTTCACATAAACCGATCGCATAACATTTAATTTCTTAATTGCTAGAATCAGTCCATATGGTACGATTGTTAACAATCTTATGATATACTTGATCATAGAATGATTATGATTTCATATTCATTCTAAAATCCAAGTGATGTATACTTGAACTCAAAATGAGTATAAATTTATTGAAAATTTTGTATATGTGTATACTTGAACTCAAAATGAGTATAAATTTATGATTTTTTTTTTATCTTATACCCAACCTGGAAATGAGTATGACTCATACTCGATCTAAGAATGAGTATGAAATCATACTCATTCCTAACTCGGGCATATATGGAGTAGTATGAATTTTAATTTTGTTTCATGTTTTTCAACACATAATCGGTTGATATCCATATAGACCAATTCTGGGCAAAAGCAATTTTTCTTTTCTTATGTAAGACTAATGAAAAACCGATTGTAATAATCGGATTTTATGTATACATACGTTAATTGACTCTGGGTGTATTTCGTGGACACCAATCCAGAATTGGTTCACAAGGGCATGAACGTAAACCGATTATGGTTGGTGTTTTTAAGTTCAATTAACATTAGCTGATTAAACATCGAGATTTTTTCATATTTTGATTATGATTTAAGATTAGTTGATTTCTAGTTTAACTTGATTAAACATTAATTAATCACCCGATGAACACTAATTAATCAAGGGTAAATTAGCCATTATGAAAAATAGTTGGATAAGGAGTTTTCCCTTTGTTTTGGGGTAAAAACTGATTCTGCTGTTTTTGGTAAATTTGGGTGTGTTGATGAGAAACGAATTCAAACCCTAAACAAATGCACTGCACGGGGGTACTTTTAGATTCGAGAGATCAATCTGCAAGACTCTGGCCTATACCAAGAAATGGCCGTTCTAGATTCAATTCGGTCACAAAATGAAGGAGAAGGATTGATCTTAGGGAGGGAAGCGAATAAGGTGTTTGAGATCAGAATGTTGAATTATGAAGGTGTGGTTGTTTTATGACTTGTATCAGAATATGGTTTCTGGCTACTTGTGTTGATAACACTTGTCTGTCTCCTTGTCGTAATAGGTTGAAAACCTATTTATACAATTCATGATCGAGCGCACCCTGATCTCATAGGAAGTGGAGACGGTTAAGTAGTGGAGAAGTGGAGTTGTGCAAAAGGTGGTGACCATCACGTTTCCATTATGTGGGAAGACCGGTCAGCCTTACACCCATTACTCTCTTACTGCTATTAACCATCCGCCCTTTCCTGACACTTTCTCATAATGGGCGTGTTGCACGCCGCACGCAGTAAACCGCCAGACCAATACCCTAGTGAGCATCCCCCAATTTGTGACATGTTTGATGTCTCGAGTAAATGGGTCAAGTCGTGGGACTTGCCGCTTAAAGCAGCACATAGTGCTTTTAGGTCAAATAACACAATTTGTGGAATCAATATTTATAAAACATCGTTTATAATTGATCCATATAAAGCATCGCTTTTAAACAAGCAGCTGAAAATAATTCGATGTTTATGAAGCATCATTGTTTCAGAGCTCGTCTAAGTTAGTCGCGGAGTTTAATGTCTTAAAGGAGCATGACCGCCCTCTTTCAGGGAGTTGGTAGGAGCTACGCACGCTTCCCAGGGATTGTCCAGCCGGTCCCTATGAGAAAGTGGCGTCTGGTATCCATTCTAACATCCTATCGGTCGGCCCAGGTTAGATATGGACCGGTTAAATCGGCTAGCCAAGTTTAGTGGATGAGATGATTTGCGGCAGTTGATGGATGCCGTTGAATTATTGAAATATATATTAGCAGCGCGACCGACTACCTTTTGGGCGATCGTTTGGGCAAGCCGTGGCTTGGTCTACCGCTCCTTATGGGAGAAGGGTGGTCGGTGATCACAACATCACCCTGTTGGCCACTAGAAATTAGATCTAAATCGTCCAACTAGGTTAGCGAAGTTGGACTGATGAGATGATTTGCGATAGTTGTATACTGCCGTTGATTGAATTTTAGGGTTTAAATCCGTGTGGCCAACCCTCTTTAGGCTAATCGATTCAAGGCACTGGACATTGATTTGAGTAGGCCAATTGGCCATATGCAAAGGTGAGTTGCCGACGAGCATGCTGACATCTTATTGGCCGCCTGAAAATTGATCTAAGCCAGTCAATTTTGCCGGCGAAGATGGACGGCTGTGATCGTTTTGCGACAGTAGCACGCTGCCGCAACACAAATCAGGGTTTCCAAAACAACGCATTCACTCTACTTTGGGCAAGCGGTTTGATGCACTCCTGGCTTGCCGTGTGTAGTTCGATCTGCTGGGGATAGAGGTGAGTCGCCGGTGAACACACCAGCACCTCTTTGATCGTTCAAAATACGATCTAAGCCGTCTAACCTGTCTGGCTAAGTTGGGCGGACGCGATGGTTTTGAGACCGTTATGGTCGGTCTCAACCCGTCTGAGTTTCTCTTGCGCAGCGCAACTAGCCTAGTTCTGGCTTGCAATTAGGGCTGCTACTGGCGGGTTTAGAGGATTTTGATTGGCTGGGACAATAGTGGGCCCACTGGTGGACCTCATGGAGTTTGCCTAGTTCTGCTAGGAAGATGCTAAGTTTGTTGAATTGGCCGGCCAAATCGTGTGGCCGTGATTGTTTTAACACTGACATGGTCAGTCTAGGTTTATTTTTCTTTTAAGCGCGTCGACCATGCACTTTTAATTAAGAGCGTGTTGACGCAAATTAAATGTCTTTATCAGAGAGTGACGTAGCCTATGTGCTCCTGAGTATTTTCACGCAGATCTTAATACTGACACTTCGGGAGATTCGTGCTACTTCGCTGTGAGTGAACATTAATCGTCATGTCATGCCAATACTGAGAGTTCGGCTGGGGAACATAGCATAGGAAAATACTAGGAAGGCCATGCATTAGTGAATAATGCCGGCAGGAGATAAAATTCATAGAATATTTGGGATTGTTGCTACACGCACCATTCTGAGTGAATTTTATACATACAAATATATTGAATTGCTCAATACATATATGAGCGAAAAGGCCTGGGCACTCATTACTTTTACCTGGCTTCTGTTCCTTTGCAGGATGGCAACACATTAAATACAGGGTTTCACAATTTTATCCCTGAACTGAAAACCACCATCAACATTAAGTCCCCTGCTTAGTACGTAATAGTGACACTATTGCGGGGTAAGCACTAGATGGTGACAGTCAAGAAAATTCATGAGGGAGTTTGGCGTACATTACTAGGATAGAAGTCAGCTCGGCCCTTGAGCAAGATACGTTTTCCTCTAGCATACGTCAATTGTCTCCAGATAGATAAGTATCCATGCGATTGTCATCCCGCATCTGAAGCCTTTATTCACGGCAGGTAGAGAATCCTCTTATTCCCGGGATCTTGCTGACTTGTAAGATATAAAAAGAAACACTTGAGCCTTTCTTTTCATACCGATCATCACAGATCTATATTCTTCTTCGTTTCAGGTATTGATCCATATTCTCATGTGATTTGATTTGATTCTGATTGATTTTTTTTTGTCACGTTGATTGTTGATAGAACCATAACGCCTCTTTGCAGTATATGATGGGAACCAATGGTGATGATGATTATTCTTCTAATTCTCCAGAGAAGAGTTTTGAAGTCGACAACCCAGGGCTACCGCATTCGAGGAGGTGTTGGCAAAAATAGATTCCCCATTTCGTGAAGCCGATCGTGCCATACAGGGTATGTCCCTCATGCATTTACGCATCATCCGAGAGCGTGTTCAAGCTTTTCTGGCTTCAGTTAGTATGGAGGAGAAGTAGAGGCACGACGAAGGGTCTCAACCAACGAGTGCCAGGGCTGAAAGATTCGCGGATCGGCTAAAGCGATGAAAGATTGAGCATAAGAAGCCTCCAGGTGGGGATAAACATGATTACCCTATTCATAACGGCGTCATAATTCTCGACTCTGACGTGGACGAACCGGAACATCCTCAAAAGGCTGTTGGAGCAGTTTCTGAAAAGGATGTCGGGGCATCTTCCGAAGAGTGTAGAGGAGCGGCATCTGGAGAAGATGTTGAAGCGGACTCCGAAGTGGACGTTGGTGCATCTTCCAAAAGGGGGGTTGGGGCGGCTTCTGGAGATGATGTGGGAGCAGTTTGTGAAAAAGATGTTGAAGCAGCTTCCAATGAGGACTCCAGTAAAGGCACCGTTTGATCCCTAGATTTTCCACTTCGTTATTTCCCTTCATAGATGATCATCTTTTCGTAGCTTGTAGACGTTTTTGGTATTCAGTAGTTTTTTGTTTATGTGACTTGAGCCTAGACTTTGTCAAATAATAGTTCTTTATTTGTGCTGCTTTCATAACTTTATGTTTCCAGTTGGATGAGTGAATGAAACCTCCCGATAAGAAATCCAAATTCTTAGAAGTATCTCGAAATTCTAGATGTAGCACTCTCCGCTAGGGTTACAATAAAATCTCCCCATTCTATCGAGGCGATATGGCCGATGGGAAGGCGACACACATAAGTGATGATGTGCTTTCCTTTCATGTGACCGGATACCGCTTCATGATGATATTTATTATATGTAACCCTAATAACGACAGCTTGAAGCAGGGATGCAATGATGAAAATGGAGGATTCGGCCATGAACCTGTAACTTCCATTTGATATTACCCTTGCATATCACATGTGTTGTGCTTATGTGAACAAGAAACCCAAGAGCCGTATTTTTTAGGTGTGGAGGCTCTATCTCCAGTTAATAGCGCGTGTGATTGGACACGTCTGAAGCAGTAGTTGCGATCCGGGAGTACCATGTGCGCTAACTCGCTGCTTCCTGATTCCGTGAGGTGGTGATTGAGAGGTCGTTTCGTCGTTAAAGCAGGCTGTACTTCAAGGTACAAAGTGCGCTTGCCCTAAAAATCATGTACTGGCTGCTTGATGATTTCTATTGGTCTCCTTGCTCTTTCTTTTCCTTTATGTATTCCCCTCTTCGGTATTTTTGAAAGATATGAGATGTCTCTTTCATGGTTTTATTTTTCTGGTTTTGAATCAATGGGTAATGATTTTATGAGGGTTTGGGTTTACTCTAGACTTTGCCTTGAGATGATCCAAGAGTAAAGAGATTTCTAAAATGGAAATGATATTTCGATTAATTGATAAATTGAAACCCTAATTATGAATGCAAGTAGTGCAATCATTTTGGAGGAATTACAAATATTGCATTAAAAGGGAAATTGCTAGGGGAAACACTAAAAGGGAATGTTGGAGGAAAGGGCAGCGTGACATCTTAGATATTGAAGGGTTTGAGCCACCGGGTGTGTATTTCTACACCTCCCATTCCGTCTGTATTGATGAGCTTGCAATAACCTCCCAAAATAACTTCTTCCACTAGGTACGGTTTGTCTTTCCCTTCTGCGGAATCAGACGGAGCGGGTTGAGCAGCAACTCTCACTACCAGATCTCCAACTTGAAATGGGTTTGGGCGTTGCACCATTACTTGATTCTTAGATTCTCCATCTTTGATTGCGACAGATTCTAAACTCTTGATAAAATACTTGAAAGGACCATCATCCCATTCACATCTCCTAGTAACGGCTGGGTTGACAATCGGATCGAGTCCCCAAGCCTTGGAGGAAAGAGGAGTGACTTGTAGAAAGGGTTGTTCGATAAGACTTACTTGTGTTCGGAATCTGCGGAGGAACGTCGCCGGGCTCTCTCCAGGTAGTTGTGTCACGTTGTCGAGCTGTCGATATGGCAACAGATAATCTCCAGGGTTGGATGGCTTGTTGGAAATCCTTTCAGGTATAGACACTTGCAAAGGATATACTCCTAGCTATGCTTTGTTGTTATGCACCCATGAACGTCCCAGAACCATATCATAATTTGGGCATTCTTTAACAATATGAAACTTGGCATGCGTTAGAGCATCTCCTACCTTGATTTCGAGATTAATGTGCCCGTAAGCATTTTTTGATTCTCCTTCTGGGTTGTTGATCATAGTTGGGAAGTGCACAGCTTCCTGCTTCGAAATTCCTACGGCTCTTAGAGTCTTTACAGTAACAATGTTGAAGTCAGAGGCCACGTCAATCAGCGTGCTGTCGAACTCGACATCCTTCAGGTTGGCGGTGGTCAGCATTCCCCAGTTGAATTTACCAGCAGTGTCTTCTAAGAGAGGTTGGGATTTGGGAGCGGCTTCTCCGACTGAAAACAGTCGCTTGCGTGACACAACATGATTGAGAGCTGCAAATATGTCCTGACACTACGCCTTGGAGAAATAAAGAATTTCACATGCACGCTCTATCATGGATTGCACGGTTTTGTGGACAGAGTCCCCAGAAAGCATACAGCTTCTAACTGGAAGAGGGTATCTGTGAACTCCCTTAGTGCCTAGTTGAAGTTCTCCCGCATCTACATTCTCATTGAAAATGCGTTTCAGCTTGTTGTAGTCGCTGGTTGGGTGATTAACGAACCTATGGTAACGGCAATATTTGGGATTTGCCATTTCTTCCTTGGTTGGTGGACGTCTGAGAGGAGGTATCTTGATGGCGTCATCTTGAATCCATGCTTCCAGGAGTTCAATGACTTCATCCATTGGAAATGGGAAGTATGGAGCAGCATCCCCAGTTTCTTGTTGTTACACAGGGGTCTTAACCACGGCTTTCCGGGATGGAGTTGTCTGCGCTGGTGCTGCACGCTTGGGTTGTTGTTCCGTTGCTAGAGCTTTCCTTTTCCTTCCTTCACCTACTACGCTTACAGAGGACCGGTGTTATATTGCTTGTTGATGAGGCGCCTGTTTCCTTGAGTTTCGTGTGCATCTTCACCCCTGGCCGGTCTGGTTCTTTCTAGCAGTGCTGGTGCGGTTGTAGCCGACCGCCTAGCAGCTTCATAGAGTTCAGAGAACGTCTGGAAATGTAGGTTTTCCAGTAAAGCACAATAGATGGGAACTATATCGTTAATGCATGACTCTACTAACTGTTGTTCGGTCACATTTGGGTCGTGACAATCCAATGCTTGAATTTTGAATCTTTTGACATAAACGTTTGGATGCTCGTTGTTTCATTGAAACATTCTTCCTAAGTCTGAGAAAGTGATTTGCTCAGACACGAAGAAATACTTCTTGTAGAAAGCGGTGACCATCTCACACCAGTTGGATATGATGTTTGGTGCGATGTTGTTATACCAGGTATACGCTCTTCCAGTAAGCGACTTTGAAAATTCCTTCAGGCGGAGGATATGATTGTATTCGTGTTCTCCCAAGGATTCCAGAAAACGAGAGATGTGTTCACGAGCGTTACCAGTACCATCATAGAGGGAAAACTGAGGAGAGGAGTATCCTCTCGGGAGAGGAACACTTTGCACATCAGAAGGATACGGAGGTTGGTGTTGGTGCATGTCCACCGGGTTTTCTTTGCCTCGATTTTGGAGGAGACGCTCCAGATCCTCACGTGTGATTAAGTTGGACGGCTGATTCCTTTCTCATGAGCGTTCAGGAGCAACACGAACTTCCTTATCTATAAAGGCACGCCCTGTTGAAGTGCTTGCGCCAGGAATGTTGAAAGTACTCCTTATTGGCTCCATGGGTTGACGCGTCTCTTGCGGTAGTCGCTCTGTTAGCGTGTTGAGGAAAGTGAGTACCTCTTTCTGAGTTGTAGCCATGTCCGTCTGAGCCTTAGCGAGAACTTCTTGTCTTTCCATCAAATCAACAATGGTAATAGAGGGTTGGCTTCCTCTGGTCCCTCCAGCCTCTCGTCCTGATGGAGGAGTGGCAGTAGCTCTGGTAAAAGCTGGGGGTGTTATGCTAGAGGAGACATTGGGAATTGCGGCAGCGGATCTGGCTCTGGTGATGGGAGGCGTCACGCCAGAGGGAACGTTTCCTGTGCCGCTGGTGTTGGCAGTAGAGGTTGTAACTCCACAAAAAGTGTTGATCGTGGTGGTAGGCGGTATATTAGTGTCACCGGTAGGAATGTTGATACCAGGGGTGTTTTCAGCGCTAGTGACATCAGGATTCGTTGTTGATCTAGACCTAAGATCCACAATCTTGAAATTGGGAAGATTGGAATGAAAATTGAGAAATTAATTTCGCAACCGAGAGATTAATCTCCCATCATGGTCGCCAGTTGTTTTGGGGTAAAAATTGATTCTGTTGTTTTTGGTAAATTTGGGTGTGTTGATGAGAAACGAATTCAAACCCTAAACAAATGCACTGCACGGGAGTACTTTTAGATTCGAGAGATCAATCTGTAAGACTCTGGCCTAAACCAAGAAATGGCCGTTCCAGATTCAATTCGGTTACAAAGTGAATGAGAAGGGTTGATCTTAGGGAGGGAGGCGAAGAAGGTGTTTGAGATCAGAATGCTGAATTATGAAGGTGTGGCTGTTTTATGACTTGTATCAGAATATGGTTTCTGGCTACTTGTGTTGATAACACTTTTCTCTCTCCTTGTCGTAATAGGTTGAAAACCTATTTATACAAGTCATGATCGAGCACACCCTGATCTCATAGGAAGTGGAGACGGTTAAGTAGTGGAGAAGTGGAGTTGTGCAAAAGGTGGTGACCATCACGTTTCCATTATATGGGAAGACCGGTCAGCCTTACACCCATTACTCTCTTACTGCTATTAACAGTTCGCCCTTTCCTAACACTTTCTCATAATGGGCATATTGCACGCCGAACGCTGTAAACCGCCAGACCAATACCCTAGTGAGCATCCCCCAGTTTGTGACATGTTTGATGTCTCGAGTAAATGGGTAAAGTCGTGAGACTTGCCGCTTAAAGCAGCACATAGTGCTTTTAGGTCAAATAATATAATTATTTGTGGAATCAATATTTATAAAACATCGTTTATAATTGATGCATATAAAGCATCGCTTTTAAACAAGCAGCCGAAAATAATTTGATGTTTATGAAGCATCGTTGTTTTAGAGCTCGTCTAAGTTAGTCGCGGAGCTTTATGTCTTAAAGGAGCATGAACGCCCTCTTTCATGGAGTTGGTAGGAGCTACTCACGCATCCCAAGGATTGGCCGGTCGGTCCCTATGAGAGAGTGGCGGTTGTTAGCCATTCTAACATCCTATCGGTCGGCCCAGGTTAGATATGGACCGGTTAAATCGGCTATCCAAGTTGAGTGGCTGAGATGATTTGCAGCAGTTGATGGATGCCGTTGAATTATTGAAATATATATTAGCAGCGCAACCGGCTACCTTTTGGGCGATCGTTTGGGATCCGTTTGGGCAAGCCATGGCTTGGTCGATCGCTCCTTATGGGAGAAGGGTGGCCGGTGATCACAACATCACCCTATTGGCCACTTGAAATTAGATCTAAGTCATCCAACTAGTTTAGAATAGTTCGACGGATGAGATGATTTGCGGCAGTTATATACTGCCGTTGATTGAATTTTAGGGTTTAAAGCCGTGTGGCCAACCCTCTTTAGGCTAATCGATTCAAGGCACTGGACATTGATTTGAGCAGGCCAATTGGCCATATGCAAAGGTGAGTTACCGGCGAGCATGCTGACATCTTATTGGCCGCCTGAAATTGGATCTAAGCTAGTCAATTTTGCCGGCAAAGATGGGCGGTTGTGATCGTTTTGCGACAGTAGCACGCTGCCGCAACACAAATTAGGGTTTCCAAAACGGCGCGTTTACTCTACTTTGGGCAAGCGGTTTGATGCACTCCTGGCTTGCCGTGTGTAGTTCGATCGGCTGGGGATGGAGGTGAGTCGCCGATGAACACACCGGCACCTCTTTGATCGTTCGAAATACGATCTAAGCCGTCCAACCAGGCTGGCTAAGTTGGGTGGACGCGATGGTTTTGAGACAGTTATGGTCGGTCTTAACCCGTTGGAGTTTCTCTTTTGCAGCGCAACTAGCCTAGTTCTGGCTAGCGATTAGGGCTGCTACTGGTGGGTTTAGAGGATTCCGATTGGCTGGGACAATAATGGGCCCGCGGATGGACCTCATGGAGTTTGCCTAGTTCCACTAAGAAGAGGCTAAGCTTGTTGAATTGGCCGGCCAAATCGTGTGGCCGTGATTGTTTTAAGACTGACATGGTCAGTCTAGGCTTATTTTTCTTTTAAGCGCATCGACCATGCACTTTTAATTAAGAACGTGTTGACGCAAAGAAAATCTCTTTATCAAATAGTGACGTAGCCTGTGTGCTCCTGAGTATTTTCACGCAGATCTTAATACTGACACTTCGAGAGATTCGTGCTACTCCGCTGTGAGTGAACATTAATCGTCATGTCATGCCAATATTGAGAGATCGGATGGGGAACATAGCATAGGAAAATACAAGGCATGCCATGCATTAGTGAATAATGCCGGCGGGAGATAAAATTCATAGAATATTTTGGATTGTTGCTACACGCACCATTTTGAGTGAATTTTATACATAGAAATATATTGAATTGCTCCATACATATATGAGCGAAGAGGCCTGGGCACTCATTACTTTTACATGGCTTTTGTTCCTTTGCAGGATGTCAGCGCATTAAATACAGGGCTTCACAATTTTAGCCCTGAACTGAAAACCACCATCAACACCCTTTTACTTCTAAATATTTTATTTTTGTCTCGTAGTGGCATGCCTCAAATAAGATGGTTAGGACCCAAACTAGGAAGACTCATTTTCTATTGGCCGAAATAGACCTTCTCTAAAGCAAGAGTTATGGCGAGGACACTTGGAAAAGTTTAATTGGTGCAAGTATTCGGTGGTAATAGAAACCCACTCTCCTATTGACTATTATGTTCAAAATTTATTACACTAACTTTACATCCCATACTTAATTGTACAGAGTCAGCGTAGTGGGCGGGTAACACCCAAAATCGGCGGTCTACGTTTAGTCGTTTTCAATAAATGATTATTATTAATTTTTATACTTTTAACTTCAAAGAAGAAACCGTTGTACACAATATTAAATTTATACCACTTTATTTATGGTATTATGAGATACCTAAACTCTATTTAATAAAGAAATCGTGTTAATAGTCTATATATATATAGACTACATAAACTACAGAAAAGGAACGCTTGATTTAATGCAAAAAATAAAATTCTATACAATTTATATCAAAATCATTATAAACTTTCACCACAATCAAATAAAAAACTTTCAAAAAAAAAAAAAAGGATTACTATGATCATTGAAAACTACAGTTATATTTGATGAGAGTCAATTAACCATGGTTTTGGGGTTTCCAATTACCATGAAATCCTAAACACTCCTATTCCATGTTACACAACTCAAAATCGGCCATCTCATTAATTTCTTTCAGTTACTTTTCTATTTTCGAAATCCTAATTTTGTGTTTTATTTGTTGTAGAGATTAATATTGTTTGTTAATCAATCTTTGGGCATGAAATCAATTTATGATGTATGACTGATTCATAGAATTGAGTTTAGAACTAAGTTTTATATTTCCAACTATCACTTTTTTCCTAATTTCTTCTCACTATATTTTCTTGATTACCTACATTGTATATATCTTATCTTTGGTTTTTCTTTCTATTTTATAAATTGGTGGTGTTGCAGGTAGGTAATATCCTTTACTAAAGGTATACATTCCTTCAATAATTAGGTTAATATTACAAGAATTAGAAATAGTTACATGTCATCTATTTCATTTACGAATTATAATATTCATCCTTCGTGAAAGGGAAGTTCGGCTCGGAAGCGGGTAATTGATGTATGTCAAGAAAAATATAACTTCAATATCTTTCATGGTTGCTGAAAACATGGGGGTACCAAAATACACCACCAACTTTACTTAGGCAACCTGTATGGACAAACTTAAATACAATTCTAAGAGTTCAACGTAATGAATCTCAATCAAGGAATAATATTTAGAGAGATGTCTCTTTCTTTCACAATCAGAAAGTTTACAGAGACAAGTCCATGAACCTGATTTACATATGAGAGTACTTGGATGATTCCAAAGATCAATATCCAAGAATCAATCAAGTTATATCCAAAAACAAGGATGGATGTATCTACTTTGATTGATTTACATACAACCTGTGGTATTTCAATTATAAAGATAAACAATATAATGCGGAAAAGAAATAACACAGACACTAGAAATTTTGTTAACAAGGAAACTGCAAATGCAGAAAAACCCAGGGACCTAGTCCAGATTGAACACCAAAATGTATTAAACCGCTATAGACACTAGCCTACTACCAATTAACTTCGGACTGGAATGTAGTTGAGACCGAATTAAACCCTCACAACAATTCAGTTAGAGTTGCGCTCCTTCCGCCTCTTGAATCCCATCAGAACTCCACGCAATTGATTCCCTTAGCTGATGTCCTTTACAACCTAAGAGTTGCTTCAACTCAATTGAAGACTTTAAACCAATCTGCCTCTCATAGATAAGCCTATGTGTGATTTCCTTTTTGATCGATAGATTAAGGTGAGTCTGGAAATCAATAGCAATAGACAAAGTCTATCTAACCTCAAAATCCAGACTTACACTACCCGGAGAGAAACCTAGATTATTATTCACCTCAAAAGTATTAATCCTGTGGAATCACAAAGTCTGAGACGAAGAGAACTTTGCGATTTCTATCTATCTTGTTTGAGTGAGCAGCTCAGCAATCAAACAAGATCAGGATGCTCGAATAATCAAGATAAAAGATAGTTGGACCTGGCTTCACGAATCCCTAAGTGAAGTCTTTTTAGTTGCTAAACCCTATAAGGGTTTTAGGGAGAGGACGACTCTAGTTTACAAGTAAGATACACAAAGAATAATGTCAGGGATTCAAAAATCCCAGTTGCTTGAGGTTCTCCCTTATATAGACTTTAAAAGTATAGGTCACTTTAGGTTTAAGCTGAGATAGCTTTGGAACCAAGCAAACAATACCCACCATTAGATGAATCTTTGAAATGAGATTAACATACCAAGATATACACTCTGGTTAGGATGAACCGTAACCGAACAGTGTACAAAGACACTGTTCATGGAAGGTTAGCTGAAATTATCCGATTGAACCATAAAATTAATCATTTTCATAAACACATAAGACTTTAAGCTTGAGTCACAACCATAGGTAATAATGTTGAAAAGATGAGAGTACCCAAATACTCCACAATCTTTTTGTTTTCAACCTATAATTCCTCTTACTGAAAGTGATCGTCTATGGACAGAGTCGAGACAATACAACAAATCGGTATTCACACTGTATGTGATTGTCTATGGATACGAGATCGAGACAATAGGACTACTAAAGTGTGATACTTGATAATAGGTTCGGACTCAACCAAACTCTATAGGATCACTATCAAGTATATCGGAGTTAACGTTTGTGTAATTTACTTTAAATTATATAAACAAATATAATTGCGGAAAACAAAAGTAAATCACACAACAAGATTTTGTTAACGAGGAAAACTGCAAGTGCAGAAAAACCCCGGGACCTAGTCCAAAATTGAATACTCTAAGAATTAAACCGCTATACAAAATCTACACCAACTTCGTATAGTTGAGACCAAGCAACTACCCCTAGTTCAATTAGTTTTCTCAGTATCCCTGCGCTTCCGACTTCGAAGGTCACGCACTGGTACAATTCCTTTGGATCGTATTCCAAACAGTAAAGGAACAACAAATATGTTTGGCAACAACTCTATTGATTCTTTCAAGATAAAGATATCTCAAGTCATACGCAAAGGCTCTTCCTTTTAATCTAATAAACTCCTTTGCCTGGTTAGATCAACCTATCCAATAACTACAAAAGTAGTTAAGTTTAGATTCACACTCAATCAAAATAAATCTCATTGAGATATATTGAGAATGCCGATCTCACGCAACTAATCAATTGAATAAATCTGATTCTAGTTGGATCCCAACCGATCAAGGTTTGTGCACACACAAAGATATGAGAACTAAATAAGGAATCTTCTTCGTCTTCAAATCTTATTTAATCTTCAATAATAACCTGCACAACACCACTTGAATTTCTTGTGATTAATCATACACAGAACGGAGTCTGTTAACAATGGATTATCATAAGATTTCTTTAGATCTACAAACAGTTCTAAAGATCCCATTGATACTTCGATCTAGTTTGAGTGAATCTTATATCAGAAGAGAAGATTCTCAAGAATAAACAAACTAGGTGCAATCAAAGTTGCAACAACTGTTAGTCAATCAAATCAATCGAAAGCTAATAACACTGCAATTATCTAGTTTCCCACCAACGGTACTCGTAGAGCTTCTTGATCCCACAGAAGTCTTTAAACAAGCGGTCATAAGAGATTTCACCTAATTAGGATACTTTCCTCTCTGATTAGGCGGCTCCACAAGAAACAACAAGAATGAAGTTTGCCTGGCTTTTAGGATAGTTTACTAGAAATGCAAACTTAGTTATTTATATACCAAGGATGTTTGGACACCAAGGAATTTCCAAAATCGAAAATATTTTCAAGATATGCAATGAATGTCAAAATCGGTTTTCCTAATTCCAATAAATGCTTGTCCAAAATTTCAGAAATCTACAATTAGTAAATGCACATTACTAATTTTTATTCTCTAGAGATATGCATTTAATTGCTGGTAATTAAAGCATATAAAACCAAAAACCTTAATTAAAAGATTCCCAATTTATTTTGGCGCAGGATCTCCTTGAGTACTAAGGAATATCTTTGAACAATAAATGATAAGAGTTACTGTACGTGTTCAAAGTATGTTGACATCTCTTCACTTTAAATCCTTATTCATATTTACATGGATTTACATTCTTAGAATCGGTTATACCACACTTCCAAACAAGTTTAGAATTGGTTGACCTGTATTCCAAGATAACTATGTGATTGATCAAATATCAAATCACGGACATGGGTTTAATCGGTTCTACCAATCACTAGGATCGGTTATACCTCAATATGGAAATACTTGTGATCGGTCACACAAGTTACCAGGGCAAGTTACCATATTCCATGGTATTGCTTGTGATCGATCACACCAGTTACCAGGAGCGTTACACCAATTACCAGGATCGGTTACACCAATTACCAGGACTGGTTACCGATTACAAGGATCGATTACACAGTACACTGTGATTGGGCACACCAATTACTAGGATCGGTTACACCAATTACTAGGATCAGTCATACCAATTGCAACTATTGATCATACCATCTCATTGTGATTACTTAGGATCGGTTACACGAATTACTAAAAACTAGTCATACCAAATCGTAAGTCAGGCATTGTGATTAGTTATACCAAGATACATAATTTTTTTACGATTGGTTCTATTATCTCTCACATATTGGTAATCCAAAGATTTGTAATGAATAGCCGTACCAATAAGCCTAACGATTTCCCTTTCGATTCATAAAACAAGTTCATGAATGTACTTCCTTTAAACGAATGTAAAACATTGTTTCCTAGGATGAAATCTTCACCATAACCCATTCACATAATCATAACAGTATATACAAGATTATGTCGATATCATATCTACGAAGTTGAAAAGATAAGCGTTATATTTCGTAGTCTAATTCCCTAATACTATGATCATACAAATATGATCATGTCACATCACTAGAGTATCATACAATATGTACAGTATATACAGTTTCACAGTTATGTTTTCAATATAGCACGACTTGAAACATACGTTAGGAATGAAACAGTTCAAGTCAATATTACTAACATTAAGAGGAAGGATGATGTCGTCGTTGTAGTTCGCTTCTTCTTCACATTCTTCAGGTCTTCGGAGTAATACTTATATGTCTCTCCATTCATAGACTTTCTAGTCTAACCTAATCGAAGTTGACTCTAGTATATAATCAAGCGACTTTAGATGAGTTTTGACATACTAAAATATGACAACCAAACTTGACATACCAACGCTTGGTGAGTTCAACTGAGCTATGCTCTAACAATCTCCCCCTTTGTCAATTTTAGTGAAAAAACTCATATTACATATGAATAAACAAATTACATAAGAATTCATTTTACATACATTTGATTCCAAGTTTCAACAGCACAATAACCTGCATATATTCAATCAATAAATGCCGCTGTTGACATTTGAATAACAAAAGATTTTACTTTCCCTAAAGGTAAGAGCTCTTATTACCTAGCTTACATCTTTGTTATTCCCCTTTTTGTAGTCAGAATACTACAACAACAATATGATATGTTTCTCCCCCTTAGTCAATGCTTTACTCTTTCTTGAGATATAACATTTAAGCACAATTGTCCTTTCACTAGTGATTGCAAATCACTTGTTTACTCCATATATTTCCCCCCCTTTTTGTCACAAAATGACAAAGGTTCGAGCAAATAAAGGACAAACCGAAAGAATCTTACAAATCTAAAAGACTTGTAAACAACCTATAAGAGTTAAGCACGAAGGTTTCACATACCACTTTAGATAACCAATATTAAAACCGAAACTATAAGTAATTTAGTTTTAATATGTTATCAAGGAAAAAATTGCCCGAAGCAATTTTCCCTAATAGTTTAACAATTCGACTAAGATACTCAATTCCCTTGTTAAACCGACTGCGTATGTCCAATCGCTTATTTCGATACGACCAAAATAAAGATCAGAATTAAATTTATTTTTCTCCTCAGGCTCTAATTATTCAGACAATAACTTAGACCTTTCTCTTTAGACAAGACAAACACTAGGTTAGTTAACTAGTTTTTCTTGTCAAGGCATTCGATTAGACTTCAATAACCGAATCCTCCAATTTGATAAGTCTAACTAAGATCAGAATTAACTTAGTTTCTCTTATCCGGAATCGATTTGGACTAAACAAATGATCTCGTATTTTGTTAAGCCATAAACAATACATACAAACCAAAATAAATTGACTTGCACAATTATTTTCTTAACCGGAAGCAATTGAAACAAACATAGACTTTATAGTACCGCAATTGCACCGAATTTCGTTAAGCAAAAACACTTGATACACAACAATAAAGAAGATACCAAACAATAAGCCAAATAAATTGACACGGTTTTTCTTAACCGGAAACAATTGAATCATACACACTGACACATCCATACACAATAATGGAACATATCAATTGTACCGAAATTTTATTGCAAAAGCAAAATATATGCAATATAAACAGGCTTTTCTTAAACAGGAAAACGATTAACTAACAAATTCATTACCTTAGATTCCGCAACCTCTTCTCCCCAGAAAGATATATCATTAAGCGCAAGTTCAAATAAGAATTCTCCCCACTATGTTGTCATCCTCTCGCAAGAACAAAAGAACAACAACAAAAGCAACATTTACCAGAGAAAGGTTGAAACAGTTTCAACTAATGCGTGCCAATAGCAAAAGTTGAAAACCCGAAACACATATGTTATGCTAAACACAACTCATGTAAACATAAATTGATTCAACATATTGTGACTTTTCACATATAAGTTTCAATCGGAACACCTTATGATCCTTTGATAAAGCCTACCAACATGGGCTAAAACTTAATCCCGCTAAATCAAAAAGCCACACAAACCATAAGGGTCACATCACATGAGATCGAATGTTAAGGTTATGAAAACTGAAATCAGACATCCCATAAACCGAATACACATAGCAAACATATAAACATTCATTCACATGCTATGTAATCGGTAACTATCACAATAAAAATTATAAAGAAATAATTTTATTCATAAATAATGATAGTTTTATTCAAAAATAGACCTTATATAATAATTGAAGCAAATCAAAATATTGATGTCTATTTTTCTGGATTAGATCTTTGAACAGTCTTCTTTAAAGATCATCTTCAATATCCTCAAATTTCTAAGGATCTTCATCAACAACATCACGACTGATTTCCTGGATTCTACACACAGGATGTTTAATATGTTTACAGGCTAAAGCATTAACCTTTCGATTAATATTCCGAGCATACTCCCTATTACCGATTCCAAGTTTAATCAGCTTTCTTTGGTTACGGATAACAGTTCTTAGTAATGCTACCTGTTTGTGATGAGTTTCAACAGTACTGAGAAGGACTTGACAAAAATTGATAATATCAATCTTAGCATCCAAACTATTTTGGACCATAAGATTAGTAACTCCTGCTTGAGATGTTACATCTTCATCCTCTTTTCGTTTATCCTCATAATCAGATTTCTTGAAGGAATCGACAAGATTAATGGTTTCATCAGAATCTATTCCACTCAAAGCTTTCAGAATCTTAGCTTGAGATCTGGTTTGAGGATACATCTTTTAGTATAAGTTCTCAAACAGGATGAGTACATATACCAGAGGATTTCAACACATACAAAACATAGGTATCAGCCTTAAATAAATAATTCTGACCAGATTCGAAAATATCTTCGCATCTTATGTGTTTCCAAATCATAAAGATTTTTCCAAAAAGAATCAATCTTCAAAATCATGTATCTAAAATTACTTCTATATAAGAAAACTCATCCTATTTATACAAGTTGTTGTAAGACAAATTTTCTACACATGAAGACCTCTTAAATACCTTCAGGTAGATCGTGTATTCTCTCTATGTTGAATATGAGAAGTTAATAGGATTCCGGATGCCCAGATACTTGTGCTTCCTTATATCAAAAGATTGGGCATTGTAAGGATGCACTTTCCAACATTGTTAAGTGTTGGGGTGAGAGGATTTTTTTTCACCAAGTACCATTGGAGCAACATCTTCCTTCTTATATTTAGGAACATGATCTTGTGTCCTCGTATGGGTTTCGAATGTGCTTGATACATCATTTTCATCAGGAATATTGCGTGATGCTATATTCTTGATGTTGAATTATTATTACCTGTAATCCAAGTTTGTATGTCTTGTAAGTTACGAATACTTGTGACCCAAGAATGCTTGTAGGCTACGTATTCATAGATATAAATAACTGAACATTAAGTTGTAATTTTTATCATCAGATTAATAAAAATTCTATGTCTTTGAAACCAAAGTTTGTGTCTTGATTACTTTTTGAGCCCATGATGGTATATCCTTTTTATTCGAACCCAAGTAGTCTTGAATCTTGATCTGACATCAAACAGATTTCAGATATCTTTCTTTCAAGACTTTCTATATGCCCTTTTAAGGTATCCATACCTTGTTGAAAATGTCTCTCTAAGGATTTGCCAATGCATACCTCTTGACATGATTCTGTAAGAAGATATTCTATAAGGATTTTAATCCTTATTTGTGAATGTTCCAGCGATTGTGTAAGATAATCACACTCTGAAGTTTGCTAATTTACTTCATTACACAAAGCCAATTTTTGTTCTGAATAATCTGCCAGATTATTTTGAAGACTGAGTGTTTCACGCTTTCCTTCACAAATTCTTACATTTAATTGCACAATAAATTCTAAGACATCTTCCAGGCTATCAATGGATTTTCCTGCTTCTGAAAAGGTTTTGACTTTGTTGAAAAACCTTTGTAATCCAACCATTAATTCAGGATTAGAACAAGATAATGAATCAAAGTTCTTCTTTCTGGAATAGAAACAAAATATTTTGTCACCAGTAATTTGAGTTGGATCCAAAACATGCTTGGAACTAGGTACTTGTTCCTTTTGTTTTGGATGCATTCTTTTCTTATCATGAACATGATTCTCAATCAAGTTATCAGTCATAGACTTTGTTCTTGATTCCAGAAAAGAATTACGAGACCAATTTCCATTGACCTTTTTAGAGAGATTATTCTCAACATCTTGATGTACGTTAACTGAGTCCTTTATAAGTTTAGCATTACTTTTCTTATTTCGACTCATGCATTATAGGTTGGATCACACCAAGCACAGATTGTTAGATATTTTCGTGTTTGCCTGCTCTGGTACCAATTGAAAAGACGAGGGTACCCAAATACACCATAATCTTTTTGTTTTCAACCTATAAGTCCTCTTACCGAAAGTGATCGTCTATGGACAGAGTCGAGACAATATAACAAAAAGGTATTCACACTGTGTGTGATTGTCTATGTATATGAGATCGAGACAATACGACTACCAAAGTATGATACTTGATAATAGGTTCGGACTTAACCAAAATTTATAAGATCACTATCAAGTATATCGGAGTTAACGTTTGTGTAATTTACTTTAAATTATATAAACAAATATAATTGCGGAAAACAAAAGTAAATCACACAACAAGATTTTGTTAACAAGGAAAACTGCAAGTGCAGAAAACCCCTGGGACCTAGTCCAGAATTGAATACTCTCAAAATTAAGCCGCTATACAAAATCTACACCAACTTCGTATAGTTGAGACCAAGAACCTACCCCTAGTCCCCTTAGTTTCCTCAGTATGCCTGCGCTTCCGACTTAGAAGGTCACGCACTGGTACAATTCCTTTGGATCGTATTCCAAACAGTAAAGGAACAACAAATATGTTTGGTAAAAACTCTATTGATTCTTTCAAGATAAAGATATCTCAAGTCATCTAATAAACTCCTTTGCCTGGTTAGATCAATCCATCCAATAACTATAAAAGTAGTTAAGTTTAGATTCGCACTCAATCAGAATAAATCTCAAACAAATATATTCATGAGAATGCCGATCTCACGTAACTAATCAATTGAATAAATCCGATTCTAGTTGGATCCCAGACGATCAAGGTTTGTGAACACACAAAGATATGAGAACTAAATAAGAATTTTTTTTCGTCTTCAAATCTTCTTTAATCTTCAATAATAACCTGCATAACACCACTTGAATCTCTTATGATGAATCACACACAGAACGGAGTCTGTTAACAATGGATTATCATAAGATTTCTTTAGATCTACAAACAGTTCTAAACATCCCGTCGATACTTCGATCTAGTTTGAGTGAATCTTATATCAGAAGAGAAGATTCTCAAGAATAAACAAACTAGGTGCAATCAAAGTTTCAATAACCGTTAGTCAATCAAATCAATCGAAAACTAATAACATTGCAATTATCTAGTTTCCCACCAACGGTACTCGTAGAGCTTCTTGATCCCACAGAAGTCTTTAAACAAGCCGTCGTAAGAAATTTCACCTAATTAGGATACTTTCCTCACCGATTAGACGGCTCCACCAGAAACAACGAGAATGAAGTTTTCCTTGCTTTTAGGATAGTTTTATAGAAATGAAAACTTAGGTATTTATAGACCAAGGATGTTTGGACACCAAAGAATTTCAAAAACCGAAAATATTCTCGAGATATGCAATGAATATCAAAATCGGTTTTTCTAATTCCAATAAATGCTTGTCCAAAATTTCAGAAATATCTCAATAGAAAATCTCCAATTAGTAAATGAACATTACTAATTTTTATTCTCTAGAGATATGCATTTAATTGCTGGTAATTAAAGCATATAAAACCAAAAACCTTAATTAAAAGATTCCCAATTTATTTCGGCACGTGATCTCCTTGAGTACTAAGGAATATCTTTGAACAATAAATGATAAGAGTTACTGTACGTGTTCAAAGTATGTTGACATCTCTTCACTTTAAATCCTTATTCATATTTACATGGATTTACATTCTTGGAATCGGTTATACCACACTTCCAAACAAGTTTAGATTTGGTTGACCTGTATTCCAAGATAACTATGTGATTGATCAAATACATACATGGGTTCAATCGGTTTTACCAATCACTAGGATCGGTTATAACTCAATATGGAAATACTTGTGATCGGTCACACAAGTTACCAGGATCGGTAACATCAGTTACCATGACCTGTTACCATATTCCATGGTATTGCTTGTGATCGGTCACACCAGTTACCAGGATCGGTTGCACCAATTGCCAGGACCGGTTACCAATTACAAAAATCGATTACACAATACACTGTGGTCGGTCACACCAATTACTAGGATCGGTTACACCAATTACTAGGATCGGTCACACCAATTACAACTATCGATCATACCATCTCATGGTGATTACTTAGGATCGGTTACACCAATTACTAAAAGCTTGTCATACCAAATCGTAAGTCAGGTATTGTGATTAGTTATACCAAGATACATAACAAAGTTATGATCGGTTCTACTATCTCACACATATTGGTAATCCAAAGATTTGCAATGAATAGCCGTACCAATAAACCTAACGATTTCCCTTTTGATTCATAAAACAAGTTCATGAATGTTCTTCCTTTAAACGAATGTAAAACATTGTTTCCTAGGATGAAATCTTCACCATAACCCATTCACATAATCATAACAATATATACAAGATTATGTCGATGTCATATCTACGAAGTTGAAAAGATAAGCGTTATACTTCGTAGTCTAATTCCCTAATACTATGATCATACAAATATGATCTTGTCACATCACTAGAGTATCATATAATATGTACAGTGTATATAGCTTCGCAGTTATGTTTTCAATATAGCACGACTTGAAAGATATGTTAGGAATGAAACAGTTTAAGTCAATATTACTAACCTCAAGAGGAAGGATGATGTCGTCGTTGTAGTTCGCTTCTTCTTCACATTCTTCAGGTCTTCGGAGTAATACTTGTATCTCTCAACATTCCTAGACTTTCTAGTCTAACCTAAACGAAGTTGACTCTAGTATATGATCAAGCGACTTTAGATGAGTTTTGACACACTAAAATATGAAAACCAAACTTGACATAGCAACGCTTGGTGAGTTCAACCGAGCTATGCTCTAACACATGTGATCAATCATGTCTATATATTGTTTCTAGAGATTTATTAAATGTCAATTATCACACAGAATTAATATTTGTGTATCTGAAAATATTCGACAGGGTTAGTACGTGTACCAGGTACGTGTACTCTACCTTGTTCGTGACTGTTTTTGTCATGGTACATCTACCGGGTATGTGTAACCTTAAGACAAAAACGAGTTCAGAAACTCATATAACTTTTCCGGTTTGCGTAATGGGTATGGATACCACACCGGTTCAAAACCAACAGTTCCTTTATGGTATGCATACTTGGTATGCGTACCATTTCTGGTTCACGAGCAAAAAACTTTTTATGGTGTGGATACCGGGTATTCGTACCAAAAAGTTGCTGTCGATATATAGCTACTCCGGTACGTGTACTAGGTACATTTACTACGGCTCCGGACCTATAACAGTTTTCTCCAGTTTGTGAACTGTTATGCATACTGTCCTGTATCCAGATTTACAATAAATCTATATCAATTCAAAATATTCCCAAATAACATCAATGACACATATCACTGTTCCAGGCTATTTTCGAATGATAATGAACAATAAATTGTTTTTAACCGAAAGTCATCAAGTATGAACAAATGTTCATTAAGCTTAGTCATATATGTTTCGAGAACAAATTACCAAGATAAATTTGACACGAAATTCTTGATATGATTGCAATAGTCTAATTAGTCATGCGATATCGTCTCACAGATAGAAGGATGAATATAACTTGAGAAATAGGTGGTTCAGTCTTCACTTACCTTTTGTTGAAGAAGTTCTCCAAAAGCTTCGGTTGATCTTCGTCATCAAACGACAGAACGTAGTGATGTCCGATTCTTAACTACACACTTTTATCTAATCCGAGACTTAACTAATTGTAGACTAGAAATCAATACATAGTTTTGATCGACTAAATTTGACAACAAGCTTGATATAACAACACTCGTGAGTTTTACCGAGCAATGCTCTAATAGCTGCGATTGTACAATCATACTTAGTAGATGTCAGGTAATATATTAAGCGACGATAATTGCGGATCGATGAAAGAGCTAGAGTAATATTCGCCAATAGAAGGGAACAAAGAGACATCTAATTCACATATGCACATGCAGTGCAAAGTAACTTAGCATAAACGCTGACACAGGGTCCGATCATGGGAAAATATGAGTTACATTACCGATAGCTTAATTAGAAAATTAATCCTTGATAATCTCTTTTTAAAACATTGGTTTTATATTTTCAATAGGTCGATGTAAACGCTATAAGTTTTATATTTCATGATGTAGGATCTTTGAACTACATGACAATCGCATGTGTATGCATGCGTGCAGAATATATACCTGCCGATGTCATTGGTATTGAATCCAAATAATCCTCCTGGAACACCAGTAAATCTTCTTGATTCATGATACCTTGTGGAGGTCTTGGTTTCTTCCTCATCTTTTACGTGATGAGTTGTTAATTCTTGAATTCAATATTGATGGATATTGTATTCCATTTATAGGTAGAGGAAGGACCAAGTGCCTAGGATTTTTAATATTATCTTTTAGTTCTTAACCGTTCATCAAGGAAGAGTGAATAAAGTAATAAAACCTTATAGAAACATAAGATAATAACTTCTTATGGAAACGTAAGATGTTTAACAACATCTTGATTATTCTAGATTGTTCACATGGGCCAAAGATATATCTCTAAACGTGTAAAAATAATCTTACATTCTCCCACTGGTCCATGTGATAATCAACCAATGGTTGATCATATATAACATAAGTACGCATAATTGTTACACAAACTTTAATGGTCAAACATAATACCTTAATCAAGCAAACTACTCATGCGAGTCATAACAGTTGCACATTCTCTTGTTATCAACATGTTCCCTTCCATGTACCGCAACACAAAAAACTTACTCAACTAGGCCTTAGATAAGATTATCATAATGGACAATTCATGTTTACATTCATCCATTCACATAAATGTATACTAAAAACGGATATATAAATATATTCATTTCATTAATAAGAGCTCAACGAGTGTTTAAAATAAGCACAAATTAGCTGATTAAGACCTAAGATATCAATCTGTTGTTTAGAGGTCTTAAAAGGTAACCGTTCCATAAATGCATCTGTGGATATGTGCTTAGCGGTAAACGAATGACTATTGTATCTGAATTGCTTAATTCACGAATACATACTCAAGATTCATGTGTTTTGTTCCTCTTGTACCATATCTGCTTTAATGCTACAAAGCTAAGACGATAAATTTCAGCAATGTGGAGACAAACCTCAAGTCTCGCAGTCATAATTATTCAAACTCAATTGTGAGACTAGTATTAATGGATTCTTCCTTTATAGAATCCGTGCATCCACCAAAATTGAAGTCTGAAAACCCAATTAACTCTAGTTAGGTTCGCTAACTAATTGTAACAAATATGCTAACATTAGTATCTCAAAATTCTTGATAGCTTTCCCATAATTTGTTCTTGGATTCTTTAGGCATTTAGCTAACATTTCAACAATTCGTTATTTGTTCCATTTTAGGGTAAAGACATAATGAAAATTAACTTTATACCTTCTTTCCAATATGAAACAAAATTTGCTATAAATATTGTCACTCAAAAATTCTTCGAATATTAGATATGGGCTTAATTTGAGAGCTTTAGTAATCCACATGATATGTGACTATTACATGGTAAGCTTCATTGACATCTTAATTTCGAAAAACGTAAAGATTTGGATCTATAGTAATTTCATTCAAAACCAAAAAATTTATGGTTTTGTTGAATTTAAGATATACCATTTTAGGGATGCTTGCTTAATTTCATACTTTGATTTCTTGAATTTGTAGGCGAGGCCTTCGAGCTAACACGCGTAAATTTTCTTTATAATTTACCACTAATAAGGATAGTTTCACATTCATTTGATGTAACTCTTAAGTCATGATGAGCTACTAATAATGCTATAATAATTATGAACAAGTTCTTCTTTGGTATGGGAGAAATACTTATTTTAATGAACCCCTCAATTCTTAGTAAAATCTTTGGCCACAAGTCTAGCTTTATATCGCTTAACATTACCATTATAGTCATATCAGGTCTCAAAGACCCACTTAACTGATGTGTATCTTTCGAGCAATTAAACAATATCCCAGGCTTGATCTTCAACCATTGATTTTAACTCTCTTAGCATCAATCCATCAATCAAAATTATTACACATAATAACTTGTGAACTGGAAATCGAATATTTACCATCTCATACCAAAATTAAATTCTCATAAGCAAATCATTAAAACAACATAAATAGCTTTTTTTCCCCAATATCTTTGGAACCTTCTTAATGCCGGTTCATATGGTTACCAACAATTTCTTTATTAACAATAATTTCATTATGGAGTAGTAGATTAGTAATTTGTGATGCTTTATCAAATTCGTGGTAATTGTTCTCCACAATAACTTAGTCTTTATTATGTGAAATTTAGGCAAAGGAATTACTCTACTTTATCTGCTCTTTTGCAGAAGAGCCGCCAATCAAAAAACTTGTTGGCTCGTCATCCACAGCTTAGTAAATAGCCTTATGGAAGACACTCTTGGGTTTGTTCCTACTCATGTACCAGAGGTCCCGTTAACCACAGTGTGCCTTGACCAGGCAAGATGAACTAGTAATGGTAGCTGAAAAATTTACGGCCGTGCGTTTTACACGTGTAGCAGGCATGCGATTTAACACCTTCCCACATAAAATATTACTTTAGTAGGTTAGTAGAAAGGTTAGGTTTTAAGTGATCCTAATTGGTTCACCAATAATGAAATCATCAGTGCACTTTCATATTCTCTTCCAGAAATCTTCAAAGAAAACAACAAAACAAAATGAAGAAAAGGTCAAAATGACAATTTTGTCATACATTATTCAAATCAAATAATAATAAATAAAGGACAATTTTGTCAAATTTTATTCCTCCTAATTAATACACACGCTTGTATTAGAGACAAAGCTTTAATATCAATATTACCATCAAAAAGAACCTAATTACAACTTAGCCACCGTAGGATCGAACATCCTGATATTCTTCAAGGGCCAAAATTTAATTAGAGATTATTAATGTGTATAGGGATGTAGCTAAACTAGGTCATTGTTTTCTGGTTGGTAAGGTCATCTTATCACACATGTTTCCTGTATCACAATGGCATTAGCGTAGTTTCATACAAAAGCAGTGTCGGTAACCTGTTAAAGCTACCACAGCAAAACAATCCAATACACACTCCGCCATACCAAACCAATCCGGCATCACTTTCACAACCTTTGATCACATTCAAAATCTAACACAACAAAGTCATGAAAACAAATGTCAATCGTCACCTCGCCATTCTCACTCCATGTTTAGACGTGATGTTAGAAACAACAATTCTATATTATTTTTGTAAAAAAAATTCTACATTAGATAACAGAATATCTCAAAATTTATCACGAGAAGATATCCGATAGTAGATGACAGCCCTTCTATCGAAATTTTATGGGAAAGTGGGTCTCCCGCCCCCTCTCTTGAGATAAATCTCATATCTTTTTCCAAAATTACAAAGCATTTCTATTTTAGAAATAATTTATTTTTTCTTATTTGTTGAAATTAAAGAGTATCAGTATATTTTCACACAAGAAGTACATAATAATTTTTTTTTCCGTTTTTGTATTTTTATTTTTCTCCACAAAACTAAAAACACTTATGAACGTAATGATTTATTGAACGATGACCACAACATTGTGAAAATGTCTTCAAGTAGTGATATTCAAGACCTAACTTCGAAACGTGTCTGTTGGCAGCACCGAATTCTTCATCCATCAAATAACTGGCTGCTTTTCACAAATGTGAATGAATCTAGCTTGGCACCGAAAATACGACACCAGTCAGTGAACATTTTCTCGTACACCAGTGATGTAGGAAAGATTTTTCCTAATTTTCCTTGTGCTACTCATATAGTCTTCAAATTGAGAGAATTACAAAACAGTCCTTGTTCAATTTGTTTGGCGGGTATAAAACAAAAAAAACAGACGAAAAGAACCTGAATGAAGTAAGAGAGAGAGAAAGAGAGAGAAATTCAGACCTAATTCAGAACCAGAAATTTCAATTCAGACAATTTTCCAATTTGATCGGAGTAGTTCATCAGATCATTAGTTTCAGAACTTTCTGCAAACGGTTCAGGCAGTTTCTTACATCAGGCACTCTCTCTTTCCAAAGTGTACATTCTTCTTCTGTAAAGATCAGAACTTCATAACATAAAAAAAAAAAAATGCACAGTCGGATTCCTGGAATGGAAGGTACAAATACAGATCCACCATCAATAGATTGGAACAACAACACTGGAGTTGGAGTAGTAGTATCGGAAACTGGCCTTGAAGGTTCGTGGCCCCTTTTTGCAAAAAAAATTTTAAAAAAAAATGAAACTTTAGGTGATCTCAGTTTAGGGTTTGTTATAGAAATGTCAAATTTGATTAAAATTTGTGAAAGTAATGATGGGTTTTGTTATTTCCTTGTAGAATCTATGTGGCAGTTAGGATTAGGGGGAGGAGGGAGTAGGAATACTACTTCTGGTTCTTCTTATCCAGAGAGACTTGGTGAACCAAATTGTGTTTATTACATGAGGACTGGTTCCTGTGGTTACGGTATTAGATGTCGATTTAATCATCCCCGCGATCGTACTTTGGTAATTCCTCGATTGATCCTATCGTAATTTGTTTATTTTCAACTGGGACAGTATATCATACTTATCTACTTGTTTGGATTCATTTCAGTTTAGAAATTTTGTAATGTACTTGAGTTTTTATCAGTTTACACTGTGTTCAGCGAATCTAATTGAAGTTTGAATGGATGGATGAGAAATGTTATTTAGGCTTTGGGAGCTGTAAGACAAGGAGAAGGGGATTATCCAGAGAGGGAAGGGGAACCTGTATGCCAGGTACCCTATTGTATGACCTTGAGTTGATAAAGAAAGTTTTGTGGTTTTATTAATGGTCTTTTTGGATTTTCAGTATTTTATGAAGACTGGGACTTGCAAATTTGGTTCTTCTTGCAAGTTCAATCATCCAAAATTTGAAGGTGGAACGGGCAATGCTGTGTTACTAAATTATTATGGATACCCACTTCGGCCGGTGAGAACTCCTTTCTTTAGTGAACTTACTTGATCTACATTCTCACTTTGTTAGATTCTTTTTTAATGATGGGATGCATGTGGCAATGTTGTTATGACAGGGAGAGAAAGAGTGTTCCTACTATATAAAGACGGGGCAATGCAAATTTGGTGAAACCTGTAAATTCCATCATCCACAACCATCAAGTCCGACAGTACCTGCACCAGCACCTGAATTTTATCAAGCAGTTCAGTCTTCTCTAGTTCCTTCTACCCAGCAATTTGGAGGAGTGCCCGCCAGCTGGCAAGTTGGTAGGCCCCCGTTGATGCCTAGTTCATTTGTTCAAGGGACTTATGGGTCAGTGTTGGTATCTGGAGGAATGGTTCCCATTTCAGGCTGGAGTCCTTATCCGGTATGTGCACAAATGCCTCTTGCTGGCTGATTACTAGGGCTTGAACCCATCACTATAGATATTGAAATTTCTATCTTACTTGATTCAGGGATCTGTAAGCCAAGTTGCATCTCCAAGTAATCAGCCCACTTTTGGAGCTGGATCACCTTATGGGGTAACACGGCTATCTCCCTCTGCACCTGCATATACAGGAGCTCCACCCTTACCCATGTCTGCTGCAATTTCTAGCAGTGGCGAGAAGGAAACTGTTTACCCTGATAGACCTGGCCTACCTGAGTGTCGATACTACATGAGAACGGGGGATTGTAAATATGGTTCCATGTGTAGATACCATCATCCTCCCGAATTAATAGCTCCAAATACAATGGTCCTCAGTCCTATGGGTCTTCCTCTTCGTCCGGTAAGAATCTCATTACTTAAGATTTACTAAAGCCCATACTTTGCCGTAATTGATTTTACTAATTGGAGATGCAAGATACACTGTTGATTGCCCAAAATTTAATATGAGTTATCCTACCATGGATATTGGAGTCAATCTTCTTTGTAATACTATGACTTTGTTCTCAAATGTTGCCTCGAGGGTGTGCAAATGCCACACCTGCTAACGTGTATGAGAACAGATAATAAACTGAAAGTGCTATAATGGCTGTCCATAAAGCTGTAGTGTTCTTGCTTCTTGTGTCCTATGATTTCTTTGTACATTTTCTTACAATCATGTAAACTATAATGACCATAGTGAAGTGTCTTCCGGAAGTGTGTTATTATTTTATTCTCTAGTTCCTAGGTCAGGTGTAACCTGTTACTGCCACCATGCAAAGACGGGCACGTCAAAAGAAATCTCATCCATGGGATGGTTAACGTACTTATTAGTATTACTTTGGACATTAATGATAGACACATAAGAACTTTCCTGATCTACTCAATAGACATATCGGTTATTTCGTATTGCTATAGCCTTACAATGGTATGCATGTAGCAAAATTTAAATCTAAATCACTAGCACTATATCTTTCTCTTGAAACATTTCTATGCTGATATGGACTGTTTGGAATTTAGTATGGCTGGTATCTTGATGTGTTGCGTCTCATATCTACTTATTCAATGAACAGGGAGCTCCACCTTGCACTTTCTTCGCTCAATATGGAGTTTGCAAGTTCGGTCCGACATGCAAATACGACCATCCAATGGGGACCCTCAGTTACAGTCCATCTGCATCTTCTCTTACTGATATGCCAGTCGCCCCGTACCCTGTTGGTTCGTCTCCAACTACGCTGGCACCATCTTCATCGTCTTCAGAGTTACGGCCGGATTTGATTACCGGATCCAGCAAGGAATCGTTTATAACAAGAGTACCATCCTCAGAGAACGCATCCAGTGGTTCAGTAGGTTCTATTTTCTCAAAGAGTAGTATTGTGCCTCATTCAAGTCTACCGTTGGCTGGTCAGAGTTCTGCCCCTTCAACTGGTAGCAGCGCAGGTCATGATGGTGAGATCGCTGGCTCTAGTTGATCAATAATGCCCGAAAACCATCATGTTTTTTTGTAGATCACCATGTATTTTTGTACTCATCTCTCAGATAAGCACTTCGATCATACTCCAGCTTCAATATTCTGATTCAGGTCCATCCGCTCAACTCTTCCTGTTCATATATCTTTTTGTATTCCTCACTCTTTCAATTTCGAATAAGTTATAACCGGTCCTCCAATGGTATGACAACCCCTTTATTGTCTTTCCCTTCCGCTTTCTTAATAACCTTGATAGAACATCACTTTCACTAGGTGAAATCTCATCACTTCCATCTTTTAAATCAGCCAGATCTATCAAGTTAAGGTCCATTCGGAACGAAAAGGATCAGTCAGTCCCATGAAGTTCTCTTTCTTTTTCTCTTTTTTAACTTATAAACAGGCTGGTCCTTCCTCTCTTCTTCGTCTTTTTCACTTATGGGAACAGGTACGTTTATAATCTCAACTGGAAAGAGATTTGGTGCTCTTCTCTTCTCTTCCCCTTTTGTACTAGGGGTTTGTTGTGAAAAAAGAAATGAAAAGTATATTTATGTTCAGATACCCCCAAAGCAAAGCTCAAATTAAGGGGGAATCTCACTGCTCCTCCCCCTGGAGAGATCAGAAACAATGTTATATAGTAAAGTTGAATTGCTGGATAATTATTCATACTTTGTTATTGAAACACGAAAACAGAGAATCCCCCTTAACTTCGTATATGTTTACACCTCAATTTATTCATGTACTTCCATTGATCGATCTTTTTGTTCCTACTTCAATTACTTTTCTTCATATATGTAGTATTTCAGTATCAATACGTTATTACTTTCTAAGTTGTATGACTAGTGGTATGACTGTACCGAGTTGATGAAAATGTGGAAAGAAGATTTAGACAGTAATTGAAGCGATCTAGACAAGAAATGAACCGAGCCCAAACTTGGGACAGGAAAGATGAGCAGTGCCAACTTGTTACAGTGGTTTCCCTCCTCCTATAGTCCCATGTACACAAAACAGGTAATAACCCGTTCCTCCAGCATGGTCTGCTAAATCAAGCTATCTTTACTTGAATCTCCTAGATTACCATGTAGCACGTTTTGTAATTTCAAAGATCTCTTGGATTAAACCTGTCACTGTGAATCAGAATCTGCTCCCAAAAAGTGGTATGATTCAATATCCGTCTGGTGGCTCAAAATTTGTCTAGTAGCCTAAAATATATCATGCGACCTTAATTTATCTCGCGACCAAAATACTGCAACACAAAAATTTGCCTAGTTATCGAAAATTTGTGGGAGCCCCTAAAACTGGCCGCTATGAGTCTGTGACCCAAAATCTGCATAATTGTTGTCATTGTGAGTCTTGTGACTCAAAACCCACCCCATGACCTATAATTACTCGGTGCCCCAAAATCTGCATCATGACTTGGGAATTAGCCACTATGACCCAAATTTTGTTAAGTGATCCAAAAATGGCATTCTGACTACGTAATTAAATTCTCCTATAGACCTAGTTTTTTGTTTTTTAAATAAAGAGAAATTTTATTGATATCAGGAAGTTGCATAATTTTTGTCCTGGCAACTAAAGTAGTAATCCAAGGAGGTATACATTATGCAATTCTTCAGAACTAAATCTGTCTTTCCTGTAACGTTTTTCTATAGAATCAGCTATATTATTACCATCTACTGGGATATTGAGTAAAATAAAAATTACTTGGGGGATATTGAGTAAAACAAAACAAAGTCATTTTGAAGTAAAATGAAAAACCCCTTATCCATATATTTTTTGTGATGGCTAAACTGTCATAATACCTTTAATTAATTTTTTAATTTCTTTTTTAAAACGGTCCGCAAGTTATAACCCCAAAGGTGTCACTATCCATCCACAAAAAAACCATCAAAACAAAAGTAACACAAAAACCCCATCAAAATAAAGGTAACACAAAAACCCCAAATTTTATGATGAAACCAAAATTGGTTTCATCATAAAATTTGATGAAAAATCATAGAATTTGATGAAACCAATTTTGAAATTTGGGTTGTTGTATCAATTTTTAAATATTTGGGTTTTTTATATTAATTTTATTTAAGATAGAGTTTTAATGGATTCCAACATTTGAATGAGATTTTTGTACCACAAGTTTGGTCACCTTGGGTTTTTATGACTAGTTTTGTTTTCTAAAATTAATTTTTATTAATTAAATGTATTTCCTAAAAAATGGTTAAACAAAGCTTTTGAAAAGGGTAACTTGGAATAGGGTAACAAAGCTTTTATTTAATTTTTAGTTAATTTTTATTTACTTTTTTTTTTGTAATTTTTTTTATGGTGTTTTCAAAAAAAAAAACTTTAAGAAAATTTAAAGTTTAAAATTTTATCAAAAATAAAAATAAAATAAATAAATTCATAATGTTTGAAAAGGGTAACTTGGAATTTTTATATTTTTAAGACACTCGTTAGTAGGATAATTAGGATGAGAAAAATGTAATCTGCATATCCGAAAGAATTAAATTTTCCTAATAAGAGTGGTATGTCTCTAACATGTCTTCTATTTTCCCAACGAACAATTGAGTGTTTTCTGTAATTGATTTGACCACCCCCCGCGCCAGCTCTGCTTCCTTTATAGCCAAACATTCACCTGCCTCTGCATCTAGTGCTTGAATTCTGAAGCGTCCTTTTACTTCATTGCAGTCACTTGTAGAATTGTGTAAGATCAAACCAATACTCAAATTAGTATTCTCAAAACAAAAGGAACCACTACATTTATTTTGCTAACTCCTGATCCTGGTGCACTCCAATGACTTGCAGTGATATGAGTAGAGTGATTTGTTAAATTTAAACTAGAATTATTTTAAATAAAGTTGTGCAGATGATGACTGATCCTTCTTCCTGTACTAATGGGATTGACAGTTTTGTTTTAGAATATGGATTCACATCTTTCCTTAAAATTTACCCAGCAACCTTTCATCATTGTGATTCTCCACTTTTCAATATCATCAGGACCCTTGTTCATGTTGTTGCACGACAAAGAAGTGAGCCGTTCTTCAATTGTCCCACATTTATTGTTGCAAAACAATTAATAAAAAATTAATTTTTAAAGTTTTTAAGAAAAATAATAATTTTTTGTTTTTTTTTGTGAATGTAACTTTTTAGTCCCACATCGGGGAGTTTCTCTTTTTAAGTTGTATTATTCCATTATATAAACAAATTCTCTACTTTTGTAAAATCTATGGGAAAGTGGTTTCTCTATATTTTAGAGGGACCTCCAAGGGAAAATATTTTTATATTGTTTTCTTAAGCGTTCGCATTTTTCCTTACGGTTTTGTTTCGGAGTTTTTCGGAGTTACCAAGCTCAAGTTGAGCATCTACTACATATGCTAGTAGTAGGTGTAGTAGGGTGTTTTATCCTGGAGATATCCCTCCTGTGAGGGCTATAGCATCACTCTTGCGTGTAGTCGGGCGCTAATGTCTTAAGTACAACGTGTTGAACACGTGACTCACTCTGTTTTTCCAAAGTTTTTCCTTGTTGCTGTTGCGGAGATCTGGGGAGCTTGTCGTTTCGTCAAATCGATCACTTCCATTATAAAGGAGCTAAGTATCAATAACTTTTGCTTATTTGATTTTTCCTTGTTTTTGATTATTGCACCCAACAATCTTAAGACATTAGAATTTGTAATAATCGAAAATGATTGGTTGGTTTGTGAATCATGGATGATAATTGTGGAGTGAAAAACAAAAACGAATTTTTGGTCAGCTGTAGAATTTCGAGTTTATCTCTTAACCTAGAAGGAATTTCGATGAACCCTTTTGAACTAATGTAGTATACATCCTGATAGTTACCCACATAAAATTTCAGAATTTTTGGAGTTGTAAAAGTATTTTTTTGATATTTTACAAAACTGAGAAACGTTCCTGAAAAATTCTGACGAGCAGAAATTTGTTGTTGGCTAAATTAGTTTTTTTGGGGTAACCATTAGTTTTTTGAAATGGTGATTCAAACGAAGTTTGTAGATCTAGATGTTATCTTCAAAACTCATATTTTACTTTCCGATTCAGAATTTTGGTTTGTGAATAAAGGTGTCATCTGCAAGGGACATGGCTAATAGGCGCATGTGGCTGAAAATAAATCTTTCAAAGCTGGCAAAGGTGAGAAAATCGGAAGCAACTCTAAGCGTAGTCTTCATAAGAAAGGTATGTTTCGTAAACCTGAATCTAACATTACTTTAATTAAGGGTGATTTTTATGTTTGTAAATTCCTGGCCATACGGCAGTAAATTGTAGACAACGTAAAAACCTTAATAAGTAGAAGTTAATGCTAATTTAGTTGAAACAAACTAGAACGAGTTCAATGGCATGATGTCGTAAGTTATTTTAATAACCAATGTGGGAGTTTGGTAGGTGGACTCTGGAGCCACCAAGCATGTTTGTAGAAACAGATACCTGTTCACCTCCTATCATAGGATAGGGGATGTCGAGAAACTCTATATGAGTAACTCATCTGCAACAGAGGTTGCATAAAAGGGGAAGGTCGAGCAGAAGATCATATCTGTAAATATTCTCACATTGAATGTAGTTTTCATGTTCCAGGCATATGCAAGAATCTTGTTTCTTGTTCTGTTGTAGATGGTAAAAGATTTAAGATTTTAATTGAATCTGGAAAACTTGTTGTAACTAGGCAGTGATTTTTTAGGCAAGAGTTATAGGACTTTGGGCCTGTATAAGCTTAACGGAAAAACTGATGAAGTGAACATAGTTGATTCTTGTGCTTTCTTTGTGTGATTGAATGTTTTGCATGGTAGACTTGGAACCGTAAACTTATATGTTAATGCTTAAACTGGCTAGCATAGGCTACGTACCGAAATTTAGTTTGGATTTTGAACACAAAAGTGAAATTTGTGTAGAATCAAAATATGCTATAAAATCTTTTAGCACAAATGTTCAGAGTAATTCTAAGCCCTTAGAATTAATTCAGTTAGGCCTAGTTGACATGAGTTCAACCCAAAACCACTATGGTAAAAGATGGTTTATAACTTTCGTAGATGATTGTACGAGGTACTATCTTGTATACTTGCTTAGGGATAAGGATGATTCCTTAGAAGCCTTAAGATGTATAAACTTGAAGTTGAAAACCAATTATAAGCCTTGAACATAACAACCGTATTCTTAAGGAGATGATAATTGCCATGTTGATTAGTTCAGGATTACCTGCGGACTTGTGGGGGGAGGCAGTCCTCTTAACTAGTATATCCTGAATAGAGTGCCCTTATAAGGATCAGATGAAACTCCATATTTTAAAGATCAAATGAAACTCCATATGATTTATGGAAAGGTAGATGACCTTCTTATGAGTGCGTCAAAGTGTGGGGGTGTTTTACTAAGATTATCATTCCTCTTCCTAAAAGAACTAGATAGAAACCAAAAATGTTGATTGTGTCTTCATATAGGGTATGCTGAGTATACTTCTACATATAGATTTTTGGTTGTGTGTTCTGATTTTTCAAACTTTGGTGTGATTTTTCTGACTCTGTTGTGAATATTATTACAGAATCTAGGGATGCTGAGTTCTTTGAACATGTTTATTCTTAAACCTGTACCTCATTAGAGATGTGTTGTTGATCCCCTAGATTTATTTTCAAATAGTCATAACTTATCTTAAAGGAAGATGAAATTAAGGTTGAGCCTAAGAGAAGTAAAACAATTAGACTTGAGAATTTTTATGAAGCCGAATTCATAACATGCCTAGCTTAGTCTGATCCCCAGACTTGTAAAGAAGCCTTGACATCTGCTGAAACCCCATTCTGGTAAGAAACTTCATTTAGTGAAATGGACTCAGTCCGTCGGAACCAGACTTGGGAGCTTGCTAGTTACCTCCAGGGAGTAAGACCATGGGATGTAAATGAGTCTTTAAGAGGAAACGTTAGGTATATGGAACTATGGAAAAATATGAGGCTAGGTTGGTAGCTAAAGGCTATAAATAAAAAGAAGGTGTGGATTTCCTTGATTCTTATTCACCTGTGACGAGAATTACTTCTGTTGAGATGCTAATTGCTATTGCTGCTATAAACAACTTAGAGATACATCGGATGAATGTTAAGACAACTTTTCTAAAACCGTGAATTAGATAAATAAATTTATATAGACCAACTTAAGGACTTTGTAATGAAAGGTTGTGAAGACAAAGTTTGTAAGTTGAACAAATCTTTGTATGGTTTTCAAATAAGCACGTAAACAGTGACATGGAAAATTTGATCATGTGATAATGAGTAGTGGATTTAAGTTAATGAATCTGACAAGTATATTTACAAGTAACTTGTTAAGGATGCCTGTGTGATTGTATGCTTGTATGTTGATGATATGCTTATACTTGATCCAAACATAGATGTGATTAATTCCACTAAAAACATGCGCTGAATGAGAACGTTGACTTGAAATACTTAGGCCCTGTTGATGTAATCTTAGGGATGAGGATTAGAAGATAATCTAACATTTAGTCATTCTCATTATGTTGAATTTGTGCTTAAGAGATACAATCAGTCTGATTGTAAGCATGCTTGTACTCCGTACGATTCTTCTTGTAGACTCAAGAAAAGTAAGGATAATGGAGTATCTTAACTTGAATACTCAAAAGTTATAGGATGTCTGATGAATTTAATGAACTGTAAGAGTCCAGACGTTTCCTATATTGTGAGTAAGTTAAGTAAATATAATTGTAGTCTAGAGCAAGAGCATTCAGATGCACTGAGTAGAGTATTATGGTACCTAAAATACTTTATGACCTTTTGTTTGATTTATGAAAGGTTTCTTGCTGTCCTTGAGGGACTTGGTGATGCGAACTAGATAGTTGACTCAGAGGAGTCTAAGTCTACGAGTGGATATGTTTTTACTCTAGCAGGAGGGTTTGTTTTTGGAAGATTTCCAAACAGACATATATTGCTCAATTCATTATGGAATCTGAGAGTATTGCGTGAGATAAAGCACGAGAGGGGGCCGAGTTCCTAAGATGCTTTTTAGAAGACATTCCTCTCTGGCATAGGCCTGTGCCAGCTATATCTATACATTGTGTTAACCAAGCTATAATAGCTAAAGCTAAAAATAACGAATCTCAATCGGCGTTATTTCCATTGATTGGATAAAGTCCAAGGAGAATATCGCGCAACCTTTGACGAAAGGTTTATCCAAAGAGATAGTTAGAAATGCATCGAGGGGGATGGGGCTTAAGCTCATAAATTAAACTTGCCATGAAGGATACTCAACCTTGCTGACTGGAGATCCCAAGATCAAGGTTTCGAATGAGACAACTAATTTGTGGTGGGTAAAGGTAAACACTATAAGAGAATTTATTCTCTGTCCCTTCCATATGGTGTAGACGTGATAGTGTGACTGCATGTGAAGGATGACTTTTAAGAAGTCTTAATGGGTTCTATAGTTTCAATTTAAGATTGAAGTGGGGTGTAGCAGTAACACTCCTTATGGAAACTTACTTATCTGAATGAGGAAGTGGGGATGCTTCCTATGAGAATATGAGCTTTGATTCTCTAGAGCATTCTGAGAAACAGGATATGTCCAGGTCCAAATTGGAAAAACGGCACGAGCTTGGCAGCAACCTTGGGGATATCATATGTGGTTGTTATCGTGAATTACATCAAATGCTAGCAGTTCAAGACATCGCGTTCACTGTTTCTAGCAAGTGGTTCCGGTAATATCTCACTAAGCAAAGGTTCAAGACCTCATGGACACCTCTGCCTAAAATGGTATTTCCTGCGTTTTTTATGTGATTTTCGTTTTCATGGTTTTGGTATTACTGGAACTTAGGACCTAAGGGTCAATAAGGATTCATTATTTCATGTTTTTTACTTCGGTGAAAGAAACCTTTAGTATCACCTGTGAGAAACTAAATATGAAAGCTCCCTATACTATTATGATTTATACAATCCATAGTATGACTCTAGGGTCAACACACTTTTGTGTTAGGGAGAGGACGTAGAAATGACTAGTATGATATCAACACACGGACGGTCTGTATGTCTGTTCGGCCAGGCAGGATCGTGGGGATTAGAGTGTTGATTTACCAAGATCTATCTGTGTTTTTCATGTTTTACAGATGTTTTCATTCATGTGGGGGATTGTTGGAAAAAAATTAATAAAAAATTAATTTTTAAAGTTTTTAAGAAAAATAATAACTTATTGTTTTCTTGTGTGAATGAAACTTTTTAGTCCCACATCGGGGAGTTCCTCTTTTTAAGTTGTATTATTTCATTATATAAACAAATTCTCTACTTTTGTAAAATCTATGGGAAAGGGGTTTCTCTATATTTTAGAGGGACCCCCAAAGGAAAATATTTTTATATTATTTTCTTAAGCGTTCGCGTTTTTCCTTAAGGTTTTGTTTCGGAGTTTTTCGGAGTTTCCAAGCTCAAGTTGAGCATCTACTTCATATACTAGTAGTAGGTGTAGTAGGGTGTTTTATCCTGGAGATATCCCTCCTGTGAGGGCTATAGCATCACTCTTGAGTGTAGCCGGGCGCTAATGTCTTAAGGACAGCGTGTTGAACACATGACTCACTCTGTTTTTCCAAAGTTTTGCCTTGTTGCTGTTGCGGAGATCTGGGGAGCTCGTCGTTTCGTCAAATCGATCACTTCCATTATAAAGGAGCTAAGTATAACTAACTTTTGCTTATTTGATTTTTCCTTATTTTTGATTATGGCACCCAACATTCATTTCTGACTGCATCAATATATATATTGATATTAATATAACCAAGTAGCTCTTTCCTTGTCACAATCAATGAACAGATGATATAGAGATTTTTCGCGAAAATGCTACTCTTCCCCCACCCATTTCCACCAACCATTTCCACCATGAGGTGTCATGCAGATAGTGGTATGATGCCACACAAAAGGGCCCTTCTAATCCCAATCCAAGGGATCAAGGGCTAAGATCAATGTCACCTAATGGTGGAAGGGAGTGGGGGAAGAGAGGGGGGAGATGTAGCAGCTTCGAGATTTTTCATGCTTCCCACTGATATTGCATTAATATATCTTTTGCAAAGCTACAATCCACCTTTTAGTAGACCTAGTTATTTCGCAAAGAAAAATTATCCCTTTTGAGTCAGCATTTGCTTTGAGACCCTAAATTTCTCAAGTGACCCCAAAATTTTCCTACCCAGAATCTGTATTGTTGCCCAAAATCTATCGGGATCCAAAGTTTCCTTCAAAACTCTCATTAGTCATGACCCAAATTATGCACCGACCCTAAATTATCCAATGTTACCCAAGATACGTAAACTTACTAAGTTTGCAAAATATCTCAGTGACTTTATATCTGCTTCTAGACCTGAAAATGGCTTGGTGCCCAAAATTGATCTTACGATCCAAAATTTACCTCGTGGACCATAACTTATGTCCCATCACCAAATCTGCATTTTTAATCTAAATTTTATCCGATCATTTAAAATATTTCATTGTGAATCAAAATTTGCAAGGTGACCAAATTTACATACGACACTAAACCCATTGTAGAACCCAATGTTAGTTAGATAGTCCAAAAGTTGTTTCATGACCTATAGTTTTCCATGGGACGTAATGTTTTCCACGGGGCTCAAAATCTGAATTGAAAATACGAGGGTACCATAATACACCACCACTTTTTTTTAGGCAATCTGTATGGACAAACTCAATAAAACTTCGAGAGATAAACTCAATCAAGGAATAGTATGTAGAGTTATGTCTCTCTCACTTGCGATTAGAACGTTTACAGAAACAAGTCCGTGAACCTAATCACAAAGAGATTACTTGGACGGTACCAAATACCAATGTCCAAGAATCAATCAAGTCGTATCCAACAAACTAGGTCGGATATCTCTACTATGATTGATCAACGTACAACCTGTGATATTTAAATTATAAAGATAAGTAATATAATGCGGAAAAAGAAATAACACAGACACCAGAAGTTTTGTTAACGGGGAAACCGCAAATGCATAAAAACCCCTGGACCTAGTCTAGATTGAACACCAAACTGTATTAAGTCGATACAGACACTAGCCTACTACCAATTAACTTCGGGATGAAATGTAGGTTATCCCTAAAAGGTATCCCACCGATTAAGGTACATTCGCGCTCCTTACGCCTCTTGAATCCCAGCAGGACTCTGGGCAATTGATTCCCTTAGATCATGTCACACCAACTAAGAGTTGCTTCAACTCAATTGAAGACTTTAAACCAAGTCTGCTCCCACAGATTAAGCCTATATAATTGATTTCCTGATTACGATCGAAACATATGATTTAAATCAAACATAAGATATTAACTCTGAGTCACAAACATGTGAAAAATTAAGTCTAGTGTTTATAGAGAATTAATCAAATGCTAATTATATCGAAGAAATAATTTAAACACACTTGAAAATATAATCGACATGATTAATAGATGTACGAATACAAATACATAGTTGTTCATGAGTCGGTTCAGTCACAGTACCCATACCGGTTTAGAAACTTATAACCAAAACCAAGTTCCAGAGTTCACATAACTTTTTAGGTTTACGTACCAGTTTGCAGACTTTCCACCAAACCTAAGTTCCGGAGTTCATAGAACTTTTAAGGTTTGCGTACCGGTTTGGAAACTCAAAGACTGTCGCCGGTTCTGGAGTTCACAGAACTAAATCGGTTTGCGTACCGGTTTGGAAACGTTACCGAGTTCAGGAATGCATAACTGTTTTATCTTGCGTACCGGTTTGGATACTCACCCTAGGTTCTGTAACCACAGTTCAAGAGTGGTTGCATTCGAATATGCATAACGATCCGGTTTACGAGTCACACAGATTTTTATATGATATACATAAGAATATGTTTACCACTAATCCGTAAGTCGATATGTATATAGCTACTCCGCTACTTGTGCCAATACATGTAATTCGGGTTCAGACTTATAACAATTTTTTCAGTAAAACTGATACCACTGTCTTGTATCTGAATCAATAGTAGTTCTATATTTCTCTAAATCGATTTGAAACATTCTTGAATAACATCAATGACACATATCACTGTTCCATGCTATTTCCGAATGATAAACTTGAATCACGATTTTGATTCCGAACAATAAATTTTCTTTAACCGAAATTCATCAAGTATGAACAAATGTTCATTAAGCTTAGTCATTATATTTCGAGAAATTATCAAGATAAACTTGACTCGAAATTCTTGCCTATGCATACTAGTCTAATTAGTTATAGGACATCGTCTCAAATGATAGAAAGTGAATATAACTTGAGATATAGGTGGTTCAGTCTTCACTTACCTTTTGTTGATGAAGTTCTCCAAAAGCTTCAGTCGATCCTCGCTTTCAAACGGTAGAACGCAATGATAACTGTTGTGATCCTCTTTTTCTCAACTACGTTTTTATCCTAGTCCGAGACTTAACTAATTATAGACTAGAAATCAAGATATAGTTTTGACAACTAAATTTGACAACAAGCTTGAGATAGCAACACTTGTGAGTTCAACCGAGCAATGCTCAATTTTAGTGACAAAACTATTAATACATATGGATAAAAAATAAAGCTTCGACAACTTCTTGAATCCAACATGTCTTGATTTCCTTGACATCTTCAACTCCTTGAACTCTTTGTAAATTCAAGTTGCAATGATTCTGAACATGTTCAAATCAACATCGTTTTTGGTGAAGAACCGATTCCATAACAATAACAACTTTTGAAAACAAATATTCTCAACCGTCGTTATACAGAAACATAGTATTATTCCTTTCTCCAAAGTTCAGTTGTATCTCAACTCTGAAGTAATACTACGGTGATATGTCTTCCCCCTTAATCAATACTTACATCTTTTGCATAATAGGTGAAACCTATAGATTATTGATTCATTCCCCCTTACATAATGATCCATAAACCATTTGTATGTAGTATGAAACTACTAAATAATTCTCCCCCTTTTTGTCAATAAAATTAACAAAGGTATGAAAATCGCGGGATCATAATGAAAACAATCAAAAGATATGTCAAGTCTTAAGGAAGTTTTAAGATTCTACATTTGTTAGAGCATTGCTCGGTCGAACTCGCGAGCGTTGCTATCTCAAGCTTGTTGTCAAGTTTAGTTGCCAAAACTATAAGTCTTGATTTCTAGTCTACTTATAGCTAAGTCTCGGACTAGGATATAAAGTGTAGTTGATCTCTAGACTCCACGGTGTTCATCATGCAAAGACGAAGAACTACTCAAGGAACTGGTGGATGTTCATCGACAAAAAGGTATGTGGAGACTTGAACTTATCTATCACTCAAAAGTCTATCTACTCTATCTCCTATCTTGAGACAAAAGTTGTATTGCTATATAGATTTCGATTATACACATTTGCTATTTCGAGCCGAGTTTATCTCGCTTATCTATTTCTCGAAATATGTGTTGGTAAGCTTTCTCTTTGGCCAAGTTCATCTTTACAAGTGACGAAAGTCATGTTGATTATTTCAATATCTTAAAAATTGCTTTGATGAAGAATAGTGTGTGAATAACCTCTATTTAACATCCTCTAAGAATGTTTCAATGATTGAAATAAAGAGTTTAGAACATGTAACCATGTTTGGATATAAGCATATAATGTTGCGCGCATTAGTGTATAAGTCCAAAACCGGGAACCAAATGTATGCATACTTGTGTGTGTACTAAATAGTTGATGGAGACTGGGTAAGTATGCGTACTCGTACGCATACTGGCAGAAGTTCACGACCGTGAATTTCTGCTAAGTTTGGAAATCAAAACCAACTCAATCCGGTTACCTAAGTATGCATACCCGTACGCATACTGGCGGAAAGTTCACGTCCGTGAATTTCTGCTGAGTTTGGAAACCAAAACAAACGCAAATCCGGTTTTTTAAGTACGCATACCCGTACGCATACTTAAGTGTATTACTTTCTAAAATTGGTTTGTTCATGAATTATAACTTTTATATATTAAGGAATGCAATTTGCAAACCGTGGCTATAATGTTCATGAATCGATTCGAGTGAATCAAAACCGATTTTGCTTCGATTGTGTCTTGTATACTTCTATAAGATCTAAGCAATTGAACAACTCTTGAACTAGTTCATTTGAGTCATTTGGACTAGTTATGGTGAAGATGAATAAGGTTGATATGAAAGTGCTCATATGGCTAACCATTTGGTTAACTACCGTTGAACCAACTAAGTGTACACGTTTAGGTACGATTACTCAAACCTAAATGAAGTAACATTTCATTTGTGTATAACAAGCTAAGTTCGATCTAACGGTTGAAAGATATTAGCTTGAATCTAATTAGGTTTTCATCTAACGGTGAATATTGAATGCTTTGTTACCAAGGTAACTTAGATTGCAAACCCTGGTTTGGAGACTATATAAAGGAGAACTCTAGCAACTGGGAATCCTAATCCCCACAACTCTTGTGTGATATTAGTTGTATAAGCTAGAGTCGATTCTCCTTTAACCTTAGGTTTCTACCGAGACCCTGTAGGTTAATGACTTAAAGACTTCATTGGGATTGTGAAGCCAGACCCAACTATTTTCTCTGTAGTTGCGTGATCTGATCTTGCTGTTTCTATCGTGATTGAGTGCAATCGTAAGATTGGCTTGAGATTAATTTCTCCGATAGGCAAGATAGAAAAGTAGTCACATACATCTTTGTCTCATCGTTTGTGATTCCGCAATATCTTGTTTCGCTAGTCGATTAAGATTATTGTGAGGTGATTGATAATTCTAGGCTGTTCTTCGGGAATATAAGCCCGGGTTATCGATTGGTTCCTGTTCACCTTGATTTATCAATAAACGGAACAAAACTCGTAGGTATTTATGTGGGAGACAGATTTATCTATTCTTGTAGACTTTTCTGTGTGAGACATATTTGTTTATTAAAGTCTTCGACTTTGGGTCGTAGCAACTCTTAGTTGTGGGTGAGATCAGCTAAGGGAATCAAGTGTGTATTATCCTGCTAGGATCAGAGACGTAAGGAGCGCAACTATACCTTGAATCAGTGTGTGATTGATTAGGGTTCAACTACAGTCCAGACCGAAGTTAGTTTATAGTAGGCTAGTGTCTGTAGCAGCTTAATACAGTATGGTGTTCAATCTGGACTAGGTACCGGGGTTTTTCTTCATTTGCGGTTTCCTCGTTAACAAAACTTCTGGTGTCTGTGTTATTTCTTTTCCGCATTATATTTTGTTATATAATTGAAATATCACAGGTTGTGTGTTTGTATCGATCAATTGGTAAATCCAACCTTTGGTTGTTGATTGAAATTGATTGATCCTTAAACATTGGTCTTTGGTTCCGTTCAAGTTTATTTCTCTTGTATTCAATCAAACTCGCAGATTTCTATTTGTTTGAGTTGGGATTGAATCGAAAAATTGAGATATAACTCTTTGATATACTTTTTATTAAGATTGAGTCTGGCTGTCTAGTTGATTCTCTTAAAAGTATATTGGAGTTAGTCCATACAGATTGCTAAGCGAAATATTGGGTGAGGTTGTTAGACCCCCGCTTTTTCAACATTATAACATAGTTAAAATGTAACTCCTCATATCAACTTTTTTTAGATGATATCACAAAGTAATAAATACTTAACGCTCATCTACGAGATTAAAAAGATACAAGCATCCCCTTTCAAATTCCACCGCCACACTCCCCACAAAGATATTGCAATTAAGCACAAGTTAATTTAAGAACTCTCCCCCATTTGATGTCATTCCCAATAGAACAACATGAGTGACCTTGCTTTATAAAAACAAGGATTTTGTGTGACATTAACAAATCACATGGATTTGTATCCGCAAGTCGACTTAAAATAATATCTATGCCAGTTACGGAAAAAAAAGATGATTTTAATCGATATGACTCAACATAAGAAAATCTTACGGAGTGTGTGAAGTAGTAAAAATACAGAAGTGTGATCACGAGTAGATTAATACTGCGGAAAAAAAAAACTCAAAGAGTTTGTTCTATTTTCCGTTTATAAAAAACATAATAGATTTAACTTCTGAGCATATATGAAATATTAGTTCGATGCACGAAAACGTAAAGGCACATATATTTCATAAGACTTTTGCAATATATAAACAATAATGGTCAAATACTGCAAGTACTGCCATCATCTTATCTAAGAAACAAACTTGTAAAGAACATACATGTTGATTTGCTCTTAGAAGGAAGAATCAATCTTTTCCGCTAGGATTTACACCAAGATTGGCTACCAAAAGCGTATACAAATATTTCCTTGAAAAAGAAGAAGATGCACATATATATAAATATATAACTCATTAAGAATCGTGCATCATATGTTCACATATAAACCAAGGAGGTCGTGAACATTCAAGCAATAATCGAGTTCAATAACACTCAAGACTTAAACAATGAATCATGATCAAAAGAGACTTAATGATCAAAGTTGTCTTAGAAGTGTTATAGAGTGTTTTTCTAATGCCAAACATATTATAGAAATCATTTGTATGCATCTGAAAAATATTTGGCAGGAACCCGACCCTAAGTTACTAAAGAAAGACCTAAAAGATAGTTCGTGAATATTGGTCTTCATGGTACACGTACCTGTATGTGTACCCTCCTGTAGACGTCGATATTCGATAAGCTTGTTTTTCCCATAACTTTTTCGTCAGAACTTGGAATGACCTCATTATTTTTGTATTCTCTTTGTAATTAAATTATATTCAATATGGTGATGATAAATACCTAATTTTAATGAGTTAAGCTTGGTCCTTGGCCCGTCTCTTGATTTTGAGCATCTTTGCTCCTTTTCGTCACACTTCTTCCACTTCTCTTCGACTTGGGCACTTGGATACTTGCAATACTTTTCTTCTTAGATATTTTTAGAACTTTGTAGATCATTTTAACCTAATAGATACAAATAAGATAAAAAAAGAGTAATAACAAGAATACATGCAAGAATAATAGTCAACATGATATGTGCGCCTAATTCTTTTGCTTTCCTCACCGTATTCATAATACGGAATTTCTTGGTAAGGATTCACTTTCAACACAATCAAGTTGTGTTGGGGTGAACAATGTCTTGCTCACACAGGTAGTTGAAACAAATTTTTCCGCATCTATGGATTTTTTAGCATTTATAGTTTTTGGCTTATTTCGTTTCTTTTTCCACCAATTCTTGCGTTTCACTTTTGGATTATCATGAAAGGGATCACTTTTAGACCCATTCATATCTAAATTCATCTTTCCAAGAAATTTTTAACTTCCAACATCATGGATTTTGTCTTTTCCATAGTCATGGAATTTTCTGGGAGATCATTCATTTTCTTACTCAATGCATCATCTTAGGTACCCACTTCTGAGTGTGTTTTGGAATAACCGGAACCTTCTTCCTATTATTCTTTTCAAGTTTTTTCAAAAAAGAATTGGATTGACTATTCTTTTGCAAGTTAGTTTTTCTCCAGTCGGGAGCATCGGATCTTGTCTTTACAAAGTTAACCTTTTGATAATAATTACAATTGTGAAAAGGCTTTGTATGACGTTTGTAGGGAAATCTTGGTTGATCACATCACTGATTCCTTTGCCTAAAGGTTGGACAGTTACAACCTGTAATATTAAGGGGATTTACCTTAACATATGATCTAGGCTTCATAACTTCTTGTGGTACCCAAACAAGAACATTAATAAGTTTCCCATTCCTTATACGAAAATGATATCCCTTTGCAGGTGACCTTTATTTCTGAAATAATAGCAAACATAAGGAATGTTCTTACCTGGATTCGTGTGTGCTGGCTTTGGATGTTGATATACTTTGCTCTTCCGAACCTTAGCTGCTGGTGTAGGTGTTTCACTTTTGCCATCAGCGGAAACCTTTGGTTGAGACTTGAGAAGGATCACTAGCCTTGAAAAATCTGATATCTTTGTTAATACTTGGAGCATCTATTCCCTTATAGCCCAATCCTCATGTATCACGGTGATTTTTACTTGCTCCTAGCATAGTGGTTAATTTTTTTGAACTAGTATTGAACTTTTTCAAGTCCTCTTCCAACATCTTGACTTTATCAAGAGCAGCAACTAAATCAGCGTCAAGGCGTTTTTCTTGAGCGAGAGAAGCACTTTGTTGAGAGTTAATCCTTGCTTCAGATTCTGCAAGTTTTTCTTCCAACAAATAGAAATTTCGACAAAGATTTTCACATTCAATATTTTTTGAAAGTACATCTTCTTCGCGATCTTTAAGAAGGTTTTGAATAAGTTGATAACCATAATCATGACCTTTAAAGTCCTATCTCAATTTCTTGTTTTCTCGACAGAGAGGAGTCAGAAATCTAATGCGACTAGAAGTCGTCATCTTTTTCTTTTTATGATGATCGAACAACCTGGCATACTCTGAGACTTCCTCATCTACATCTCTATCAATATCTGAGTCACTATCATCAGAAAGTTTTGCGATTTAAAATAAAATAAAATAAATAAATAAATCTATTTTGATCGCATACATGAGATGGGTTGTGGTTCGTTGTTATCAAAAGGAGACTTTCCTTATTTGTATAATACTTCCGAATTTTGAAGGTTTCCTTAAACCTATTTCGAAATATATATATATATATGTTCGGTCTTGTTCCTTCTTCTTACAATATCAAGCTTTCACAAAAATCAACCCTGTGATATTGTACAATGCTCTCTCCTTATGTAGAGAGTGAGGAAGATCTAACAGAAGAAATCTCGGATGTAATTAACTCCTGTAGTTCTTTACCTCGCTCAAAAGTACTGCATATTATTTCTTTCTTAGTAAAGGAAATAGAATGTAGTGATGTTGTCTGTGATTTTTATGTGGAAAATATTGAGCGAATTCTCGAGTCAAGCTCCACATACTTTGAGAAAGGGAAATATGCACTTTGCTCCGAATATTGTTCTTTTCCCATCAAGACAACTCTCTCAAAAGTCTTTGCTTCAAGTCTGTTCGAAGGAACAATGAAACTCATTGGGATAAGAGACTTACTCAAAGATGATATTGCTGGTGCCAAAATGGGAATCTCTGGGTATGAACAATCTATTGCTAATTATAGATGGCCTGAAGATTATGCAGAATTTAAAAGTGGGTTAGACTACTGTAAAATGAATCTAACAGAAGCTGAGAACCTTCTAAAGGCACTCTCTGAAAAGGCATGCAAAGCAAAAATAAGATTAAATTCTTATTTAAAATTAGGGTACTCAATGTACTAATTCTTGTGAAAGGCTTTTTTTTTTTTGAATAAAACTATCATTATTAATGAATAAAACTATTTCTTTATAATTTTTCTTGTGATAGTTAACGATTACATAGCCTGTAAATGAATGTTTATATTTTTGCTATGTGTATTTGGTTTATGGGATGTCTGATTTTGGTTTTCATAACCTTAATATTCGATCACATATGATGTGACCCTTATGGTTTGGGTGGCTTTTTGATTTAGCGGGATTAAGTTCTAGCCCATGTTAGTAGGCTTTATCAAAGGATCATAAGGTGTTCCGATTAAAACTCATATGTGAAATGTCATAATATGTTGAATCAATTTATGTTTACATGAGTTGTGTTTAGAATAACATATGTGTTTCGGGTTTTCAACTTTTGCTATTGGCAGGCATTAGTTAAAACCGTTTCAACTTTTCTCTGGTAAAGGTTGCTTTTGTTGTTGTTATTTTGTTCTTGCGAGAGGATGACAACATACTGGGGGAGAGTTCTTATTTGAACTTGCGCTTAATGATATATCTTTCTGGGGAGAAGAGACTGCGGAATCTGAGGTAACGAATTTGTTAGTTAATCGTTTTCCCGTTTAAGAAAAGCCTATTTATATTGCATATATTTTGCTTTTGCTTAACAAAATTTCGGTACAATTGATATGTTCCATTATTGTGTATGGATGTGTGTGTGTGTATGATTCAATTGTTTCCGGTTAAGAAAAACTATGTCAATTTATTTGGCTTATTGTTTGGTATGTTCTTTATTATCGGGTATCAAGTGTTTTTGCTTAACGAAATTCGGTGCAATTGCGGTGCTATAATGTCTTTGTTTGTTTCAATTGCTTCCGGTTAAGAAAATAATTGTGCAAGTCAATTCATTTTGGTTTGTATGTATTGTTTATGTCTTAAAAAAATACGAGATCATTTGTTTAGTCCAATTTGATTCCGGATAAGAGAAACTAAGTTAATTCTGATCTTAGTTAGACTTATCAAATTGGAGGATTCGGTTATTCAAGTCTAATCGAATGCCTTGACAAGAAAAAATAGTTAACTAACCTAGTGTTTTTCTTGTCTAAAGGGAAAGGTCTAAGTTATTGTCTGAATAATTAGAACCTGATGAGAGAAATAAAGTTAATTCTAATATTTGTTTTGGTCTTATCAAAATAAGCGATTGCACATACACAATCGGTTTAACAAGGGAATTAAGTTTCTTGGTCGAATTGTTAAACTATTAGGGAAAATTACTTCGGGCAACTGTTTCCTTGATAACATATTAAAACTAAATTACTTGTAGTTTCGGTTTTAATATTGGTTATCTAAAGTGGTATGTGAAACCTTTGTGTTTAACTCTTATAGGTTGTTTAAAAGTCTTTTAGATTTGTAAGATTCTTTCGGTCTGTCCTTCATTTGCTCGAACCTTTGTCATTTTATGACAAAAAGGGGGAGAAATATATGGAGTTAACAAGTGATTTGCAATCACTAATGAAAGGACAATTGTGCTTAAACGTTATATCTAACGAAAGAGTAAAGCATTGACTAAGGGGGAGAAACATATCATATTGTTGTTGTAGTATTTTGACTACAAAAAAGGGAATAATAAAAATGTTCGGATTGAATATTTACCTAGCTCTTACCTTTAGGGGGAGTAAAATCTTTTGTTATTCAAATGTCAACAGCGGCATTTATTGATTGAATATATGCAGGTTATTGTGCTGTTGAAACTTGGAATCAAATGTATGTAAAATGAATTCTTATGTAATTTTTTTATCCATATATACTAAGAGTTTTGTCACTAAAATTGACAAAGGGGGAGATTGTTAGAGCATATCTCGGTTGAACTAACCAAGCGTTGGTATGTCAAGTTTGGTTGTCATATTTTAGTGTGTCAAAACTCATCTAAAGTCGCTTGATTATATACTAGAGTCAACTTCGTTTAGGTTAGACTAGAAAGTCTAGGAATGTTGAGACATACAAGTATTACTCTGAAGACCTGAAGAATGTGAAGAAGAAGCGAACTACAACGACGACATCATCCTTCCTCTTGAGGTTAGTAATGTTGATTTGAACTGTTTCATTCCTAACGTATCTTTCAAGTCGTGCTATATTTAAAACATAACTGCGAAGCTGTATATACTGTACATATTTTATGATTCTCTAGTGATGTGCCATAGTCATATTTGTATGAATTTGTATTATGGAATTAGACTACGAAGTATAACGCTTATCTTTTGAACTTCGTAGATATGACATCGACATAATCTTGTATATACTGTTATGATTATGTGAATGGGTTATGGTGAAGATTTCATCCTAGGAAACAATGTTTTACATTTGTTTAAAGGAAGTACATTCATGAACTTGTTTTATGAATCGAAAGGGGAAATCATTAGGATTATTGGTAGGCTTATTGGTACGGCTATTCATTGCAAATCTTTGGATTACCAATATGTTTGAGATTGTAGAACCGATCGTAACTTTGTTATGTATCGTGGTATAACTAATCACAATGTCTGACTTATGATTTGGTATGACTAGTTTGTAGTGATTGGTGTAACCGATCCTAAGTAATCACCATGAGATGGTATGATCGATATTTGTAATTGGTCTGACCAATCCTTGTAATTGGTGTGACCGGTCACAGTGTATTGTGTAATCGATCCTTGTAATTGGTAACCGGTCCTAGTAACTAGTGTGACCGATCACAAGCAATACCATGGAATATGGTAACCAGTCCTGGTAACTGTTGTAACCGGTCCTGGTAACTTGTTTGACCGATCACAAGTATTTCCATATTGAGGTATAACCGATCCTAGTGATTGGTAGAACCGATTGAACCCATGTATGTGATTTGATACTTGATAAATCACATAGTTATCTTGCAATACATGTCAACCAATTCTAAACTTGTTTGGAAGTGTGGTATAACCGATTCCAAGAATGTAAATCCATGTAAATATGAATAAGGATTTACAGTGAAAAGATGTCAACATACTTTGAACACGTACAATAACTCTTATCATTTATTGTTCAAAGATATTCCTTAGTACTCAAGGAGATCCTGTGCCGAAATAAATTGGGAATCTTTTAATTAAGGTTTTTGGTTTTATATGCTTTAATTTCCAGCAATTAAATGCATATATCTAGAGAATAAAAATTAGTAATGTGCATTTACTAATTGGAGATTTTCTATTGAGAGATTTCGGAAATTTTGGACAAGCATTTATTGGAATTAGGAAAAACGGATTTTGGCATTCATTGCATATCTTGAGAATATTTTCGGTATTGGAAATTCCTTAGTGTCCAAACATCCTTGGTCTATAAATACCTAAGTTTGCATTTCTAGCAAACTATCCTAAGAGCCAAGCAAACTTCATTCTTGTTGTTTCTGGTGGAGCCGTCTAATCGGATAGGAAAGTATCCTAATTAGGTGAAATCTCTTACGGCCGCTCGTTTAAAGACTTCTGTGGGATCAAGAAGCTCTACAAGTACCGTTGGTGGGAAACTAGATAATTGCAGTGTTATTAGTTTTCAATTGATTTGATTGACTAACGGTTGTTGAAACTTTGATTGCACCTAGTTTGTTTATTCTTGAGAATCTTCTCTTCTGATATAAGATTCAATCAAACTAGATCGAAGTATCGACGGGATTTTTAGAAATGTTTGTAGATCTAAAGACATCTTATGATAATCCGTTGTTAACAGACTCAGTTTTGTGTATGATTGATCATAAGAGATTCAAGTGATGTTGTGCAGGTTTTTATTGAAGATTAAAGAAGATTTGAAGACGAAGAAGATTTCTTATTTAGTTTGCATATCTTTTTGTTTGCACAAACCTTGATCGGATGGGATCCAACTAGAATCAGATTTATTCGATTGATTAGTTGCGTGAGATCGGCATCACTTTATAGTTTCTTGTTGGAATCTATATTGATTGATTGTGAATCTAAACTTAACTACTTTTGTAGTTATTGGATCGATTGATCTAACCAGGCAAAGGAGTTTATTAGATTAAACAGAAGAGCCTTTGCATATGACTTGAGATATCCTTATCTTCAAAGAATCAAAAGAGTTGTTACCAAACAGATTTGTTGTTCCTTTACTGTTTGAATACGATCCAAAGAAATTGTACCAGTACGTGACCTTCGAAGTCGGAAGCGCAGGGATACTGTGGAAACTAAGTAGACTAGGGGTAGTTGCTTGGTCTCAACTATACGAAGTTGATTTAGATTTTATATAACGGCTTAATTCTGAGAGTATTCAATTTTGGACTAGGTCCTGAGGTTTTTCTGCACTTGCAATTTTCCTCGTTAACAAAATCTTGCTGTGTGATTTACTTTTGTTTTCCGTAATTATATTTGTTTATATAATTTAAAGTAAATTACACAAACGTTAACTCCGATATATTTTATAGTGATCCTATATAGTTTGGTTAAGTCTGAACCTATTATCAAGTATCACACTTTGGTAGTCGTATTGTCTCGATCTCGTATCCATAGACAATCATACAAAGTGTGAATACCGATTTGTTGTTTTGTCTCTGTCCATATACGATCACTTTCGGTAAGTGGACTTATAGGTTGTAAACTAAAAGATTGTGGTGTATTTGGGTAGCCTCGTCTTTTCAACCTCTTTCATTCTCCTAAATGGTTTCCCAGACCCAATCTTTTCCAATTCAATGGAAATTAGACAAAGTGATCCGCTCTCAACATACTTATTTCTTATGTGCATGGAGATTCTCTCACGTCTCTTGAAAAAGCCATAGAGGATAAAAAAGAATATTAGGGCTTAAAATTAATAAACATGCCCCATATATCTGTCACCTTTTCTTCGCCAATGATTGTTTCCTTTTTCACTAAAGCGGATCTGGGTGAAATAAAAAATTATTGGATATTTTATATATCTTTGGGGTAATCACGGGTCAAATGGTAAATCAATCGGGAATCTAGTTTAGTCATAGAATCCACCCAAAACATGGAAAAATGATAGAAAAAATTCTAAAAGTTCCCCTGATGACAAAAAAGGATGGATATCTCGACAAACCTCTCTTCTTTGATAGAAACAGGAAAGAGAACTTCGAGCCTCTTCTTCAAAAATATTATACAACTCTGCAAGGTTGGAAAGCAAAGATGCTATCTCAAGCGGGCATTCCAATACTAATACAATCCGTTCTCCAAGCATACCCAATGTACCAAATGCAGGTGCTATCACATCCTACAGAAACTCTGGACCAGCTAGATCGAACTCAAAGAGACTTTTGGTAGAACAAAGATGGATCAAAATGAAAACGAGGTTAAATAAAGGCGTGGATCAACATATGTAAGCCAAAAATGCAAGTGGTTTGGAATAAAAAAACTAACATCAATTCAACATAGCTCTATTAACAAAGCTGGCTAGTCGGTTGATATCAGAAAAATGATCAACTATGTGTAAAACTTTTAGAAGAAAACATGACTCTCGTCCACTGGAATCATCTAGAAACTATATTCTCTTTTGCATATGGACAAGTATACAAAACGGATTAAATGATATAGTTTTATTTGACAAGTGAAAAATGGAGTTAATACGAAGATTTGGGAGGACAATTGGATTGCTAATTCAGATAAAATTCCCAAACCGATGGACAAAGAAGAACGACTATCGCAAAAAGTCCAAGAGTTGATAAATACTAAAGGGTCTCCGGACTCTGCGAAATTAGATGAATTTTTCTAGCCATAAACAAAAGAAAAACATTCTTGCAGTACCTCCAAAAAGTGAAGACACTGAAAGAATTAGATGGAAACATCACCATTTAGGAGCTTTCTCGGTTAAAAACATATACAACTTTCTTATTAACCAAAATCCTTTAAATGGGAACAATAGTGAATTCCCTACTACAAGCAGACTAGCAACACATATTTTGGAAAATTCTCCATAGTATCCCACGTGTAATTCATAAGCGTGGGAAACAGAATAACACCTTTTCAGGATATGTCCTTTTGCTAAATCCACATGGTTTAGCTTCTCTCTGGACGCAGTTAACTCCCAGATATGCACAGACTTGATTAGCACTTGGATAGAGAAATGGATATCTGATTCGAGATTTTTGCAAATTATTACAAAATTTGTAACCATGTTTTGGTTCATATGGAAACATAGATGCTCGGTAGTTTTCGAAAAAATTAATCCAAATCTGACAAGCTTAATCGACCAAATTAAGAAGTTTGTTCAGTCTTCACATAACAAAGACAAGGTTTCAACCCAAAACAGTCAGAAAGAAATGAATATTAAAACTTCATGGTCCAATATTAAATCAGATTGGATAATTTTTATTGATGCATCGTACATGAAAGAGAATTTATCATGAGATATTCTTTCATTCAGTACTCAGATGATCAAGAAGCCTTTATGCATATTTTAGCGGGCTCGTATTGGGCTTTTTCAGCCTTTCATGTAGAAGCAGAAGCGTTATTGAAGGCTATAAAATAGTTAGAAGAAAAATTATTGTCAAGTGTTTCCATCGCAACAGACTGTAAGCTACTTGCATATATAGTCAACAAAAAAAGGGTGGATACCTCTTGGATAGGAGAAAACATGTTTGAAGAAACAATAACATTTTTAGAAAAACTTTCTCAAGCTAAATTAGATATATAAGTAGATATCACAATATAACGGCGGACACCATAGCAAAAGAAGCAAAGATCAGGAATCTATGAAATACGTCTACTCATCTGCAACAACAAGTTCGGAAATCTAGTATAATTTCAAATGTATTTGACAAGCAATAAATTGCAAACTTATTGTACTATATTTCATAATCAATATAACTAACCTTTCCATAAAAAAAACGTTTTCATTTTATTTGCTTTTAGTTTCTTATCGAATTAATGTTACTATTAGAGGATATGTGCGTTGCATATGTTATTTTAGTTGAACTTGTCACATATAAGTACCATTTAATAAAGTACGAAGAGCCATAGTTTTTTTTTGTCCCTTGGTGTTTTAATTTGACCAGTTTACTTTCATATAGTTTGTACTTTTTTTTTTTCTGTGAGTGAGGATATTTAAGTAAAAAACTTTTAAAATACCATGCTTAATATGTAGGTTTTGTTTGAAATCTTCCTATGAATATTTTTTATTGATACATGTCTTACATTAGTACGGTTCGTTCCAAAGTTCTTACTCACTTCCGGGACCATGTTTTCAAAGCTATATTTTATCTAATACGTAGATTGCCCACTCGTATGCTATATAACTCATCACTGTTTGGAGTTATTTTTCAAAAGAGTATGGATTATTAGTTATTTAATATAAAAAAAATGTGAAATTGAGGGGTAAACCGAGAGATCAAAATCTTAAAAAACTCACCTAAACTAAGGAATAGTCGTCCGAGCATTGCTTCAGTCACAAAGGAGGAGATATGGTTGATCTTAAGGATGAAAACAGAGAAATAGTGAAAGATTGCGCATTCATGTAGTAGTGATGTGATTGTAGGTGGTGTCTGTTCATGGTGAGTTTTTGACAAGGTCATAAATTGTAAAATTGCTCTGCCCTGGTCGCAGAAGTGTAGTATGTGAATCCCTGACCCGACATCAGGATTAAGAATTTGTATCTCCAACTTGTATTCCGCAAGAGAATCAGTAATACATATCCATCCAATGTCTGCAATAGCCTCGTAGTTATTCTAAACGTGTATACACCCTCCAAATTTTAGGACTTTACCCAGTTAAAACCTCGTTATTTCATGTGCGCCTGTATATACAGATTTTATATAATACACATAATTTGTTAATCATATTAGGCATACATTCGGAATAGGATTTGACGTCATTGTCGAATAAACATGCTATTGAAGGTATCATATTTAATACAGAGTCGTATCAAACATCGTCTCAAGTAGCAAACTCTCATGGCCGAGTTCCTTGAACATGTCATATTGGCACTTTCGTATTCAAACTCTTACATGAATGGTATTATATTCCAAATTTTGGCATGGCATACTGCCACAACTCAAAACCCTAAGCCACGGCCAAGTCCGTGGTACAACTAACATAGATCATGGGACCTTGACCAAGTAACGACCAAGTTCATTACATAACTGCCACAACTCATACAACTTGTCCAGGACTTGTCCAAGTCTGTGGCATAGATGCCACGACTCATACAACTTTTCCAGGCCTTGGCCAAGTCCCTGGCATAGCTGCCACGGCTCATACAACTTGGCCAGACCTTGTCCAAGTTCGTGGGATAACCAAAACAGCTCATAGGACCTTGGCCAGACACGACCAAGTCCATGGTATAACTATCATGGCTTATGGGACCCTGGACAGCCATGGACAAGTCCTTGGCATAGATATCATGGCCCATGGGACCTTGGCCAGCCACGACCAGGTCCATAGCATAGCCGATATTACCGCCATTGGTCATAAACACATCATGGCTAAGTTCACAAAACCCTAATACACCACTATAGGGTCATGGCCAATCAATGGCTTGGAAGATTTGATTCGAACTACCTAAGTTGGGAATACCAAATCCTAGCCAATATTTTGGCTTCAACTACCCAAGATAGCTATGCCAAATCGTAGACAATATTTTGGACCCAACTGCCCAAGTTGGTTATGATGAAGTCACATTCAATATCTTTTGACCTAATTATTGGCCACGGCTAGCCAAGACTATTAAACCCTAAAAGTTGGGACCAATCCTAACGTAAGTAGTTATGACAATTAAATTATGACTAAAATTCCCAACTCAACTACTATGGTTGGGATAAACACTCCACGACCATATCCTTGTGTTCTAACGGTCATATCCAAGTCATGGCCAAACCCTAATTCTCGTGGCCAAGTTGTGCCACTACCGTGCCCTAAACCGGCCATTATTAAGCCACGACTAAACATATGTTGGCCCAACCATTATAGTTGGTGTCACATGCCCATTTAACGGCTAAAATTTTCATGGGAGATGACCAGAAATACTCTATGGTTCAGTGAATCAACTTTACCCACAAGTACTCAGCCTTGCATACTTGCATCAAAGTATGCATCTGCCTTCACTCTTAAGGCTTTACACAACGGAAGTCTTTCTTCTTTTCTCTCTAACTCTTTATGCCCCTATAAGCATAAGAGGTTTGCCATGATGTACTTAAACAACTTCACAAGATCAGCAACATAATGAACACAAAGATATAATACAATAAACCATTTTATTGCATTTAGGAAGATTACATAAATAAATCCATCATATGGACCAAACAAGCCATTCACCCTCTTTGGTGAATGCCTAACACTCTCTACAATTAGTGGTTCTTCTCCAAATTGAACAACACCAACATTATTGATTCCTAGACTATTTATACTACTAGGACCAGGAAAAAACTTGTGTGCAACCATTTGCACAAGCCTTGGACAGCCAAGTGTCCAAGGGGTAGTTTCCATAACCGCCTAAAGTGTGCATAACTGACTAGCTTCTTGTAATTTGTGCCACTTCATGCCACACCTGTCCCAAACGGTTGTGGACGCTCTAATATGGTTATGAACACACTTTATAACCGTTTCAACTTGTCTCACTTCATTGGCATGCTCGCAAAGCCAATAACCAACACTTGAGCCATAATGCTCCACTTTTACGCCACTTTTGTGTCACTGCACTGTGGCCTTGATCTGAACTTGCTAGGACACTTTTAGTTAAGCAAAATTCATGCCAATATGCTTTCCAACTGATGCCAATATGCGCCATATGATCATATGTGTTATTCTTGCTTTACTTAGCCAATTACTCGGCAATAGTGATGTATACTCTTGCAACACTAGCTTGTTTGCATTGTCCAAGCTTTGGCCAGCCTTAGACTAATGCATGGGACAACTCTTGGCCTATTCTACACTCTAGCATCATCCTTGAGTTTGGGCCCACTCAATTCCCTGGATATGCATCAATGCCAACATCGCATGTTGCATTTGTCAACTTGGCCTTCCTTGACTTCCTCAATGAAGCTTTATTATGTCGGCCAATAAGATTCATTACTTGGCCACTGACTCTACAGTATAACACCACCTTGATTCTTCACTGGCCATGCAGGGTCCCGCTATCTTGGCGCTTCATGGTCTATGCAGTGTAGCACCATCCTTGATGAACACTAACTAGGCCGGCTATGCTGTAACGCGCAATCTTTGTGCTTCTCTATCCTTACCCAGTAATAGACCTCCCCCACCCAATCTGTTCAACGTCCTCGTTATACTTAACCAAGCATAAACTCTATGTTTGTCTAAATCTTCACTGCATGCACTTTCAGAACCATTCTGACATGCAACAACCTTTGCTGGCTTTTGCAAAACTCCCTTAGGCAACTTATATGATTTAACATCAACACCACTTAGCTTTACTTCCTTGTCATTGATCCTACTAACTTGAACTTTGTTGTTACGTCGCAACCGCTTTCAACTCCATCTCAAGCCATATATCAACACCCAAGTGCAAACTGAAATTCCTCTTGCCAATTCCCTGAATTAGGCTTGAATTTCACTTGAATCATTTGTGCCTAAGTATACGCAAGTAATGATTCTTCCCAAATGATCACAATGATCATTGTTATAGTCTTTTTCCTTCATTCTCTGACTTTATTTGCGCCATGAAACCTACCATGACTTATTCAAGACTCGGCCTTATGCTTCAATCATGTTGCGCCTTCGCCAAACATGTCATGCCTTAAGGTATCCAAGCTATGATTCGATACCACCCTGGTATGCACCACAACCTATAGACTTTGCTGCACTTTTCCAACATCATAACTTTCACTAGATTTGGCCTCTAAATCATATTGCAAACTTTACCTTCTCGGACTTGCATCATTTGTATGCCAAAGAACTAGCACCTTGCTGTTTTTTTTTTTTTTTTTTTTTGCTTGCATTATCGCACACCTTGATTGAAATGCATGACTTTGATATAGTCATGACTTAGGACTACCCTGTACATCCCACCGTCACTTTGGAGAAGGCATCCTCTTCACGCGCCTTTGAAACCAACAAGCCTCACTGTTCTTTCAAACTGCTACGCTTTAATGTAATGGAAAAACAACATGTTCTTCCAAGCCATGAGTCAATCTTGACTCATTTTACTTGATGGGCTTACTTCTGCATTCTTGATGTGTTACTTCATGCTATCGCTGCTAAATGCCATCGCACTTCCACATAACTCTCAACAGCAAACTCGTCCATGCCACCAACTCCTCTGTTTGCTTCTTTCACTTTCAGTGTCTTCTATTGCATATTTTGGCTTAATATGCTATGTAACATCTTCCACGTGAACTAGCTTTACTTTGAACGAAAGAGACAAGAACTCTCGTCTCAAATACCCTCATCCACTACTACCTTACATAGAGAGACAATTCCCAGCACCAAGGTCCACTCGACCCTAAACTGAAAGTATACTCAAACTTGGGCAAATATTTGCATCAACTGATTGCAACTTGTAAGACCTAACAAGTCTTACAATACTTACTTCATCTTCGCTTCTAAGCAACAAACAAGGAAGCGAGACAGCATCTACTGTCCCCAATATTGCAAATCACATTTCCACATGCATTCTTCTAACTATCAATGTTCTTATGCGACTCCCATAACGAAGCACAATATAATTTACATTTAGTTGAATACTCCTTCAAACTGAGGCTATCATGTTGCTTTAGCTTTCATGAAGATTTCTTCACGAATGATCTCCTACCATTCTGATACATCACCACTACTTTGTCCTTTCTTATCCATGCATCTACAACTTGGCCTAACTTGCATTTCTAGACACATCATGCATCCTGGCCATGCCCAAATCCTATTTGGCGCATGCTAAGGTTGTATATCTGGCATACTTGTTACAACCCAAATTTTGACACAAACTTGTGCACCTTTGCACAACTGTATCGGACTTAACTTGGTGATTCTGAGCATCACCATAGAGCTCAGCAAGCCATATTACTCAATGACTTTCGTATACAAATCCCTTGGACAATCTTAATTGTTAGAGCATATCTCGGTTGAACCCACCAAACGTTGGTATGTCAAGTTTGGTTGTCATATTTTAGTGAATAAAAACTCATCTAAGAGTCGCTTGATTATGTAACTAGAAACAACTTCGTATAGGTTAGACTAGAAAGTCTAGGATTATGAGACATACAAGTATTACTCGAAGACCTGAAGAATGTGAAGAAGTAACAAGCTACAATGTCGACATCATCCTTCCTATTGAGGTTAGTAATATTTGAATTGAACTGTTTCATTCCAAACGTATCTTTAGAGTCGTGCTATATTGAAAACATAACTGCGAAGCTGTGAATGATTATACTCTAGTAGTAAGACATGATCACATGATCATAGTGTTAAGGAATTAGAATACGAAGTATAACAGTTATCCTTTGAACTTCGTATATATGACATCGAAATAATTCTATGAATGCTATTGTGATTATGTGTATGGGTAAAGGTGAAGATTTCATCCTAGGAAACAATGTTTACATTTGTTTAAAGGAAGTACATTCATGAACTTGTTTTATGAATCGAAAGGGAAATCGCTAGGCTTAAGTTATTGTTATTCATTGCATATCTTTGGATTACCAATATGTGTGAGTTAGTAGAACCGATCATAACTTGTTATATATCTTAGTATAACTAATCACAGTGCCTGACTTATGATTTGGTATGACTTTTATTAGTGTAACCTATCCTAAGTAATCACCTGAGATGGTATGATCGATATTTGTAATTGGTGTTACCGATCCTAGTAATTGGTGTGACCGATCATAAAAGAGTTGTGTAATCGATCCTTGTAATTGGTGTAACCAGTCCTAGTAATTGGTGTAACCGATCTTGGTAATTGGTTTAACCGATCCTAGTGACTTGTGTAATCGATCACAAGTAATACCATGAGTATATGGTAACCGGTCCTGGTAATTGACATAACCGATTCTGGTAACTGATGTAACCGGTCCTGGTAACTTGTGTGTTCGATCACAACCAAACCATATTGAGGTAGAACCGATCCTTGTGTTTGGTAGAACCGTGAACCCATGATTTGATATTTGATCAATCACATAGTTGTCTTGGAATACAGATGAACCAATTCTAAACTTGTTTGGAAGTGTGGTATAATCTATTCCAAGATTGTAAATATGAAAGAGGATTTACAAATAAAAAGATGTCAACATACTTTGAACACGAACAGTAACTCTTATCTTTTATTGTTCAAAGATATTCCTTAATAACTCAAGGAGATCCCGGTCCGAAATAAATTAAGAATCTTTTAATTAAGCTTGTTAGTTTTATATGCTTTAATTACCAGCAATTAAATGCATATCTCTAGAAAATAAAAATTGTTAATGTGCATTTACTAATTGGAGATTTTCTATTGAGAGATTTCGGAAAATATTGGACAAGGCATTTCCAGGAATTATGAAAACCGATTTGGGCATTTATTGCATATCTTGAGAATATTCGGTTTTGGAAATTCCTTGGTGTCCAAACATCCCTGGTCTATAAATACCAAGGTTTGCATTTTTAGCAAACTATCCTAAGAGCAAGGAAAACTTCATTTTTTGTTGTTTCTGGTGGAGCCGTCTATCCGGAGAGGAAATTACCCTAATTAGGCGTAATCACTTACAACCGCTCATTTAAAGACTTATGTGGGATGAAGAAGCTCTACGAGTACCGTTGGTGGGAAACTAGATAATTGCAGTTTATTTTAGTTTTCGATTGATTTGATCGACTAACGGTTGTTGAACTTTGATTACACCTAGTTTGTTTATTCTTGAGAATCTTCTCTTCTGATATAAGATTCACTCAAACTAGATCGAAGTGTCGACGGGATCTTTAGAATTGTTTGTAGATCTAAAGCCATCTTGTGATAATCCATTGTTAACAGACTCCGTTCTGTGCGTGATTGATCATAAGAGATTCAAGTGGTGTTGTGCAGGTGTTTATTGAAGATTAAAGAAGATTTGAAGATAAAGAAGATTTCTTATTTGGTTTTTATATCTTTGGGTGTGCACGAACCTTGATCGGCTGGGATCCAACTAGAATCAGATTTATTCGATTGATTAGTTGTGTAAGATCGTCATCACCTTATAGTTTCTTATTGGAATCTATATTAAGTGATTGCAAATCTAAACTATGATATTTCGGTAGTTGTTGGATAGATTGATCTGACCAGGAAAATGAGTTTATTTGTTAAACGGAAGAGCCTTTGCATATGACTTGAGATATCTTCATCTGAAAGAATCAAGAGAGTTGTTACCAAACAAATTTGTTGTTCATTTACTGTTTGGAATATGATCCAAAGGAATTGTTCCAGTGCGTGCACTTGTTGAATGTCGGAAGCGCATGGATACCGAAGAAACTAAATGAACTAGGTTTAGTTGCTTGGTCTCAACTATACGAAGTTGGTTTAGATTTTGTATAGCGGCTTATTTCTGAGAGTATTCAATTCTGGACTAGGTCCCGGGGTTTTTATGCATTTGCGGTTTCCTCGTTAACAAAATCTTGTTGTGTCATTTACTTTTCCTTTCCACAATTATAATTGTTGTTATTATAATTTAAAGTAAATTACACAAACGTTAACTCCGTTGAAAAGACGAGGGTACCCAAATACTCCACAATCTTTGAATTATCCACCTATAAGTCTTCTTACCGAAAGTGATTGTCTATGGACAAAGTCGAGACAATACGACAAATCGGTATTCACACTTTGTGTGATCGTCTATGGATACGAGATCGAGACAATACAACAATCAAAGTGTGATTACTTGATAATAAGTTCGGACTTAACCAAACTGTATAGGATCACTATCAAGTAATACGAAATTAACATTTGTGTAATTTACTTTAAATTATAATAACAACAATTATAATTGCGGAAAGGAAAAGTAAATGACACAACAAGATTTTGTTAACGAGGAAACCGCAAATGCAGAAAAACCCCGGGACCTAGTCCAGAATTGAATACTCTCAGAATTAAGCTGCTACACAAAATCTAAACCAACTTTGTATAGTTGAGACTAAGAAACTAACCCTAGTTCACTTAGTTTCTTCACTATCCCTGCGCTTCCGACATTCAATAAGTGCACGCACTGGAACAATTCCTTTGGATCGTATTCCAAACATTAAAGGAACAAAAAATCTATTTGGTAACAACTCTCTTGATTCTTTCAGATGAAGATATCTCAAGTCATATGAAAAGGCTCTTCCGTTTAACAAATAAACTCATTTTCCTAGTCAGATCAATCTATCCAACAACTACCGAAATAACAGAGTTTAGATTTCCAATCAATCAATATAGATTCCAAAAAGAAACTATAAGGTGATGTCCTTCTTACAAAACTAATCAATCGAATAAATCTGATTCTAGTTGGATCCCAGCCGATCAAAGTTTATGCACACCAAAAGATATAGAAACCAAATAAGAAATCTTCTTTGTCTTCAAATCTTCTTTAATCTTCAATAAACACCTGCACAACACCACTTGAATCTCTTGTGATCAATCACGCACAGAACGGAGTCTGTTAACAATGGATTATCACAAGATGTCTTTAGATCTACAAACAGTTCTAAAGATCCAGTCGACACTTCGATCTAGTTTGAGTAAATCTTATATCAGAAGAGAAGATTCTCAAGAATAAACAAACTAGGTGCAATCAAAGTTCAACAACCGTTAGTCAATCAAATCAATCGAAAACTAAAATAAACTGCAATTATCTAGTTTCCCACCAACGGTACTCGTAGAGCTTCTTGATCCCACAAAATCTTTAAACGAGCGGTCGTAAGAGATTTCGCCTAATTAGGGTACTTTCCTCTGCGGATAGACGGCTCCACCAGAAACAACAAAAAGATGAAGTTTTCCTGGCTCTTAGGATAATTTGCTAGAAATACAAACTTAGGTATTTATAGACCAAGGATGTTTGGACACCAAGGAATTTCCAAAACCGAATTATTTTCAAGATATGCAATAAATGCCTTAATAGGTTTTCAAGATATTTATAGACCAAGGATGATCGGTCACACCAATTACAAATATCGATCATACCATCTCAGGTGATTACTTAGGATCGGTTATACGAATAAAATTCATACCAAATCATAAGTCAGGCACTGTGATTAGTTATACCAAGATACATAACAAGTTATGATCGGTTCTACTAACTCACACATATTGGTAATCCAAAGATATGCAATGAATAACAATACCAATAAGCCTAGCGATTTCCCTTTTGGTTCATAAAACAAGTTCATGAATGTACTTCCTTTAAACAAATGTAAACATTGTTTCCTAGGATGAAATCTTCACCTTTACCCATACACATAATAACAATAGCATTCAGACGATTATGTCGATGTCATATATACGAAGTTCAAAAGATAAGCGTTATACTTCGTATTCTAATTCCGTAATACTATGATCATATGATCATGTATCACTACTAGAGTATAATCATTCACAGCTTCGCAGTTATGTTTTCAATATAGCACAACTTGAAAGATACGTTAGGAATGAAACAATTCAAGTCAAATATTACTAACATCAATAGGAAGGATGATGTCATCATTGTAGCTTGTTACTTCTTCACATTCTTCAGGTCTTCGAGTAATACTTGTATGTCTCATAATCCTATACTTTCTAGTCTAACCTATATGAAGTTGTCTCTAGTTACATAATCAAGCGACTCTTAGATGACTTTTAATTCACTAAAATATGACAACCAAACTTGACATACCAACACTTGGTGGGTTCAACCGATCTATCCTCTAACAATCTCCCTCTTTGTCAATTTTAGTGACAAAACTCTTAGTACATATGGATAAACAAATTACAAGAATTCATTACATATACGCTTGATTCCAAGTTTCAACAGCACAATAACCTGCATAAATTCAATCTATAAATGTCGCTGTTGACATTTGAATAACAAAGCTAATACTCCCCCTATCTGCAAGATAGGTAGATTTTCAATCCGAACATCTTTGTTATTCCCTTTTTGTAGTCAAGATAACTATAATAGCAATATGATATGTTGCTCCCCCTTAGTCAATGCTTTACTCTTTCGTTAGACATAACGTTTAAGCACAATTGTCCTTTCCTTAGTGATTACAAATCACTTGTTTACTCCATATATTTCTCCCCCTTTTTGTCACAAAATGACAAAGTTCGAGCAAATAAAGGCCAAACCGAAAGGATCTTACAAATCTAAAAGACTTGTACAACCTATAAGAGTTAAGCACGAAGGTTTCACATACCATTTTAGATAACCAATATCAAAATCGAAACTACAAGTAATTTGGTTTTAATATGTTATCAAGCAAACAATTTCCCGAAGCAATTTTCCCTAATAGTTTAACAAATTGACTAAGAAACTTAGTTCCCTTGCTAAACCGATTGCACAAATACAATCGCTTATTTCGATAAGACCAAAATAAAGATCATAATTAACTTTATTTTTCTCATCAGGTTCTAATTATTCAAACAATAACTTAGACCTTTCACTTTAGACAAGACAAGTACTAGGTTAGTTAACTAGTATTTCTTGTCAAGGCATTCGATTAGACTTGAATAACCGAATCCTTCAATTTGATAAGTCTAACTAAGATCAGAATTAATTTAGTTTCTCTTATCCGGAATCGAATTGGACAAAACAAATGATTCCGTATTTTGTTAAGCCATAAAAAATACATACAAACCAAATAAATTGACTTTCACAATTATTTCTTTTAACCAGAAGCAATTGAAACAAACATAGACATTATAGCACCGCAATTGCACAAAAATTTCGTTAAGCAAAAACACTTGATACCAAACAATAAAGAAGATATCAAACAATAAGTCAAATAAATTGACACAGTTTTTCTTAACCGGAAACAATTGAATCACACACACACACACACATCCATACACACATCATGGAATAAATATCAATTGTACCGAAATTTTGTTAAGCAAAAGTAAAATATATGCAATAAAATCAGGCTTTTCATAAAAAGGAAAACAATTAACTAACAAATTGTTACCTTAGATTCCGCATCCTCTTCTCCCCAGAAAGATATATCATTAAGCGCAAGTTCAAGTTAGAACTCTCCCCCATTATGTTGTCATTCTCTCGCAAGAACAAAAGAACAACAACAAAGAGCAACCTTTACCAGAGAAAGGTTGAATCGGTTTTAACTAATGCGTGCTAATAGCAAAAGTTGAAAACCCGAAACACATATGTTTATGCTAAACACAACTCATGTAAACACAAATTGATTCAACACATTGTGACTTTTTACATATGAGTCTCAATCGGAACACCTTATGATCCTTTGATAAATCCTACCACCATGGGCTAGAACTTAATCCCGCTAAATCAAAAAGCCACACAAACCAAAATGGTTCACATCATATGAGATCGAATATTAAGGTTGTGAAAACCGAAATCAGACATCTCATAAATCCAATTTGCAATACACCATAAATATTCAAGAGAAAATCATGTATTGAAATTACCTCAATCTTGTAGGAAATTAAATTACGAAGCCAACGCAAAAAGAATGAGGTCATTCCGAGTTCAGACGAAGAAGTCATGGGAAAAACAGTTTTACACTCCTTCGTGTGGACCAATCACTAGGACCGGTTAAAATAATCACTAGGACCGGTTACAGTAGTTACTAGTGATGGATCACAGTACTAAACTGTTTTAGACATAACTTTTGCATAAGATGTCCGAATTCAGTGATTTTTGGCTCGTTTTAACCGTAAAAACAAGAGCTACACATATATGATCAGCATATATCAACATCAGAAACTCAAAATTACCGTTTATATCAAAAGCTCAAATATATATAGAGAAGGTATGAGTATAGAAAAAAAGAAATCTCCCTAAAGATGTTTAATTAGTCATATAATAACTGAGAGATCATGTGCTCAGTTTCATGTGCTTACTCACCCTTCATAAGATTGAGCACAAAGGTGAGCATGCACATTCCAGCACAACTAGGTTGTGTTGAGTTGAGCCTTGTCTTCTTTGTCACAAGTGACTAAGACATGATCATCACTCTTGACCTCTTGCTTGGTTTTCTTATTACTCTTGTTCTATCTTTTTTTTTACTTATTTGATTTGTGATGAAGAGTGTCATTATCACAACATTCATTCGTACAAGAGACTTTAGACATCAAGATGTATTTCTTTAGTCTTTCAAGAAAACTCTCAAAAACATTGTTACCAACATTTATCAATTGAGTTTCATTCTTATGACTAACTTTTGGTCCCTTCTTGGCTATGGAGGATTTCGGGACCCATTTAGAGTTCGGTTTCACAGGTGAAGCTTTCTCCTTCATACCATTAGGACGATTGTCCTTTTGAATACTTTGCGAAACAAATTTTCTCCAATTTGGAACATCAGATCTTATCTTAGCATTTACAAAGTCATCTCTCCTTTTTATAATTGGGTCTTTTATGAGATGACCTTGTCGAGCGATTTATAAAATTCGAACTATCATTATAATAATTCTTTTGCCTAAACTTAGGATAATAATGATCTGAGTTCTTTCGGGGAGAAAACTTAGCCAATTCGTTTGATACAAAAGAAAGTGCATCTTACGAACTTTGCATCCCCATTGCAAGTGTCCCTTATTACCACAATAATAACAATTCTTAGTAACATATGAAGACTGAGTTTTCATGTTACCTTTTTGTGGACCCTCTTGCATTGGAGCTCGATGAGTTTTCTTCTTTTTCTTCTTATCTTTATTCAACGTCGTTGCTTCCTTGACATTGACATAAGTGCTCTATTTGATTGCTGCACTTAAAGAGTCTGGTTGAACATGATTCTTAGGCTTGACGGGCTTTTCTTCTTTACACGCAATATGATCATTTTTGACATCAGTTGAAGCCTCTGGTTGAGAAGAATTTGTAGCTTTAACAAATTTTATCTCATTGTTATTGTTGGAAGCATTTGATTCCTTATATCCCAAACCACGTGTATCACCATGATATCTTTCTGCTTCTAACAATGAGGATAAATTGTTTGTGCTATCTAACGTCTTAATTTTATCAAGAGCACTAGTTCGATCAGCCTCAAGGCGTTTTTCTCGTGAGAGATATTCACCTTCTTTCTCTTCAAAACTCTTTTGTTTAGAATTAACCCTTGCTTCAGATTCAGCAAGTTTCTTTTCCGACAAAAAGAGATTTCTTCGAAGATTTTCACATTCTAATTTCTTAGAATTTAGCTCGTATGTACAATCTTTAAGAAGAAAATCACTGGTGCAGTATCCAATATAATATCCTTGAAAAACCTTCTTCAATTTATTGTTCTCACGACAAAGAGGAGTCATAAGACCAACGAAATCCGAAGATCTCAGTTTTTTATTTTTCAAAGGATTCAGTAGTTTCGAGTATTCTGAGATGTCCTCTTCTACGCCTCGTTCAAAATCTGAGTCATCGTCATCGGAAATTTCATCCATCCTTTCTTGTAGACAAATTTTCCAGTTATCATTGGTTTCTACATCATTAACAAGATTAACTTGTCTAGTATAATCTCTCGTGATGATTTCATGAATATCTTCAGATATTGATTCGTAGATGCCATCATCAAGTGTTGATTCAAAACTCTTGATACCTTGCTTTATGTTAACTGAATCATTATCAGGTTCTATAAAAACCATTTTTAGATTCCTGTCTTATAGGTTGGATCGCACCAAACACAGATTGTTAGATATTTTCGTGTTTGCCTGCTCTGATACCAATTGAAAATACGAGGGTACCCAAATACACCACAGTCTTTGAATTATCCACCTATAAGTCCTCTTACCGAAAGTGATTGTCTATGGACAAAGTCGATACAATACGACAAATCGGTATTCACACTTTGTATGATCGTCAATGGATACGAGATCGAGACACATAACAATCAAAGTATGATTACTTGATAATAGGTTCGGACTTAACCAAACTCTATAGGATCACTATCCAGTAATACGGAGTTGACGTTTGTGTAATTTACTTTAAATTATAATAACAACAATTATAATTGCGGAAAGGAAAAGTAAATGACACAACAAGATTTTGTTACTGAGGAAACCGCAAATGCAGAAAAACCCTGGGACCTAGTCCAGAATTGAATACTCTCAGAATTAAGCCGCTATACAAAATCTAAACCAACTTCCTATAGTTGAGACCAAGCAACTAACCCTAGTTCACTTAGTTTTTTCAGTATCCCTGCGCTTCTGACATTCAATAAGGACATGCACTGGAACAATTCCTTTGGATCGTATTCAAACAATAAAGGAACAACAAATCTGTTTGGTAACAACTCTCTTGATTCTTTCAGATGAAGATATCTCAAGTCATATGCAAAGGCTCTTCCGTTTAACAAATATACTCCTTTTATTGGTCAGATCAATCTATCCAACAACTACCGAAATAGCAGAGTTTAGATTTGCAATCAATCAATATAGAATCAAACAAGAAACTATAAGGTGATGCCGATCTTACACAACTAATCAATCGAATAAACAAACTAGGTGCAATCAAAGTTCAACAACCGTTAGTCAATCAAATCAATCGAAAACTAAAATAAACTACAATTATCTAGTTTCCCACCAATGGTACTCGTAGAGCTTCTTGATCCCACAGAAGTATTTAAACGAGCGGTCATAAGAGATTTACCCTAATTAGGGTACTTTCCTCGGCGGATAGACGACTCCACCAGAAACAACAAAAAGATGAAGTTTGCCTAGCTCTTAGGATAGTTTGCTAGAAATGCAAACTTGGGTATTTATAGACCAAGGATGTTTGGACACCAAGGAATTTCCAAAACCGAATATTCTCAAGATATGCAATAAATGCCCAAATCGGATTTCATAATTCCTGGAAATACTTTGTCCAATATTTTCCGAAATCACTCAATAGAATATCTCCAATTAGTAAATGCACATTACCAAAAAAAAATCTTATAGAGATATGCATTTAATTGCTAGTAATTAAAGCATATAAAACTAACAAGCTTAATTAAAAGATTCTTAATTTATTTCAGACCGGGATCTCCTTGAGTTATTAATGAATATCTTTGAACAATAAAAGATAAGTGTTAGAGCAATGCTCGGTCGAACTCGCAAGCGTTGCTATCTCAAGCTTGTTTGTCAAGTTTAGTTGCCAAAACTATAAGTCTTGATTTCTAGTCTACTTATAGCTAAGTCTCTGAATAGGATAGTAAGTGCAGTTGAGCTCTAGAATCCACGGCGTTCATCATGCAAAGAAGAAGAACTACTCAAGGAACTTGTGGAACTTCATCGACAAAAAGGTATGTGGAGACTTGAACTTATCTATCACTCGAAAGTCTAACTATTCAATCTCCTATCTTGAGAAAAAAGTCGTATTGCTATACAGACTTTGATTATACACATTTGCTATTTCGAGCCGAGTTTATCTCGCTTATCTATTTATCGAAATATGTGTTGGTAAGCTTTCGCTTTGGAAAAGTTCATCTTTACTCGTGACGAAAGTCATGTTGATTATTTCAATAACTTGAAAATCGCTTTGATGAAAAATAGTTTGTGAATAACAACTATATAACATCCTTTAAGAAAGTTTCAATGATTGAAATGAGAGTTTAGAACATGTAACCATCTTTGTATATAAACATGGTGTGTTCTCACATTTGTATAAAAGTCCAAAACCGGGAACCCAAAGTATGCGTACCCGTACGCATACTGACGGTTGTTGGAAATCCGGGTAAGTATGCGTACCCGTACGCATATTGACGGAAAGTTCACGTCCGTGAATTTCTGCTGGAGTTTGGAAGTGAAAAACAAACTCAATCCGGTTACTTAAGTACGCGCACCCGTATGCATACTTAAGTAGGTTACTTTCTAAAATCGGCTTGTTCATGAACTAAAACATTTATATATTAAGGAATGCAATTTTTGCAAACCGTGGCTATAAAGTTCATGAATCGATTCGAGTGAATCAAAATCGTTTTTTCTTCAATTGTGTCTTGTATACTCCTATGAAATCTAAGCAATTGAACAACTCTCTAACTAGTTCATTTGAGTCATTTGAACTAGTTATGGTGAAGATGAATATGGTTGATATGAAAGTACTCATATGGCTAACCATTTGGTTAACTACTGTTGAACCAACTAAGTGTACACGTTTAGTTACGGTTACTCAAACCTAAATGAACGTGCATTTCATTTGTGTATAACAAGCCAAGTTCGATCTAACGGTTGAAAGATATTATCTTGAATCTAATCAGTTTTCATCTAATGGTGAATATTGAATGCTTTGTTACCAAGGTAACTTAGATTGCAAACCCTGATTTGGAGATTATATAAAGGAGAACTCTAGCAACTGGGAAACCTAATCCCCACACCTCCTGTGTGATACTAGTTGTATAAGCTAGAGTTGATTCTCCTTTAACCTTAGGTTTTTCACGAAACCCTGTAGGTTGACGACTTAAAGACTTCATTGGGATTATGAAGCCAGACCCAACTATTTTCTCTGTAGTTGCATGATCTGATCTTGCTGTTTCTATCGTTATTGAGTACAATCGTAAGATTGGATTGAGATTTATATCTCCGATATGCAAGATAGAAAAGTAGTAACAAACACCTTCGTCTCATCGTTTGTGATTCCACAATATCTTGTTTCGCTAGTCGATTAAGATTATTGATAGGTGATTGATATTTCTAGGCTGTTCTTCGGGAATATAAGTCCGGTATATCAATTGGTTCCTGTTCACCTTGATTTATCAAAATACGGAATAAAAATCGTAGGTATTTCTGTGGGAGACAGATTTATCTATTCCTATAGACTTTTCTGTGTGATACAAATTTGTTTATCAAGTCTTCGACTTTGGGTCGTAGAAACTCTTAGTTGTGGGTGAGATCAGCTAAGGGAATCAAGTGCGTAGTATCCTGCTAGGATAAGAGTCGTAAGGAGTGCAACTTTACCTTGAATCAGTGTAAGATTGATTGGGGTTCAACTACAGTCTAGACCGAAGTTAGTTTATAGTAGGATAGTGTCTATAGCGGCTTAATACAGTGTGGTGTTCAATCTGGACTAGCACCCGGGGTTTTTCTGTATTTGCGGTTTCCCAATTAAAAAAACTTATGGTGTCTGTGTTATTTCTTTTCTGCATTATATTTTGTTATATAATTGAAATATCACAGGTTGTGCGTTGAATCGATCAATTGGTAAATCCAACCTTTGGTTGTTGATTGAAATTGATTGATCCTTGAACATTGGTCTTTGGTACTGTTCAAGTTATCTCTCTTATATTCAATCGGGCTCGCAAATTATTATTTGTTTGATTGCGGATTGAATTGAGAGATTGAGATATAAACTCTTTGATATACTTTTTATAAGATTGAATCTAACTGTCTAGTTGATTCTCTTGTAAGTATATTGGAGTTAGTCCATATAGATTGCTAAGCGAAATATTGGGTGAGGTTTTTAGACCCCATTTTTTCAATAAGAGTTACTGTTCGTGTTCAAAGTATGTTGACATCTTTTTCTTTGTAAATCCTCTTTTATATTTACAATCTTGGAATCGATTATACCACACTTCCAAACTAGTTTAGAATTGGTTCATCTGTATTCCAAGACAACTATATGATTGATCAATTATCAAATCACTAATCATGGGTTTACGGTTTTACCAAACACAAGGATCGGTTCTACCTCAATATGGTTACTAGGATCAGTTACATCAGTTACCAAGATCGGTGACATCAATTACCAGGACCGGATACCATATATTCATGGTATTACTTGTGATCTGTTACACAAGTCACTAGGATCGGTTACACCAATTACTAGGAACGGTTACACCAATTACAAGGATCGATTACACAACTCTTTTGTGATCTGTCACACCAATTACTAGGATCGGTCAAACCAATTACAAATATCGATCATACCATCTCAGGTGATTACTTAGGATCGGTTACACTAATAAAAGTCATACCAAATCATATGTCAGGCACTGTGATTAGTTATACCTAGCGATTTCCATTTCGGTTCATAAAACAAGTTCATGAATGTACTTCCTTTAAACAAATGTAAATATTGTTTCCTAGGATGAAACCTTCACCTTTACCCATACACATAATCACAATAGCATTCATACGATTATGTCGATGTCATATATACGAAGTTCAAAAGATAAGCATTATACTTTGTATTCTAATTCCTTAACACTATGATCATGTGATCTTGTATCACTACTAGAGTATAATCATTCACAGCTTCGCAGTTATGTTTTCAATATAGCACGACTTTAAAGATATGTTAGGAATGAAACAGTTCAAGTCAAATATTACTAACCTCAATAGGAAGGATGATGTCGTCATTGTAGCTTGTTACTTCTTCACATTCTTAAGGTCTTCGAGTAATACTTGTATGTCTCATAATCCTAAACTTTCTAGGCTAACCTATATGAAGTTGTCTCTAGTTACATAATCAAGTGACTCTTAGATGAGTTTTGATTCACTAAAATATGACAACCAAACTTGACATACCAACGCTTGGTAGGTTCAACCGAGCTATGCTCTAACATCCGTATTACTTGATAGTGATCCTATAGAGTTTGGTTAAGTCTGAACCTTTTATCAAGTAATCACACTTTGATTGTTGTATCGTCTCGATCTCGTATCCATAGACGATCATACAAAGTGTGAATACGGATTTGTCGTATTTTCTCGACTTTGTCCATAGACAATCACTTTCGGTAAGAGGACTTATAGGTGGATAAATTAAAGATTGTGGTGTATTTGGGTACCCTCGTCTTTTCATTAATAAGGTCATAATCATTGCAAATGAGGCACTCACTGCCTACGTTTCTTGAAGTAAGAATGTCGCATTTTTCTTTAAACTTAGAACTCATTTTTACTGCCCATGCACATAAGGAAACTCTTGTTTTTTCCCTTCTCCAAAACCAGATTTAGTAGCAACACTGATTTGTAGTCGACAAGAACATACGCTTGTGGTTGTGATCAAATGCAGGTCTTTGGACACCCTTGTCCAGGCATATAGATCCCACTTTCATAAACCAGGTGCAAACACATTCCTTATGCATATTTAGCATCAACGAAGAACTCTTTGCAAATGTAAGACCGTGGTGTATCGGTTTTTCCCTAAATTACGTTCCTTTCTTCAGCCTTTCCATAAGCTTTATACTAGATAATAATTGGCCATCCACTTATTCTTTTATGGCATCATATATCCACGAAAATGCTGGTTCACAACCAAACTTTGCATTACCATCAAGGTATATGCATCGAGAGAGATAACTTTAATCTTCCATCCAACTGGCTACAATGAGACACCTTCAACTCTATAGCATATATAGGTTTTCAATTCTCTTTTCCACTGCAAAGGCCAATAACATCTTTGAGTTCAGGAATTTTCGCAAAATTTCCATTACAACACGTAATATACTCGCTACTGATAACACTACGAAGATCTTCATTCCTAATGCATAATCTTCGCATACTTCTGAGAAACATGGACTTTAACTTATGACTTGCACCATAGAAGTCGGCATACTCTTTAGTTTTTTCATGCAATCACTTGAAAACCCGATTTCCAATGACTCTTGCGCGTTCGTCTAACACTTTGGGCAGGAAATTTGACACCCTTGTCATAAACTTTCATGTCCTATTGCTACTTCAAGCTTCAAAGTTCAATCCAATTGATCTTTCCACACAAGACCAACTTCTTCTAGTCTTCATACTAACTAAACCCAAACAATTCATCATTGAATTTGACAAACAAATGACACCAACTTGAGTAAATAGAAAAAAATCAAGCACTGTGTCCCCAAACACAGCTCTGATACCTGCTATCACATGCCCATTTAATGGCATACAATTTTCCATGGGACATGACCGACAATATTCTGTGGTTCAGTGAATCAACTTCACCCACAAGCACTCATCCTTGCATACTTGCATCAAAGTATGCATCTTCCTTCACTCTTAAGGCTTTACACAACGGAAGTCTTTCTTCTTTTCTCTCTAACTTTATGCCCCCATAATCATAAGAGGTTTCCCATGCATCAATGTACTTAAACAACTTCACAAGATCAACAACATAATGAACACAAATATATAACACAATAAACCCATTTTATTGCATTAAGGAAGATTACATGAACAAGTCTATCACATGGACCAAACAGGACATTCACCCTCTTTGGTGAATGCCTAACACTCTCTACAAATCAGTGATTCTTCTCCAAATTGAACAACACCAACATTATTGATTCAGAAATTATTTATACTACTAGGATAAGGCCAAAATCAGTACGGCTACGATGTGGCTGGGCCACATACTTGAAGTATGTGGACCATCTTTATATAATGACACATAGATTTTTTTTCTCCAAAAAAGTTTTATTACCTAACTTTTTGTCTTAACTTCCTACTGTTTCTCAAAAAGGTAAAGCAATTATGGGGATTTAGAGGAGGCATGTTTTTAATTTGAGTACGTTTCAAAATATTAAGAGGGGTCACATACAAAATGTATGTGGACCGACCACATCTTGATCGGAGCAGGCCAAAACTTGTGTGCAACCGTTTGCACAAGCCTTGAACATCCAAGTGTCCAAGGGGTGGTTTCCATAACCGCCTAAAGTGTGCATAACTGATTAGCTTCTTCTAATTTGTTCCACTTCATGCCACACCTGTCCCAAATGGTTGTGGACACTCTAATATGGTTATAAACACACTTTATAACCGTTTCAACTTGTCTCACTTCATTGGCATGCTCGCAAAGCAAATAACCAACACTTGAGCCATAATGCGCCACTTTTACGCTACTTTTGCGCCACTGCACTATGGCCTTGATCTGAACTTGCTAGGACGCTTTTAGTTAAGCCAAATTCATGCCAATATGCACCATATGCTCATATTTGTTATTCTTGCTTTACTTAGCCAATTCATAGACAATAGTGATGCATACTCTTGCATCACTAGGTTGTTTGCATTGTCCAAGCTTTGGCCAGCCTTGGACTAATTCATAGGCCAACTCTTGGACTATTCTACACTCTTGCATCATCCTTGAGTTTGTGCCAACTCAATTCCTTGGATATGCATCAATGCCAACATCACATGTTGCATTTCTCAACTTGTCCTGCATTGTCTTCCTCAATGAAGATTTATTGTGTCGGCCAATAAGCTTTATTACTTGGACACTGACTCTATAGTGTAGCACCACCTTAGCACTTCACTGGCCCTGCAGGGTCCCGCTATCTTAGCACTTCATGGTCTATACAGTGTAGCGTCATCCTGGATGAACACTAACTAGGCCGGCTATGCTGTAACGCTTAATCTTCGTGCTTCACTAGCCTGACCCATAATAATTGGACACTAATATGCCAAGATGACATACATGTACCCAAGACATCCATGGCCAAGTCGTGATCCATTTATTTTGGTCCCAACCACCGTGGGTGATCCTGGGCATATTAAGCCACTTTTCAGGCCGCAACTTGCCAAGATGATTTTAGCACCATATTAAGCCAAGAATATGCTGCGCTATTTCTAACGCTACAATGGGCCACATCTTGACTTGCTACGTCCGTGGCCAAGATACAGACTAATTATTTTGGTCTCAGCTATTGTAGTGTGCCACGAATATATTAAACCACTTTTTTTTATCACATCTTGCCAAGCTAAGATTAGCGTTATTTTAGGCCATGGCATGCTAACCCTAACGCCATATTAGGTCACGCCATGCCATGCTATGTTTTTGGCAAAGTTATGACCTAGCTATTTCTATCTCAACTACTGTAGCTAAGAACAAATATATTAGGCTACTTTTGGGTCTCAACCTGCCATGCTAGCTTTAGCGCCATATAACAAGCCATCAACGTACCATGCAACCTTTTAGCAACTTAGTAGGTTGAGAATATGCAACATTACTTTCCTGGCACCCTAGTCGGTCGTAGCCAAGATGCATTCATAACAACTCCACAAAAATCGATTAACATGTTTATAAGACATGTGGCATATCAACGACTATTATTTATCCAAAGCAAGAGGTATTCCATGACTCTACTAATTCCTACGAAACATCAAATACGTCACATGGAGGGATTCTTCATGGGGTATTGGTCTAGTGGTTTATAGCAACATGCGGCGTGGTAACACCCCATGATGAGAAGTTACAAGTAGTGGTGACGGTTATAATAGTAGTTGGAGATATAATGGAATATGATAAAAGGGATTTTCCAAGAACTTCCCTAAAATATCTCACACTATCTCTATTATCTCCATATTTCCCATCTCTCAACAACCTCACTACCTTCACTACTTACGAGAAAAGCAGTGTGTATTCCAAACTACTATAAATATGCCGCTTAGCCTATTCAGGAAATAAAATAAGCTTACCATATCCAAAATCTTTGTTATTCTTCATTGTTCAACACCAACATACACAATTCAATACCACAGTAATTTCTCTAACTTTCTCTGCTTCCTTCACCTAAGATCAACCCATCTTCTCTCATCATGACCGAAGGAGGACGGAATGGCTACTTTCATGTTTTTGGCTTGTCCTGTTCGATTTTGATTTCGAACCCAAAAGAAAGTACCACGGCGGTGCATTTGTTTTTCCTATAATTAATTTTTAGGTACTAACAGTGTCATCGAGCTATAAAAATCAATTTCTTAGACTTCGTTGTAAACTACTACTATGTCGAGAATTCTATGATCTTGCTGGAAGATTACTTGTTGTGAAATGATTTGTGAATAAGTTAAGTTACCTATTTGTAGTAATAGTAACACATTGGTTTCCGATGAGAAGTGGAAATCGTGTTGAAAATAGAAGAATCGAGAAGACTTAAGAAGTTATAGAAAATGTGGTAAAATCATTTCCGCATTGCGGGGAAGGCTGATTACTATATGTTCACTTATCCCTCTTTTCTCTCAACATTTATCACAACTTAGTTTCTTTCTGTTATGAGGGTGTAATTGCACATGACATCTGTCGTAGACCGCCAGAACAAAATCCTATATAATTTCCCCCATGTTTCATGTTTGATGTCTAGTATAAGTCAATAAGTAGAGTCATTATGTTACTATTGTTGAGTTAAGAGAGTCTTATGAGACTGCTTGGTAGTATAGCTGAACCAAGACTTAATGTGCCGACTAATTGTTTAGATTGAAAACATCGAGTCTATTAAATGGCGAGTCTGGTCAAAACTAAATAATTTTTAACAAGTCAAGTAGAATAGACTACTAGTGCTAGTAATCTTGAGAGATGCCAGCCGTGGGCATTTGAGTATGCCGGGTACTCAGTGATATAGCACTTCACGTCATCGACACATGACTATGAACTAGTAAAGAAAGATAATGCCAAATATTAGCATATATATTCAAAATATATAGTTGTCGAGTACTAGAAACTCGTGGTATCAAATTAGAGTACTAAAATCTCACTGCGTTAAATGGAGGGTTTAAGAACCCAGAGACGTTTTCAATTTATCGGGAAAATAAGACTCCAAAAGTGATAAGGACACTCATGTGCCGTCGATGATATGCCAACACTGTTGCACTAGCATAAGAGAGGAAAATACGGCGCTAGAGAAAGTATAGTGATGGGGTAATATGCACCAGCGATTAGAGTGTCCCATTGCAGGGATGGTGAGATGTTGATGCTTATTGAACTAGCGATAATAGCATCCTAGATAGGAAGTGAGGTGAGATGTTGGCGCATATTGCACTGACATTTAGAGAAGAATCCAAGCACTGGAAAGCCAACGCTAGGGAGGGAGGCGATGGTGCTAGTGCATGTCGCACAAGCGATTAAATGGTACGTGTCGTGTTGGAGAGGCAATGATGCATTTCTCTTGGGAATTGACCCTTACGTATGCGCTACAAATTTTACTTTATGGCGTATGTTGCTGTAGTTGCACAAGTCGCATTGATATCAGTATTTGTCCTTGGGGAATTCTTTTACAGAATTACTATACCCGAAATAGATTCAACTTTCCTCATACTAGCAAGCAATCAGTCTAGGAACTAAGGAAAAGAATATCACAAGAGCTTTTTTATATATATGGTTAGAGAGTCTGAAATTCTAGCATTTTGCAGGAAAATCAATATCGAAAGCAGATATTGAATGTCAGTACAAACTATATACTGTTAATACATGGCAAAAATAATTTTATATGTATTATATATCTGCTACGAGGAAGGTATAATTTTTCGATTTTCTCTTCGATGAAAACCCACCATCAACATTATTTTTTAAAGCTTTTTGTTGTTCCTGCAACCCCTGTTTTACGTTTTAGAATAAACACAAGATCAATTATTGATCTACTGGGTGTATGTTCTTGGATACAGTTCATGCCACCATGGATATCATGAACCAATACAAAAACGTATATCAATTTATTGCTCTACATGTGATGTTTGATAAACCTTTATTTTCTTTTAGAGAACTACTCACTTCACTACCTACACCTATCATATTTGATAATATGTAACTACCTTATTTGTTGTGCCCATTGCATCTCCTCGAATTCCACCTAATGTAGAGGCTCCAGTTGTTCCAACAAAAACATCTTCACTACCTCCTCTAGATTCGAATTCAGCATCCTCAACACTTACACCAGTGACTAATCATATACACGATATCGTTGTATATTTGCTTAATCTGTTTTTGCTGGTTAGTATTACTCATTCAACACCCCATACTACCAACACCACTCGAGGCTTGCATACTCCATCTAATCAGGGATCTTCAAGACAAGGGCGTTTGTTGTAAGTGTTAGAGCACTGGTCGGTCGAACTCGCAAGCGTTTCTATCTCAAGCTTGTTTGTCTAGTCTAGTTTCCAAAACTATAAGTCTTGATTTCTAGTCTACTTATAGCTAAGTCTCGGACTAGGATAGTAAGTGTAGTTGAGCTCTAGACTCCATGGCGTTCATCATGTAAAGACGAAGAACTACTCAAGGAACTTGTGGAACTTCATCGACAAAAAGGTATGTGGAGACTTAAACTTATCTATCACTCAAAAGTCTATCTATTCTATCTCCTATCTTGAGACAAAAGTCGTATTGCTATATAGACTTCGATTATACACATTTGCTATTTCGAGCCGAGTTTATCTCGCTTATCTATTTCTCGAAATATGTGTTGGTAAGCTTTCTCTTTGGCCAAGTTCATCTTTACTCGTGACGAAAGTCATGTTGATTATTTCAATAACTTGAAAATCGCTTTGATGAAAAATAGTTTGTGAATAACAACTATATAACATCCTCTAAGAAAGTTTCAATAATTGAAATGAGAGTTTAGAACATGTAACCATCTTTGGATATAAACATGGTGTGTTCTCACATTTGTGTAAAAGTCAAAAACCGGGAACCCAAAGTATGTGTACCCGTACGCATACTGGCGGTTGTTGGAAATCCGGGTAAGTATGCATACCCGTATGCATATTGGCGGAAAGTTCACGTCCGTAATTTCTGCTAAAGTTTGGAAGTGAAAAACAAACTCAATCCGGTTACTTAAGTACACGTACCCGTATGCATACTTAAGTAGGTTACTTTCTAAAATCGGCTTGTTCATGAACTAAAACATTTATATATGAAGGAATGCAATCTTTGCAAACCGTGGCTATAATGTTCATGAATCGATTCGAGTGAATCAAACCGATTTTGCTTCGATTGTGTCTTGTATACTTCTATAAGATCTAAGCAATTTAACAACTTTCTAACTAGTTCATTTGAGTCATTTGAACTAGTTATGGTGAAGATGAATAAGGTTGATATGAAAGTGCTCATATGGCTAACCATTGGTTAACTATTGTTGAACCAACTAAGTGTACACATTTAGGTACGGTTACTCAAACCTAAATGAAGTTACATTTCATTTGTGTATAACAAGCTAAATTCGATCTAACGGTTGAAAGATATTAGCTTGAATCTAATCAGGTTTTCATCTAACGGTTAATATTGAATGCTTTGTTACCAAGGTAACTTGGATTAAAAACCCTGATTTGGAGACTATATAAAGGATAACTCTAGCAACTGGGAAACCTAATCCCCACACCTCTTGTGTGATACTATATGTATAAGCTAGAGTCGATTCTCCTTTAACCTTAGGTTTTTCATGAAACCCTGTAGGTTAACGACTTAAAGACTTCATTTGGATTGTGAAGCCAGACCCAACTATTTTCTCTGTAGTTGCGTGATCTAATCTTGCTATTTTTATCGTGATTGAGTACAATCGTAAGATTGGCTTGAGATTTATATCTCCGATAAGAAAGATAGAAAAGTAGTCATAAACACCTTCGTCTCATCGTTTGTGATTCCACAATATCTTGTTTCGCTAGTCGATTAAGATTATTATTAGGTAATTGATATTTCTAGGATGTTCTTCGGGAATATAAGTCTGATATATCAATCGGTTCTTGTTCAACTTGATTTATCAAAGGACGGAACAAAACTCATAGGTATTTCTGTGTGAGACAGATTAATCTATTCCTATAGACTTTCCGGTGTGATACAGATTTGTGTATCAAGTCTTCGACTTTGGGTCGTAGCAACTCTTAGTTGTGGGTGAGATCAGCTAAGGGAATCAAGTGTGTAGTATCCTGCTGGGATCAGAGACGTAAGGAGAGCAACTGTACCTTGAATCAGTGTGAGATTGATTGGGGTTCAACTACAGTCCAGACCGAAGTTAGTTTGTAGTAGGCTAGTGTCTGTAGCTGCTTAATACAGTGTGGTGTTCAATCTGGACTAGGTCCCGGGGGTTTTCTGCATTTGCGATTTCCTCGTTAACATAACTTCTGGTGTCTGTGTTATTTCTTTTTCGCATTATATTTTGTCATATAATTGAAATATCATAGGCTGTGCGTTGAATCGATCAATTGGTAAATCCAACCTTTGGTTGTTCATTGAAATTGATTGATCCTTGAACATTGGTTTTTTGTACCATTCAAGTTACCTCTTTTATATTCAATCTGGCTCGCAAATTATTATTTGTTTGATTGCGGATTTAATTGAGAGATTGAGATATAAACTCTTTGATATGCTTTTTATAAGATTGAGTCTAACTGTCTAGTTGATTCTCTTGTAAGTATATTGGAGTTAGTCCATACAGATTTCTAAGCGAAATATTGGGTGAGGTTGTTAGACCCCCTCTTTTTCAATTGGTATCAGAGCAGGCAAACACGTTTAAGACCTCATAAGTCTGTGTTTGTAGTGATCTGACTCTATGGACAGAAATTATATCTCCATAAACGTACCACCAGTCTTCAATGGCTCAAACTACTTGTGGTGTAAAATAGCTATGCGTGCTTTTCTTCAAGCTCGTGATTTTCAAACATGGGTACGTGTTGTTAATGGCTATGATCCTACGGTTAATACAGAAGGCGATGTATCTATACCTAAGGATATTGGTAGATATAGTCCAGAATAAATCCTTGCTGCAAAGCAAAATTATGACGGCTTAAATGCTATCATACATGCCATTACCCCAGACCTTCATCATCATGTGACTACTTGCACAAATTCCAAACAAGCCTGGGATATCTTATAAACTATATTTGAAGGGAATACCTCTGAAAAAGAAGCTAGGCTTCAAAACCTAAATTCTGATTGGGAAAACCTTCGTATGGCAGATAAAGAGTCATTTGATGAGTTTAATCACAAAGTGTCTGAAATTGTTAATGCATCTTTTGCATTGGGTAAGACTATTCCTGAGAAGGACATTGTGATGAAAATTCTCAGATCACTTTCATCCAGATACGATTCTAAGAAGCATGCCATCGTTGAAGGAAATAATCTCGCAACTCTTTACAGAGATACTCTGGTTGGGAAATTAAATATCTTTGATCATGAGCATACGTCCAAATCCGGAAAGGATGTTGCTTTCAAAGCACAAAAGAACACTAAATTACTTGACAAAAGTAAAAGTGTTTGTATCTCTGAAGATGATCTTTTTGAGGCTGATTCATCAGATGAAGATCTTGACAAGTCAGTCAGTCTCCTTGATCACAAGACAGGTTAGGGATCTTCTTTTGAAGAGAAGTAAACAGTTCTCTAGAGATAAACCCAGGTCATCAGTTAAACCTCATAACCGTGTTCCTCCTAAAAGGGATAATGATGAAACTGATAACGAGGATATGCCTCAGTTTTTTAAGTGTAAAGGTTTTGGTCATTTTGCAAATGAGTGTCCAAATCGTAAAAAATACACTGGGAACAAAGGTCTAGTTGCAACTCTTGATGAAATGTCTGACAATTATGATTCTAATGAAGACGAAAAGTCAGGTGTCGCACTTCTGTGTGAAAATATTGATTTTGATAACTGTAGCAATACATACATCAATCTTGATATTCTTTCATAAGATATCTCAACCAATCTGGAAGAAAAAATTGATCTACCTGTTTCTATTGGAAATTCTTTTTCTGATATTTTAGGTTCCACTATGTGTCTAGCCGCATACACATCTCGGGAGTCTGAATCTTCTTCCAGGTTGACATGTCCTTTTTGTTCTCTCAGAGGACATGAGTTATCAAAGTGTTTCAAGTTCAAACACAAAATGAGATATGTCAACAAACTTCAATGAAGAGCGAATCGATTAGAAAACAAGCTAAAACTTGTGCAAGAATCATCAGAGGTATGTAAACGCATCTCTTCTTCAAAGAAGATAGTTTCCAAAGAAAAGACTAGATCATTAGAAAGAGATTTATGGTCTAAACGCTATGGGAAACAGGGTTCTATGAATTCCATTCGAAAAGGATATGGTGGACAGATCATTGTTCACCCTAGCACAACTTAAATTGTGTTGGTTTGTGTATCTTATCTCATCTGCCTGATCAAAAGAGACAAGATTTTGCACACCTCAGGCTTTAGGAAAAGAAAAGTCTTTTAGATTGTTTTTATTTTCTTTTTGTGTCTTTTCTCTGTGAGCATTGTAAAGTCTGGAATTCATGCCGCTTTTCATAATTGATATTTGAAAAGTCTTCCCTGTTTAATCAATAAAAGAGGGTTAAAACAGACAATTCTGCCTTTTTTAGGGTAAGAGTTGTGCGTACGTGAATCCTTTGAGTGTATAAAGGTTCTGTAACCCTACATTCCTTTTTCTTTCTCTAAGAAACTCTTTTGTCATAAGTTTTGCTTGTAGAGCTTGTTCTGAGAATTCCCTCTCACAAACCCATATTACAATGGAGACTCCAAGCATTATAACTTCTGATGGGAAAGATGTTAATATGATTTTTAAGCCATCAATCATGAAGGAAAAAGGCATTCCTCCTGTTTACCCTAACCTGAAAAGAAAAAGGAGGAATGTGAGAAAACCAAGAGCCGTCCCTTCAAATCTTCAGAATTTTTTTGGTGTTCTTGATGAATTGAAGGAATTAAGAAAGGAAGTGCAGCAAATAAAGGCTTTTGTGTTTAAGACTCTTGAAATTCAGAAGGCCTTGGTTCGGCATCAATCAAGAAGGTTTGTTGATATCAACTCTTTTCTTCATGAACCTTATGTCCCAATGGCTGTTGACGACAAGGAGTTCGGGGACGATAAAGAATTTTTCAAAGGTCTTAATGTCTAGGAAACTTCTTATGAGAATTTATTCTTATGTTTTAAGAAGGATAGCTAGGGTTTGGAATAACCATTATTGTGAGTTCACATAGCTATTTCCAACGATTTTCATCTTGCAATGTTTTTAGATTTATTTATTTAATCTTTATGGTTTCATATATTGCAACTTGTTATGGGATATATGTGTTTGCGTCCGTGAACCTTGATTGTCCCATACGTGGTCAAAAATTAAGTCTTTCATATGTCGGTATGCAAGTATTGATAAAAGATTGAATGAACTTTTGACAAACAAAAGTTAAGCCTATTATGTCATTATGCAAATATTGATGGAAGATAGGCTAAACTTTTGTGTACAAAGATTGTGTCTATTACATCATTGTGCAAATAGTGATGAAGAATAAAATAAATCTTTGTTTATTCCGCAGTATTGATCTTCCCTGATCCATATTTTTATGAAAAATACTGTGCGGCTCCGTAAATTTTCTTATGTGAGCATTTCCGATTAAATTAATCATGGGTTCTCTTCTGGTTAATTTAATTGAGTTTTTTGGATACAAATTCATATTCTTATGTGATTTGTTAATGTCCAAAGAAATCCTTCTTTTCTTGTGAAAGTAAGGTCGCTCTTGTTGTTCTTTCGGGAATGACATTTTATGGGGGAGAGTTCTTTTTGAACTTGTGCTTAATTGCCAAATCTTTGTGGGGAGTGCGGCTGTGGAATATTATAGGGGTTATCTTGTATCTTTATAAACTCCTTGATGAATGCATTTAGTTTCGACTATGTGATTGCATCTAAAAAAGTTGATATGTGCTTTTCTTTTGGTCATGAAGTATCTCTATGGAAATTTCATTAGGATCCCACTAATTTTCGTACCTTTGCCAATTTTATTGACAAAAAGGGGGAGAATTAATGTGTAGTTCACACTACAAATACATATTTCGGATCATTATGTAAGGAGGACTGGTTTTCGTGTGAGATGAAGTATTGACTAAGGGGGAGTGATACATATCACCATAGTATTATTGTCAAAGTTGTGATAGAATTGAACTTTGATGATGTGTAATAATACTATGACACTATATAACAATGATTCAGAGCTATTGTTTTCTCATTGTTATGGCTACGGATCTTCAACAACGATGATGCTGAACTGAACATCTTTAGAATCATTTGAGTTCTTGGAAGTGACGAATATTTCGAGTAATGTTGGAGAACCAAGGAGATCAAGCATTTGGATGAGAAGCTACAAAGTTTATTTATTTTGTATTCCATATGAATTGATAGTTTTGTCACTAAAATATACAAAGAGGGAGATTGTTAGAGCACTGCTCGGTCGAACTCGCAAGCGGTTCTATCTCAAGCTTGTTTGTCTAGTCTAGTTTCCAAAACTATAAGTCTTGATTTCTAGTCTACTTATAGCTAAGTCTCGGACTAGGATAGTAAGTGTAGTTAAGCTCTAGACTCCACGGCGTTCATCATGCAAAGACGAAGAACTACTCAAGGAACTTGTGGAACTTCATTGACAAAAAGGTATGTGGAGACTTGAACTTATCCATCACTCAAAAGTCTATCTATTCTATCTCCTATCTTGAGACAAGAGTCGTATTGCTATATAGACTTCGATTATACACATTTGCTATTTCGAGCCGAGTTTATCTCGCTTATATATATCTCTAAATATGTGTTGGTAAGCTTTCTCTTTGGCCAAGTTCATCTTTACTCGTGACGAAAGTCATGTTGATTATTTCAATACCTTGAAAATCGCTTTGATGAAAAATAGTTTGTGAATAACAACTATATAACATCCTCTAAGAAAGTTTCAATGATTGAAATGAGAGTTTAGAACATGTAACCATCTTTGGTTATAAACATGGTGTGTTCTCACATTTGTGTAAAAGTCAAAAACCGGGAACCCAAAGTATGCGTATGCGTACTCGTACACGTACTGTCGGTTGTTGGAAATCCGGGTAAGTTTGCGTATACTGGCGGAAAGTTCACGTCCGTCTGCTGGAGTTAGGAAGTGAAAAACAAACTCAATCCGGTTACTTAAGTACGCGTACCCGTATGCATACTTAAGTAGGTTACTTTCTAAAATCGGTTTGTTCATGAACTAAAACATTTATATATTAAGGAATGCAATCTTTGCAAACTGTGGCTATAATGTTCATGAATCGATTCGAGTGAATCAAAACCAATTTTGCTTCGATTGTATCTTGTATACTTCTATAAGATCTAAGTAATTGAATAACTCTCTAACTAGTTCATTTGAGTCATTTGAACTAGTTATAGTGAAGATGAATAAGGTTGATATGAAAGTGCTCATATGGCTAACCATCGGTTAACTATTGTTGAACCAACTAAGTGTACACGTTTAGGTACGGTTACTTAAACCTAAATGAAGTTACATTTCATTTGTGTATAACAAGCTAAGTTCGATCTAACGGTTGAAAGATATTAGCTTGAATCTAATCAGTTTTCATCTAACTGTGAATATTGAATGCTTTGTTACCAAGGTAACTTAGATTGCAAACCATGATTTGGAGACTATATAAAGGAGAACTCTAGCAACTGGGAAACCTAATCCCCACACCTCCTGTGTGATACTAGTTGTATAAGCTAGAGTCGATTCTCCTTTAACCTTTGGTTTTTCACGAAACCCTGTAGGTTAACGACTTAAAGACTTCATTGGGATTGTGTAGCCAGACCCAACTCTTTTCTCTGTAGTTTAGTGATCTGATCTTGCTGTTTCTATCGTGATTGTGTACAATCGTAAGATTGGCTTGAGATTTATATCTCCGATAGGCAAGATAAAAAAGTAGTCACAAACACCTTCGTTTCATCGTTTGTGATTCCACAATATCTTGTTTCGCTAGTCGATTAAGATTATTGTGAGTTGATTGATATTTATAGGTTGTTCTTCGGGAATATAAGTCAGGTATATCAATTGGTTCCTGTTCACCTTGATTTATCAAAATACGGAACAAAACTCGTAGGTATTTCTGTGGGAGACAGATTTATCTATTCCTATAGACTTTTCGGTGTGATACAGATTTGTTTATCAAGTCTTCGACTTTAGGTCGTAGAAACTCTTAGTTGTGGGTGAGATCAGCTAAGGGAATCAAGTGTGTAGTATCCTGTTGGGATCATAGACGTAAGGAGAGTAACTATACCTTGAATCAGTGTGAGATTGATTGGGGTTCAACTACAGTCCAGACCGAAGTTAGTTTGTAGTAGGCTAGTGTCTGTAGCGGCTTAATACAGTGTGGTGTTCAATCTTGACTAGGTCTCGGGGTTTTTCTGCATTTGCGGTTTCCTCTTTAACAAAACTTCTGGTGTTTGTGTTATTTTTTTTCCGCATTATATTTTTTTATATAATTGAAATATCACAGGTTGTGCGTTGAATCGATCAATTGGTAAATCCAACCTTTGGTTGTTGATTGAAATTGATTGATCCTTGAACATTGGTCTTTGGTACCGTTCAAGTTATCTCTCTTATATTCAATCGGGCTCGCAAATTATTATTTGTTTGATTGCGGATTGAATTGAGAGATTGAGATATAAACTCTTTGATATACTTTTTATAAGATTGAATCTAACTGTCTAGTTGATTCTCTTGTAAGTATATTGGAGTTAGTCCATACAGATTGCTAAGCGAAATATTGGGTGAGGTTGTTAGACCCCCTCTTTTTTAGTAAGTATTTATACACGATTCTCACTACCGAAGTCCAACACAACGCATTATTCTGACTTGTGTTTGTCAAACATCCAAATAATCATAGTGGATGTAGATGAAAAAATATAGTATCTACGAACAACTGACAGTTATAAGGTCCTAGAGCTCGGTTCTAAGAAGGAGCTCAGGTCGAGTCAAAGATAATAAATTCTCGTCTCGAGTACGAATTGGAGATAATAAGTCAACGTATAATGAGAACGATACAACTAATATCGTGACACATGCCAAAAATTAATATTGGAGCAAGAAGCCAACAAAAGGCCAAGGATGTTAGAGTCAAAACCTGAAGATCGAGATATAATGAAGATCACATGTCGAGCTACTAACTTAGTATCAAAGTAAAGACTGAGTAGGTCATGACGTCACCTCCATGTATACACAAGTGGTCCCCATTATACATGGTTTTAACATTATTCATACGCCATGTAATTGTATATAAACCCAAGAAGGCTCACTTTGTAACCCAAGACATATTATTCAATCTAACTTGATTAACAAAAACTATTTTTTCTATGTTCTCTCTCCTACTTTCATTTAGAAATCAACTATGATAACCAACCTAAAGTCGGTAATCATCAATTGGACCTAGGACTAAGTACTCTACAGACGAAGATCGATAAACTGATCAAGTCAGGAGATAGATTCAGACCAATAAATGCATCTTAATCTTGTGTAGGTACGTATTTCCATGATAGGAAAATATGCATCTCATTTGGCGCCGACTAGGAGTGCATCATAATTTTTATTTTTCATCATCATCTCATGCTAGATCATAATTTTGATGCATAATTATCCTTTATTTGGGTGAAAATAAATTTTCTAAGAAAAATTGCATACAAATATAATTTTCTTCATCTCAAATCATGAATCTGAATGTTATTATTGATTATACATGTTAATCTCTTTATCTATATCTTAATCTCATCTAAAATCGACATGCATTCATGACCATATCATTTCTAGCTTAATCTCTATATAGATCGATCTCTAAACACTTTTTTTTTTAATCTATTTTATCTGTTAAAATCATCTTAACATCATTTGCATCAAGCATGTGTTGATGGTGGATTTTCGACGAATGCTAAAAAAGACAAATTTCCTTTACTCAAATGTAGAAACAAGAATTTTATATGTCATTAGAAGTATGAAATTCATATTCTATATTCCGCAAGAGAATTGAGATAAAATCATTGTTACAAGCATCTCCAACGGATCATGTAACCTCTTCAAAGCATGAATATATACCGGCAATGTTAGAGTCTCGCCCCGCCGAGCTTTAAATATTCTATATATTTTATAATTTTTATTGAATGACTCAATATTATCCTCTTATGTATCCAAAACTCACTCTGTTTAGACTTCAGAACATCACTGGTGCTTGCTGCTACACTTCCCAGATGTTTCATCTTATACATAATATCCATTCAGAACCGATATGGTGCTTCTACTATCATGTACCTCGTTTTGAAGCAATACAATGCTCCTTGATAGATTGCCTACTAGTATAAAGCGACTAATGGATTAATTCTAGTGTTACGTTCATCAATCGAATTCCTAGAAAATATTTCATTTCCCCAAAAATATATTATTACTTTAATTTGTGGCTTTTCTCAAAGGAATTCCATGAGTTAGTAATGAGTATACGCCTTTGGGACATATGGCCACCATCGGTTAGCCCTGAGAAAATGGCGTGGGTGATCATATTAATAATGCTCTAAAGAGAAAAATTTTGGATTAAAGAATTAATGGAAAGAAGAGGAGAAAAGATAATAAAATAATTTAAAAAAAAAGGCGTGTAGTGGGACCGGTGCCGGAACGGCTGGCCGGTCCCCAGCTTTATATTTTTTATTTTATTTTACTATTATATTTATTTCCTTTATTTAGGACTTCCACTTTCTAGCAAACTCTCTCTTTTGCTCTTTATTCCATATCTTATCGAATATTGTTTCGAAGAACATATAATACAAATAAATGGTCCCACTGCCATATTAAAATATTATTATTATAATATTTCCAAATCTTGATCTTGATACCAAAAATCTTACTTGCTCTGCATAGAAAAATTAAGTCTTTCAGCCAAGATCAAACTCTTCTGAAATACACTAAAATTTGCTCTGAAGACCAACAAAACATAAAAAGTGGTTAGCGCCGCAAAGGCACCATGTCCGGCAATCATAGTTGTTCCCGCCACCTTGGTCAATCATGTTTGCATCACCTTGGTCGGTAATTTTTGCTCCACCTTGGTCAGCCCTCTTGCACCATCTTGGTCATGCTCCTATCACTTTGCCCCTTTCTATCATATTTGACCTAATGTTCCACGGAGCATTATTATTGTATATTGGTCCAACTATAAATATTTTTATTAATCTAAGTTGCAATATTGCTTCAATTAGCAATATTCATCTAAATTGCTATAACTAGCAATATTCATCTAATTGGAAATATTGCTCTGACTAGCAACATTCATTTATTCAGTAATATTGCTCTGACTAGCAATATTCATTTTATTTGGCAATATTGCTCCGACTAGAAATATTCATTTTATTTGGTAATATTGCTCTGACTTGCAATATTCATTTACTTGGCAATATTGCTCCTAGAAATATTAATTTCATTTGGAAAGATTGCTTCGACTGGCAATATTCATTTCATTTTTGCAATATTGCTCTGACTAGCACTATTTCTTTAGACTTGTCAATATGCTAATACTAGAATCTAAGTCGATGTTGACCAAATACGTCTGCAAAGCAGACTGAACCATATAGACACCAGTATGTCACGTGGGGGGGGGGGGGGGGGTTGGTATGGCGACGTATAGCACGTGTGATGTAGCAATACATACATAATGAGAAAGTCAGAAAGGCGTGGTGGCATTTAAAGGGATAAACATAGTAGTGTTCTAACAACCACCCTAACGAAGCGGATCTGGTTTCATCATGATCTCCACTTATATATTCTTCCACTTCCTTGCAACTGTCACCGCTTACACAAGATCAATGTGTTAAATACCTCTGCTACAAATAGGTTCCTCAACCTATGATACATATAACTTCAACTACGACAACTTATCATTATCACACACACAGAAGCCTTTTCTCGATCTAACACAGAGAAATTTCCTTTAAATCAGTACAACATATTTTTGCAATCCCATTGATCTCAACACATTCTGAGCTTCGCTTCCTACAGATCGACCCTTTATCTTCCATTGTGACCGAATTAAATCTGGAACGGTCATTTCTTGGTTTATGCCAGAGTCTTACATATTGGTCTCTCGAACTCAAAGCACTTCCGTGCAGTACATCTGTTAAAGGTTTTAAACAATTTGCTTCATCCAGCATTTACCTATTCCATCACTATACACTTTAACTGGTAAATCTTTTTTACCCACAAACAGATTGACGACCATAGTGAGAGACTAATCTCTCGGTTACAAACTTAATTCCTCAAAGATGGTCGGTCTTACCCAATCATGGTGTCTAGAGGTCAATAACAACAAATATGATATTTTGGTTGTTAAACTATTGTTACAAAAAAGTTTCAACTACTATCGTTGCTGGAAAACTAGTGGTTAGAAGTTTCTGCCAACCAGAGTTGTTTTTAGTTACAACGAATTGTTTCTGAAACACTCCACTTACTGCGGTTGGTAAGAAAATAGTCGTTAACGCCAAGTTTTCTTGTAGTGGCTCATGCTTCTTTCAGCAACCCCCCATTTTCCAATGACACATCTAATGGTGAAACTCCAAACTTGGTCGAATTGGCACGAACACAAGAAGCTCAGGAAAAGAATCTAGCAAGGTTTTAAGAAGCAATAATGAATATATTCACTTTTCTCGAGAAATTAACAGCAGAGCTAGGTGGCGTTTTTATACAAAACCCAGATCCTCCAATACTAGGGACTAACTCCTCAACTTATGTCCCTCTTCAGATCAATAACTTTACCATATGTGAGAAACCAGTGGGTCAAGAATCCACATGTCTGATCGAAAGCCTATGTGAACTCTTACACTTCACCAAAGATCAACGTGTGACCAAATTTGAACACTCAATCGAATAGCATATTTCGTCGTTACCAGAGATCTCAAAGTACACATGGCGTCTGATCCTTCAATGATCAACATCACTTTCACTGAAGAGGACAAAATGGCAGAAGAAGGACATAATCGAACTTTATACGTGATGACTCATATCAAATATTTTGAATTCAAAAGGGATCTCACCGACTTAGGTGCTACTGCCAACGTCGTTCCTCTCAAGACTCTCAGAACAGCCAGGGTCCAGCAAAGCAAGATCGTCCACCATCCTACTATGATAAAAGACTTTGAAGTTAACATAACTAGCACATATGTGTACACTTACTTAGATCTGAAAGTGGGAACTATTCACTCAACAGTCAAATTTCATATGATTGAGAAAGAGCCTGATTATCACATGATACTAGGATGACCATGGCTTAACGATGATGATGATGCACAAGCAAGTAGAAGCCAATCTTCCATGATATATTGCACAAGCAATTACAAGCCTATGTTGATGTAACAACCCTTATAACTTGTATTGTTAGTAATAGGCTGTCCCTAAGATAATTTAAGATGCTAGATAAAACTACTCTTAGGTAGGTTAAAATAAATAAATAAAAACTTAAGTTAATATTAGCTGTATAAAAAGAAATAAGAACCTAGTTCTAGTTTTTGCCGTAAAAGAGGTCAGGAAGAACTATCGGAAGTGAAATCAAGGGAGAAATCTTGCGGAATTTAGCTCAAGCCAAAGGCAAGTTGATTCTTGCTCTATCAATTATTATTGTTAAGAATTGAGTTTAATTCTACAGTTAACTAGAGAACCTATTTTGTTTTGAAAACCCTAGTTTTGGTTCTGAGTTTAATTCTTTTTGAAAGCTGATAACTAGGTACTGTTTGCATCTTATAGTGAATATGAACAGTTATAAATTATTGATATGTTGTTCTTAATTAGTTCATAAAGACTCCATTAAAATATCATGCCGATCAGATAAGTTTAGGTACCCTAATCAGCTATGTTTCATAGGATATAGGTTCAGAATTCTGTCAGAACGTGAATAGGTTGCATACTCCTAGATTAGAAGCTTTGTTACCTGTAATTACATAAATTTTGGATATATTGAACCCATCTATATGATTATGCTGTTGTAAAAATTTCAGAGTAATTGGATGTTGGGAAGTACCCTAATTAGGCAAAGTTTCCACTTTGCGACTGTACGTTTTCAGTCTGAGTTATGCATATAAACTCTGTCTTATCTTGACATCTAACCGTCACTTTTACTTTAAATTTGTACGAAGTGTCTCTGATATAGTATTGAGTATGTGTTAAAAATTTAACCATGTTCTGATCAGTATAAGACATGATTTTTGCAAGTACAGTAGACTGGTTTTGCATAGCCTATTTCCTGAATTGTTTCGGTATTGGGTTGAAGCTTGGGGTTTGTATGAATATGTGGGTCGGTTTGAATGGTTATGCATCTGATATTATATGTCGCAGCCTGTTGAGATGAATTGTTTATGTTTGAGCTTATTTAAGAGCTGAATTTCTATTCGAGTGATTCTTGTTTGTCGAAACTTTTCCACATTGAACTATTATGTTGAAAGGTCAGGTTCACAATAGCTATCGCGCTTGGCCTGGAAATTGGGGTTGTCTTTACTTATGGGGTTGTCTTCACAATATCTATCATGCTTGTGAGTGTTGGTGTTGAATAATATTGAATGTTTCGTTTGGGTTATGTTTTGTGAATGTTCCCTTGAGTTTTAAAGACCGAAGGTAAGCGGTAATTTTGGGGTGGTGTGCTATCTTTGTAAAATTTTGTGAATCTTTTCCATGGTTAATTTTATTTGTTTGGACTAAATTTTTGGTACTCTTTTACTTAGTAGTAAAATTGATGGTTTGAGAATGAACTTGCAAATCCAAGGCTCTGACCTTGTGTTGATTTTTCTTTCAGGTAATAGAGTAAACAAGTGAGTAGGTCGGAAGTCTTTTGATTGGGTTGCCGCTGCAGAGTGTGGGAAGAAGTAGGATCTCTTCCTTGTTGTAGTTATTTTATATTTTTTTCTTCCTTATTATCAATAAGGTTATCACAGAGAGACACTGTGCTTCAAACACCATATTGAGAATCTGTTTTAAGTATTATCTTTTGAGTATCTTAATGTTGAAATTTTAGTCAGACTTGTTTTCTTTGTTTTTGGTTGAATAATTTAGAACCATACGAAATGCTCATTATTTAATATGGAAAGGATACTCTTTCTTTATATCGTTTTCAAATAAATGTTTTTCTTATCCAACTTAAGCTATGTGGACTTTATGTTCGGGTAGTAAAAACCTTGCATTGTTAACGATAGGGCCGGACGGACTATTATTATTAATTCAGGTTGTCACAGTTGATGATGTGGTCGTCAAATCAAAAACTCGAGAATCCCATATAGACGTCCTACGCCAAGTCTTTGAGAGATATCGAGAATATAAATTGAGAATGAATCCTTTGAAGTGCGCTTTTGGTGTTTCTTCCGGGAAATTTTTAGGGTTTCAAGTAATTAAATAAGGAATCAAAATTGATCCAGATAAAACACAAACATGCCTCCTCCATGGACTGTAAAGGAACTCCAGAGCTTCATGAGCAAAGTGAATTACATTCGTCGTTTTATCCCCGGACTGGCTTAATTTGTGGCTTCATTCACTCCCCTGCTGAAGAAATGAGTAATATTGTTTGGTCCTCTGCTCAGCAAGAATCCTTTCAAGGGATCCAACAAATATTATTATCACCTGCTGTTATAGAATCTCATGTGCAAGGAAGACTGTTATTGCTCTACACTGCTTCTGGTGACGTTGATGTTGGATCTCTTCTTACTCAGGAATATGATGAAGGAGTCGAACGAGCTATTTATTACTTCAGTCGTACACTAAGGGATGCCGAACTCAGATACCCTAAGGATGAAAAAGCATGCTTAGCATTGGTCCACGCTATCCAGAAATTCAAACATTAAATACTTTTGAACAGAGTGATATTGATCTCCAAAGCAGATCCTATAAAATCCATACAGTCAAAACCGCCTTTGATAGGAACACTGATGTAATTTTAGATAGTGGTAAGAATGAGTTCGTAAGACTTGTGAAAGCTAGATTTATTTAAACTAAAAGTAGAGAAAATTTTAATCCAAATTTGTTTTTTTTAGAGTGAAAATAACCAAGACACTAGATTCCACTATTACACATGAATAAA
>JAJJMB010007708.1:5433017-5574809 GCA_023531105.1 Papaver atlanticum
TTTCTTATGGACACCGAGCTTACGCTTTCGCGTACACAAGTCCTTAAGGAACTTGGCATAAGGAGGAATCTGCCTAATTGTATCTAATAATGGAAGGTTGATAGTTACCTGCTTAAAAACCTCCAAAATGTCATTAAAAGTGGACTCCTTCTTAGTTGGTACCAGCAATTGTGGGAATGGGGCTCTAGGAACAAAGTTTGGCTTATCAGGGGCCTTATCAGTCTCCTTAGAGGTTCCATCAATCTCTTCAGCTTCTGATTCAGAAGGGTGAACTACAGCATGTTCACTATCAGGCATGGAAACCTTATTGTCTATTTCTCTACCACTCCTAAGGGTTTTGATTGAATTCACATGATCAGATGATCTTTCTCCTATTTCATGAACTCCTCTAGGATTAGGTTGAGTTTGACTAGGAAAACTCCCACTATCTCTCTCACTTAGAATCTTAGCCATTTGACTAACTTGAAGTTCTAACTTAGCAAGAGATTTGGCATTATGTTGAAAATTCTGCTTGGTTTCCTCTTGAAAACTAGCCTGGTTCTTCAGTAATACTTCTTGGGTCTTTACGAACATGTCTTGGCTCCTTTTCAATAAGCTAAGAGATTCCTCTAAGCTAGTTATTCTATTCTCATAAGGGTTCTGGAACTGGGCTTGACCCGAAGGGTTCTTATTATAACCAAAACCTGGGGGAGGCTGAGAATTACTAGACTGTCCTTGACTCTGTCCTTTAGACCAAGAGAAATTAGGATGGTTTCTCCAACCAGGGTTGTAGGTCTCTGAGTAGGGGTCAAACTTCTGTCGGTTTTCAAATCTAGCATTGTTATAGACAGCATGGGCTTGCTCTTCACTATCCTGATCTTCCCAAAACGAGTTACTGGGTTCTATTCCACAACTAGAGACTTGAGAGGCTCTAATCCTATTATCAGGTTCAGCAAAAGACCTATGTTTAGATTGATTCAATTCCAAAGCTTCTAACCTTTTAGACAAAGCAGTAAACTTAGCATCAGACCCAAAGCCTGTATCAACCACATTGGTGCTACTTCTATTGATCAAGAGTCTTTTAGGGGGTTCAACACAAGATTCCCACTGTTGGTATTTTTCAGCGACATCTTCTAAGAAGGACAACGCATCATCGGCATTTTTACTAGTGAACTCACCAGCGCACAAAGACTCGACCGTGGCTTTGGTCGAATAATCCAAACCATCATAAAGAATCCCTACTAGTTTCATTTTGTCAAACCTATGGTGAGGACATTGGGATAAAAGATCATTGAATCTCTCTAAAAACCTATAAAGAGATTCTCCCTCTTGTTGTACACTAGCACTAATTTTCTGCCTAACAGCTATAGTTTTATGCTTAGGGTAGAATTTAAAATAGAAGGCATCAATAAGTTCCTTCCATGTCTTTATGGATTCAGATGGTAGGTTATTAAGCCAGGTCTTGGCTTTATCTCTCAGGGAAAAAGGGAACATCCTAAGTTTCAAGACTTCTTCACTAAGGTCTTTAATATTAATTGTTCCACAAATTTATTCAAAGTCCCTAATGTGAAAGTAAGGGTTTTCATCTTCTTTTCCTAAGAATATATGGATCATCTGAAGAATACCAGGTTTCAACTCATAACTAGTCGTAGAGGCTGGCAACTTAATGCACGATGGTCGGTTGGTCCTAGTTGGGTACATGTACTCCTTCAAAGTTGTCATTGTTGGCACAGTAAAAATCCTAGGGGTGAATTCCTCACTAAGACTTAAATTCTCAAAATTGAAGTTTCCGAAAACAGGGCTCTCCAAAGAAGAGTCTTCGAGCTCCCCGTCTTCAAAAGAAAAACCTTTAGGCTCGTCACTAATCAAACGGCCAAAAGTGTCTCTTTTCCAAGCACGCTCACTAATGGATTTGAGCGATTTTGGCATACACTAATAAAAAATAAAAATAAAAATCCTAAAGAAGGGAGGTTCTAAGCAAACACACAGCAGGCTGACTCCACCAAAGCAAACCTAAAAATTTCTAGCAAACAACAATCATGATGGCTCCACTTAGATTGTTTCTAGACCATCTCCTAATCTTTCGAAAAGGAATTCGTTACAATTTAAGCAGACCTCTCTGGATCGATCCGAATAAAGTGAGTCGAAGAGAAGTAGGGGAAGCTCAGAGGAGCTTTGATACCCCCACCTCTTTGGCAACGCTTCCTTGGGTTACAAGGCGGCTCTAATCGACTCACAGTAATCTTCCTGAACTTCAAAGTATGCTTAAAAGAGTAACCAATATTTTTCGAACGACTTTCCTATTAAGCTCGTTACCCTATAGGTCTCGTTCTAGTCAATATTTTAGGTTTGGGTTCGCGTAGGTTATGTTTTCCTAAGGCGGGCAAGAAGAGAACGGTGATGAAATCCGAACCCTTATCTTATATGGCCAGTCCTTGCCCTTTACTAGGAAATTAAAGTCCGTATTCAGTCCTCAACATATATTCACCTTAAGGCAGACAGTAAACCCGCTGACAGGGGATTCGCGGGTGTTTCGAAAAACTTACCTCCCGTATAAGACGGGCGAAGAACCGCTGAAGTCGACTCGGGCCACGACTCCTATGTCATGTACGAACCCGAGGGGCCGAGACGATATCGTAATCGTCGTCCTTCCCTGCAAACAGTTTGTATTTAAAACTACCCTTCCGTAGGGTTTAAAAAAAATAAAATAAAAAATGTCCAAGTGTTCAAATGTCCCAAAAATAAAATACAAAAATAAATCCCTATATACAGTTTCTAAAAATAAAATCTAAAAAAATAAAAATAAAATAAAAATCTAAAAACCTAATAAAATAAAAAAAATATAAAAAAATATTCTTTGTCCTTCTTTTCCTTTTCTTTTAGCTTTTATCTTTGGCTCCTAATCTCTTAGTCACCAAAGTCTTTGGCTTAAAAAAAAAATCGGTCCAAACTCCAAACCTGTAGCACAAAGAAATATACCCAAAGAAACGTAAAATAGAACAAAGAGAAAATAATAAAAATCTAAATAAAAAAAAATCTAAAAACTTTAACTTAAAAACAAGTCCGCGTCGGCGGCGCCAAAAATTGATGTAATTTTAGATAGTGGTAAGAATGAGTTCGTAAGACTTGTGAAAGCTAGATTTATTTAAACTAAAAGTAGAGAAAATTTTAATCCAAATTTGTTTTTTTTAAAGTGAAAATAACCAAGACACTAGATTCCACTATTACACATGAATAAATGATGATAAAGATTCCAAAACTCTAATTATTTTTAAAATTTCTTTTTCTTAATTCACAAATTATCAAGCATATTCTCAAACATTAATTGTATCCCTTAAGCATAGATTATCTAACCAAAGCATAACCTATCTAATTGAATCACAACTAATTAGGAAAAATTATGCAAACAATTAAAATTCTACAAAGTAGTGATTGAGTGAATTATAAAATACAAATTAGAGAAAAATAGAATAGTTACCAATTATTCATGCATAAATAGCTTCCTCCGTGCCTTGATTACGCGAGAATTAGCTCATCATTATCATGGAAACATGCTCAAAATTCATCTTTATTAATGCTCAAAAATGGTTCATAAATGATGAAATAGGAGAAAAATTGATAAAAACCGGGTTTGTAACACTTTTGTTCGTTACAAACCGAGCTGTTACAGAGAACGATAAAAATGAAGTGTTGTTGACACTGTTGCAATACGACCCACAAACAGTTGTCGTTGTCACTGTTGAAAAACGACGGTTCTGCGTGCGTCCAATGTTCTTCGTGTTCTTCATAGCAGCAGAAAATGGAGTTTTTCTGCCACTTGATTTCTCGACTCTCTGGTTCTTCCTAACTACTCCCAACTCTCTCTATCCCACAGTGAGACCCCAATCAACCTATTTATATCAATCAACACGTAAAAATCTCGCTAATAAATCCAAAATATTTTCTTTTACTCGGGGATGATATTTACGTGATTCTTCCCCTGTTTATCTCCTCCACGCATCTGTTTGATCTCCACACACTTCTTGCATGCTGAAAATATGTTAAACTCGCTCTAATCTCCACAAAATCTTCCACAAAATCTTCTCAACACGTGATATTCTCGTTTCTCCCTGTTTTCTTCTTGCGGATTACTCAGCCAAATTCGGTCGAAACAGACACCCATAATAGCTTTCTATGGTCATATCACGTCTACCCATTAAGTTTCAGGGATTGAATTTCACTAAATCACGTCCAAAAATCGATCGAAAATTTGACAGAGAAATAAGTTTATTTTCCCGCCAAAAATATTCTTTTGAATTTGAGAAGAACATGTCCTCCCCCTAATCCTGCATGGGTGTCCCTTTAGCACTTGTCTTATGGGGTGCAAATAGTAATTTTTTGGGCGTAGACAGTAATTTTTTCGGGGTTCCTCCGACACATTTTTGGGGTGCTTCCGGTGCATTTCTGGGGTGCCTTTAGTACTCTATCCTGGGGTGTAAAACACCACTTTTCGAGCCAATTTCGCCGCAAGAGCTTATTTCTCTAAAAATACCTACAAAGACATAAAATAACAAAATAAATACAAAATCGAACACTAACAATATATACAATTGAGACATATTAGACACAATAATGCGTCTATCAAACACCAACAAAGTGGTTGCTCCAAATTTCAGAGTTTGATATAACACGGGTCTTTCCAAAGGCGATAAAAGGTAGTTTGATAGTAACACACCTACTCGAAGCATTTTCGGGAGAATAAGTCACCATGCTACACGGAGACATACCAGGAAAATTTCCAGAAGTTTCTGTTATCAAATAAAAAACATGGTTGCCGTACTTTGATAGTTCTGCTACACCTATCAACAACATCGGTGGAGCAGGCGTAGTCCTAGCATCCCCAGCTGGTGAAGTTTTCCTACACTCATTCAAACTAGATTTCCAGTGCACTAACAACTCAGCAGAATATGAGGCTTTCTTGTTAGGATTATCATTGGAAAAGCAAGCCGGGGCAATGCATCTAGAGATAAAAGGCGATTGAAAACTATTGCTCAACCAAATAAATGAGATATATTCTCTCAAGGAAGTGATATATGCTCCATACATAGCTGAAGCGCAAAATTTGTTGATCCATTTTGTTGATGCCACAATAGTCCATACTGGTAGTTTTAACAACAGACATGCCGACTGTCTAGCAACTCTTGCTTCCTATATTGCAATTCGAAGGATTAGAGAAAACTCTTACTGTAGGAAGACACACTGTAGCATCAACCTGGCTCACACAGATTGAAGATGTCCATACAAATGATTGGAGGACATCCATCATCCGTGAATTTAATAGTTCTCACCCTGAAAGGAAGGTCAGTATTAAAGATCTAAAAAACATTTTTTTTCTTCGTGGAGCATTATATTACTGGAACTAAATGAATCTATATCATGATGGCTCGGAGATGATGAAGCACAAGAGAAACTCAACCGTGTCCATGATGAAGTATTTGGACAAACGTTGGTAGTATCTCTCTACAGATGACTTCAACGCCTTGGATACTATTTGCTCACCATGGAGGCTCAATTGAGATCGCTGCAAGGATTATGCTCCAATTGACGAACACTGCCACATCAGCTAGAATTTATGACCATCCACCATGCTGGGGACTGGAGAGAACCTTATATCAAATATCCTCGTGATAATATACTACCATTAAAGGAAAAGAGAAGCAGTCAAATTGACTCAAGAGGCTTAGAAGTTTGTCTTTCATGAAGGAATCTTTTGTCGCGAAAGTTTCGGAGGAATTTTTTTACGATGCTTGTCGGAGTATAAGATCCCAATGATATTGAAGGAAATGCATGATGGAGATCCCATCAAAGGAAAAAAAATGAAAAAAGGATGGTACCAAGTACACCACTAACTTTTTCGCTCGACAACCTGTATGGACAAAACCTAATACAATTGCAAGTGGACCAACTTAATGATCCTTGACAATATATATATATAGAGAGTTTATATCTCCATCCCTTCTCAATCAGAAGTCTAAATAAAAGAGTCTGTGAACTTGATTTTTTAGAAGAGTACTTGGACGATCTCAAAAATCAATATCCAAGATCAATCTAGTCGTATCCAAATAATTGAATTTGAATTCTGCCAAGTATGGAACTTCTTATCTATCTTTGAAGATAAGAATTCTACAAGCACAAGTCTCGTAATCGATCATAATTCATATAACTTATCTACTAGCATCGATTACGTACTAGTTGTGTTACTCCTATTATAAAGACAAAAAAATATAATGCGGAAAAGGAAAACACACAAGACACCAAAAGTTTTGTTAATGAGGAAATATACACCTGCAAAACAACCTCGAGACCTCGTCCAGATTTGATCATCGTACTGTATTAAGCCGTTACAGATACTATCCTACTATCAGACTTCGGACTGGAATGTAGTTGAAACTGAATTCATCCTCCAAGCAATTCAGCTGCAGTCGTGCTCCTTACGTCTCTTGAACTTCACAAGATTCTACGCAATTTATTCCATAAGCTGACGTCATTTACATCCCAAGAGGTTCTTCAGCGTAAGTGATCATACTTTTGATACCAATCTTCCTCAAACAGATAAGCCTATTTGATTTCCCTTTAGATCGAATAGATCAAGGCTTGGAAATTTGTTTGCAATAGACAATGCTAGCAAACTTCACAAATTTGGAACACTTACACTCATATGGGAAGCCTGGATTATTAACCACCTCCCAAGAACAACCTTCTACTGATCAATTAATAAGAGTTTTAGATATCTATCTTGAGGAATCACAAAGTCTGAGACGAAGAGAACTTTGTGATTTCGATCTATCTTGTTCCTGAAAGAGATAGCTAAAACCTCAATAACAAAATGAACAAGATCAGGATACACGAACTATCAAGATAAAGATAGTCATACCTGGCTTCACGAATCCCTAAGTGAAGTCTTCAAGTTGTAGACCTAATTATGTTTCGCAGAGGAAACATATGTCAATCGAGGACGAATCTAGCAAACAACTAGAACACAGAAGTGTTAGGGATTGAATTACATGGTTGTTTGAGTCTCTCAATTTATAGATTTCAAGACTGATAGTTGCTCAGAATTCAAGCTAAGATAACTTGAGATTCAAGCAAATACTTTCTATGTTTAGATGAAACTCTTGTTAGGAGTCCATGTAAGCATGTGAGAAATACATCTTGAAATCACATAGAATAATATAGTTCTTGGCAAATATGCCTTTCAGACTTATAAGCAATAACGTGTTCATTTGAACACTTAAGGTTTAAATCATGATGCACAACACAAAGTGTATTAGTGATCAATGATTTCTTAGAGGTGTTTATAGGAATCGTAATAATGCTAAACATATTCAGGAAAATAGTCTATAAGAATACGCATGATTAATACTCGGTAGGTATGCGAAACGACACGCGTACCTATGGCCAATTCGTGAATTGTGGGACCGACAGTACGCGTACTAGCTATGCATACCGCTTGGTTGTTTGTGAACTCATATTCTTTACAGTACGCGTACTAGGTACGTGTATTGTACCCATTCACGAATCCAGAACCTTTAAGGTACGTGTACAAGGTATGCGTACCTAACTATATTTCGGAACCTCAGATATTTATGGTATGCGTACTAGGTACGTGTACCTACCCTGAGTCCATATTTCAGTAAGTTCTTGAAACTCTCTTTTGATGTTTTAAAACATTCCCAAATTTCATGGATATAAAATATCATTGCTTGGGAAATTTCCACATGATCTGTATGACACAAACATAGTTCTTAAATAATAACTTGCTTCAAACTAAGATTGATAAGGACCTATGAACATCCATTGCTTGAATCATATTTCGAGATGTTTAACAAGACAAGCTTGACTCTAAATTTCATCTTTGCAAAACTAAATCTGCTAGAAGTCATAAGACATAGTCTCATACAGATCGAATAGTAATTCATGTGAGTAAATAGAATGGTTCAGTCTTCACATACCTCTTGTTGATGAAGTTCTCCAGTGTCTTCGTTTGATCTTCATTCTTAAATGTTCGAGGGTTATTCAATGATGTATGATACTCAACTACCAACCTCTAAATCTTGTCCAGGACTTAACTTTAGTAAACTATAAATCAAGATATAGTTTTGTGCATCTGACATTGACAACAAGCTTGAGATAACAAAACTTGCGAATTCGACCGAGCAGTGCTCTAACAAAAACTATTTTTCCAAATTCACGAGAAGTATTACTGGCCAACTATAGAAACAACATAGCAGCTTTTGTCCAGAAATGCCATCAATGCCAAATCTACATAAATCACATCCATACTCCTTGCCATCCACTACATTCAGTAAGTAGTCATTGGCCCTTCTACAGCTGGGGACTGGATATCATTGGAAAAATTAACCCAAAATTATCAAAGCAACACGAGTATATCCTCACTTGTAAGGAATACTTTACCAAATGGGTCAAGGATGTTCCTCTCAGGAACACAACCGGGACAACAATTGCAGCGTTTATCAAAAAGCATATTGTATGCAGGTTTTGTGTCCATAAGCACATCGTCAAAGACAATGGTACTCTTATTGCCAACAAACATGTTAAGGATCTACTCCAAGGATATGGTATCAAATAGATTTTCTCTACTCCCTATTATCCTCGAGGGAATGGATAGAAAAAGAGCACTAACAAGACACTATTATGGATCCTCAGTCGCACAGTATACGACAACCTAGAACATGGCATGAACAGTTACCAATGGTACTACGGGCGTATCGGATTGCACCGAACTTCATCATATTCCCTCATCTATGATAGTGATGCCATTTTTCCAGCGGAGATAAAAATCCCATCAGTGATAGACACATACTTGTGTTTTAATTAGTCCTGATAATATATATTGTTGGTGCTCATTTTTGTACTAATTTTGGTAATTATTTTGTTTTTGTAGGTAAATGAATTTAATGGCTCTGGCGAGAAAAACAGCTAAAACTGGGCTTACATGCAGAGAATATGAGTTATTTGATATCTTGAAGAAAAGGATCCAAATTAGGGATGGCCATTTGTCCTACCCAAACCCATCCTCGTGAGTACCTGCTCTGTGACGAACCGGAAAATTACGCCTGGCGCGGTTAGGCGCGCAGGCCGTAATCTCCCCGATGCGTGGTGATGAAGCTACGATCCGAGCCTCAAAGCTGGGAAAATGCACGTCCATTTGCCCTTGCAAGCAATGTTCATGGAGCATGATGCAGCTAACTTAGCTTCCACACCGTTCCAACTTACCCTTGTCCGCAAAAGGGTGTAAGGCCATAAGGCCAAGGCTAATGCATATTGCGTGCATCACTGGCTTTGCCTCAATATAGGGAATTCATCATTGAATTTCCTATCTAGCTGACCAACCATCATATTGCCGAGTCTTTTCCAGGCATAAGCCTTGGACTTAGGAATAGGCCACTCCAATCCTATTGCCATTTCCCTACTGTGCTTACCAACTCTATGTAGCTTGATAGGAAGTATGAGCATCCACTTTATGGCATGCAACTAAGCCTCATCAAGCTTGGCCGCAATCATCTCTTGCATCGAGCTACCGAACTTAGATGATATGAGAGGCCAAAGTGCCGCAATCATCTCGCAATTGGATGATATGAGCGACAAAGTACTGGACCGGCAATGCTGCAACTCATTGTGGCTGCCTACGTACCCTTCCCTACTCTAAAGGGATCAAGCACAGACTGTAGTTCATCCCGAAGGGACGGTAACTTAAACCAACTCAGTTGCAAGGCTGTGTCCTAGCAATAATGATAATGGCCTGGTCCGTATAGGCCGTTTCGTCAAAATGCACAATGATTATGCATTATCGAGTCCGCGACATGGCATAGTAATGCCTTCGCATCACATGCCCCATTGGAAAGGCTACGCAACTATAAATGAGCCTTGGGCATCATTTATACTCTTCCGGCTAAGATATGAAGCTTACTTGGCGCATAGTCCGCATATGCACCTTCAACCAACTACCCCTCCCTATATATGTCTTAATGGAATTTCTACAAGTATGGAAAGGGGACCAAATTGACATGCCTGCTTCATTGTTCATGAGCAATGATTGCGTATTCGCACAATGATTGCCTGTAATGATTGCGCATTAGCACAATGATTGCGTATAATGATTGCGCATTAGCACATTGATTACGTGTAATGATTTCGCATTAGCATAATGATTGCGTGTGATGATTGCACAACACTCATTCGGCCATCCCTTTCTGTCCTGATGCACAATGATTGTGCGATATTGGCTATAGGCCAATAGCTTTCATAATGCGTAATGATTACACTGCAAGCTCAAGGCTACCTACCCAACTGGCCTAATGCATCATTTGATGCGAGATTTGGCTCTTGGACAAATTCCAAACACAATGCGCCATTTTGACGCGGTATTGGCCTTAAGCCTATCTACCTATTACCAACCAACGGAAGCTTTGGATGAAGCTTCATCTCATCCCATGGCGCATCTTTTAGCATGCGCCATGCTAAAAACACGGGGTGTTACATTATTCACCCCTTTAAAGAATTTCGTCCCCGAAATTCAAAACAAAAACTATTGTGGACAAACTCATCGGTTTGGATTCCTGAACAAAAGTCTCATACCAGATGCTCAGAAATCACGGGTTTCTTCAAGTTTGTCATGGAACATCAATTAGGACCTTCTGAGCAAACGTCCCATACCGTATACTCCGGAATCAAAAAAGAGTCCACAACGTTAACAAGAATCTCAATTGTCCAGTTGCCAAAAGGGATTTCTCAACAAGGTATCCTAGATGGCGTCCCATACCACCACCTAGGAATCCCTAAGATTTACAAGGTTGAAGATGTCATCGAAATGACAAGATCTTTGCGCAGTACTATATGGAACAGAATCCAGTTGCCCACCATCCCTGACGGTCATCCAGGTTGCCACTCGTAAGTGGGATGCTAGTCGGGCCTGACAACGCACACCATTGGCCAGTTTCCAACGTGGGGATGATCAGTCCCATTGTCTACCCATCGTCCCAGACGGTCTTCCGGATATCCACTCATAAGTGGGGTGCCACTTAGGCCAGGAAAACTCACAGTACTTAAACAAGCTCAACTCGATTCGCAAAGTAACTAGCATAGCAGTTATAAACCTTTTTCGCGCAAAAGTTAGCCTACTCTCCAACTTTATTTCCTTTTGAAAGAAAAATACTCACTGACGAGTCCACTCAGCACAGTCCCTAGAGTTATCTCGGAACTTGCTTTGATACCAACTGTGATGGACAGGAAAATTACGCCTGGCACGCCTGGGCACACAGGCCATAACTTCCCCGATGCGCCATGATGAAAGCTACGATCCGCGCCTTAAATCTTGGCAAATGCATGTCCATTCGCCCTTGCAAGCATACTCGTGGAGCATGATGCAGCTAACTTAGCTTCCACACCGTTCCAAACTCACCCTTGTCCGCTAAAGGGTATAAGGCCATAGGTCCAAGGCTAATGCATATTGCATGCATCACTGGCTTTTCCTCAACGTAGGGAACTCATCACTAGATTTCCTATCTAGCTGACCAACCGTTATATTGTCGAGTCTTGTCCAGGCATCAGCCTTGGACTTAGGCATAGGCCACTCCAATCCTATTGTCATTTCCCTACTGCGCTTACCAACTCTATGTAGCTTGATAGGAAGTATGAGCATCCACTTGATGGCATGCAACTAAGCCTCATCGAGCTTGGCCGCAATCATCTCTTGCATCGAGCTACCGAGCTTAGATGATATGAGGGGCCAACGTGCCGCAATCATCTCTCAAATAGATGATATGAGCGACAAAGTGCTGGACCGGCAATGCTGTAACTCATTGTGGATGCCTACGTACCCTTCCCTACTCTAAAGGGATCAAGCACAGACCGTAGTTCATCTTCGAAGGGACAGCAACTTAAACCAACTCGTTTGCAAGGCCGTGGCCTAGCAATAATGGTAATGGCCTGGTCTGTATAGGCCATTCCGCAAAGATGCACAATGATTATGCATCATCGGGTCCATAACATGGTATGGTGTTTCCTAAGTTCCAAATGCCCTTTTCGCAAGGCTACGCAACTATAAATGAGCCTTAGGCATCATTTATACTCTTCCGGCTAAGCTATGAAGCTTACTTGGCGCATAGTCCGCATATGCACCTTCAACTAACTACCCCTCCCTATATATGTCTTAATGGAATTTCTACAAGTATGGAAAGGGGACCAAATTGACATGCCTGCTTCACTGTTCATGAGCAATGATTGCGTGTAATGATTGCGCATTAGCACAATGATTGCGTGTAATGATTGCGCATTAGTACAATGATTGTGTAATGATTTCGCATTAGCATAATGATTGCGTGTGATGATTGCACAACACTCGTTCGTCCATCCCTCTCTGGCCTGATGCACAATGATTGTGCGATATTGGCTATGGGCCGATAGCTTTCATAATGCGCAATGATTACGCTGCAAGCTCAAGGCCACCTACCCAACTGGCCTAATGCATCATTTGATGCGAGATTTGGCTCTTGGCCAAATGCCAAACACAATGCGCCATTTTGACGCGGTATTGGCCTTAAGCCAATCTACCTCTTACCAACCAATGGAAGCTTTGGATGAAGCTTCATCTCAGGCCATTAGCATGCGCCATGCTAAAAACACGAGGTGTTACATGCTTTGTTTGGGTAGGGTTTTACCCGTACAAACGGGGATCGGGTCAGGTATGGGTAATACCCGAAATATAGGGTACGAGGATGGGGTGGGTACGGGATTCAAGGTCCCCTCCACATACCCGCCCCGTACTTTTCATATTATAGTATTTATTTACATTCAAGAATTTATATCGTATTTATTTAGTTTTATACATCAATCACTTAGTCGAGCTATTCTTACATTTATTATATTGTTGTTTATTCATCACTTTCACTCCATTGTGTTGATCAATCACATTTTATAAAAGTTCGAATGAAAAAATCGAAGCATAGAATGGCATGATTAACGTAGACAACGATACAGTAAGGAAGGGAAAAGATGAATATTTGAGATGAATATTTGAATTAAATTTTTTAAAATGCATTGCTTTATGTCATTATTATTGTTTGAATCTTATTCAAGTTTTGATTATAGACAAAATTATGTGTTAACTCAATAATATGGGTAACTCATGGGATACCTGCCCCATTTGGGTATTCCCCATACCCGCCCCGTCCCAATTCATGTGTGTAACGGGGTGGGTATGGTTTTTTTTTTTTTTTTACGAACAGGGCAGTGATTGGGTTTGGCATACCCGCCCCATGGCCATCCCTAACCCTAACTTGAATGTCGACATCATTTTGCTCGTAATATTTCTTGCAAAAAATGAAAGTAGAAGAATGTTAAATGCCAACTTCATGCTCGAATGGGAAACATGCACATGCGTCAGAAGAATTATGAGAGTTTGAAATACGAAATAGGAAAGAAGATTAATTAAACATAAAGAGAATAAAACAAGAGCCGACAAAAATTGGGTTCAGGATTTTCTTCTTTTATTTATCTTTTCTTTGTAATGGAGAGCTAATCCCCTCCTCCGGGGGTTGAAGATGAAGCCAATTACATTCTGTAAAAAACTCTGGTAATCTCTAAATAAAGTATTCATTTGAGATTAAATGTTTTATTAGTTTCTCTTCAATTAATGCTTTGTCCCTAAACTTTTCTGAACAATCTTCGGTTGTTGACCTTTTATAAGCGAAGGAGACTTTATTGTTTTGATACAACATAAAGTTGTAATATTTGCTTTAACCATATTGTTTTTCGAGATGTATCAGTTGGGTCTTGATAGTCTTGAGTTATCATTAGAATACTTGTTAAAGATTGCATGAGTATTTTGTATAATTAAATTGGTGGATTCCTAAACTCCTACTTTCTTTATTTTGGATAGATATTTATTTTCTTCGTTTTATTTATATTTTCTTAATTTATTTATTTTATCTTGTTAGCACAATTTAATTATAAATTTAGAGATAGCAATTATTTGGTCTCTGTGGAACTAACCCGTATTCTACATATTATCTCATCGATAGTCGTGCACTTGCGGTGTTATAATTATAATCTCACCAAGTTTTTGGCGCCGCTGCCGGGGACTAATAATTGTTATTTTTAATTTCTTTTAAATCTTGTATATATTAGTCTAGTTTATATTTTATTTATTTTATTTTATCTTGTTTCCTTTTATTTTCTAGATTTTATATTGGGTATTTTTCTTATTTATGTTTTGCAGATTTAATTGGAAGCCAAAAGTAGAAAGTGAGATTTGCTAAACAAAGGTAAGTAAAAATAAATAAAAAATCTTAGATTTTATTTTTAATTCCTAGATTTCCTTTTATTATCTAGATTTTATTTTATTTGTAAATAATAAGTTTATGTTTTAGGAGAATTATAGATGAAACAGAGAAAGATAAGAGGAAGAAGAAGAACAATCTTATTAGGAGATTAGGGTAGAAGCATTACATAGTTTCCTTTATATACAACCCTAGAAATCTAGTTGGACCGCACATCCATGGGCCGTAGGCCCTGTAACACTCCCCCTTGTGCGGTTTAATAACAAAACAAAACTTTATACATAGTGTTTCACATATAGTTCTTCAAATGTCGTTCTCCTTGATGACTTGTGTCGAAGTCCGTTGCCTAATTAAAACTTTGATAAGGAAAAACCCAGTGGGACAAAACCTTGGTACAACTCTTCACATGTAATACTTCAGATGTTGTCTCGTACTTTACATGTAGTTCATCACATGCAATACGATCTTAAAAAACCAATGAGTCTAAGTTAATTGCCTCTTTAAAATTTCGTCAGGGAAAACCCAAAGGGATAAAACCTGAACTAAAGAAAAAGAGTACAATATTAATTAAACTTAGAACATACTTGGATGCGTATACGTTGCCTCATTAAAAACCTTGCCGAGTAACAAAACCCTGTGGGAAAAAGTAACCTCGGTGAAGGAAAATAGTTAAACACACCATTAGACGCTCCCCCTGATGTCAGACAATTTTCATTAGTCTAATGCAGTCAAAAGGAGTTTATCACACTTTACTTTGATGACTTGAATGTTTATAAGACCCTGTTGTTGATTCTGGAAGTTACGTTGCTTAACAGACTATCGCGTTTCATTTCTTTGATTCAGATATTTTTAGTAATATCAACGCAATCTTTATGTCTTCAACGTTTAATATACTTGATGTTTTTTAGTGTTGTCTCGTTAAAAACCTTGTCGAGTGACAAAACCCTTTGGAAAAAACTATTCTCGATCGAAGGGAAAAAAAGTACAACATAGCTTCAATTTCGAAGTAAAATATGTCGACATCATATCCTTGGATTCCCCCCTGATGTCGGCATCTCCCCCTGATTACTTTCAGAGTTGTTCCAGACAGTTCCTTTAGTCATGTACTTTTCGAAACTGATTATCCGTAATGACTTAGAAAATAGTCTACCATATCTCCCCCTGATTACTTTCATTGGAGAAGAGATTATTGTTCCTTCATAATCAACAACCTTTGGATTGCAGTTCCTTTAGCATTCCTTTTTATGTCTTTGCAGGGATAAAACAAACTCATGTCAATGGTTACTTTTAAGTCATGATTACATTCACTATACCATTCCAATGACGTTGCGTTGGCGCTGAGCTATATCTAGCTAACAAGTTCACTAAGGATGTAACATTTGGTCGAGTAAGCACAATAATGCGCCTATTGTACTTAGATAAGGGAAATTCATCTCCCGACACACCTTCGCCATCTTCCTTTAGAAGAAATGGTCACTTACTTACATTTGAACCTCGACTAATCATGGGAGTGCTATTAGGATGCATGTCTTTGTTAAATTGCCTGAAAACTTTAGACATATGCAAACTGATGGAATAATATACCACAAGCTCAGTATTTGGTCGAGCTTTCCCCATATTTTTCATCTCAAATTCAGATTTCAAATAGCTTTTAAGGTCTCCTATTACATCAAGAGTACCCATCATGTCTGTACCATCGACATAGATAGATACAATTCCAAATCAGGAACTTTCTTGTGAATACGCAATGAAAATAACTTACTTGTCTATCCCCATCCAAATCAAATAGTCACTTAGACGGGTATACCACATCCGCCTGATTGCTTCAATCTATAAGTGAGTGTTATATCTAACTGTAAACGCACTCTGTGGTTTCCTTGAGCAACTATATATAAAATAATTATTAATATGCTCGCACGATCTTTCCATCGACCCGTGTGTGTTCTCATAATCCTTTATGATTTCATTATTCTCTGGAATCATTAAACTTCGGAGCGTCCTCCAGTACCGATTCATGGACATAGTCAGAGACAATCAAATAAGATGATTTCATAAATGATACAAATTAGATTGTTCCTTACTCATCTACTTCCTTTCTAGATAAGTATTGATCGAACCTGGTGGTCTCTCCATATTCCTTTGTGGAGCCACGGCCTTAACTACGCTTCCGCCAAGTGTAGTTACAACACCTTAGTTTATGGTGTACCCCATACTTAGAATTTCTAACCTTGCAGGAACATTTGCAGCTGGCAAGTGTGATCTTGTCACGTTGTCGATATCAATGCACTTTCTAAAATCGATTATTCTTTGTCACTTCACATTTACATTTGTGGAGTATAAGAATCAATATGAGATACAGTGGGAACACACCACGATAATTCATGTCGTTCCCTTAGAAAATACTTTTTCTTATCTCCCCCTAACGATGGGAAAACTGTCTCATTAAAGTGACAACCCGCAAATCTAGCGGTAAGAGATTTCTTGCCAAAGGTTTTAAAACGCGAATAATTGTTGGGAGTAAATATCCATCATAACTACTTAATCATTTTCGTGACCCATCATAGTACGCCGTGGACTCGTAATGGCACATATATAGTGCAACCAAAAATGCGTAAGAATACGAATGTCAGGCTTATATCCAGTTACCAACTGGTACGCGGAGAAGGTTGACTAATATGGGTTCTAAAACGAATTTTAGTAAAAGTGTGTTTAATATTGCATACCCCCAAGCAGTTAAAGGTAGGTTTGTACGCATAACCATGCCTTAGATATCATCTGTAACCTTTGATGATAGCCTTTGCGAGACCATGAGGTATAGGATGCTCTGCATTGATCCTATTAAATATGCAATAACCATCAAGTCCTTTTGATGTGCAATTGCTAGCATTTACAAGGGGTGGTGAGCCCTTACATGTATAATATGTGTTAGTAGTTTTTAAACGCAAATTTCTTGGGAACTATAACCAGTCCAAAATGTCAAAATATTCACCTGAGCCATAAGTCACTTTAATGGTCCGCATTATGCATGAATATTTTTCTAAATTTTACCTTGTTTTCTTTATAATATGGATTGTTTACCATTTGCATCTTAGGATGGTCTTGATCATGTTTTACTGAAGACTTTGTGAAATGAGCGTCCTTTCAAAACGATCATCATGTCACAACCAAAGTAGCTTTATGGTTATGCCCAAAGCCTGTATGAGTCAATTCCCAACATTTCCTCGTCGGAGTCAATATGGATTCAATAATCCAAATACTCTAGTGATTTACATTTCACTAGATTGACTCACTAGTTTTTCTAATACATTAGAGACTATAAAAGATGCATTCAATTACATTCTCATCACTGTGAGTTTCCACATGATATACATTGAGTAGTGCTTCACTCGATGATCCAATCCTCATAATCACATTATAAGGAAATAGTTCAACAACTAGTTTAAATTCCTTAAGCTAGTGGAAGAAAAACAACTATGAGTTAGACACTTGGGTCTTGAGAGTTTTAATAAGTGGTGTGGCCTTATTACGTAATAAAAATGGGATTCAACTCAAGCACTTTAGAGTGAATATATATTACGTGTCACCCAATATATCTCAAGTCCTTTAGAGAATTTATGTCTCGTGTTTTCATTCCATAAGTGCTGACATTGGATCTAGTTCAACTCAATAAAATAGTCAATTGGCCCGACAAAGTTCTTGTTGCCATTAAAGTTGATGTGAAAATTGGTTGCTACTATGATACACACATTACATTGTATATACCAACACCTATGACCAGGTCCATTTCCAACTCTTTCATTTATGATGGGAGCTACAATTACATTTTTGCTGATCCCATACTCGGTTGATACTTGTGTATTGATGTTATTACTACCGAAGACAAAAGTACATCTTTGTCTCATGAAACATATGTCCCTTTTCACATGCTTTATATGAGTCAGTACGTCTAACCCTCATTCGGGGTTTTTTCCATTTTCAACTTTGCTACATTTAACTTAATTTGAGAAATTTCTTTATCTCAATAGTCCAAGAGAATCTCACTACACATGTCAACCACTTACTTTAGGTTGAATAGATTACTCAAGATAGTTCTCTTGTTGTCATACTTCAACATATACTGGTTCGTTAGTATCATGGATGGAGTACATAAAATGGAAATTTTCTGACTCATATCACTTTTTGTGAGTTCTTCCACATTTTTTATTTTTTTTTGAAAAAAATGTGATTTTATTTGCAACGTATCTTTTGAAACTACCGACTCTTTAATAGTCGAGCAAGTGGATTACATTCCATGGAACATTTAAATTTGGGGGAAAATATCAAGTATCCAATAATGGTGTTTAAGTACTTCTAAACCCCAATTGTACAAAAGACATCATTCAACTATAGCCAATATCATATTCAAGAGAACTAAATAACATTAACCAAAATTCTTAATGAACGAGGTCAACAGTCATAATTTAAATTGACCGTTTGTTTAATATGGACTTATCTTAAGGAGAATAAAAAAACAGAACTAAGCATATTCTTAAAAATAGATAAATAAGCCCAACAAAAAATCGATGTAAACATTAGTTGCATACCTCACATTTCATTTTGGTTCCCGCCATATATAGACAAGACCGGAACTGTCTTAATCGCGCACGATCCAATCCAGTACAGGAGAACAAGAATAGGATAGGAGCGGGTTGGATGGGTCGGCCCGGGTTGAACCGGGTCGGTCTTGGTTGGCCCGAGTTAGACCAGACCTGGTTGGGTGTACCGAACCGAATTGGCTGGACCGAAATTGGAGCCGGATCGAAACGGGATAGGACAGGATCCGGATCGGAACGGGACAGGATTCGGACAAGACGGGATAGGATCGAGTCAGGACGGTTCCACTCGCTGGACAGGATCGAGTCAGGACGGTTCCACTCGCTTGGACATCAGAAGATGAACAGATTTCCCTGGAAAAGGACGAACAAAGACTTTCTCCCACTTTCCACAGATCTCCCAAACTTCCCCAAGTTCTCTTCCACCTCTACAGCCGACGGGTTTTCACACATACCCAATCACAAAACAAACAAACAATATATTATAAAAATATAATATAATAACTCAATTGAATATTGATTATGTCATTTGCATACATATATATAGCTTGTGCTTGTATAATTCAAATCAGTACATGAACAATAAACAAACCACAGGTTTAATAGGTAGTATGCATAGATAGAGTCCCAAATGTATTGATATGCCATAATCACAAATGTATTGATATGCCAAAATCACAAACAGGGGAAGGGAGAAAAAAATACAGGAGAAAATAGAGATCCAACTTAGCTTATTTGATTCCGCGGTTGATGGAAATCATCTATGTAGAAAAAGAAAAAAAATCAATCGATCCCATATAGCTTTGCGGTACAGCTTCGTGCATGATAACCTATTTTAGGAGAATTATAGATGAAACAGAGAAAGATAAGAGGAAGAAGAAGAACAATCTTATTAGGAGATTAGGGTAGAAGCATTACATAGTTTCCTTTATATACAACCCTAGAAATCTATTTGGACCGCACATCCATGGGCCGTAGGCCCTGTAACAGTTTAAGATTTTTTTATTTTTTATATAAAAAAACTAAATAAATCACAAACTCACACGTGCACATCATATTGCATCGTCTGGCACCGATTAGTATGAAAACATGTGGTTTAGTACGGTAAACCCTCGGGGCGTTATCATCCGAAACACCACAAGCCTTAGCCTCGTACCATTGACTAGTCTCTGACTGTAGGTATATATTGCTAAAGGTAACCCAAGCCTACCCTAAATAGTGAACCCGGCATTTGCATTTACATGTGCACCGAAAATGTCGAACTGGTATTATAAGGACCGATATAATGATTATCCAACCGAGTTTCGAAATGGACATTACCATAGTGTATAAAATACTTGGGACCACTACCGACCTTTTGAAGGTTATGGTTCGTACCATGGTGATCCCAATTATAATTCTCACGTGCGTCAATCATATGAACGAGAAACTGAGCAATATTATAATGGTCATAATGAATGTTATTTGCAACCTAATTCTTCTTATGACAAGATTCTTTCTCTAGAAGATGTGCTACGACGTTTCATTGAAACTGAAACCATAATCAATTCTTCAATTAATTCTTTGAATGGTAGGATCGATCAATTAATTGAAAGACTCGATCAATCAATTGAAACTGAACAAAAATAGCCTCATAAAAGAAAGGAAGAATTGCATCTTTAAGTGCTGCAGTCAATGAACTTACTACACATTTAGGCGAGGATGAAAATAGTGTTGATGAGGAATTTGAAATCTGTAGTCATAATGAGGAGGAAATCATTACCCCAATTGAGCTACATGATAATAATGTTGTTTCCAGTTCAAATCCTAATTATATTGATAATTATTCACGTATTCAAAAGGAAGTAGATTTGACTAGAAATATCATAATTTTAGACGGTGTAGTATATCATTGTGATTATGAAGCCAATGATGGTTTAGAGGAAAGAGTTTATCCTGAGACTAGCGATTCGGAAATAATAGTCTCTGCCGAGGATTTTAGAAATGTAGAACCACATGATTACAACCTAGAAGAAATAAAAGACAATTTTCCTAAATCTGATAATTTAGAAATTAAGAAAATTGTGACTAGTTTATCCAAGGATATTGGCAACTCTAGGTTTGGGGGTGAATATCATTCTCCCCGTGGTTTACCTTTGACTCTTACAAAGGTCCCTAATTTGGGACTTAACGTATGTGCCTCTACCATGTTAAGAGACTATCTTCATGCACGCTTTTATGAACCAAGTTATGTCCAAAAAGAAACTCAGTTGATAGTAACCCATCCTCTAGTTGATGTGTTTAACCCAGGCTATGATACCAAGATTGACTTTGTTTTCCCACCAAAAAGTTTTCTTCCAATTGTGGGAACTTATAAATGTCAAATGTGTCACATATTAATTTTTGATATTAAACCTAATTATTTTAGGAGATAAGAATCGACACATTTACTTAAGAATACCCACCATTATGGTCAACTATGTAAGTCAAATCTAATTGACTTTTAGGATCCGCAATTATTCAGGTTATTATTACGTGCTTCTAAGTTTTTATTTGAGTTTTTCCAGACTCTACCACCTAATTCCTCGGATCCTGCCTATGAGGAAACGCAAAGACGACAAAAATTGGGTAAATGAATAAAATGGGCTCTGGCGAGAAAAACAACTAAAAATTGGGCTTACATGCATGGAATATGAGTTATTGGATACCTTGAAGCAAATGGACCCAAACTTGAATGTCGACATCATTTTGCTCTTAATATTTCTTACTAAAAATGAAAGTACAAGAATGTTAAATTCCAACTTCATGCTCGAACGGGAAACATGCACATGCGCGAGAAGAATGATGGGGGTTTAAAATATAAAACAGGAAAGAAGATTAGTTAAACATAAAGAGAATAAAACAGGATTTTTTGGGTCCCGCAGAAATATCATTTCTTTTCTTTGGAGATCAATGTTCATGCATGTGACATTATGAGCCATATAAATAAAATAAGTGAGAATATTTTATGGAGTAAAATCAAATATATTAGTAAAAGCAATGTGTGGCATAGATGACGTGGCATATTCTTATTGGTGATTTTGTCACTACTTGCCACGTGGAAAAATTCTATTGGATTGATGATGTAATAATGGGAACTAAAATGGAACGTAGGATTCTTCTGAGCCTATATTTACCATGTTATTCAATCAAGGGGGGCGAAGAGCTGACAAAAATTGGGTTCAGGATTTTCTTCTTTTATTTATCTTTTCTTAGTAATGGAGAGCTAATCCCCTCCTCCGGAGGTTGAAGATGAAGCCAGTTACATTCTGTAAAAAACTCTGGTAATCTCTAAATAAAGTATTCATTTGAGCTTAAATGTTTTATTAGTTTCTCTTCAATTAATGCTTTGTCCCTAAATTTTCTGAACAGTCTTCGGCTGTTGACCTTTTATAAGCGAAGGAGACTATATTGTTTTGGTACAACATAAAGTTGTAATATTTGCTTTAACCATATTATTTTCCGAGATGTATCAGTTGGGTTTTGATAGTCTTGAGTTATCATTAGTATACTTGTTAAATATTGCATGAGTATTTTGTATAATTAAATTGGTAGATTCCTAAACTCCAACTTTCTTTATTTTGGATAGATATTTATTTTCTTCGTTTTATTTATATTTTCTTAATTTATTTCTTTTATCTTGTTAGCACAATTTAATTATAAATATAGAGATAGCAATTATTTGGTCCCTGTGGAACGAACCCATATTTTTTGTACTATCTCATCGATAGTCATGCACTTGCGGTGTTATAATTAAAATCTCATCAATCAGCCAGGGTTGCAGCGGCCAGTGTAGTCCAATGAGATGAAGCTGAAGTGTCTAGCTCTAGGGTAGCTGAATTGGACATGCTTGAACCTAGAAGGGACAAAGTAGAGAGATATGTAGAAGCTTATCGACAAAGAGTCTCAAGAGCATATGACAAGACGGTGAAACCCTGAGTCTTTCAGGTAGGGGACCTGGTGTTAAAAACGACAAAACATATTCAACTAGAATTCTGCACCAAAATTCTCTCATAAGTGGGAAGGTTCTTATGTGGTCACTAAAGCAGTAACCAATGGATACTACAACATCGTTGCTATCGATGGAGGTTGTGACGGACCATAACTCCCCGATGTGCCACTCTGATGCTACTAATCGTTCCTTAATACTAATCAAATGTACGTTCATTTTCCCTTGCAAGCATGCTCGACAAGCATGTTTCCTTTAACTTAGCTTCCACATCGTTCCAACTTACTTTTCTGGCCATGCCCAATGCGCCTTTGGTGAGTGCCTACGTCGAATTCCTTGATAGGAAGTATGGGCATCCAAGGAATGAAATGCAACTAGCCTCATTAAGTTTGGCCACAATCATCTCTTGCATCGCAATACCGAGCCAGATGATATGATAGGTCAATATGCCGCAATCATCTCTCGATTAGATGATATGAGCGACAATGTGCTAGACCAGCAATGCTCCAACTCATTGCGGCTGCCTATGTACCTTTCCCAACTCTAAATGGATCAAGCACAGACCGGAGTTCATCCTCGGAGGGCCAGCAACTTAATCCAACTCGTGTTGCAGGGCTATGGCCAAGCAATATGGCCCGGTCCGTATAGGATATTCCGTCAAAATACACAAAAATTGCGCATAATTTGGTCCACGCCATGGCATAATAATGCCTTCGCATCATATGCCACATTGACAAGGCTACATAGCTATAAATGAGGTCTAAGCATCATTTATGCTCTTCCGGCTAAGCTATGAAGCTTACTTGTGCATAGTCCGCATATGTACCTTCAACCAAGTACCCCTCCCTATATATGTCTCAAATACATTTTTACAACTCAAACCGGGGGAACACTTTTACATACACCAAGTCACATTTTTGAGGTGCTTGCTTTACTATTCATGGTCGTTGCCATGTACTTCTAAATAACAGGCAATGCTTGTTGTGTTTTTGTTTTGTCCCATAGGGCAACTTAAATATTGCTTAATGATTGCACAACATTCACTCGGCCAGCTCGCTCTGGCATATTCAAATATTTACAGTCGTGATAGCTGTAAATTATCTCGGCCAGCCTTATCTGGCCTGATGCATCATTGTGATGCGATATTGTACATAGGTCAATGACCTACATAATGCACCATAGTGGCGCTACTTTGTTCTAGGCTAGCCACCCAACTAGCCTGATGCATCATGATGATGCGACGTTGTCCCTTGGCCAATACAACTCACGTAATGAGATATGATCATAGTGTTAAGGAATTAGACTACGAAGTATAACGCTTATCTTTTGAACTTCGTAGATATGACATCAACATAATCTTATGAATGCTATTGTGATTATGTGAATGGGTAAATGTGAATATTTCATCTTAGGAAATAATGTTTTACATTTGTTTAAAGGAAGTACATTCATGAACTTGTTTATGAATCGAAAGGGAAATCGCTAGGCTTATTGGTATTCTTATTCATTGCATATCTTTGGATTACCAATATGTGTGAGTTAATAGAACCGATCATAAATTGTTATGTATCTTGGTATAACTAATCACAATGCCTGACTTATGATTTGGTATGACTAGTTTTTATTAATTAGTGTAACCGATCCTAAGTAATCACCTGAGATGGTATGATCGATATTTGTAATTGGTGTGACCGATCCTAGTAATTGATGTGACCGGTCACAAAAGAGTTATGTAATCGATCCTTGTAATTAGTGTAACCGGTCCTAGTAATTGGTGTAACTGAAAAAGCGGGGGTCTAACAACCACACCCAATATTTCGTTTGGAAATCTGAATAGACAAACTAAAATATACTTTCAAGAGAATCAACTAGACAGTTAGACTCAATCTAGAGAAAAGTATATCAAAGAGTTTTATATCTCTTTCTCTCAATTCAATGTGCAATCAACAAATAGGAATCTGCGAGCCCGATTGAATATAAGAGAAATAACTTGAATGGTACCAAAGACCAATGTTCAAGGATCAATCAATTTCAATCAACAACCAAAGGTTGGATTTCCCAATTGATCGATTCAACGCACAACCTGTGATATTTCAATTATATTACAAAATATAATGCGGAAAAGAAATAACACAGATACCATAATTTTGTTAACGAGGAAAACTGCAAATGCAGAAAAACCCCGGGACCTAGTCCAGATTTGAACACCATACTATATTAAGTCGATACAGACACCAACCTACTACCAATGAACTTCGGACTGGACTGTAGTTGAACCCTAATCAATCTCACACTGATTCAAGGTACAGTTGCGCTCCTTACGTCTTTGATCCCAGTATGATACTACGCACTTGATTCCCTTAGCTGATCTCACCAATCACCAAGAGTTGCTACGACCCAAAGTTGAAGACTTGATAAACAAATCTGTCTCACACATAAAATTCTATTGGAATAGATAGATCTGTCGCCCACAATACCTACGAGTTTTGTTTAGTCTTTTGATAAATCAAGGTGAACAGTAACCAATTGATATACCGGACTTATATTCCCGAAGAACAGCCTAGAAATATCAATCACCTCACAATAATGTTAATCGTATGGTAGCGAAACAAGATATTGTGGAATCACAAACGATGAGACGAAGATGTTTGGGACTACTTCTTATCTTTCCTATCGGAGATTAAATCTCGAGCCAATCTTAAAGAAGATAGTACTCAAACACGATAGAAACAGCAAGATCAGATCACACAACTACATAGAAAATAGTTGGGTCTGGCTTCACAATCCCAATGAAGTCTTTAAGTCGTTAACCTACAGGGTTTCGTGAAAAACCTAAGGTTAAAGGAGAATCGAATCTAGCTTATACAACTAGTATCACACAGGAGGTGTGGGGATTAGGTTTCCCAGTTGCTAGAGTTCTCTTTTATATAGTTTTCAAATCAGGGTTTGCAATCTAAGTTACCTTGGTAACAAAGCATTCAATATTCACTATTAGATGAAAACCTGATTAGATTCAAGCTAATATCTTTCAACCATTAGGTCGAACTTAGCTTGTTATACACAAATGAAATATATGGCATTTAGGTTTGAGTAACCGTACCTAACCATGTACACCTAGTTGGTTCAACAGTAGTTAACCGAGGTTAGCTATATGGACACTCTCATATCAACCTTATTCATCTTAACCATAACTAGTTCAAATGACTCAAATGAAACTAGTTAAAGAGTTGTTAATTTGCTATATTCTCATAGAAGTATACAAGAACATAATTGAAGCAAAATCGGTTTGATTCACCCGAATCAATTCATTAACATTATAGCCACGGTTTTCAAAGAATGCATTCCTTAATATATAAATGTATTAGTTCATGAGCCAACCGATTTTAGAACTTTAACCACTTAAGTATGCATAAGTATGCAAACGGGTATGCATACTTAAGTAGACGGTCTGAGTTTGGGTTCGCCAGTATGCAAACAGCTACGCATACTTGGTACACTTCCAAAACCCAGCAGAAATTCCCGGACCTATACCTAGGCCTGTCAATATATGTCTGATATCCGGAATCCATTTCCGATTATTCGAGATCCTATAGGATTTTATCCGTTTTACCGGATATCGGATATCGGATACGGATATTTATCGGATATTTCTTCCTTAACATATCGGAATCGGATTAGGCTATATCCGTTTGCTTAATATCAGATATCCGATATCGGATATTTCTTCCTTAACCTAACTTAGTGCTTCGAAGTTTCTTACTTTCTTTAGCATTTGCTTGTGTTTCTTTTCATGTATGTGTGAGTGAGAGACTTAGAGACATAACTATTTAAGAGTAATGTTTTAAGACTGTTTATGTATGAGAAATGAAACTTAAATTTCACCTCTGAAGCTTTACAGGTTATTGATTTTTTTTTGGTCAGAAACGGATATTGTCGGATATTTATCTGATATCCGATAGCTTAACATATCGTAATCGATATCTGATTTTGATATCCTATAGGATATTATTGGATATCGAATATCCGATAGTGCTTAACCTGTCGGATATCGGATTCCTTAATATCTGACGGATATTCTTCCATTGACAATCCTACCTATACCTTACGCAAGTATGCGTACCGGTATGTGTACTTGGTACACGGAATTTCACAACTATAAGTACGCATATGGGTATGCATACTTTAGTTCCGGTCATGGATCACATACTTGCAAGAAAGCACACTATGTTTATAATCCAATGATGGTTAAGTACCAACAATCTGTAAATATCCCTGAGCGACAAGTCTAGCTTTGTTTCTGACAATGGTGCCAAATTCATCAGACGTGTTCTTGAATATCCATTTAGTACCAACAATATTGATATTGGGGGGACAAGGAACGAGCTTCCATACATCTTGTCTTTGGAACTGATTTAACTCTTTATGCATTGCATTCACCCAAAAGGGATCGCTAAGAGTTTCATCAATATTTCTAGGTTCTACTTGCGATAGATAACAACCAAAATTACAAATATTTTGAAGTTGTCCTCTCGTCTTAGCTGTAGAATCCCTCCCACCAATAATACTGTTAGTATCATGATTCTTTAAACCCAGAGATGTCGTGGAGGGGCACGTTCTTGTTCAACAGGAACAACCTGACTAGGGCTTTTCTCCTCATCACTAGAAATATCAGGATCAGTAACTGTTGGAATAACTTCTACCGATTCTGAGATTTCTTTGATTTTCTCAATTGTCTCGGTTGGAGGCAATTCAGCAGGAGAGTCATCATGACGAAAATTGCTTAGATCATCAATGATAACATTTGCAGATTCCATCATAACTTGGGTTCTGAGATTAAAAACTCGGAAACCACGACTATCAGATGCATAGCCAACAAAAATATCTTCATCGCTTTTCGAGTCAAATTTCCCTTTCTGTTCACGGTCCTTTAGAATGTAGCACTCACTGCCGAACACTCTGAGATAGTGGAAGTTGGGTTTCTTACCGTATAACAACTCATAGGGAGTGTTTAAGGTCTTTGACCGTAAATAAACACGATTGATCAAGTAGCAAGCTGTAAAAACCGCCTCTCCCCCAAAATTCAATGATAAGTTTTTGTTATGGAGCATTACTCTTGCCATTTCCTGAATATTCCTATTCTTTCTTTCTGCAACTCCATTAGCTTGTGGAGTAATGGGTGGAGAGTATTGTTGAATAATCCCCAGAGAGTCACAGTATTCAAACACTTTGGTGTCGTTGAATTTCGTGCCACGATCGCTTCTAATTTTCTTTAGTTTGCGGCCCTGTTCATTCTGGATTCTATTAACAATAATCTAAAATTCACTGAGGGTTTCATTCTTGTGAGCTAAAAAGGCTACCCAAGTGAATCTGGTGTAATCATCTACCATAACCAAAGCATACTTCTTTTCGGCCACAGTAGTTTGTTGAATTGGGCCGAAGAGATCCATATGAATTAAATCAAGTGGGGATTTAGTGAGAATATCTCGAGATGATTTGTGTGGAACTTTCATTTGTTTACCCTTTTGACAGGCACCACATACACCTTCAATCTTAGCATTGATTTTGGCACCTCTAACAAGTTCTTTGTTAATGATCTTAGTTAGAAGACGATAATTGATGTGACCAAAATGCTCATGCCAAAGATGTGTAGATTCCACCTTAGTCAAGTTGCAACAATTACTAAACTGAGTATCCAACAGATAACAGTTGTTTTTGCCACGTGATCCTTGAAAAATCACTTTTCCAGATTTGTCTATAATGCTACATCCATTAGCATGGAAGACAACCTTATAGCCTTTGTCACAGATTTGACTAACATAAAGAATATTAGCAGTCATACCTTTAACGTATACTACATCATGAATTTCAGGAACACCAGGTAATTTGATCGTCCCCTTCTTGCTTATGTAGCAGCATCTCCCATCACCAAATGTTACTGGACCACCATCAAAGTCGCTTGTGTTGACAAACCACGAGAGATCTCCGGTCATATGCCTGCTACATCCACTATCAAGAAACCATTGAAAGGGTGATGTTGATTTCAGAGCAAAAGCTCCCATACTAGCACTACTAACCCAATTAGGCTTTCTTGTTAGTATTGATTGTCTTTTAAGAGCAGACAAAAGTTGTACAACATTCTTGTGAAGATTTCGTGCAACATTTACTCTTTTTCTTAAAGACAAACATACATGATGATAGTGATCACGAGAACCACAAAACACACATGTACCAACATCTTCATTCTTGTTCGAAGAATTCTGAGCACTTTCAGTTTTCACAAAGCCTAAACCTTGCTTATCACCTGACATACGACAATTCTTCAGTGAAGAATTAGAGGAGTTACTCAAATCCATAGAAGATGATTTTACAGGTTTCAAATCCTTAAGTTTTGCAATTTCTGCAACAAGATCAGAGTTGATCCGGATTTGTTCATCCAACTTCTTTTGGAGATCAACAACCTCTTCAGAACGTTCTCGAAGATTAGAATTTTTTATATAAATCTCGTAATAAAGTCCATCAATTTTCCTTATCAAACGATGTTTTTCTAGACAAAGATTATTGATGAATCTTTTTAAATTAGGATTCTCAACCATATCGATGGTTTCTAGAACACACTTGAAGTTGAGTTTATCCATTTCTGGTGAAGCGTTTTTAGAGACAAAATCTTCCATACTCAGATTGCTACAAACACATACTTATAAGGTCTTTAACGTGTTTGCCAGCTCTGATACCAACTGAAAAAGCGGGGGTCTAACAACCACACCCAATATTTCGTTTGGCAATCTGAATAGACAAACTCCAATATACTTTCAAGAGAATCAACTAGACAGTTAGACTCAATCTAGAGAAAAGTATATCAAAGAGTTTTCTTTCTCTATCTCTCAATTCAATGTGCAATCAGCAAATAGGAATTTGTGAGCCCGATTGAATATAAGAGAAATAACTTGAACTGTACCAAAGACCAATGTTCAAGGATCAATCAACAACCAAAGGTTGGATTTCCCAATTGATCGATTCAACGCACAACCTGTGATATTTCAATTATATTACAAAATATAATGCTGAAAAGAAATAACACAGACACCAGAAGTTTTGTTAACGAGGAAACCGCAAATGCAGAAAAACCCCGGGACCTAGTCCAGATTGAACACCACACTGTATTAAGCCGCTACAGACACTAGCCTACTACTAATGAACTTTGGACTGGACTGTAGTTGAACCCTAATCAATCTCACACTGATTCAAGGTACAGTTGCGCTCCTTACGTCTCTGATCCCAGCAGGATACTACGCACTTGATTCCTTTAGCTGATCTCACCCACAACTAAGAGTTTCTACGACCCAAAGTTGAAGACTTGATAAACAAATCTGTATCACACAAAAAAGTCTATAAGAATAGATAAATCTGTCTCCCACAGAAATACCTACGAATTTTGTTTCGTCTTTTGATAAATCAAGGTGAACAAGAACAATTGATATACCGGACTTATATTCCCGAAGAACAGCCTAGAAATATCAATCACCTCACAATAATCTTAATCGACTAGCGAAAGAAGAGATTGTGGAATCACAAACGATGAGACGAAGGTGTTTGTGACTACTTTTCTATCTTTCCTATCGGTGATATAAATCTCAAGCCAATCTTACGATTGTACTATATCACGATAGAAACAGCAAGATCAGATCACGCAATTATAGAGAAAATAGTTGGGTCTGGCTTCACAATCCCAATGAAGTCTTTAAGTCGTTAACCTACAGGGTTTCGTGAAAAACCTAAGGTTAAAGGAGAATCGACTCTAGCTTATACAACTAGTATCACACAGGAGGTGTGGGGATTAGGTTTCCCAGTTGCTAGAGTTCTCATTTATATAGTCTCCAAATCAGGGTTTGCAATCTAAGTTATCTTGGTAACAAAGCATTCAATATTCACCGTTAGATGAAAACCTGATTAGATTAAGGCTAATATATTTCAACCGTTAGATCGAACTTAGGTTGTTATACACAAATGAAATGTAACTTCATTTAGGTTTGAGTAACCGTACCCAAATGTGTACACTTTGTTGGTTCAACATTAGTTAACCAATGGTTAGCCATATGAGCACTTTCATATCAACCTTATTCATCTTCACCATAACTAGTTCAAATGACTCAAATGAACTAGTTAGAGAGTCGTTCAATTTCTTAGATCTTATAGAAGTATACAAGACACAATCGAAGCAAAATCGGTTTTGATTCACTCAAATCGATTCATGAACATTATAGCCACGGTTTTCAAAGATTGCATTCCTTAATATATAAATGTTTTAGTTCATGAACAAACCGATTTCAGAAAGTAACCTACTTAAGTATGCATACGGATACGCGTACTTAAGTTACCAGATTGAGTTTATTTTTCAATTTCAAACTCCAACATAAATTCACGGACATGAACTTTCCGCCAGTATGCGTACGGGTACGCATACTTACCCGGATTTCCTACAACCGCCAGTACGCATACGGGTACACGTACTTTGGGTTCCCGGTTTTGGACTTTTACACAAATGTGAGAACGCACCATGTTTATATCCAAAGATGGTTACATGTTTTAAACTCTCATTTCAATCATTGAAACTTTCTTAGAGGATGTTATATAGTTGTTATTCACAAACTATTTTTCATCAAAGCGATTTTCAAGTTATTGAAATAATCAACATGACTTTCGTCACGAGTAAAGATGAACTTGGCCAAAGTGAAAGCTTACCAACACATATTTCGAGAAATATATAAGCGAGATAAACTTGGCTCGAAATAGCAAATGTGCATAATCGAAGTCTATATAGCAATACGACTTTTGTCTCAAGATAGGAGAAAGAATAGATAGACTTTTGAGTGATAGATAAGTTTAAGTCTCCACATACCTTTTTGTCGATGAAGTTCCACAAGTTCCTTGAGTAGTTCTTCGTCTTTGCATGATGAACGACGTGGAGTCTAGAGCTCAACTACACTTACTATCCTAGTCCGAGACTTAGCTATAAATAGACTAGAAATCAAGACTTATAGTTTTGGCAACTAAACTTGACAAACAAGCTTGAGATAGCAACGCTTTCGAGTTCGACCGAGCAGTGCTTTAACAGTAACCGATCCTAGTAATTGGTGTAACTGATCCTAGTGACTTGTGTAACCGATCACAAGCAATACCATGAGTATATGGTAAACGGTCCTGGTAATTGACGTAACCGATCCTGGTAACTAATGTAACCGGTCCTGGTAACTTGTATGTCCGATCACAAGTAATCCGTATTAAGGTATAACCGATCCTAGTGATTGGTAGAACCGATTGAACCCATGATTGTGATTTGATATTTGATCAATCACATAGTTGTCTTGGAATACAGATGAACCAATTCTAAAATTGTTTGGAAGTGTGGTATAATCGATTCCAAGATTGTAAATATGAAAGATAATTTACAAAGAAAAGATGTCAATATACTTTAAACATGAAAAATAACTCTTATCTTTTATTGTTCAAATATATTCCTTAATTACTCAAGAGGATCCCGGTCCGAAATAAATTAAGAATCTTTCAATTAAGGTTGTTAGTTTTATATGCTTTAATTACCAGCAATTAAATGCATATCTCTAGAGAATAAAAATTAGTAATGTGCATTTACTAATTGGAGATTTTCTATTGAAAGATTTCGGAAAATATTGGACAATGCATTTCCAGGAATTATGAAAACCGATTTGGGCATTTATTGCATATCTTGATAATAATTCGGTTTTGGAAATTCCTTTGTGTCAAAACATCCTTGGTCTATAAATACCTAAGTTTGCATTTCTAGCAAACTATCCTAAGTGCCAGGCAAACTTCATCTTTTTGTTGTTTCTGGTGGAGCCGTCTATCCGGAGAGGAAAGTACCCTTATTGGGCGAAATCTCTTAAGACCGCTCGTTTAAAGACTTCTGTGGGATCAAGAAGCTCTATGAGTACCGTTGGTGGGAAACTATAGATAATTGCAGTTTATTAGTTTTCGATTGATTTGATTGACTAACAGTTGTTGAACTTTGATTGCACCTAGTTTGTTTATTCTTGAGAAGCTTCTCTTCTGATATATGATTCACTCAAACTAGATCGAAGTGTCGACGGGATCTTTAGAACTGTTTGTAGATCTAAAGACATCTTGTAATAATCCATTGTTAACAGACTCCGTTCTGTGCGTGATTGATCACAAGAGATTAAAGTGGTGTTGTGTGGGTTTTTTGAAGATTAAAGAAGATTTGAAGACGAAGAAGATTTCTTATTGGTTTCTCATATCTTTGTGTAGCACAAACCTTGATCGGCTGGGATCTAACTAGAATCGGATTTATTCGATTGATTAGTTGTGTGGGATCGATAACACCTAATAGTTCTCTTGAGTTCTATTTTGATTGTTACAAATCCGAATATTATTACTTAGGTAATAGAGATTGGATTGATCTAACCAGGCAAAGGAGTTTATTAGTTTAACCAGAAGATCCTTTGCATATGACTTGAGATATCTTTATCTTGAAAGAATAAATAGAGTTGTTACCAAACAGATTTGTTGTTCCTTTACTGTTTGGAATACGATCCAAAGGAATTGTTCCAGTGCGTGCACTTATTGAATGTCGGAAGCGCAGGGATACTGAAGAAACTAAGTGAACTAGGTTTAGTTGCTTGGTCTCAACTATACGAAGTTTGGTTTAGATTTTGTATAGCGGCTTAATTCTGAGAGTATTCAATTCTGGACTAGGTCCCGGGGTTTTTCTGCATCTGCAGTTTCCTCGTTAACAAAATCTTGCTGTATCATTTACTTTTCTTTTCCACAATTATAATTGTTATTATTATAATTTAAAGTACGTTAACTCTGTATTACTTGATAGTGATCCTATAGAGTTTGGTTAAGTCCGAACCTATTATCAAGTGATCACACTGTGATTGTTGTATTGTCTCGATCTCGTATCCATATACAATCACACAAAGTGTGAATACCGATTTGTCGTATTGTCTCGACTTAGTCCATAGACAATCACTTTCGGTAAGAGGACTTATAGGTGGATATTTTAAAGATTGTGGTGTATTTGGGTACCCTCGTCTTTTCAAGGAAAAATACTCACTGAAAAATCCATTCCGCACAATCCTTAGAGTTATCTTGGAACTTGCTCTGATACCAACTGTGAAGGACCGAAAAATTACGCCTAACGCGCCAAGGCGTGCATGCCATAACTTCCCGATGCGCCACTCTAATGCTACTAATCGTGCCTTAAAACTAGGAATTTCACATTTGTTTGCCCATTGGCATGATTGACAGTGAGGCCATTCCTTCCAATGTAATTGAAAAGGCGGGGGTCTAACAACCACAACCAATATTTCGCTTAGCTATCTGTATGGACTAACTCCAATATACTTTTAAGAGAATCAACTAGACAGTCAGACTAAATCTTAAGAAAAGTATATCAAAGAGTTATATCTCTGTTTCACAATGTAATCAGCAAATCAAACAGATAGAAATCCGTGAGCCTGATTATTATGTGAAACAACTTGAACGGTACCAAAGACCAATGTTCAAGTGTCAATCAATTTAAATCAACAACCAAAGGTTGGATTATCTAATTGATTGAACTACTCACAACCTGTGATATTTCAATTATATAAACAAATATAATGCGGAAAAGAAATAATACATACACCAGAAATTTTGTAAACGAGGAAACCGCAAATGCAGAAAAACCCCGGGAACTAGTCCAGATTTGAACACCACGCTGTATTAAGCCGCTACAGACACTAGCCTACTCCAAGTTAACTTCGGATTGTAATGTAGTTGATCCCTAACCAATCTCACACTGATCAAGGTACAGTCGCGTTCCTTACGCCTCTAGAACCACGCCAGATTTTGCGCACTTGATTCCCTTAGCTGATCTCACCCACAACTAAGAGTTGCTACGGCCCAAATTCGAAGACTTGATAAACCAATCTGTCTCACACAGAAAAGTCTATTGAATAGATAAATTTGTCTCCCACAGATATACCTATGAGTTTTGTTTCGTCTTTTAATAAATCAAGGTGAACATAAACCAGTTGATATACCATACTTATATTCCCGAAGAACAGCCTAGAAATATCAATCACCTCACAATAATCTTAATTGTATGGTAGCGAAACAAGATATTACGGAATCACAAACGCTGATACGAAGATGTTTGTGACTACTTTTTATCTTGCCTATCGGAGAATAAATCTCGAGCAAATCTTAGAGAAGGTAGTACTCAATACGATAGAAAACAGCAAGATCTGAACACGCAACTACAGAGAAAATAGTTGGGTCTGGCTTCACAATCCCAATGAAGTCTTCAAGTCGTTAACCTACATGGTTTCGTGAAAAACCTAAGGTTAAAGGAGAATCGACTCTAGTCGCAACTAGTATCACACAGGAGGTGTGGGGATTAGGTTTCCCAGTTGCTAGAGTTCCCCTTTATAAAGTCTTCAAATCATAGTTTGCAATCAATGTTACCTTGGTAACAAAGCATTTAATATTCACCGTTAGATGAAAACCTGATTAGACTCAAGCTAACATCTTTCAACCGTTAGATCGAACTTAGCTTGTTACACACAAATGAAAAGTGACTTCATTTAGATATGAGTAACCGTACCTAAACGTGTGCACCTTTGTTGGCTCAACAATAGTTAACCGGAGTTAGCCATATGAACACTTTCATATCAACCTTATTCATCTTAACCATAACAAGTTCAAATGACTCAAATAAAACTAGTTCTAGAGTTGTTCAATTGTTTATATTCTCATAGAAGTATACAAGACACAATTGAAGCAAAATCGATTTTGATTCACTCGAATCGATTCATGAACATTATAGCCACGGTTTGAAAAAGATTGCATTCCTTATTATATAAATGTATTAGTTCATGAGCAAACCGATTTTAGAATATAACCCACTCAAGTATGCAAACGGGTACGCATACCTAAGTGCCCGGACTAAGTTTGGATTCGCTAGTACGCGAACTGGAACGCATACCACCAAACTCAGTAAAGTCCCGGAACTTGAACCTCACGCCAGTACGCGTACCGGTATGCGTACTTGGTTCCTAGACCTTTGTTAAACCAATCAGTACGCATACTGGTATGCATACCATGGTTCCCGGACTTGGATTACACATATGCAAGTGATCGAATGATCAATACGAAACATCCCGAGTCTACATCAAATGACTGTCTCACACAAATCATGTAAGATGTTACTAGGCGATTTTCACATGATCATCTTTTGACTTTCGTCAAGAATATAAGATGAACTTGGTTAAAGCGAAAGCTTACCAACACATATTTCGAGAAATATGTAAGCGAGTTAAACTCAACTCGAAATATCAAATGTGCATAATCAAAGTCTATATAGCTATACGACTTTTGTCTCAAATAGGAGATAGAGTAGGTAGACTTTTGAGTGATAGATGAGTTCAAGTCTCCACATACCTTTTGTTGATGAAGTTCCACAAGCTCCCCTTAGTAGTTCTTCGTCTTTGATCGATGAATGCGGTGAAGTTTAATGCTCAACTACACTTTCTATCCTAATCCGAGACTTAGTTATAAGTAGACTAGAAATCAAGACTTATAGTTTTGGCAACTAAACTTGACAACAAGCTTGAGATAGCAACGCTTGCGAGTTCGACCGAGCAGTGCTCTAACAGTAATTCCATCTTCGAATGTCATTATGGATGAAGAAAAGTCCTTTAGGATTGACAAGTTCCAATCATCAAATAATTCTAACAATTTATTATGGCAAGTTCCAATGCTTTCCTGAAAAGAAACTTCAAATACATGGAGAAGACGGCTGGCTACTAATTGGCTGATCCAACATGTTTTGCATTTCCTCCAAAAGGGCGATGTCCCAAACCAGCAGAAGATGGATTTTAGAGACGACTTGATACGCCTACAGATGTGGTATTATGTGTCAATTACTATGAGGCATGAGTGCACCCATCACCTACTGCCCAATAATCGCCACTTATGACTGAAGATGGAACGATGTAGTTGGAGAGCGCCGCGTGCCAGGTCAAAAGGCGATACGATTACTCCTGCCCCACTTCTCCACCATAGTGAAATCGTTGTATGCCCAAAGCACCACATCTCTTCGGCCGATTCCTATGGGGACAGGCAAAATTCTTGTTTTTCCATGCTAGGTGGAGTGGCAAACGAACGGTTTACATCACTATGGTAAAAGTCATGTAGCGATCGAGAGTAGATCGGGCGATGGAGAGTTGATCGCTCATTACTGATTCTTGACAATATTAAAATACTAAAATAGATAAAGTTTATCTTTATCTGATATTATATTATATTATATATTAATGAAATATAAAAACGTATATTTGAGACCTATAGTATGTCCCTACGTGTACAATATATTAATAAACTAACAAAATGTTTAATTGAAACCGTATTATCCCTTGGGATATATGATACAGTAACTGAATTTGTTACTCAACGATCAAGTATAAGTCACTAGCGATCTACACTAGGTCGCCCGGACAATATTAGATCGCACGGGCGACACTACACTGCTCAGTAGATATTAGACCTTATCTGGCTAAGTGAAAAATTAGTATAAGTCGCTAGTGATCTACACTAGGTCGACCGGTTAATATTAGACTGCTCGGACGACACTACACTGCTCGGTAGATATTAGACCTCACCTGGATAAGTGTCAAATTTTCCACTTAACCATGTCAATTTGCTTGCTTGCCAGTTCCATAGTGGGTGTAAAACTGTAAACTGGTCAATTTGATGTTCCCATAGGAACCGGCCTTCGGTACCCCTAACTTGACCTCATCCATTTTTATTTTCCATATTGAAAAAATTTGACCTCATCCATTTTTATTTTCCATATTACATCTGTTTGGAAAAAATAGAAAATGCTTCTTTCTTTTTTTTGTGAATAAATAGTAGGAGCTCTATTCAACGGCACACGTTCCATTATGATTAATCTATTTAATTATTATGCATGGGCACATAACACCTGTTTAGGTAAGGAATACATTTGCCCATTTTCAATATATTCATATTTACTAGATGACCGCTGCCACAGTGGGACGGCCGACCGAAAAAATTGATGCAAAACTAAATTTTGTACTCACAATTTAGTTCCGCATAATGGCACGGAGTCGGACTTTTCAGACCAGATTTACAACACCACCAAACGGGCAAAATTATGTAAGAAAAATGTAAACGAAGATCGATGAAGATAATCGAATAAAGAGAAAAATGTAAACGAAGATCGGGCAAAACATTGTACCATGATTGAAAAATGTGGAATACATTCAGCAAAAATGAAGTTTACGTTACATGTTTTCTTAATTTTTAGTGTAGTTACTCTAGTGATGCAACAAAAAATGGTCACTGGTCATACTGATACCTGCAAAAACTTGGCCCAGATGCCCTCTTAGTAGACCTTAGAACTTCCTTCCTCAAACTGTCGATTGCTACGACAATGACCATCTTCTTTAATTGCCATCCTAAGCAGGGAAGAGTTTAGCTCTGGCCGAGGAAACAATAACTTAAGACGGAAAGCATCAGCTTCATTCAAGTAATACCGGAGGAGCCTTTTTTGCCCTGATAAACCAAAAACGACCATACAACGCAAGTGCTCCCTTGTTTGACACTTCTGCTTCTGGTGTTACCTGTACATATAAATTCCATAGTTAAGCTCAACGATTGGCATTCTCTTCACCATATCTGCACCAATACTGGACAACTAACCTCAAAACACCAGAAACCAGGGAAAAAATGCGCTAATGATGTGATTCAAATGTTTGGTAAAACAGTAATACATAGGAATTTAACGACGATAAATGGAACACGAAAGTTAACAATGTTGGCAGAACTCCAGACCACTAAATAATGTTAACAATGTTGGCCACTGGTATAGTCTAATGGCAATTATGTAGAGCAAGCAAGGATTATATAATCTCGTAAAGAAAATCACCATTCACATAAAGATCAACCGGTGCAACCTATTGCTAGACATCTCACTAAAAAATTCTCTCCAAGAGCTGTTATTAATAAACAAATTAAACTATTTATGAGTAATGGAGGAATGAACTTCAAAATAAGTTTGCACTACTTTGAGACTAAAGTAACACTTAGGACGAATTTCATAACAGGCCATCAGACAGTTTGGTTGACCGATGTTTGCTAGAATAGGTTGGCTGAAAACTGACGCTAGGGCAGATCAACTTTCTAGACCAACTGATCTAAAATAAAGTAGGAACACCACTTGTCATCAAACAGGTGCCACAATCTTTCTACCATTCAAAGGCTGAATTCCAAATTGCAGTCAAATTCTACTTTCCCACAAAACAGATACGTTTTCACATTTCTGTCATGCAATTTGTATGCCAGCCCAAGCACATTCGCAGTATTTACACTGTTAGCATTCTCATATAACTATACAAACAAGGATCTGGGAGAAGGCTGATATGGAAGTCATGTGCAATTATCCATATAAATATGAATCTGAGTACTAAAAAGAGAAAATAGTGGCTGACCTTTGAATGGAGTATTCCATTGGATACAATAACAGATCTTTCAAATACGCATTACTCTCCACCATCCATGTCAATGCTAGATAGAAACTCATTTTAAGTGTCAAAACAGGTTCCCCTCCTTTCGGTAATCGACGAAGACACTCAGATGAAATTTGCTGCATCGCTTTTTGAGGCTTTTGTGTCTACATCTTGATTTCCTTATCATAATTAGTTCCTACGCTCTCCTGCCTCTATGTTTTGTAAAATAAGAAGACCCGTGAACTTAGACAGTGGAAAAATAAATAGGGGGACATCTGCAAGTATATTTTCCTCTTTGCAAGTAAACTACCTATGTGGTGCTGCAGTAAACCTAACAGATGCATATGCTGAGGTCAGGCGGTTTCTGAACTCACGAAAATTATTCGATTGGTTGAGTCCTTATCAGTTCCTAACAAGTTAGGTATTTCACATACATCATTTCGCAGAAAAGTGAGTCCTTTGAATGGAGTATTCCATTAGATAGATAGAAACTCATTTCAGATTGGAGATACAAAATCTTTGCTTAAGTGAAAGCTTGAAATCTCAATTCAATCTTCTGCGCCAGGGGAATCCTACTTCTCCAATTACACAGCTAATCATGGTCACTATTGAATCCTACTTCTCCAATTACTTGTTTAAACAACAGAAAAACACACAAATCGAATCTACACTACCAAATAACCTGGCTTAAGCATATAAGTACTTCACAATTTCAAAATTAACAGAAGATAAAATCATGCTAGGGAGAAAAATAACAAAAATTGAAAAACAAAAGAGAAACTGCAGTAAAAAAATCATGTAAACCTTACTCAGATTCCTTATCTGAATGCATCTATAACATGACGATACGTGTCAAAAACACAGCAGATGAAGCTAAACATGGACAAAAGCTTAAGAATATTTTACCTGCCATCAAGCTCCTGTTGCTTCGTATCCGAGCTTATTGCTTCAATTGCAGGTTCAGACAAACTACCATTGACATTGTACATGAACTCATTTGCAGAAAACACATCATTGTAACTAACTCCATTCTCTCTAAGAAGGACCTGTAAAAGCGTTTGAATGACAAAGCATACAATCATGTCAATATGCCAATAAAAATCAGCAGAAAGCAAAAAACCTGGTGCAATATAAATAACAAGAATAGCAAGAAGGTCACTGCTGCAAAAAGAAATTCAGCATAGTTTAAATATACTTTCGCTTGTAAGTCATTCGGCTAGGAAATATATCAGAAACTCAATATACTGACAGAAAATAACGATGGCGGAGTCCAGATTACGAACATCAGTCTCTTATGCTTAGTGTAAAAATGCAAAAATCATACCAAAACTAAAATAATTACAGAACCAAAAGTAAAATAAAAACTCGAAAAATTGCTAATTATCATATGCATCATTAATTCTTACCTCAAATTGTTTTTCGATGTGGAAGTAATTCAATTATTTCACCCAATTTTCGAATTTAGGGTTACAGGACATATGATGATAGAATATGACCTCAACAGCAGCAAAATCTCTGCTCAATCTTTATAGTCGATCACAAGCAAAACCCATTGATTCAATTGCACCAGATCCTCTTTTATTCTTCTGTAATTTCTCAATTCAACTCAATACAGCAAAACCCTATCCTCAATTTATGTCGTTAATCCTATCTCCATTACCTGCTGTATCAAAATCTCGATCAAACCTTACTTCTACTTTCACAAATCCAAGAACAGAAGCTTTCCCTCTCTGATATCCCCAACCAAAAGAAGAAGAAGAAGAAGTGTTGCTGGGGATGACCGAAATAGAAGAAGGAGTGTTGTTGGGGATGACCGAAATTAATGATTGTTTTGGCGGTGTTGCTGGTCCACCTCTAACTCATTTTTGTTTTAAAAAATTACACCTACATCCTTTTTGTTACACTAAATCCAATCATTTTGAAATCGGAAAAAAAATCATGTCCTATTTAACAAAAAAATCATAATATATAAAACCAAAAGCATGAACTGTAAATAGGAGAGGTACCATCCGCCTAGTCACCTGTATATGGTGGCAATTTTATTGACGCCTTTAATGCATGTTATGTTCTTATTAAATTTGATCAACTGTTATTTATGCTAGGTGTTTGCCTCCATAACACCTATTGTAATTTTCTATTTCAAAAGTCGGCACTTGTACGTGACATTAAAGTATGGTTGATTTTCTAACTTCAAAGCATATAAAAAGCGTCGGTTCGTTTATATTACACCTTGTGTACTCGCGGAATTTCTCAATTATTATTATTTTTCCAATCCTGCACTCCACATGATGGCCGCTTGGCAAATTCTCTCCTTAAACGCGTATTTATGCATGTTCCGCTTGTTCAAAGTACAGCTCGTACATTTTTGTTAATTAAAAGCATTAGGCACCTAAATTAAAGCTTATATGAACGCTGACATCTGTGCTCCAAGAAATATGTATATGATCTAGCCGCATGTGTAGGTCGTCACTTTATCAATTTTATAAAGCATCGTGCCATCTTGTCTTGAATGTCATGATCGGCAAAACAACAACAATATATATATATATATAGTAACGTGTTCCGGACACCGGGCTAGTTATGAAATATGGTCCCCAGAGCCGCTATACAAAAGGCTACAGTTTGCTCTGTGCATCCGGTCGGATGACATACAAATTTACAAAAGGCTACAGAATTGCACCCGGTCGGCTGACATACAAATTTACCAAAGGCTACGGGATTGCACCCGGTCGGCTCACATACAAATTTACAAAAGGCTACGGGATTGCACCCGGTCGGCTGATATACAAATTTACAAAAGGCTAATGGGTTGCTCCGCGCATCCGGTCGGCTGACATACAAATTTACAAAAGGCTACGGGGTTGCACCCGGTCGGCTGACATACAAATTTACAAAAGACTACGGGATTGCACCCAGTCGTCTGACATATAAATTTACAAAAGGCTATGGGATTGCACCCGGTCGGCTGACATAAAAAATTACAAAAGGCTACGGGATCGCACCCAGTCAGGTGACCTAAAAACTTACAAAAGGCTACGGGTTGCTCCGCGCATCTGATGAGCTATACATACACAAAGCTACTGGTTTCTCCGCACATTTGATGAGCTATATTTATTCAAAGTTACAGGTTGCTCCGCGCATCTGATGAACTATACATATAGAAAGCTACAGGTTGCTCCGATTCAAAGCTACAGGTTACTCTGCGCAGCTGATGAGCTATACATATACAAAGCTACATGTTGCTCCGCGCATCTGATGAGCTATATTTATTAAAATCTATAGGTTGCTCCGCGCATCTGATGAGCTATATTCATTCGAAGTTACAGTTTGCTCCGCGCATCTGATGAGCTATATTTATTCAAAGCTACAAGTTGTTCCGTACGTCTGATGAGCTACAGATACAAGACAACATAGTGCCCAGTGCATCTGGTCGGCTATCATACACGCCCTTCCATAGAGAAGCCAGAGCCGCCCTTCCTATAATAAAATCCATTACCCCTACTAAAAAAAAGAGAGAAGAAAGGGGTGAGACTAAGTATAGATTATGCCCTGTCTCCATCGTACTTGCTCCGATATTTTCAAATCGTATCTCTCCTAAGAGGGGGCGAGCAGACTAGTAATACAATCAAAAAGTTCAAGAACGCAAAGTGCTTTCATAATAAAATGTTCATCAGTCATACTCCGAGTTTGCAACATTTCATGCAAAATTTCGTGAAAAATGCTTATCCAAACATTCATCGCGCACGACAACAATTTATAGAAAACTAAACATTTATAAGGCGAGATTATTCTTAACCGGGATTAAAACCCGAGTGGCATCTTAAAAGAATTTTCACGCATACTGACATATAAATCACTAGCACCAACCGCTCCTTGTAAACTCCTCAAAACTGGGAGACTGAACCTCGAACTATGTCGCATGAATCGAAAAATCAAACTAATTTGTGACAATCCAATAAGCACATGATCGCCGCCATATTTTCTCGAACCTTTAGTTACCTGCATGCGCCTTGCGAGCCCCTCTCCAAGCTCTGTCCGCTTCTTGTCAACGGATAGGCTGTAGAAGCACCGGGAATCGGTTAAAACCGCAAATACATGTAGGGCTCGAGATTTCTCATGGGGACTAATAAGCACGTAAGTGTGACGCATTTTCAATCATAACTACATTATCTAGGACTCATTTTATTTCTAATAAAGTTGTTTTAAGTCTTTTCTAGGGAATAAGCTCTTGCGGAAAAATTGGCTCGAAAAGTGGTGATTTGCACCCCATAAGACAAGTGCTAAAGGGACACCCGTGCAGGATTAGGGGGAGGACATCTTCTTCTCAAATTCAAAAAATAAATTTTGGCGGGAAAACCATTTCTTCTCTGGCAGAATTTCGATCGGATGTTTGGACGTGATTTAGTGAGATTTAATCCCGGAAACTTAGTGGGTAGACGTGATATGACTATAGAAAGCTGGTATGGGTGTTCGTTTTGATCAGAATTGGCTGAATCGTGTCATGGAGCAAAACAGGGGAGTACATGCAAAAGGAGAAGATATTCACGCGTCTGATGTTGCTGGAGTGTGCTGGGAGAGTTTGGAATGTGATGGGAGAATGCTATAGGCGTGTAAGAGTTAAACAAGGAGAGTTTTCAGCTGTAAAACGCGTAAGGAGCTAAAACAGGGAAAAAAAAATCCGAAAATATTTTCTTTCACTGCCGAGAATTTGTGAAGTTATGGAGGAGATTCAATGCATATTTCGGGTATAAATAGAGTCCCTTGGGGTCATATAATGGGGGTCGAGAGTTGGGAGCAGCTAGGAAGAACCAGAGAGTCGAGAAATCAAGTGGCAGAAAAACTCCATTTTCTGCTGTTGTGAAGAACACGAAGAACATAAGACGCACGCCGAACCGTCGTTTTACAACAGTGACAACGACAATTGCTTGTGGGTCGTATTGCTACAGTGACAACAACACTTCAGTTTTATCGTTCTCTGTAACAGCTCGGTTTGTAACAAATAAAAGTGTTACAAACCCGGTTTTATTGTTTTTCTCCCATTTCATTATTGTGAACACCATTTTTGTGCAATAAAGATGAATTTTGAGCATGTTTCCATGATGATGAGCTAATTCTCGCGTAACCAAGGCACGGAGGAAGCTATTTATGCATGAATAATTGGTAACTATTCTATTTTTCTCTAATTTTTATTTTATAATTCACTCAATCACTACTTTGTAGAATTTTAATTGTTTGCATTATTTTCTTAATTAGTTGTGATTCAATTAGATAGGTTATACTTTGTTTAGATAATCTATGCTTAGGGAATACAATTAGTGTTTGAGAATATGCCTGATTATTTGTGAATTAAGAAATAAGATATTTAAAAGATAATTAGAGTTTTGGAATTTTTACCATCATTCATTCATGTGTAATAGTGGAATCTAGTGTCTTGGTTATTTTCAATCTTGAAATCAAATTTGGAATTAAATTTTCTCTATTTTTAGTTTAAATAAGTCTAAAATCAATTGCTTTCACAAGTCTCAACGAACCTTTTACTACAACAAAGTTGAAATCACATCAGGGACTCGGAACCAGAAAAGGCAGAACGAAAGGGGAGGTTAGAATAAGGACTAAGTTGTCTATTGGGTTATCAACGGATAGGCCGTCGAAGCACCGGGAATCGGTTAGAGACCCTACTTGCTCTGAGCTAATCAAAGCTGAATGGAAAGGTAATACTACTGGCTCTGCTGGCTTTATCCTTGCTAATTGTCTCCATAATACTAAATACTTTCTCAAAGATTGGAATTATCGACACTTTGGTAATATTAATTCTCAGATTTCTAACTTGGAATTTCAGCTATCTAATCTTACTAGAACTGTTAGAAATCACAATGACAACAGGGTTGTGGAGCTAACAAGGAAACTAAAGTATTGGTATGATGTTGAAGAAGATTTTTGGAGGCAAAGAGGTAAGGATGATGCTATGTTCTTAGATGATAGGAATACAACCTACTTTCATAAAAAAGACAATTTTAGAAAACAAAAAACTCAAATTGAGTCCCTACAAAACAATATAGGCATTTGGCTTGATGAAAGAAAATAAATTGAGACTGAGCTTCTTAGACACTTCAGTGACATGAGTAGAACAACACATCCTCCTAGCTCTGATGCTTATCTTGCTAGTCTAGAAAATATCATAACTGAGCAGGATAACTTTATGTTAACTGCTATGCCTTCTAGTGAAGAAATTAAGAGAATTATCTTTGAAATGAAGCCTTGGACAACCCCAGGTCCAGATGGTTTCCCACCTGGTTTCTATCAGTTAATGTTCGAAACTGTGGGACCTGAAGTTGTCAAAATGGTGAAATCATTTTTCCATTCTAAGTACATTCTGAAACAATTGAACCATAACTTCACCACTCTCATTCCTAAGAGCAATTGCCCTAAAAATGCTGCAGATTTTAGACCCATTAGCCTGTGCAATGTGTCTTATAAAATTATATCTAAGTTGTTAGCCTCTAGAGTTAAGAAAGTTTTACACAAAATCATATCTCCATCTCAGACAGCTTTCATATCGGGTAGGCTAATCCATGATAATATAGTCATTGCACATGAATTGATTCATTCTATGAAGAAAACTAAGGCTAAAGATGGTTGTGTTGCTATCAAACTTGATATGTCTAAGGATTTTGACATAATAGAATGGGCTTTCCTTCTTGATAGTCTCAAGAAACTAGGTTTCTCTTCAGATTGTTGACTGGTGGTGTTGAACGATACTAGTTTCATATCTATATTAGGGTTTAATTGACTGGTGGTGTTGATTCGAAGATTGAATCAAGTCCAGAGAAGCTTTGAGGTAATTGTTTTTCTTATTTGATTTGGAAGAATTATTCATATTCATTGTAGAGTATTTATGAATGCTTGTGAAGCTAAGAATTGAGTTGATATGGAATGGAACTGTATATGGTGGTGATTTATGTTTATTTTGATCTACATGGGTTAGTATATGTTGAAGATGGAATTAGAATTAATCTGGAAATGATTGTGTTGTCTGAAATGAAGTTGAGTGTGCTAGAATTGTTGTTGTTATGGTTTGGATGAATGAATGATTGCGGGATTTAAAATTGGATAACTATGGATAATGAATTAGAGATGGTAGTGGGATTGAGATTGATCCAGATTAGGTAGTTATGCTTTTGGAGCTATGCTCAACTGACGTTGGTGGTGTTTCTTGTGAAGATGAATGTTGGGTTGAAAACAAGTTGCAATTATGAAGAGATTATGTTGAGAAATTGAGTTGAATTATTGTTGCAGATGGAGTTGAGGTCTGTTTGGGGGTTCTATAGTTGTTGGTGTTGTTTAGAGGATATATGAACTCTTACAGGTGAAGTGTGATGGGACTGCAGTGTATAAGCTAATGACGTAAGTTGATATTGCAAGTGGTTTGGTTTACTGAATGATAATGGTTGCTTGAATTGACATTAGTGTTACTGTTTAGAGTGTAGTTAGAGGATAAGGAAGAGGTCATGGTGGTGAATGAGATGATCTAGATGTTGCTTAAAGCTGCAATTGCAGGTAGGCACAGTTTGTATTTGTAGTTGAAATTTGAAGTTTATTTGTATGATTGAATTGATGCTTTATTAGATTAAAGTTGAACCTGAGTGAGAATTGTTGAGGTTAGAGTTGCAGCTGTGAGAACCTTTGGCCTGTGCAGTGTCTCAGGCCTTAACCCTTGGCCTGTCTGACTGAACTTATTCAGTCTGATTCAGTTTGTCGTTGTCTGACTGAGTTGAACCGGTTTAACCCAGGATTAACTCAGTGGACCTGACCTTGACCGAGTTAAGACCTTAATTGTTGACTGTTACTTTGACCTGACCGTTGATTGGACTTGATCTTTGACTGACGTTGATTGTTAGGTTACCCTTGGCCGTCAGTTTGACCAGGATTGACCCTATTTTCTTAAATTGATATTTTGGACCCCTTATGATCCGAAATAACCTTTGGTTCCTTCTACAAAATTGTAGATATTCATAAGACTTAGCTAATGGACTATAGAACCAATCTAATTGAATTAGTAAACCTTAGATATGCTAAAGTTAAATAAATAAAAGGTGTAGAACCATAAATGGGCTTAGAACCATTAGATAGAATTATATGATTCTTACATGAGCCATTTTGGCTAGATTTTTAGAATTCTTATGTGATTAACAGTTAGTCTATATTAACAACGATCGATTCAAGGATGAATCAGTGGATCGTGGATCTCGAGGTAGGCGAGGCTTGTCATCAAAAGAGGTTGGAATCAATAACGAACTCTCTTGGATTCATTATGGTTTTACAAATCTTTATGTTGTGAAATTCATGCATATCTTTGTGTGCTTTGTGTGGTATGAGATGTATGCCGATACAATATCCAGTATTCTATGGCTAGGGCGATACACCGCAATATTACACGACCAATATTATTCTTCCTTTATATCCTATTCTATGGTTAGGGCGATACACCGCAGTATTACTTATTCGGTGTGGAATTGGCATCAATATTACTCTTCCTTATGTGCGGCAACACACATCTCATACATGGATGTTTACTGTTATTTATGGATGTTTACTGTTCTTTTAAATTGCTTTGAAGAAGTTTCTACTATATGTTTTACTGTCTTTCCGTGTATTGTCGACTTTCGATAAAATCTGCATTGTCTTCAAATCATATTAATGATTACTTGAAATTTAGATGTTATTTCTACTGGGCACCCCTTTTAGGGATGATGTGCTCACCCATTCCCACATTCAGTTTCAGAGACAGATTAGAGTTGCGCAGCGGAAGTTTCAAGGAGTTGAGTCGTTAGTTGGTTGACTTCGGATATGTTTATTATGTTGTATGTTAGATTTGTAAACCAAATGACTATTGTATATATGTATCATTTGAGAGGAGTTTTTGTATATATATATTTCAGAGCGGGGCTAGTTTTTGGGTTAAGTTTTGTAGCAGATTTCTTAATTGATTGCTTAAGTGAATGATTTACATTCTTAGTGCCTCTTTATTTAGTTTAATCTCTTGGATTAGTCAGCTGCTAGCTTTGGGGGCGCTACACTTACTGACAAGTTGGACAGTATTCATATGAGATTTTGGTGGGGTAAAAAAGAAGGGGAAAAAGGTTGTTATATGATAGACGCATTTATGTGTCTATTTTCATCTCTATTGTGTATATTGTTAGTACCCATTTTTGTACTTATTATGGTGTTTTATATGTTTGTAGGTATTTTTGGGCAATAAATATTTTTGGAAAAATCGGCTCGAAAAGTTGTCTAAAGGCACCCAAGGGACATTTGTTATTCGGAATCCAGCAACGGATAAGGGGCACCCCCTTCTCCTTCACGTTCAAAAACAAAAAAAGGCGGGAAAATTATGTTTATCCATGGCAAATTTTCAATCAGATTTTTGGAGTCATTTCAGAGAGACTAAAGGGATGGAATTGATTGGGATCATTCCTAGGACCCATATAAACGTGGTATGGTCTTTGGTTTCGACCAGAATTGGCTAGAATTCAAGTGTAGAGCAAAACATGCGTGATATTCCCGTAAGATATTTTCAGAATTTTTGGTAATTTTGGGAAGTTTTCTTGTGGCTTATGCGTTCCTAACTTATTATGGGACGTGAAGGAATGCTCCTGGTGTGTGCAGCACGAGATTAGACGCGTAATTAATCAAAAAATGGAAATTATTCTTTTTCATGCATGGGAGTAAATGAGAATTATTTTGTGTAATTGACGCGTGATTTTTAGGATTTTGGTGTATAAATAGAGTCACAAGGTTCCATATAAGGGGTGTAGAGAGTTTGGGGTCGAGAGGAGAGCTCAGGAGGCGTGAATCAAGAGTTTTCAGAACTCTGTTGTTGTTGCTGCTGCTGCTCGTGAAGAACAGGGAAACAGCGACGGTTTCTTTAACTGGTTGTAACAGTTTCTTCAACTGGTTTGCAACATTTATCTTCGTTGTAACAGTTTCTTCAACTGGTTTGCAACATTTATCTTCAGTGTAACAGTTTCTTCATCCTCTTCTGCAACATTTATCTTCAGATTTGTAACGATTATCTTCATCATAACAGTTGAGAGTTGAAACAGTCAGTCTGTAACGCACCTGTGCTGTTGCAGATTTCCTGTTTCATTATTTTCTCTTCTTGTAAACACTTTTTGAGCCATGAATACATATTTTGAGTGTGTTTTCGACATGATGAGTTAAACCCCAACACTGGGACGACGGAGGAGGCCGGACTTCATACATGGGTAAATTTATTTTTATTCTTTTTATGACTTTTGCATTAAAATTAATTGAAATATGATTTGATTAAATTGGTTGTCATTTGATTAGATGGGTCATGCTTAGCTTAGGTGATTTGATGTCCCATGCTTAACATTTACAATCAATGTTTTGAGAATCTACCTTGGCAAAAATAGAGTCCATGTTTATATTTCTTGAGCTAAAATTGTTGAGAATAAATAAGTGAACCTTATGTTATAAAGACTGGCTAAATCCTTAGTCCCAGTATCTCTCGCCCATTGTTAATAGTCTTTGTATATATTTATTTAGTATTTTTAAAAACTTTAATCTCTACGAATCCGAGTGAACGACAACTTCATTTCTTACCACTATCTAAAATCACATCATTATACTAAGGGTTGGACTGACATAGCTCTTCCAAAAGAGCTAGGAGGTCTTAATATCAGGCAAACTGATATTTTAAATCTTGCTCTTCTAGCTAAATTAGCTTGGAGAATTGTGGAGAATCCTGAGGATAAATGGGCTTGTATCCTTATGGGTAAATACTTTATGAATTCTAATCCTTTGTGTGACAGTCTCTCTAAACATGGCTCTTGGATATGGAAGGGAATCTGCACTGGCCTGGATATAATCAAAAAAAATTATGTCTGAGAAATTGGTAATGGTAAGTCTGTGCATATCTGGAAAGACAACTGGATTCCAAATATGCATAGACCTCCCTCAACTCAATTTTACTCTTTTAATATGGTGCATGTGAGTCAACTAATTAATCAGGATGTGAAGTGCTGGAAGATAGATACCATTAATGCTTTATTTGACAACAATACTGTGAAAGAAATTCTAAAGATTAGAATTCCTTTCAATGAGAAGATAAGCTTAGATGGGAACCAAGTAGTAATGGTAGTTTTTCAGTGAAATCTGCTTATAAAATGATACTAAATGACAGACTCTTACTAAAACCCAGTAAAAATGACATGAGTATTAATTGGAGTTCCTTTTGGAAACATAACATGCCACCTAGAATCCAACATTTTATGTGGAAATTTCTACATAAATGTTTGCCAACTAAGTATAAACTTGCTAGAATCACTAAATACCAGTGCAATCTTTGTCCTATGTGTAATCAGAATGTAGAATCTACACAACATATGTTTGTCTCCTGTAATGTTGCAAGGGATATCTGGAACAAGGTTGATACTAGCCTGTTTAATCTGCTCTTAGCTACAGATTTGCATCAATGGGTGTGTCAGTTCTTTTCAACAGGTAACAACTCATTAGTTCTGGATTTTAAGAAGTATGAAACTGTGGCTTTTTGTATGTGATCTATATGGAAGGCAAGATGTGCTAAAAACTTTGATGCTGTTAATCCTAATATTGATTTTATAGCTAATGCCATTATCATGCAGATGAATGACTGGAGGAATTCCCTACTCATACATTCTAATAATAGTCAACTTGCTAGGCAGATTCAACATTCTTGGTCTCAACCAACTAATGATATGATAAAGATAAACTTTGATGCATCATTTGTAGATAGTAATAGCTACTCTGGATGGGCTCTAATAGCTAGAAATTTTGCAGGTCACTGCGATGGACTGCGAGAAGGTGCAGATAGTTCAATAGATCCTGAGCAGGCAGAGGCGCAGGCTTTGTTGAATGCAGTATTGTGGGCAAAGCAGAAAGGATGGACAAAGCTGCACTTGGAGGGAGACTGCCTTAATGTGATCAATGCAGTGAATGGTTCACACAATGCAGTGAAATGGACAACACAAAACATAATAAATGATGCAGTAGACATTCTTAGTTCTTTTTCAGTTTGGTTATGCACACATGTGCACAGAGATGCAAACCATTTAGCTGACAGTCTATCTAAGTTTGCAAGATCTCAAACTGTTTGCTTTCAGTATTTCTTAAATTTTCCTGAATGGATTCAAACTCTGATCCAACAGGATAAAACTATCATGTAACCCGTTTATCAATTTATATCATTTTTCCTATTAAAAAAAAGTTTATTGGGTTATCTGACAATTAACCTAATAGCAGGGGACTAATGTTGTTACATGAAAAATGACTACCCTTTAGTAAGACCAAGAGATCCCTAAAATAGGTCAACCCTTAGAAGTAAAATGGGGACTTGGGTACTAAAGCCCAAGCCTCATCGAGGAGTCCATGGATTATGGAGGATAAGGAAGGAATTAAAGGTCGTAATAAGGGGAATGACAATTAGGGTAAATAAAGAGGTTTTGGAGACATGTGGCATGATGTCATGGAAGGGAGAAGTTTTGGGGAATATCTATAAATTAGGAAAGGAAATACAATAAAGGGGAACTTTTTTGTTTATTTCTCTCTCTCTTGTTTTGGGGAGTTGGGTATTATGGTTAGGACTAGGCTCTCGAGACTATTTCTATTTTCACCCACAAACAGACCAGAAAATGGAGAGGATGTTTAAGGAATAACAAGACAGATGTTCAAATTGTTGATCAACAGGCCTAAGGATGATCCTACTTGTACCTTTAAAAAAGACTCACTCTCAAAATAAGCGAGAGAGTGTAAGCTGCCAGTTTCACCCCCCAACTTCAGATGCTTCGAAGAAGATATTGATCCTAACGAGCGTGTAATTCACTATGAGCAACAAATGGCTTTGTAACTCGAGAATACTCTAATCATGGCATGCTTTTTACCGAGCAGTCTAGTAGATGATGCTTTAACTTGATTTCGCTATCTACCATCGAACTCAGTACATGTGTTCCTGAATATTACAGAATTATTCATACAATATTACTTTTGGAACATCAGACAAGATGATATTCTTGAAGGTGTTTTCAGAGTGACCTATTAGTGTAGATGACAATATATAACATCTACTGACAGTTTTACATGTCCTACGAGCTAGAGTGCTGATAGAGAACCTAGGTCGAGGTAGGACAGACGACTCTTTAGTGTGTGCAATACTTAGAGGACATCATACTCTCATAATCATGGCCTGAAGACGAACCAAACCATGTGTACGGTCTGAGTCCTGGAGCCCAAAGAGAAGATTGATGTGTTTTGTAGTTGTAGTGGTAAAAAGGTTCGTTGCTCGAACTTGTGAAGGATAACTTTAGACTTAAATTCAAAACTAAATAGAAAAATCACTAAAAATTATAGCAAACACTGAAAAAGTTGATATCAATATTAAAAGAACACTGAGGCTAAGATTCCACTATTTTTCCAAGTTCAAAGTGATTTTATATAGTATTTATATTTATTCAATTTTTGCGTTTAATTTGATTCTAAGCTATTGCAACATATAGATTTTCAAAATAACAAGTGTAAATCCAAAGTATAAAGCATCAAGAACCTATGGCTAAGCATGCTCTATCAAAAGAAATAACAATTGCTTAACAAAAATCATTCAAACAATTATAAATCAAGGCAAATAATCATAAAAATAATTGAAATAAAATAAATAAAATAGAATATACCACTTTTTGTTGGAAAAATAGCTTCCTCTATCGCCTCAGCAATGGGGTTTAGCTCCTCATATTAATCATAATCTCAAAATACATGTTTATGGCTCAAAAGTTGATTAAAAGGGAGAAAAGTGTTAAAACAGCGGATTCTGCAGTTGCTGGAGGTCTAAATCAGAAGTCGGAATTGTTGCTGAAAGGCTTCGGTGACTGCAGGAAGATGCGACCGTAACCCGTTATCACTGAAAATAAGTCTGCCTCTGCGACTAACTCTGAGGGTCTAATGTTCTTCGTGTTCTTCTTCTTCGCAGCAGCAGAAAAGTTTCTGTATCGACTCCAGTTGATTTTTTTACGCTTCTCTAAGGCTCTAAACTTCTCCAAACTCTTCCAAATTGTTCGTCTCCCTAAATATGACTCGAATCAACCTATATATAGCCACTAAACACAAAATCTCTCGAGTTAATCCATAAATATTCTCGGGTTTTTTTCTCCTCAAGTTACGGGATTTTTCTTCCCTCTTTACGCGTAAACTTGGTTTCATAACTCTCTTAAACTCTCTCAAGACTGAATAAGGACTCCATACACTCCAATCTTTCCGTAAAATCTTCACAAACTTCTTCTGTAAACCGAAAACATCTCAAAATATGAATACTCCCTGTTTTGCTCCAACACGGATTTCTATCCCTGTTTAATCGATTCTACAGCTCATACCAAACTTGTTTATCCTTAACAGGGTTAACCCAACAAAAATCAGCCCTTGAATCTCCTTAAAAATCGTCCAAAAATCAAACAGAAAATTCTGTTTTCTGTAGAAAATTTTCCCGCCAATTTTGTTTTGAAAATTTGAGAAGAAATGTGACCTCCCCCTATCCAGTGCCGGTCTGTGCTTAGCAGCTGCTTGGAAATGGGTTACCCCTTATCCAAAATGAGAGTCCGAATAGCAAGTGTCCTCCCAGGAGCCTTTAGCAACTTTTCGAGCCAATTTTGCCGCAAAAGCCTATTTCTCCAAAAACACCTACAAAGGGATAAAATACCAAAATTAGTACAAAAATGGGTACTAACAATATACACAATAGAGATGAAAATAGACACATAAATGCGTCTATCAAGAGACCGAAGACACAGCTAGATATCAAGACCGAAAGCCTACAACCTAGAGTAAGGGTCTCGTGACAAGGAGTACTATCCAGGTTGAGAAGATCATTCGAGAAGGAAGTAATGTTTGAGTGGATAATGACGTTATATCCAGTTAGATTAAGGCGGTTTCCAGTCAGACATGCTTCCTGCGTGATATCTACGCTAGTATAAATAGCCAGAATGGCTATGCTTGTAAACTAAGTACAATGTACACAACTTTTACTGATCAATAAGAAATATTTTTCAGTTATTCTCTCTCTTGGTACTTTCTGGACTGACACTCTGACTAACACGGAAGATAACCATAATATATCCTAACTGGTCCAAATCGAGATAATCACATGTAAGAATACCGTAATTGATCAGGATTGGTGATCAACCAGATGAATCATCAGATCATAACTCTGTGTAGGTACCTATATGAAGTCTCTACTCCCAGGACATGAAATATGTATCTTCAATTAGGAAGATTGAATCTTCACAGACTTTCTCAGAAGGTTTAAAGCTGCAGCAGCACATGTTGAGAAAGGCACAAGAGAAATTCCTCCATGTTTTTTAAAAAAATGCTCCGTTATAGGGAAATATCAAGGATTCCTTCACTGGATCTATCATAACTTTTCTTAAAGAGGTTTACAATAAAGTAGGAAAATGGATCAGAAGGCAACAAGAAAACTTGATCACACCTACATCTACAACCACATAGTACATAGTTTACTTATCTGGACCATCTACTGGAACTAAAAAACCAAATTCGCAAAAGTATCCTAATAAGACTTTGAAAAAGTTCAACTTTAAAGCAGAGCCAGATGCAAAGTGGCTGGAAGAAAGTAAGAATTTCATAAGGCTAAACTCAACTCCTGAGGTTATATTGCAGTTCAGTAAGAACAAACTGTATTTCCTGACACCTCTAAAGATGAGAAATGAACCGAAAGGCAAAATTTATTGTGCCTATTATGAAGCTTATGGGCATTACACCAATGACTACAAAAACTTGATCAGATTCATTGATAATTTGGCCAACGAAATTTATCTAAAGCATTCATCTCGAAGGATCAAACTCCAATACCTACAAAGGAAGTAAAAGGGTATGTCTACACTTTATAGCTCGATTGAGAGATAATTCACAGCTCAACCTGACTGACAACAAAATAGAACTCTATGATTTAATGTCACTTGTCTACATCTGAGCTTAGAAGGTTTACTGCTGCCACCTGATGATATTAGGTTCACTTCCAAGGACCTATATGGAGTAACTTTACAGCATTTTGACGCCTTGATGGATGGGACTGCAGGAAGATACTGATTGATCAGGAATCGACTTGTGACATCTGAAAAGATAGGTATATCAAGGTTCTTAAAGATTAAAAAACTTGTTGGGGGAAGAGCTCGTATACTCATACAATGTTTCACATCTTAAGAAGTACTATCAGTATAACTTTAATGGCGAAATGCGGGAAAAAACGCTTAAAAGCTCATAATCTGTAAAATGATCTTTCATCTGAAATGCAGTTTTAAATTTTTATCTCAAAATTTTTATCTCCAACTTTATACATATAGATATGAACTGACAATATTAGGAAACCTGGTGAAGTGACTAACAGTCACTATAGCTCGAACTGAAATCTAAACCCACAGCTTGAACTGACAATGTCAGGATAACTAGACAAATGCTCAGCAAAACGCTCTGAAATATTTATTATCGAAATGTTGGTTGTAAAGGCGTATTTAGTCATAATCGTATGGTTAAATGAATCCAAAGACATACCATAAAGAGATAAAGAGTAAAAGACCAATCTTGGTGGAAAGCATGCCGACATTAAGACCAACTATTAAGCTCCAGACCAGTATCTAGTCGGCACAGAATGGTTTCCTTGGCCAGGTGCCTCTAAATAAGACCCGACAAATCTAAATGATGCAGCTTACATCACTAGTAGTTAAATAATTAACTCATAATACCCATTATCTTAAAGTCCATAAGAAAAATGAAGATAAGTGAACTCAATAAACTATCTGAGTTATCTAAGTTATCTCAGTTGTTTAAGCTATGTGGAATATGTAACTCACTGGAAATATCCATGTCGAGAATCTAATATGAAGGTCAGATCTAAGACCACGAGTAAAGATCAACCTGCGAAATTATCAGTTCGATAAAATATTCAATAGTCAGAAAACAAAAAATAAAATAGACTAAGTCAAACAGCACAGACTGAAAGACTAAAGTCCAACTTTCAGCTGGTCGAAAGACTAAGGTTACATAAACCAGGTAGAAAGACCAATGGGTCATACAATATATACTGAAATACTAAAATTTTAAAGGTCAAAAATGACCAAAATCAGACACAGAAAAGTCAAGTGACTAACTTATATATTTTGAGAAATTAAAGCAATTACAGATCAAGATGACTTAAGTTATCCTAGGTCGAGCATTAAATCTAAAAGCTATGAGCTAAAGCCTAAAATTTTAAATAAGGCATTGAACCTCAAGAAGGAAAATTACCAAAAGCTAAACATTATTGGAAATTTTTTTTTATCTAAACTCTAAACTAATTTTAAAATCAGAATCTCAAACTTTGAAATTTCTCTAAGTTAAAAAGGGGAGTAGCAAAAAGAGTACAAATGTCAATACAAAATAAGCATCAAAACTCCATAAATTGATCAAGCAAAGTTTCATTAAACTTTAATTCATACAAAAGATAAATTCCCTAATCGGAATAACTATAAACAACGGAAGGTTTAGCACCAAAAACAAAATTGGGATGAGTTCGAAAAGTTAGAATTGAAGCTGGAACGGTTTGAATATCAGAGGCTTGAGCCCGAGCTGAGGCCATAGACTCATTAGAAGCAAAGATGAGGTTTTCTAAAACTCTCTTTTCAGCACCACCTCATTATTATAGCTAGCTCAGTCTTCCATGAGCTAACATTCAAATATTATTTTAGCTAGCTTAGTCTTCGGAGACTGAGCTAGCTAATGAGGTGGTGCTGAAAAGAGAGTTCGAATGTTATTTTAGCTAGCTCAGTCTCCGAAGACTCCAACTCTCTTTTCAACACCACCTCATTAGCTGAATTACAAGGAGTTGGAGGTAGAATATATATTAACTCTCACTAAATCTCTGAAAAGATACCAGTTAAGTATTCACTCTCATTTTCAAAGGTGTTGATGGTGAAAAACGGTTTGCTGGTTTTTTAAGCAATGGAGAGGCGACCGTGTGGACGGAGGCTCCTCAACCGGTTTGCTCGGATTAGAATTCTTCTTAGACGAACGTTGTCTATCTTCAATCGTGGATTCAGAGACTTATTTATATTGACAGAATAGTAGACACATTGATCTCCAGTAAGTGTGACGGTTGCTCGAGTGAAAGAGTGGGAAAGTGGGAAATCGTGGTTTAACCAGTTCCAAGTCGTGCGGAGACTTGGTTGATTGTCCACACACTACTTTGCTAACTCCCTCAACTGCTTGCACGACTTACTCACATTTCTCATCGTGGATGAACACACATGCCGTAGGCCGCCAGACCAAAACCCTGATTAATATCCCCCATGTGACGTGGTTGATGTCTCACGAATGTGGAGTCTCCAAAGCAAACGTGTATTTGATTAGTCAGTCGTTGACTTGATTAGACGATGAGTCTAATTATTGTTCAGTCGAGCATGACTGTTGAATGCTTTAGGATTCATGGATTGAACATGTCTGCTGGGACGTATAGTTCTCGAATGAATGATGTTGATAATTGAATCAACATAATGAATTGCTCGAGCAAATATTGCTCATATGATGAATTGTTGAATATTGATAGTTGAATCAATATTCGAGCGTCTGAGCAAATATTGCTCATTCGATAAATTACTGAATATTGATAGTTGAATCATTCGAGCATTTAAGCAAATATTGCTCATTTAATGAATTATTGGTAGCATGACCAAATAAAATATTAATTAAAATATTGGTAGCCGGACCGAATATTATATAATTAATCCAAATGTTAATTGCTAGATCAACATAAAAATTATTAGTGTTTGAACTTGCTCAGAATTATGATTTGCAGAGCATTCGTTCGAAACCTAATTTTGATCAATTGCAGATCAATTGATGACTTACTGAAAATAAGTCACTGAATGAAGGAGGGACCGGCTACATGGGATGATGGCCGACCATGTAGCACCCAGGTACTCGAGTGAGCATGCACCAAATTCCTTTGTTGACCAGTTGGTGAAAGGATGATCAAATGCTGGTTTAATTATTTATTAAAATAGTGCTCGTGTGAGCGTTAGGCAGTAAAACCTAGTTACGGAGAGATGGGGGACAGACCAAGGGGTCATGGGACTGGCCCTTGGTGGTCGTGGGACCAGCTGATGGTCGATTGAGCAGATTCCAAGTTGGTTGGAAAGAGTTTGGACCCAATATGAGCAATTGAGAGCAAATTAGGTCAAAGTTATTAGATGTGTGGGACCGGCTCCTTGCAAGCCTTAGGACCGGCCTTGGTCGGTCAAGGTAGCATGCCCGTTTCACCATGATGTCCGTGTCTCAGTCCTGAGAGTTTTGGTATTTTCTGGTGCGCGTTTGAGCAATATTTCGGATTTTCAGAAGATTTTGATCTTGACTTAAACTCTCAATTTTGCTCGAATGAGCAAGTAGAACTTTTCTCATGCGACTGATATTTTGAGAATATTAAAATAATAATATTTTAATTTTTGACGTGAGAAGCCTAGTCGGTCATGCGACCATTTGACTTTTTGGCTTTTTTATGGTTTGAGCAATATTTGAGAAAATATTGAAAAACTAGGGTTTTCGCTCAAACGATGGAGTTCCATGAGATGAAGGAAATAATAATATGAGAAAATAAGGGATTGTAAGGTGTGGGACCGGCCACGGCTAAGGCATGGCCGGACGGCTAGGTTGCCCGGTCCCGTGACACCTTTCCCTATTTTTGTTTGATGAAAGTATGGAGAAACTAAGAGTTTCGCTCAAACGAGGGAGTTTGCTCAAATGAAGGAGCCTTCATGAGACTAGGGAAATAATATATTAAAATAAATAAAATAATTGAAGAGGGGAACCGGCCACGGCGGCGTAACCGGCCGTCCGGTGCGCCCGGTCCCATGCCTCTTGTTTATTTTATTTAATATTATTTTCCTTCATAAGTTCCTCGTTCGTCCATATTTTTGAATGCTCGTTCGTGCGTTTGGGTGCTCGTTCGTGCATTATTGTCAAGTACACTTGCACCATTTTCTCGGGGCTTACTCGGTGATGGCCCGGACGCCCGTTCGGTGAATATTTATTACTAATTCATGAAATTCAGCTGAGAATCAGTCATGAAACGGAGTAATAAAATTAATTGAGTATCTATTACTAATCCATAGAATTCAGCTGAGAATTCAAGGAACGAAGTAATGAGATAAAATTGTTATCTATTACTAATCCATGGAATCCAGCTGAGAATCATCCATGGAACGGAGTAATGAGATAGAATAGATTATTTTCTAGGAATTCAGTTGATGAATGACACGCTAGAATTAATCTATTTGCATATTCGAGATATGAGATAATCGAAGAATCATACTCGTCCTGAGTGGGTGTATAGTCAGGGAACAACGAGCAGCGTGACGTCCTGAAGGCGTTAAGCTCTCTAACAAACATTATGTCTAGGAACTACCCAATCATTAAGAGATTCTATACACGGTCTCTCTACGTAGTCAGGGAACAACGAGCAGCGTGACGTCCTGAAGGTGTTAAGCTCTTTAACAAACATTATGTCTAGGAGCCGCCCAATCATTTTGATTCTATGTAAAGGTGATGATGAAATATGTAAAGCATCGAACGCTCAGCTGAGAGGCCTTTCAAGAAACATATTCATCATATCTCTGAGAGGAATGTTCGCTTATTCAGAGATCGTGAAATGGTTCACGGATCATAAAATATAAATCGTCACATACATTCCTGAAGCCGGGTCAGAAACATGCAGTATCATGATTTTACGATTTTGACCTTTGTCGAAAATCCACCATCAACATTAAGTCCCCTGCTTAGTGAGGGACAGTCATGTTCTGTAGTAAGCACTAGATGGTGATTTTCCAGCAAACGAGATAAGTAGTTGATCTTAGTCGTACAAAGGCATTTTCAGAATCCCCGATTTGCTCCAATGATTTCATGTATGAGCAAATGCCCAGATAAGGACCCTAGCAGTATGATAGAGTGTCATCCCGTGAGCACGGAGAGATGAAGCACTGCTGATTCGAACGATCAGTCGTTCATTTTAGCGTTTACGGGCCTGGCCCAAAAAAGGAAATCCTTCTTTTAGGAACAGACGTTCGTTCGTTCGTCGGTTTAAGAAACAAACAATAATCTCTAGCATAAGAGAGATTTTTTTTTTTTTAAATAGACCTATGTCTAATGATAAAAATTTGGTCTATGAGCTTTCAAGAAAACCAAAATTTTATTTTTTAAATATGTGAGATTTCACAAAATAGAATTAACTCTCGCTTCAAAGGTGGATGCTCGTACGAGAGAAAAGTTTTTTTTTTTTTTTTTTTTTGAATAAACGTGCGTCTGTTAGTAATAAAATTTTGTCTATGAACTTTCATGAAAAATTCTATTTTCGATATATATGAGCTTTCACAAATTTTTGAAAATATACTCTTATTTCAAAGACGTATGCTCGCGCGAGGGAGCAAATATATATATATATATACATATTTATTTATTTATTTTCAAATTTACGTGAGTTTCACGTTAAAATATACTTTTGTAAAATCAATGTTTTGATTTGAACAACTGTTGAAAGTAGACAATTATACATGGTGAAATAATGTTTGTATGTGAGTTTTCATAATTGTAGAATGGACGTTTGTCCAATTTTTGAAAAATCAGTGGATGTTAACACAGTAAAAATTTACGTGGGTTGTTCACGGTTTTATGAAAATCAATTTATGATTTTTGAATAATGGACTTTGCCCGTCTTTGCAGGTTTGAAGAAACGGGCAAGTTCTTAAAACTTTTGTTCTAAGTTCACTATTATTAGTGAAATTGTAAACAGGTAAGAGTTGGAGTTTTACCATTTTTGTTGCGTATTTGTTATTGGTATATCCATGACTCCATGTCTTTCGCCTCAGATAATGGTGACTTTCAGTTACAACCACCCTTCAGGCTCTCCCGGGGAACACTCCAGAAATATCAAGTCAAAGATGAAGACTTCTGCAGATGTTCATGCCAAGGTGAATAAACCTTTCAGAGATGCTGGAAAGCTGATACATGGTATGTCTCTTGATTATCTGAGAGTGGTTCGTGCTCAGATATATGCTTTTTTGGTCTTAGCAGATGCGGAGGGAAAGCAGAGACGTGATGAAATGTCACAGAAGAAAAGAGTTGAAGATGAAAAGCTCATATCTCATCAGTAGAAGCACCGCGGACTTGCAAGTGAGACTATCGGCTGAAGATGAAGTTCGGCCTTGCATTGATGGTGTAGCTCCTGATTCAGATGTGGATGAATGAAGAATTTCGTCATAATTCGTCATCAGAAAATTCAGAAGTTAGGTCTTCATTGAAAATGCTGTAGAATCTTCATACGATGTCCGTTTTTGATGATCTACTCCAAATTTTTGATGCCCAGTAATTTCCTAGATTTAGCAAAGAAGCTTTTTGAGTTTTGAGCACGTTTAGTGGTCGAAATCAACGAAACAATAAACTTCCATGAAGTCTTCAGAAACTTCAGCTGTCATGTAGTTTGATGTTTCGGCCACATCTTTTTGCTCGTTCGTCCAATTATTGTGAATTTTGGATATGTTGTAGAGGGCATCCATGCGAAGAGAATAGTATATGACCCATCCATAGATTCTTCACTAATTGCTCCCAGCTCGCTTCTTTGTGAAGGACAGTGTAAAATCGTCTCAGACGAGCTTGTCGTAAAACGCCCCTGTTGTGTCTTTAGACCATTTTCTTGTGTCTTGAATGCTTGATGAAGGATTTCAATGCCATTGATTAATTTTCAATCTGAACCCCATGATTGATACATGAGCCTGGTGCTTGCAGTACCACTTTTTGTTTCTGTCAATCGTAGAAACATCACCTCTGAAACCCTGGTCACTGGACCATAACTGAGGTTGCTCTTAAGAGGGGATGATGTAATGACCATGGTTGTATGTCTCGGTTGTAGCATTCGTTTTATGATGAATGATTAGCATAGGCGAGCTTGGTGCCAGACTCTTGGACTGTGAAACTGACCGTCATGATCAGTGGATCGTCAGCCCCCGATATTTAGTTAAATCTCCTTTTCGTTTTTCCTTCTTCTGGCAAGACCTAGATAGAGGACCCAGGTAGAAAAACATGATGTAAAGACCTAGGTGGTAGAAGTTGTAGGTACCTTGATGAAGGACTTAGTGGAAAGACCTGGTGGACATCGATCGATTGTGAAGGTAATGAATCCCGTCTAAGAATTGCTGCTTGCATGTTGTGTGCTCTGGAAGCTGTGGGAACCTCATACGACGTCAGAATTCGGTGCTTGACCAAAATTTTTGAAGCTGAGATACTGAGGAATCATATGCAAAAAGAATCCTTCAGTTTGGAGATATATAGGGAAGTCAATGACGCATGCACATTCATAACTTGTAATCCCGTGCAAATTTTCAGATTCCATTAACATGAGTGTGGAAGCCATATATTTCTGCTCGTATGTCCGATTGACGTGCCCTTTTGGTATGTTGTAGAAGAGACATATAAGAACATATTTCGTTGAGGAGCATTGTCCCATTCCTCACCCATTGGTACGTTTTTGTAAACCCATGATCTAAAGTGTGTTGTATCTCATTTGTAGAGGTAATGAGAACATCTTGTAGAAGACTTTGGATTGTGCCCGCCAGTCGTGCAGCTTTGGGAAGACTTTCATGTGAACATGTTATCATGTCTACACATCTTGATATGAATCATTAGTTCTTGGAGAAGTCCGCTTCATGTGTAACACTTCAGAGAATGGTTAGTTGATGAAGCCCTGTCATGAGGATGTTGTTCCTGAGACCGTTGTTGATGCCGAGACCATGGACGGAGTTCCTCCAGATATCCTTGTTGATGCCGATACTATGGTCGGAGTTTCTCCAGATACCGAAAAGACTAGAACTATGATTATCGACATAGCCTTTGCTCCTCCATCCAGTGAGCCTTTTACATTCAGGAACTAGTTGGTGGGTTGAGCATCCCTAAGATGAAGGTGTACTGGGAGTTCAAACCGAATTATCCTGAACAGTGTGACTTTATTATGAACTGGCTTCGTCAGTGAGTCAACGTTGTTGCAGTAGATAGCAGCAGCAGTCTTCATTCTGGATGTGATTGGTGAAGAGAGGAAGTTCCTCAGTCGTGCATGGGCTTGTGATGTAGAGAGGTCCCGTTGATGAAGTTTCATGGAATCACATCAGGTTGCAATAACTTGTTATGTGGATAACATTTATTAAAATAGATTTGAATCGATTTCTTCAATAAGATCAAGTCCCCAGTGTATGTTGAAGGAGTTTGTGCCATCCATGGATGAATGATGCTGCATCTGCTTCAGAAGTCTTATCATGGGATAATGAAGACTTATCGATTGTAGTTCAGTTACACTTTGATCGTGCTGGTGTTGAATCAGTGTGTTATCGTCGATATATTTATGCTGAAGCCAGATGCGCCGAAGGTGTACTCTTTGATTTGGAGTACAATTTGAAGGCTTCTTAGATGCTTGAGTGTTGAAGCGTCATATCCCTTAAGCATCGAATGTCTTAGGTTTGATCGTCTCGGCACTGAGTATCTTCTGTTTATTCAGCATTCTTTTCTTTGCAGTGGTGGGATTCAACACTTGTGCAGACATCAAAGCTTTCTGATTTTGTGGCACACATGGACACTCCTGCAAGGCTATGGACAAACGCCCAAAGTGTTCTTTGCTGGACATCTTCTCAGTAATGAATGTCTCAGTGAGATGCTCGATTCAGAGAGGTGTCAGATTCAACCACTTGGTAAAATATTAATGTGATGAAGCTACCCATTCATAACGTCTTGCAATAGCGGAGTTGCTAGAAGAATTGAGTCCTCATGCTAGGATAGCATGTGAGGAAATAAATGACATAAACATGGGAGGAATGAGACTTGCCTGAGTGCGGAACTTCTTGATGAATGTCTATGCATCTTTTGCAGGTTCTTGTTTCAACCTCGTCGAAGTTCGAAATTCTTCCAAGTGCTCTGATGATGGAACGTTCGCCAAATCTTATGGATCAGAACTTTCTTCGTTGGAGAGATGTGCAACCAAGGACGCTTTGTCAGTAACCATCTTTTTAGCGTGGATCCACGCTCGTTCGAGGATCGTGTCATATCTTGGATCTTCCTGATTATGTGAAACTTGGTTTATGTCCAGGTTGAACCTATTTTCACTTTGAAAGTGATATAGCCAGAAGCATCTGAGCGTTTCTTCGTGGTCTTTGATTGAGATGGGAGTATGAGTAGCTTCTTGTCAAGTGATGCATGTGGATCTGATGGTTTTTAGTGGAATGTTGTTGATGGCGGTGTCAACATCGATCAACATTCTTCCAAATTCGTTTCTTCTGAGATTGACTGTGGTAAGCAGTCCCCAAAATACATCTCTTTGTCTATGGTTGGAGGCTCAGGAAGTATTTCCGGAATAGACTTGCTGACACGATGTGATTCAATGCTGTAAACATGTCTCTCCTTTGTGCCTTCAACAGATATAGTAATTCACATATATGTTCGACCAAGGATTGAACTGCCTTTTTGATAGGTTGTTCAGAGAGAGTGAAGGCCTTGATTGGGAGAGGGTTCTGTGTACTCCTTCAGTCTCCAGTTGAAGCTATTATGGCTCAACCTTCTCTTTGAAGATACGCTTCAAAATATTGCAGTCACTTGTTGGATGATTGATGGACCTATGAAGGCGACAATACCTGGGATTCTCCATTTCTTCTTCAGTTGGCTCTCTCCTGATGAATGATAATATGATTGCACCATCTTGAACCCAGGCTTCCAGTAACTCGATCAGGGAAGTTTGAGTCTGCCTGATCATTTCCCCGTTCATTGATGCCGGGTCGAGGTTTGTGCATTTCAGGATTGGTTATCTTTTCTTTGCGCCTTCAGAGGAGCCTGGAATGTTGGAGAAGCGCTCTGATGTTGTGTCTCGGCTTTCCTTTCATTCCTTTCAGCAACAACGTTTATTGAAGGTTGGTGATTGTACTGATTGTTGACCAGGCATAGGCTGCTATGAGATTCCTCGACCTTTGCACACTTTGTTATTTCCAGTAAAGCAGGTGTAGTAGTCGCTGATCGTTTGGCCACTTAATGAAGTTCTGATAAAGTCTGGAATCAGAGATTTTCTAGTAAATCTTTGTAGACCGGGGTCATTCCATTGATGCACAAGTCTACGAGTTTTCGTTTAGTGACATTCAGATCATGACAAAGCTTGGACTCTGAACCTTTTCACGTAATCATTGGGATGTTCATTGTTCCCCCGAAACATTCTTCTCAGGTCTGAGAGGGTGACCTGTTCTGAAGCGAAAATGTAATTTCTGCAGAAAGCATTAATCAATTCTCCCCAACTAGTGATGCTTCCTGGTGCGATGTTTTTGTACCATGGAGGTTGGTGACGATAGACAGATGATGTCTTGTCTTTTCCACGATCCTCTAGAAAGCGCTCAAAATCTTTTCGAGTAATGAAACTTGCTGATTCCCTTGCTGGTGGGTTATTGCATACTTCATCATCTTCCACGATGTGGATTGGGGAGATTTCATGATCAGCAGTTGAGGATGTTTCCTTAGATTTTCCTTTGTCTGACTGGCGTTTGGGCTGAGTTTGCTTAGACGACAACTTGTCTGTCTGAGTCTTGAGATAGGTGCACAACTCTTTCTGTGTTGCCGCCATGTCTGTCTGATTCTTGGCAAGAATTTCCTGAACCTTCATGAGATCGGCAATGGTAGGTGGATCTTCTCTGATTTCTTCAGGAGCTCGGCCGAAGAGAGGATTGTTTATTGTACCAATGATTTGAGGGGTAGTATCAGTAGCGTCGCTGTTGGAAACGGGAAGAGTGACTGGAGTACCACCATTGTTGTTGCTAGTGCTAGCACCGTTCGGGTTAGGATTTGTAACTGAATCTGACCTAAGATCAACCATTTTTTGAAAGTTTGAGATTGCAACCGAGAGATTAATCTCCCACTGTGGTCGCCAATTTGTTGATGGGGAAAAACGTTTTGCTGTTTTTTTAATGAATGGAGAGACGACCGTGTGGACGGAGGCTCCTCAACCGAGCAAACTGCCTAACCTCAAACAGATGCACTGCACGGGAGTGCTTTGAGTTCGAGAGATCAATCTGTAGAACTCCAGCCTAAACCAAGACAATGGCCGTTCCAGAGTCAATTCAGTCACAAAGAGGGAAGAGGGTTGATCTGTAGGAGGGAAGCTGAGAAGTGTGTGAGATCAATGATGATCAAGGATTGCGAATGTGTTTAAAGTTTCTGTAAGTTTTCTGTGAAATGTTGAGTTCGAATAAGTTCTGGTCGATTGATTGAATTCTTGAGAATGATTGCTCGGATTAGAAGTCTTCTTAGACGAATGTTGTCTATCTTCAACCGTGGATTCAGGGACTTATTTATATTGAAAGAATAGTAGACACATTGATCTCTAGTAAGTGTGATGGTTGCTCGAGTGAAAGGGTGGGAAAGTGGGAAATCGTGGTTTAACCAGTTCCAGGTCGTGCGGAGACTTGGTTGATTGTCCACCCACTACTTTGCTAACTCCCTTAACTGCTTGCACGACTTACTCACATTTCTCATCGTGGATGAACACACATGTCGTAGGCCGCCAGACCAAAACCCTAATTAATATCCCCCATGTAACGTGGTTGATGTCTCACGAACGTGGAGTCTGTAAAGCAGACGTGTATTTGATTAGTCAGTCGTTGACTTGATTAGACGATGAGTCTAAGTATTGTTCAGTCGAGCATGACTGCCGAATGCTCAAGGATTCATGGATTGAACATGTCTTCTGGGACGTATAGTTCTCGAATGAATGATGTTGATAATTGAATCAACATAATGAATTGCTCGAGAAAATATTGCGCGTATGATGAATTGTTGAATATTGATAGTTGAATCAATATTCAAGATATTTGAGTAAATATTGCTCATTCGATAAATTACTAAATATTGATAGTTGAATCAATATTCGAGCGTCTGAGCAAATATTGTTCATTCGATAAATTACTGAATATTGATAGTTGAATCAATATTCGAGCATTTGAGCAAATATTGCTCATTTGATGAATTATTTGTAGTTAATTAAAATATTGGTAGCCGGACCGAATATTATATAATTAATCCAGATGTTAATTGTTAGATCAACATAAAATTATTAGTGTTTGAACTTCCTCGGAATTATGATTTGCAGAGCATTCGTTCGAAACCCTAATTTTGATCAATTGTTGATCAATTGATGACTTATTGAAAATAAGTCACTGAATGAAGGAGGGATCGGCTACATGTGATGATGGCCGACCATGTAGCGCCCAGGTGCTCGAGTGAGCATGCACCAAAGTCCTTTGTTGACCAGTTGGTGAAAGGATGATAAAATGCTGGTTTAATCATTTATTAAAATAGTGCTCGTGTGAGCGTTAGGCAGTAAAACCTAGTTATAGAGAGATGAGGGACCGACCAAGGAGTCATGGTGTAACGCCCCCAAAGATAGCAACTGACTAATCCAAGAGATTAACTAAATAAAGAGGCACTTAGGATCTGAATCATATAATTAAGCATTCAATTAAGAAATCTGCAACAAAACTTAACCCAAAAACTAGCCCCGCTCTGAAATATACATATACAAGAACTTCTCTCAAATGACACATATATAATATTCATTTGGTTTACAAATAGAATATACAACATAATAAACATAATCGAAGTTAAACAACTAACGGACTCAACTCCTCAAAGCTTCCGCTGCGCAACTCTAATCTGTCTCTGAAACTGAAAGTGGGAATGGGTGAGCACATCATCCCTAAAAGGGGTGCCCAGTAGGAATAACACTTAACTTTCAGGTAATCACTGGAATGATTTGGAAAACAAAACATGTTTTCCTAAACATTAAAAGACAACCAATTCACAGAAATAAACAATCATGTATATGGAACTAACTCCTTCTTCAAACAATGTATATATTGAGTGTCGACCAATTCCTTACACACCCTATTAGTTTTATATTGGTGTCGACCAATTCCTTACACACCTATTACGCGTAAAAGCTCGAAAGTAAGTAGATATAAATGAAGGAGCGTATCCTATATACCACGGATGGAAATTCTCATTTTCCAGACATTCAAATGGAAATTCTTATTTCCCAAACAATTCATAAAGACAAATAAAGCATTACAATTCCTTTCCAAGAAATGGAAAGATTAAAAGAAACAACAGTACTTTCGGAATTTTAAATAAAACAATGCATGCAATACATAATCAGACAATGCATGCATTTCTTAATATACACTTTTGTAAAAGAAAACAACAATAATCACAAAAGAGTTAAATGTAAATTCCCACCTCTTTTGATGACAATCCACGCCTACCTCGAGATCCACGATCCACTGGTTCATCCTTTGAATCCACTGGTTCATCCTTTGAATCGATCGTTGTTAAATAGACTAACTGTTAATCATACAAGCACTCTAAAAGTTTATCCAAGAGACTCATACAAGGTTCATAACATAATATCATACAAGTCTCCAGTTATGAGCTAAGTTAAATAATTAATGGTTCTAATAAAAGTATTAAGTGTTCTATACATAAATTAACATCTACTTATTCAAATGGTTCAAATTGGGTGTCATCGGAAATCCCTCGAAAAACCCTACAACTTTGCAGAAGGAACCGAAAGCTAATTCGGACCAGAAGTGGTCCAAAAATACATAATAAGGTTTCTAACTCTAAGCCCAGGCCCATTCGTCTAACCCATCGGGTTAACCCACAACTCGATCCATAAACCCGGTCCATGAACCGAACAAGTCTGACTCGCTACCTAGGTTCAACTCGTGTTGACTCAGTCATTTCCACAAACACATGACAGATATAACTATAACTTGTACACTGCACAAGCACCAATCTTTCGGGGTCTATCAATTTCTCAATTTGTATCCAAAATAATCTCCTAATGGCTCGTTAGAAAGATGACAGTGTCCTCTAAAACTTTGTAGTTATGACCGGAAGCGAATTTCGACTAGAACATACCTAACGGAGTCCATTTAATCGCTTAGTTACCGATGTTTCCAGATTTTCAGACATAACGGGTGAACTTCAAAAATTCATATCTAATTCCCTACGTGTCCAAATCATGCAAATTCAAGTGTTCAAGAAAGATGGGAGAATAATCTACAAGTCTCGTTTTATTACCCAAGACTAAATCACAACTTAAGGTATCAATATAAATCTATTATCTATATATGTTGAGCAAAAACACACTAAACGCACAAAAATCATGTTTCCATGGAACTGCAAATTGATTGATACTATTTTCATATCTAACAAGAACCCATACAATTAAAAACGTATTAAGATAGTTCAAAGACGTTACCTCGATTGATTAGTGATGTTCTAGCATCATATCTTTATAACATCCATACACCTCATTATTCCCATCATATTAATCAACTTCATCATAAAACCCACTTAAGAACACCATGAACACTTCTTCTTCTACTTTATCTTTCTACTGATTTCATTTTAAACTCTTTCTTTCTTAATCACTCTCTGTCTAATTCACAATCTAGCTAATAAAAATCCCTCCTTACATAAACTCTTCTCATAATCAATCTTTATTACATAACATCATCATCCTCTTTAGTCTTTCCACAAAAGCTCTCTCTTCTTTCTAAACCCATCTCAATCTTCATAATCAATCCCTAGTTTTAGTTTCCTTTTAAACTTGACAACCCTTCCTCTCTCCAGCTCTCTCTGTTTCTCTACGAACAGTCCACCACCACCTTTACTACATTAGCTCACGTGAAGGAGATGGACACAATTCTCTAATAATTATTAATTAATTACACCACTTCCACACCAATTGATTTACTATTGCTAATCTCTAGTTTTTATTAAGGGCTGACCATTTACTGATAAAAGGTACTGTTAGTTAAGAGGTCCGGTCAACGGTCAAAGGGTCAAGGTTAGTCGGTCAACGGAAGGTTGACTAATTTCTACTTCATCTTCCGAGTCTCGTATCTTCTTCGTCCGATATCCGGTTTACGCGTATGAGTAGTCCATTCCGCCTAACTTTTCGAGATTTGTCCAACGGTACTAGTTTCGTATCTAGATCGTTGTTAGATTAATTTCTATTAATTAATGTTCGTGTTAAACTAATCGAGTCACTAGCGACTGAATCGTCTCTTGATCATCTCTAAACTACCTCTTGATCGGTCTAATAGCGTTGACAAGCTTGAGGGTCGTTACACATGGGACCGGCCCTTGGTGGTCGTGGGACCAGCTGATGGTCGATTGAGCAGATTCCAAGTTGGTTGGAAAGAGTTTGGACCCAATATGAGCAATTGAGAGCAAATAAGGTCAAAGTTATGAAGATGTGTGGGACCGGCTCCTTGCAAGCCTTAGGGACGGCCTTGGTCGGTCAAGGTAGCATGCCCATGTCACCATGATGTCCGTGTCTCAGTCCTGAGAGTTTTGGTATTTTCTGGTGCGCTTTTGAGCAATATTTTAGATTTTCTAAGAGTTTGATCTTGACTGAAACTCTCAATTTTGCTCGAATCAGCAAGTAGAACTTTGCTCATGCGACCGATATTTTGAGAATATTAAAATAATAATATTTTAATTTTGACGTGAGAAGCCTAGTCGGTCATGCGACCATTTGACTTTTTGGCTTTTTTTTATGGTTTGAGCAATATTTGAGAAAATATTGAAAAACTAGGGTTTTCGCTCAAACGATGGAGTTCCATGAGATGAAGGAAATAATAATATGAGAAAATAAGGGATTGTAAGGTGTAGGACCGGCCACGTCTAGGGCATGGCCAGCCGGCTAGGTTGCCCGGTCCCGTGACACCTTTCCCTATTTTTGTTTGATGAAAGTAAGGAGAAACTAAGAGTTTCGCTCAAACGAGGGAGTTTGCTCAAATGAAGGAGTCTTCATAAGATGAGGAAAATAATATATTAAAATAAAATAAAATAACGGAAGAGGGGGACCGGCCGGCCGGTGGGCCCGGTCCCACGCCTCTTGTTTATTTTATTTAATATTATTTTCCTTCATAAGTTCCTCGTTCGTCCATATTTTTGAATGCTCGTTCGTGCATTTGGGTGCTCGTTCTTGCATTATTGTCAAGTACACTTGCACCATTTTCTCGGGGCTTACTCGGTGATGGCCCGGAAGCCCGTTCGGTGAATATTCGTTACTAATTCATGAAATTCGGCTGAGAATCAGTCATGAAACGGAGTAATAAAATTAATTGAGTATTTATTACTAATCCATAGAATTCAGCTGAGAATTCAAGGAACGGAGTAATGAGATAAAATGGTTATCTATTACTAATCCATGGAATCCAGCTGAGGGTCAGTCATGGAACAAAGTAATGAGATAGAATAGATTATCTTCTAGGAATTCAGTTGATGAATGACACGCTAGAATTAATCTATTTGCAGAATCGAGATATGAGATAATCGAAGCATCATACTTGTCCCGAGGGGGTGTATAGTCAGGGAACAACGAGCAGCGTGACGTCCTGAAGGCGTTAAGCTCACTAACAAACATTATGTTTAGGAACCGCCCAATCATTAAGAGATTCTATATACGGTCTCTCTACGTAGTCAGGGAACAACGAGCAGCGTGACGTCTTGAAGGCGTTAAGCTCTCTAACAAACATTATGTCTAGGAGCCGCCCAATCATTTTGATTCTATGTAGAGGTGATGATGAAATGTGTGAAGTATTGAACGCTCAGCTGAGAGGCCTTTTGAGAAACATATTCATCATAGCTCTTAGAGAAATGTTCGCTCAGTCAGAGATCGTGAAATGGTTCACGGATCATAAAATATGAATCGTCACATACATTCCTGAAGCCGGGTCAGAAACATGCAGTATCATGATTTTACGATTTTGACCTTTGTCGACAATCCACCATCAACAGAAAGGAGAGTCTGAAAATCCTTAACTGCAGTAACTTTATCATGATCAATTTCCATAAAGATTTTTTAGTATCAGTCTTAGCTTTAACTAGCTTGTATTCAAGATCCATTAACTCATGGCTTTAAGAAATCTCGGATATTAAACTCAAAAGCTTAGAAATATCTTCCTGCATAATTCTAAGGCCAGTATCTGTGACTTGGATACGAAGCATCATGCTGGAAAGAGAATCGATCATCTGCAAGCAAGAAAAAGTTGTTATCTAAAAAAATAAACAAAACAGTGTTTCAGCTAATACATATAAAATCTCATCTTAACTTGACATGAACCTTGCTAACTAGGTTTACGATACCTTGAAGAGTCAAATCCTTAACTGTCAGAATCTCGTTCATTCGAGGAAATTTAACTAGAGCTTTGAAAGGGAGATCATCCTTGAATACTGAGTCTACCAAGTTGAACTTAGATAAAAACTCTCCTTGTAACTTCTTTAACTCAATTTTTTTAAGAGCGGCTTGCTCTGTAACGAAGTCTTGAAACTTCTGCGGGATGTTATCTGAGTAATCACCAGATTCAGCTTTAGCATGAGTTTCTTATGCACCAAACCCAAAATCGTCAAACATGACTCTTGATCTTTTTCAAGAAGGTTTGTCCGCATCAAACTAGCTAGCCACACCTTTGCCTTTATCAATGACAAAATAAATGGCTTGAGAAGCAGTAAAGTGATTCCTTGGTTGACTAAGGCTTATAATCTTCAACAAAATTACTTTTGTGACGAGATAATGGAATATTATCTTCTAGGATATCACAAGTATCATTTACAACTCTGAACTCCTGTGGAGACCAAGTTGGACAACTGAGCGTGTCGTGAGCGCAACAAATTAAATCACTTATTTCCACACAATTAACTGGTAATATAATGGAAGCAAGGATCATTCCCACGAAGAGCAGGGAGTTTTCAGTTGTCAAGTGTCACAAATGGGAGGTTTTGTTTGTAGGTTGAAAATAAAGCAAATAAATTAAGATGTAATCAAGGATGAGGAGTATGATCGAGGAATCCTTCTTCGTTACTAAACATTCATCAAAGTAATATAATTATATATTCGTCATTAATCATAGATTATCACCAACCATAGGGTAACAGGTACGCTTAGCTACCCCCAAGACTCCTAATATCACCGAATAACAGGTACGCTTAGCTATCGGATTCTATCCGTCTGAGCCACCTTAAGGTACGCTTACAAGATGTAACTCAATCGAATGCTTTGGGGTTTATGAATCTAGGTTCGGTCCTAGCAGTTAAACTCGGTACGATTGGTTCACTTACTAGTATTGTTTCTACACGCGATTGCTCCACAGAATCCCTCTGCAAGGTCTCACGTTTTCTACTTGTGTAAGGGTTATTCAACAATTACGGATATCCTAACCCGTTACTAGCAATAGATCAATCAAGGGATCGGTTTAGTAGGCCTCCTAAATCAACCAATCAATCAATCATAAATATTCATAATAGTAGAAACAAACGATAATCATATGAAAAAATCAAAATAGATTCATATATTAAATCAAATCATGTTTAGAACTTAGAATTCATCCTCAATCAAATAGGAGTTTAGCTACTCATGGATTTAGTAAAACCCATGATATACATTAGAGATAATCAAATAGAAATAGATTCGGTAATGGAAGAACCCGAAACCCAAGTTTTCGCTCCTTGTCTTCTTGCCTCCACTTCAGTATCTCTTGATAAAATCTCTGTTCAGTACTTGGAACTCTCTTAAAAAGTATTTTTAAGTATCTTTTTATATCCCAAAGAATATTTGGGTTTGAAAATACTTCGGAAATAAGAAAACTAATTTTGGCAATATTTTCGTCACTTCTTGGAGGGTGTAACCGATCCTGGTAATTGGTGTGATCGGTCACACATGTAGACAGGAATTGGGCCTTATTTGATCCATACGGTTTTGCCCACAACTTTTGCATACGAACTCGGAATGACCTCATTCTTTTTGAGTTCTTTTCGTCTCTTCATCCTATACAAAATAGAGTTAAATACTCCTGAATTTTGTCGAATTCCTCCTGGTCCTTAGTCCAAGCTCACGTTTATGTCCGCTTCAGCACTCTTTTCGCTCCTTTTGGATGATTCTACCTAAATAAGACAAACAAAAGAAAACAAGAGTAATACAAGGTAATATGAAAGAATCATATCAAATACAAGCATGGAATTGATAACAAAAGTATAGTAAATTATGCACTTATCAAATTCCCCCACACTTAGCTTTTGCTAGTCCTCGAGCAAACTACCCAACCTAAACCAAATCCTAACTCACTTTCGCTGGAATTACGGTTACTTAGCATGTGCAACAATCCTTTAAACCCCTAGGTGTCCCTAGTGGACGAGTTATAGTCTCGTGAGGGTTTACAAGAGGTATACCCACAAAACCTACTCCAAAATCTAGCCACAAAAGAACAGTTAAAGATCGACACTGAGCAAGCTAAATAATTATCCTATAAATGTTCTTTAGCTATCAATATCCCACATGAATTCCAATCATCACACATAAGCAATTTCTTGCGTGTGACATTCATAAAAATCTACTAAGATAGTCATTGACATATACTTGATGCAATATCTTTCGACGTTATGCATAGTACTAGCGTATCTATTTAAACTTGAATCACATGGTAGATAACAGAATGGATGGAAAAATGAAGTGTGCAAATGTAGACTAAGATGAACGATGTTACCCATAGTACTTGTATGAATGTCATCAAAGGATATATAAATGTATTTAGCACACTAGTTGAGATAAGCACCCATTTAACTCGACATCATGATTAGATATTATCTAAGCGCATGTTCTTTTCAACAAGTATGTGATAGTTGCCTTGGATCCCGCGTTCCACGCTTGTTTAGGAGACGAAGACAGGGACAACGTTTCACACATACTGCTATCCTAGTGTCGAGAACTTCATCAATAGTTTTTTTGACTTGCTAAATAATGATGATAGGTTTCACTCACGTATGCCCATATCAAATCCTTTTGATTTGGATTCGCAATAAATAATGATGTAGTTTCGCTCAATTTATCGACAAATTGACAAATATGGATCTTTTGGATCCAACGACATACTCATGATAGTTCCCATGGATCCTGCATTCCACACTTGTTTAGGCGACGGATACAGGGAGAACACACACTGTTGCCATCAAGTGTCGAATACCACTTCAAATCTTTTGGATTTACTACAAATAGTAGTAATGTGGTAATAAAGCCTGATTTTTATTTTGGTACATACTTGTGATCGGTCATACCAGTCACTAGGATCGTTTACACCAATTACAAGGATCGATTACACAAGCTCGTGTGATCGGTCACACCAATTACAAGGATCGATCATACCATCTCATAGTGATTACTTAGGATCAATATACCTATTGATTACCCTTTCAATTCATGAAACAAGTTCACGAACTTACTTCATTTAAACAAATGTAAAACATTGTTTCTTAGGATGAAATCTTCACCATAAATTAATACATATAACCAACTAATTTGATCGATTTTCATTATCTTTGGGGCTTCTATCTCAACCAACGATTTTTCCTCGCGACAACATCAAAGCAATACCAGAGTCCCACCAAATCACTTAGAGAAACATAAACTGCAAAATTAAAAAGAAGGTGATTCAGTATTGATAGTATACGACTTACGAGTAATGCATGCACAAGTTCTTGTCTTGATGTTTTCAACGACTATCATGTTATTTCTAGCAATTGAGTTTCCTCAGATATGATAATAAATTCTATAGCCAAAAGAATCAAAATTATCAGCCCGAAAGGCAGATTTGGTGTCATCCTAGTTAGCTCAAAAACCTCAAAGAGATGAAGTTTCAAAAGGCCAAGAAATCATAGAGTTCTAGTTCTCTTTTTCTTTTTCTTTTATATATATATATATTTTTTTATTTTTTTTTTATTTTTTTTTGAAGTATATAAAATACTGAAAATATCCTGCAAAAGTGAATACTAATACTAGTATACTTCTCAAACATGCTTAACTACACCCCCACACTTAAACTCTACATTGTCCTCAATGTTCAAAAATCGAACTTTCTGATTTTCTGACGCAACAGCCTGGAAAACTTGAAAACTGTACAATACGGTAAGTAATTTGGCAAATCTTCCTTGACGAAAGTTGTTCGCCTACGTCTTTTATATAATGTGTCAAAAGGGCACAGTGTTTCGATAAATGGTCTGACAGTTATAGCCTATGGACTGACAGACGCGCAGTCAGAAAAAGTTCTGAAAAATTACCAAAACTCAAATGTCCAGGCCAATCGGTCCAACTTAACAGACTCCAAATTCAGATTTTATTTTTGGAAAAGAAATCTGAGTCTATTCTATTTAAAAGTTTGGGTCAACTACTCAAATCGGACTCCAAATGAAGTCTCGAGAGCTGTTTTAGCAACAAGTGCGCAGTCAGAATTTTTCTGACGAAAAATAGCTTTCCATCAAACTTTCACTATAGATATAGGACTTTGTAACAATTTAAGATGGGAATGCAAGATATGATATGCAAACTATAAAAACAAATAAAAATCAAATTAAAACAAAAGGGATAGAGATACAAAACCGATGGGTTGCCTCCCATTTAGCGCTTGGTTTAATGTCGTCAGCCCGACTTAATATTTTGGCTAATCTTTAGCCTACTTCCACGATTTCAGCTGAAAAGCAAGAGCTCACATCACTTGGATACCTCATCTCCTCAAATATATTGAAGCGGACGACTTCTCCATCGAAATCCATGGTCAAGATACCTTGTTGGACATCAATCTTCGTTCCAGCAATGCTCATAAATGGTCTGCCCATTAACAAGGGTATAGACTTTGATGAGTTTGCATCACTCATGTCTAGAATATAGAAATCCACCGGAAATATTAACTCATTCACCTACACCAATACATTCTCAACAACCCCTTTAGGGTAAGCATTAGATCGGTCAACAAGTTGAAGAACTACATGACTCTCCTTGAGAGGACCAAGATTAAGAGAATCATAAATTGAAGCAGGCATAACATTAACAGATGCTACTAAATCTATCAAAGCTGGTGTAAACCTGGTTTTACCAATTGTGCATAGTATAGTAAAGCTACCGGGGTCTTTTAATTTAGGTGGGAGTTTCTTTTGAAGAAATGCAGAAGCATTCTCCCCTGCACTCATTACCTCATTACCAATCAACTTTTTCTTTTCAGTGCACAACTCCTTCAAAAATTTGGCCCACCTGGGGACCGTTCTGATGACCTTAATAAGTGGGATATTGATTTCCAACTTGCTGAAGATGTCCAAAATTTCTTTGTCTTGATCCTTCTTTTTGGACTTGGCAAAACGACTCGGAAAAGGAGGAGGTGTAATATGTGTAGGAACCGAAACCTTAGGTTGGCCGGATGGAATTGGCTTTTCCTTAGGCTCGGTTTGCGCCTCTTCCTCCTGATCTAAGTCATCAACAATATGTCTCTGCTGATTTGGCCTTAATTGCTTCCCACTTCTCAACATGACCACATTAACATGCTCAATTGGATTAACAAGAGGTTGAGAAGGAAGTTTAGAGAATACCCGATCCTTCAGTAAATTCATTTCTGTAGCCATATGCCCTACTTGAGTTTGTAGGTCCTTAATATCAGAATCGGTCTTATGTTGATATTGCAAGTTTTGTTGTAAACTCTGAGATATTGCCTTTTGTTCTTGCATCATAATCTTCATCATCTCCTCTAAACTAGAATTTGGATTCTGTTGTTGTGGTTGTGGTTGTTGAAAACCACTCTGTCTCCCATATGGATTAGGAGCCGCAGCTTGCGTATTTGCATAACTGAAATTTGGATGATCCTTCCAACCTAGATTATATGTATAAGAATAAGGATCATACCTTTGTCTCTGATTAGGGAACACATCATTTACCTCTACCGTGTCTTCCTCATATGTAGGAATGACTGCAGATGCTATACGATGCATCATCTTCTCCATACTATTCAACCGTTGTTCAGTTTGTGAAGACCCTCCAATCTCATTAACTTTTCTGATATTTGAGTCGTCTCTGGTATAAAACTGTTGCGCGTTTGAAGCCATACTCTCAATCAGACTGGTTGCTTGTGAGAACGTCTTTTCACTAGGTGCACCACCTGATGTTGCATCAATCAAACACCTCTGTTCTGGAAGTAACCCTTCATAGAAGTATTGAATGGTGAGTGTTGGAGTGATGTTGTGGTGCGGGCAGCTTGCCAACAACCTTTTGTAACTTTCCCAATATTCATAAAGAGTCTCTCCTGTAATCTTCATAATACCACTGATCTCCTTCCGGATTGATGCAGCTTTGGAAGCAGGAAAATACTTCTCTAAGAATAGTTTCTTCAGTCAGACCAAGTTGTAATACTTCCATAAGGAAGGTAATACAACCATGCATCAGCTTGGTCCAACAATGAGAACGGAAAAGCTTTCAACATAGCCGTTTCCTTGTCTTCGGTACCCTGCCGTAGACTGGTCACCACATTCTGAAATACGGTAAGATGCCGGTTCGGATTTTCGCCTGGAAGTCCTTTGAACTTCGGTAAATGGTGAAGCAAATTCGACTTTAGTTCCACTGTGTCAGTGAGTGTAATACACAATGGTTGTGAATCTAAGCATGGAGATGTCAATTCTCTCAACTTCTTCTCCGGAGGTGGAGGATTTTCGTTCACCATTTCTTCTGACGGCGGATCTTGTTGCGACTGCTGATGTGTTTGTAGCACAGTTCCCCTATGATTTTGAATGCCGCACCTCGGGTAGTCCCACTGTTTCGGTGCCAGGGATTAAGGTACTTGAAATCAAACAAAATCTAGAAAGCAATATCAACAACTAACAATAAAAAATTTAAAACAAGAATAAAAACGAATAAATAAAAATAAAAATAAAAACAAAAACAAATAAATAACAACTAAAAGCTACCAACTACTCCCTGGCAGCGGCGCCAAAATTTGATGCGTGTCGTGAGCGCAACAAATTAAATCACTTATTTCCACACAATTAACTGGTAATATAATGGAAGCAAGGATCGTTCCCACGAAGAGCAGGGAGTTTTCAGTTGTCAAGTGTCACAAATGGGGGGTTTTGTTTGTAGGTTGCAAATAAAGCAAAGTAAATAATAATGCAAATAAATTAAGATGTAATCAAGGATGAGGAGTATGATCGAGGAATCCTTCTTCGTTACTAAACATTCATCAAAGTAATATAATTATCTATTCATCATTAATCATAGATTATCACCAACTGTAGGGTAACAAGTACGCTTAGCTACCCCCAAGACTCCTAATATCACCGAATAACAGGTACGCTTAGCTATCGGATTCTATCCGTCTGAGCCACCTTGAGGTACGCTTACAAGATGTAACTCAATCGAATGCTTTGGGGTTTATGAATTTAGGTTCAGTCCTAGCAGTTAAACTCGGTACGATTGTTTCACTTACTAGTATTGTTTCTACACGCGATTGCTCCACAGAATCCCTCTGCAAGGTCTCACGTTTTCTACTTGTGTAAGGGTTATTCAACAATTAAAGATATCCTAACCCGTTACTAGCAATAGATCAATCAAGGGATCAGTTTAGTAGGCCTCCTAAATCAACCAATCAATCAATCATAAATATTCATAATAGTAGAAAAAAATGATAATCATATGAAGAAATCAAAATAGATTCATATTTTAAATCAAATCATGTTTAGAACTTAGAATTCATCCTCAATCAAATAGGAGTTTAGATACTCATGGATTTAGTAAAACCCATGATATACATCAGAGATAATCAAAGAGAAATAGATTCGGTAATGGAAGAACCCGAAACCCAAGTTTTCGCTCCTTGTCTTCTTGTCTCCACTTCCGTATCTCTTGATAAAATCTCTGTTCGGTACTTGGAACTCTCTTGAAAAGTATTTTTAAGTATCTTTTTATATCCCAAAGAATATTTGGGTTTGGAAATACTTCGGAACTAATTAAACCAATTTTGTCAAGTATTTTCGTCACTTCTTGGAGGGTGTAACCGATCCTGGTAATTGGTGTGATCGGTCACACACGTAGACAGGAATTGGGCCTTATTTGATCCATACGGTTTTGCCCACAACTTTTGCATACGAACTCGGAATGACCTCATTATTTTTGCGTTCTTTTCGTATCTTCATACTCTACAAAATAGAGTTAAATACTCCTGAATTTGGTCGAATTACTCCTGGTCCTTAGTCCAAGCTCACGTTTATGTCCCCTTCAGCACTCTTTTCGCTCCTTTTGGATGATTCTACCTAAATAAGACAAACAAAAGAAAACAAAAGTAATATAAGGTAATATGAAATAAACATAGCAAATACAAGCATGGAATTGATAACAAAAGTATAGTAAATTATGCACTTATCAACAACTATCTTTAAAACCTCGAGAAGGTTGAGAAAAAACAGCTCCAAAACCTGGTGGGGTATTCAAAGAACGAACTCCAATATCAGAAGGTGTTTGATTTAATTCAACATTGAACTCTTGATGAACTCGATCTGAATCAAAACCTTTTAATGGGTTAGATGAACTAGCATTAGTCGGAATATCAGTAAAAGAACTGAGAGGAACAGCAAAATAAGACAAAACATCACCAACTAAATCAGAGTTATCATGTTCACGACCTCTGGAAATAGAGGTCTGAATCATCTTCTTCAAAACAGCTTCATTCTCTAGACCGGTATGTCCCAGAGAAAGATAAAAGTGGCGGTAAAACCACCAATCATTTTTAGAGATCGAAAAGTAATCTGGACCTGTGCATATTATAACCATTATGAGAGGCAGAAAAGTTCTCCAAAAAAAAAAACGAGAATGAAAAAGAGAATTTAATAATGGTAAACTTACACAAACGAGGATAAGCATCAAAATATGTTCTCAACCTTGGTTCGTTTGGAATTGGTTCCCCGTTGAATTCCCAGTTGCCGGTATATGTGGGAACAACTTGAAAAAGCGGGGGTCTAACAACCACACCCAATATTTCGTTAGGAAATTTGTATGGACTAACTCCAATATAATTCTGAAAGAATCAACTAGACAGTCAGACTCAATCAAGGAAATATATCCAAGAGTTATATCTATTTTCTCAATGTAATAAGCAAATCAAACAGATAGAATCCGTGAGCCTGATTATTATGAGAAACAACTTGAACGGTACCAAAGACCAATGTTCAAGTGTCAATCAATTTCAATCAACAACCAAATGTTGGATTTACCAATTGATTGAACTAAGCACAACCTATGATATCTCAATTATATAGAAAATATAATGCGGAAAAGAAATAACACAGACACCAGAAGTTTTGTTAACGAGGAAACCGCAAATGCAGAAAAACCCCGTACCTAAACGTGTATATTGAGTTGGCTCAATAACAGTTAACCGAAGTTAGCCATATGAACACTTTTGTATTAACCACATTCATCTAACACTTCTAGATCAAATGATAATCAAATGAATCTAATTGTGTTACTCATATAGTTGTTCAATTGTTTATATTCTCATAGAAGTATACAAGACACAATTAAAGCAAAATCGGATTGATTCAAAAGAATAAGTTTATGACCACTCTAGCCACGGTTTGCAAAGATTGCATTCCTTAATATATAAATGTATTTGTTAATGAGTATGAAATCATACTTAACCAGTTTAAGAACTTAACCACATAAGTTTGCAAACGGGTACACAAACCTAAGTTCGGACTTTGATCTTTTCCGACAGTTCGCAAACGGGTACGCATACTGTCGTTCCAGACATAATTCAGGTGAAACAATTTGCAAACGGTTATGCAAACATGGTTCTCGGACTTTGACAGTTAAAACCCTTCGCATACGGGTATGCATACTTGGTTCCCGGACCTGAATCATACTTACAACAGTTTGCATATTGATATGCATATTGTGTTATATCCACACAATGGTTAATTGTTCTAAACTCCCATTTCAATCATTGAAACATCCTTAGAAGACGATAATGGCTGTCTCACACAAACCATTAGCTTATAAGTAATTTTCAAGTGATCGAATGATCAATACGAAACATTCCGAGTCTACATCAAATGACTGTCTCACACAAATCATGTAAGATGTTACAATGCGATTTTCACATGATCATCTTTTGACTCATAATTTAGTTTCCAACAAATAAATTGTTTCCAACTAAACTCGTTAAGAATAATGATGAACGTAGTTAAAGCAAAATGCTTTCCAACACATATTTCGAGAAAGATATAAGCGAGTTAAACTCATCTCGAAATATCAAATGTGTATAATGTAAAAGTCTATGTAGCTATACGACTTAGTCTCAATAGGAGATAGAATAGAATATACTTCTGAGTGATAGATGAGTTTAAGTCTCCACATACCTTTTGTTGATGAAGTTCCTCCAAGCTCTCCTCAGTAGATCTTCGTCTTCAATCGATGAACGCCTTGAAGTCTAAATCTCAACTACACATTCTTTCTAATCCGAGACGTAGCTATAAATAGACTAGAAATCAAGACTTATAGTTTTGATCACCTAAAATTGACAAACAAGCTTGAGATAGCAACGTTTGCGAGTTCGACCGAGCAGTGCTCTAACACAACTCATTACCATATTTAAGTCAGAAGCATGACCTGGCTCATCGACACCAAAAATCTCAATCCTAAGTGAAACATCAAAATAATTGCTACGAATAAACTTCAATTGAGAAGTATTGTTACAATTAGGAGTAGGAATAACATCATATCTCTGAAACAGCGTGAAGGCTATGATCTTATTACGATCATTTCTTACGGATTCGTTGCGAGCTATCTCCTTGGACATAGATGCATAAAATTTATTCCACATTTGTCCAGGGGAGCAATCTTTGATCAATAGACAATCACGAATCAAGGGAGGAAATGACAAGGTGATATGTTTAAAGTGAGTGTCTGAAATTAGCAGATCACCCGGAATTTAACTAGAAACGTCAACGATTCTCTCGATAGGGGAAGTTGGGAGACATAACACCAGATTGGAGAAACCTGTATGTTGAATACAAACTATGGATTGGAGTAAGCACAACCTGCTCTGCCATTTGAAAATATGGAAAAAGAGAATAACTTTTGAAAAGAAAAACCAAAAAGCTTGAATTGCAAAAAAGCTTAAAATTTTAAACTCTCAGAGCTCTTGAAGAAATAAGAAGAAAAGACCGTAAAAGAATTTTACATATCTGGAAAACTTTAAATTTAAAAGGAAAAGTGAAAAGATAGGACCGATTAAATTGGTTCACTATCTCCACTACCTAACTTTATAACTTAACGACAACTGTTATGATAACTGGAAAACAAGGTTCATAAATCACACAATCTAAAAAAACTAAAACTTTTTGGTTTCCAAAAAGAGGTGAAGGAAACAACCCTAAACTCTTTGATTTCCGAGAAAGGTGAAGAATACACCCCATGTGAAAAGTTGTGCTCATAATTATCAATAGTAGCTTTATTATCTCTCTTAGAATTAGCGGCTATGTTCCTCCATAAAATATTATTCAATGCTAAAACTTTCCATGAATCGTGTGATCAGAAAAGGTGGAGAAGATATCACCTAGATCGCTAGTTGACAATCCAATATCTTCATTAAAAGATACTCATTTTTTGGGGTAAAGTGAGAGGAATACTCGATCAGAGCAAAGACCTAAGATCCAATACCTAAGTCGTATCACCTTTCTATTTAAAATGATGACATCTTCTTAATGAGCTGTTAAAGCATATGAAAAAGCAGGGGTCTAACAACCACACCCAATATTTCCTTTAGGTAATCTGTATGGACAAACTCCAATATAATTCCAAGAGAATCAACTAGACAGTCAGATTCAATCAATGAAAATATATCCAAGAGTTGTATCTTTGTTTCACAATGTAATAAGCAAATCAAACAGATAGAAATCCGCGAGCCTGATTATTATGTGAAACAACTTGAATGGAACCAAAGACCAATGTTCAAGTGTCAATCAATTTATATCAACAACCAAAGGTTGGATTATTTAATTGATTGAACTACGCACAACCTGTGATATTTCAATTATATAAACAAATATAATGCGGAAAAGAAATAACACAGACACCGGAAATTTTGTTAACGAGGAAACCGCAAATGCAGAAAAACCCCGGGACCTAGTCCAGATTTGAACACCACATTGTATTAAGCCGTCACAGACACTAGCCTACTACAAGTTAACTTCGGACTGGAATGTAGTTGAGACCTAACCAATCTCACACTGATTAAGGTACAATCACGTTCCTTGCGCCTCTTAATCCCAGCAGGACTCTATGCACTTGATTCCCTTAGCTGATCTCACCCACAACTAAGAGTTGCTACGACCCAAAGTCAAAGACTTGATAAACCAATCTGTCTCACACAGAAAAGTCTATTGAATAGATAAATTTGTCTCCCACGAAAATACCTATGAGTTTTGTTCCATCTTTTGATAAATCAAGGTAAACAATGAACCAATTGATACACCGGACTTATATTCCCGAAGAACAACCTAGTAATATCAATCACCTCACAATAATCTTAATCGTATGGTAGCGAAACAAGATATTGTGGAATCACAAACGATGAGACGAAGATGTTTGTGACTACTTTTTATACCTTATCTATCGGAGATAAATCTCGAGCAAATTTTAGAGAAGATAATACTCAATACGATAGAACAAGTAAGATCAGAACACGCAACTGTGGAGAAAATAGTTGGGTCTGGCTTCAAAATCCCAATGAAGTCTTTAAGTCGTTAACCTATAATGGTTTTAGAAAAACCTAGGTTAAAGGAGAATCGACTCTAGTCGCAACTAGTATCACACAGGAGGTGTGGGGATTAGGTTTCCCAGTTGCCAGAGTTCTCCCTTATATAGTCTTCAAATCAGGGTTTGCAATCAATGTTACCTTGGTAACAAAGCATTCAATATTCACAGTTAGATGAAAACCTGATTAGACTCAAGCTAATATCTTTCAAGCGTTAGATCGAACTTAGCTTGTTACACACAAATGAAAAGTGACATCATTTAGATATGGGTAATCGTACCTAAACGTGTACACCTTGTTGGCTCAACAATAACCGAAGTTAGCCATATGAACGCTTTCATATCAACCTTGTTCATCTTAACACAACTAGTTCAAATGACTCAAATGAAACTAGTTATAGAGTTGTTCAATTGTTTATATTCTCATAGAAGTATACAAGACACAATTGAAGCAAAATCGATTTTGATTCACTCGAATCAATTCATGAATATTATAGCCATGGTTTGCAAAAGATTGCATACCTTAATTTATAAATGTATTAGTTCGTAAACAAACCGATTTTAGAACATAACCCACTCAAGTATGCAAACGAGTACGCATACCTAAGTAACCGGATTAGATCTGGGTTCGCTAGTATGCGAATGGGTATGCATACTGTCGTACACCACCAAACTCAGTTGAATTCGCGGACTTGGACTTACATCGGTACGCATACGGGTATGCATACTAAGTTCCCGGACTTTCAACTAACTAACCAGTACGCATACGGGTATGCATACTATGGTTCCCGGACTTGGAATAACTTGCAACAGTTAGCATACAAGTACGCATACTGTGCTATATCCAATCATGGTTAATTGTTCTAAACTCCCATTTCAATCATTGAAACATTATTAGAAGATGAAAATAGCTGTCTCACACAAACTATTAGCTTCAAAGCAATTTTCAAGTGATCGATAGATCAATACGAAACACTCCGAGTCTACATCAAATTACTGTCTCACACAAATCATTTAAGATGTTACCAGGCGATTTTCACATGATAATCTTTTGACTTTCGTCAAGAATATAAGATGAACTTGGTTAAAGCGAAAGCTTACCAACACATATTTCGAGAAATATGTAAGCGAGTTAAACTCAGCTCGAAATATCAAATGTGTATAATCGAAGTCTATTTAGCTATACGACTTTTGTCTCAAATAGGAGATAGAGTAGAAATAGACTTTTGAGTGATAGATAAGTTCAAATCTCCACATACCTTTTGTTGATGAATTTCCACTGTTGATGGTGGATTTTCGACAAAGGTCAAAATTTTAAAATCATGATACTGCATGTTTCTGACCCGGCTTCAGGAACGCATGTGACGATTCATATTTTACGATCCGTGAACCGTTACACGATCTCTGATCGAGTTCCTCTCAGAGCCATGATGAATATGTTTTTCGAAAGGCCTCCCACTAGCTGAGCATTCGATGCTACACATTTCATCGTGACCTCTATGTAGAATAATATAATTGGGCGGTCCTCCTACATAATTGTTTGTTGAGAGGGCTTAACGCCTTCAGGACGTCGGCGATACTCGATATTCCCTGACTACATAGAGATACCCACCTCTACATAGAAGAACGATTGGGCGGTCCTCCTACATAATTGTTTGTTGAGAGGGCTTAACGCCTTTAGGACGTTGGCGACACTCGTTGTTCCCTGACTATGTAGAGAGACCGTGTATAGATTCAGGCGGCTCTCCTACATAATTGTTTGCTGAGGGGGCTAAACGCCTTCAGGACACCAACGCTGCACGTTGTTCCCTGACTATACACCTTTCAGAATGAGTATGATGCTTCAACTATCTCATATGTCGATTCTACAATAGATTAATTCTACTGTGACATTCGCCACTGAATTCCTAGAAAATAATCTATTATATCTCATTACTCCGTTCCATGGCTATCCCCGGCTGATTCCATGGATTAGTAATAGATAACCATCTTATCTCATTACTCCGTTCCTTGAATTCCCCGGCTGGATTCATGGATTAGTAATAGATACACAATTCATTTATTACTCCGTTTCATGAGTCATTCTCCGCTGAATTTCATGAATTAGTAATAAATATCCAAAAATCGGGAATCTGGACTATCACTGAGTAAGCCCCAATAAAATGGTGCAAGTGTACTCAACAATGATGCACGAACGAGCACCCAAATGCACGAACGAGCATTCAAAAATATGGACAAATGAGGAATCCTACACAAAACAGGAGAGAGAGAATAATGATAAAAAATAATAAAAGAGGCGCCTAGGGACCGGGCCCACCGGCCGGCCGGTCATGCCGTCATGGCCGGTCCCCCACGCCTCTTCCCTTTATTTTTTTTATTTTCTTATTTTCATGAACTCATGAAAACTCCTTTATTCGAGCGACTTTCCTTGTTTGAGCAAAACTCACGGTTTCTCCATATTTTCACGGTTTCATGAAAAAATAATAAAATAGGGAAAAGTGTTGCGGGACTGGGCTACCTAGCCGGCCGACCATGCCCTAGCGGTGTCCGGTCCCACACCTTAAATCCCTTGTTTTCATAATTATTATTTCCCTTATCTCATGAAACTCCTCCGATTTAGCTAAAATCATGGTTTCTTCATATTTTCTCAAATATTGCTCAAACCATGAAAAAAGCCAAAAAGTCAAATGGTCACGTGACCGGCTAGGCTACTCACGTCAAATATTAAAATATTATTATTTTAATATTCTCAAAATTTTGATCAAACGAGCAAAGTCCTACTTGCTCATTCGAGCAAAAATCGAGAATTTCAGTCAAAGATCAAACTCTTCTTAAAATCCAAAATATTGCTCGAATGCACATCAGAAAATACCAAAACTCTCAGAACTGGGAAACGGACATTATGGTGACACGGGCATGCTTCCTTGACCGACCAAGGCCGGCCCTAAGGCTTGCAAGGAGCCGGTCCCACACATCTTTATAATTTTGACATAATTTGCTCAATTGCTCATATTGGGTCCAAACTCTTTCCAACCAACTTGGAATTTGCTCAAACGACCATCAGCTGGTCCCATGACCACCAAGGGACGGTCTCATGCCCTCTTGGTTGGTCCCTCACTTTTCCATAATTAGGTTTTATCACCCAACGCTCGCACGAGCACTATTCTAATAAATGATCAACACTAGCATTTGATCATTCTTTCACCAACCGGTCAACTAAGGACTCTAGTGCATGCTCACTCGAGCACTTGGGAATCACATGGTCATCCATCATCCCATGTGGTCGGTCCCTCCCTCACTAATGACCTATTTTCAGCAATTCATCAATTGACGAACAATTGATCAAAAATTAGGGTTTCGAACAAACGCTCCACAAATCATAATTTTGAGCAAGTTCAAACACTAATAATTTTATGTTGATCTAGTAATCGACATCCAGATTAATTATATAATATTTGGTAGACTACTCGTGATCCCATCTCAATCAGAGACCTTGAAGGAATGCTCGGAAATACTTATGGATACATCACCCTCAAAGTGAACATAAGTTCAACCAGTACAGAAACCAAGTTTCGCATAATCAGGAAGATCCAGGATATGACATGTTCTTCAGACAAGCATGGATCCATGCTGAAAAATGGCTACTGACAAAGCGCCTTTGGTTGCATATCTCTCTAACGAAGAAAGTTCTGATCCAGAAGACTTGGCGGACATTCCACCATCAGAGCACTTGAGAGAATTTAGAACTTTGACAAGGTTGAAGCAAGAACCTGCAAAAGATGCATAGACATTCATTAAGAGGTTCCACACTCAGGCAAGTTTCATTCATTTCATGTCTGTGTCATTTATTTCCTCACATGCTATCCTAGCATGGGGACTCAATTCTGCTAGCAACTCTGCAAGACGTTATGAATGGTAACTTCACCGCATTAGTATTTTACCAAGTGGTTGAATCTGACATTTCTCCGAATCGAGCATCTCACTGAGACATTCATTACTGAGATGATGTTCAAGCATGGCAAAGAACAATTTAGGCATTTCTCCATAGCTTTGCAGGAGTGTCCATGTGTGCCACAAAATCATAAAGCTCTGATGTATGCACAAGTATTGAATCCCACTACGCAGCGAAAGGAATGCTGAATCAACAGAAGATACTCGTGGCCGAGATGATCAAGCCTAAGACGTTCGAAACTTGAAGGATATGACACTTCAACGCTCAAACATCTAAGAAGCCTTCAAATTGTACTCCCAATCAAAGAGTACACCTTCGATAATGGTGCATCTGGCTTCAACACAAATATCTCGACGATGACACACTGATTTAACAACAGCACGATCAAAGTGTGACTGAACTACAATCGATAAGTTTTCATTATCCCATGATAATACTTCTGAAGCAGATGCAACATCATTCATCCATGGATGGCACAAACTCCTTCAAAATACACTGGGGACTTGATCTTATTGGAAAGATTAATTCAAATCTATTTATTGCAACCTGATGTGATTCCATGAAACTTCATCAACGGGACCTCTCTACATCACAAGACCCTGCACAACTGAGGAACTTCATCTCTTCACCGATCACATCCAGAATGCATACTGCTGCTGCTATCTACCGCAACAATGTCGACTCACTGACTTCATAGTAAAGTCATATTCAGGAGAATTTGGGTTGAAATCCTAGTACACCTTCATCTTAGGAATGTTCAACTCACTAATTAGTTCGTGCATGTAAAGGCTCACTAGATGGAGGAGCAAAGACCATGTCGATAATCTAGCCTTTTCGGTCTTTGGAGCAACTCCAACCATATTATCGACATCAACAAGGATATGTGGAGGAACTCCATTCATGGTCTCAGCATCAATAAGAATTTCTGGAGAAAATTCAATCGTGATCTCAGCATCAACAACGGTCTCAAGAGCAACATCCTCATGGGCTTCATCAATTAACCATTATCTGAAGTGTTGCTCGATGAAGCGGACTTCTCCAAGCACTAATGATTCATATCAAGATATGTATACATAATAAAATTTTCACATGAAAGTCTTCCCAAAAGCTTGCACGACTAACGGGCACAATCCAAAGTCTTCTACAAGATGTTCTCATCACCTTCGCAAATGAGATACAACACACTTCAGGCCATGGGTTTACAAAAACCTACCAATGGGTAAGGAATGGACAATGCTTCCTCAACGAAATATGTTTGTCTATGTCTCTTCTACAACATACCAAAAGGGCGCATCAATCGGACATACGAGCAGAAAGATATGGCTTCCACATTTAGGTTTATGGAATCTGAAAATTTGCACGGGATTACAAGTTGTGAATGTGCATGCGTCAATGACTGCCTTAGACATCTCCAAACTGAGGGATTCTTTTTTCATATGATTCCTCAGTCTCTTAGCTTCAAAAGTTGGGGTCAAGCACCAAATTCTGACGTCGTATGAGGTTCCTACAGTTTCCAGAGCATACAACATGCAAACAGCAATTCTTTGACGGGATTCATAACTTCCACAGTCATTCGGTGTCCACTAGGACTTTCCACTAAGTCCTTCATCAAGGTACCTCCAACTTCGACCACCTAGGTCTTTACATCAATTTTTCTACCTGGGTCCTCTATCTAGGTCTTACCAGAATAAGGGAAAACGAAAAGGAGAGATTACTGGGGACTGACGGTCCACTGATCATGGCGATCAGTTTCACAGTCCAAGACTCGTGGCACCAGACTATCATGTGCTAATCATTCATCATAAAAGGAATTCTACCACCGGGACATGCAACCATGGTCATTACATCACCCTCTCTTGAGAGCAACCTCAGTTATGGTCCCGTGACCAGGGTTTCAGAAGTGATGTTTCTACGGCTGATAGAAACAAGATGGCACTGCATGCAGCATGCTCATGTATCAATCAATGGGTCCTGATATCAAATGAATCAATGACATTAAAATCCTTCACCAACTGTTCAAGACACAAACGAATGGTCTAAAGACACAACAGAAGTATTTTACAACAAGCTCGTCTGAGATGATTTTACACTGTCCCGCACAAAGCAGCGACCTGGGAGAAATCGGTGAAGAATCTAGGGATGGGTCATATACCCTTCTCTTCATATGGATGTCCTCTACAACATATCCAAAATTCACAGCAATTGGATGAACGAGCAAAAAGATGTAGCCAAAACTTTGGACTACATGATAGCTGAAAATTTTCTGAAAACCTCCTGGAAGTTTATTGTTTCGTCGATTTCGGCCCTTAAACATGCTCAAAAGCCGAAAATCTTCTTAACTAAAGCTTGGAAATTTTCTGAGGATGAAGAAACATGGGTAGATCACAAAATTCCGATATCAGACGAAGATTCTACAACATTTTCAATGAAGACCTAACTTCTGAATTTTCTGATGACGAATTATGACGAAATTCTTCATTCATCCACGTCAGGAGCTACGCCATCAACGCAAGGCCGCACTTCATCTTCAGCTGATAGTCTCACTTGCTAAAGTCGACGGTGTTTCTGCTAATGAGATATGAACTTTTCATTTTCAGCTCTTTCCTTCTGTGATATTTCATCCCGTCCCTGCTTTCCCTCCGCATCTGCTAGTACCAAGAAAGCATATATCTTAGCACGGAAGACTCCTAGATGATTGAGAGACATACAATGTGTCAGCTTTCCAGCGTCTCTGAAAGGTTGATTCACCTCGGCATGAGCATCTACAGAAGTCTTCATCTTTGATTTGATATTCTTGGAACGTTCCCCGGAAGAGCCAGAAAAGTGGTTGTAACCATAAGTCACCACTATCTGAGGCGAAAGACGTGGAGTCATTGATATACCAATAACAAACACGCAACAAAAATGGTAACCATCCAACTCTCACCTATTTACAATTTCACTAGATGTAGTGATTATAACGTCAGAATTTCGAAAACTTGCTCGTTCCTTCAAACCTACAAAGACGAGCATAATTCATTATTCAAAATCATGACTTGATTTCCATAAAACCGTGAATAAACCATGTGAATCTTAACATCCACTAATTTTTCAAAAATTGGACAGATGTCCATTCTACAATTGTGAAAACTCACATACAGACATTATTTCACCATGTATAATTGTCTACTTTCAACAGTTGTTCAAAATAAAAACATTGATTTTACAAAAAGATGTTTTAACGTGAAACTCACGTAAATTTGAAAAACATATATATATATATATATACACACACTTTTGCTCCCTTGAGAGTATATTTTCAAAATTTGTGAAAGCTTACATATCGAAAATAAATTTTTTCATGAAAACTCATAGACAAAGATTTTATCATTAGATGCAGGTCTATTAAAAAAAAATCTCTCTTATGCTAGGGATTATTGTTTGTTTCTTAAACTAACGAACGAACATCCGTTCCTAAAATAAGGATTTCCCTTTTGGGCCGGCCCATAAACGCTAAACCGACTAAAACTGGACCTCCAATCGTCCAAATTAACAATGCTTCATCTCTCCGTGCCCCCGAGATAGCACTCTATCATACTGTCAGGATCCTCACCTGGGCATTTGCTCGTACATGACACCATTGGGGCAAATCGAGGATTCTGAAAATACCATTGTACGACTGAGTTCAACTGCTTGCCTCGTCAACTGGAAAATCACCATCTTATGCTTACTGCGGAACATGATTGTCCCTCACTAAGCAGGGGACTTAATGTTGATGGTGGATTTTCGACAAAGGTCAAAACCGTAAAATCATGATACTGCATGTTTCTGACCCGGCTTCAGGATCGCATGCGACGATTTATATTTTACAATCCGTGAAACGTTTCACGATCTCTGATCGAGATCCTCTCAGAGCCATGATGAATATGTTTCTCGAAAGGCATCCCACTAACTGAGCGTTCGATGCTATACATTTCATCGTGACCTCTATGTAGAATAATATAATTGGGCGGTCCTCCTACATAATTGTTTGTTGAGAGGGCTTAACGCCTTCAGGACGTCGGCGATACTCGTTGTTCCCTGACTACATAGAGAGACCCACCTCTACATAGAAGAACGATTAAGCGGTCCTCCTACGTAATTGTTTGTTGAGAGGGCTTAACGCCTTTAGGACGTCGGCGACACTCGTTGTTCCCTGACTATGTAGATAGACCGTGTATAGATTCAGGCGGCTCTCCTACATAATTATTTGTTGAGGGGGCTAAACGCCTTCAGGACACCAACGCTGCATGTTGTTCCCTGACTATACACCTTTCAGAACGAGTATGATGCTTCAACTATCTCATATCTCGATTCTACAATAGATTAATTCTACCGTGACATTTGCCAATGAATTCCTAGAAAATAATCTATTATATCTCATTACTCCATTCCATGGCTATCCCCGGCTGATTCCATGGATTAGTTATAGATAACCATCTTATCTCATTACTCCGTTCCTTGAATTCCCCGGCTGGATTGATGGATTAGTAATAGATACACAATTCATTTATTACTCGTTTCATGAGTCATTCTCCGCTGAATTTCATGAATTAGTAATAAATATCCAACAATCGGGAATCTGGACTATCACCGAGTAAGCCCCAATAAAATGGTGCAAGTGTACTCAACAATGATGCATGAACGAGCACCCAAATGCACGAACGAGCATTCAAAAATATGGACAAATGAGGAATCCTACACAAAACAGGAGAGAGAGAGAGAATAATGATAAAAAATAATAAAAGAGGCGCCTAGGGACCGAGCCCACCGGCCGGCCGGTCATGCCGCCGTGGATGATCCCCCACGCCTCTTCCCTTTATTTTTCTTATTTTCTTATATTCATGAACTCATGAAAACTCCTTTATTCGAGAAACTTTCCTTGTTTGAGCAAAACTCACGGTTTCTCCATATTTTCACGGTTTCATGAAAAAATAATAAAATAGGGAAAGGTGTTATGGGACCGGGCAACCTATCCGGCCGGCCATGCCCTAGCGGTGGCCGGTCCCACACCTTACATCCCTTGTTTTCATAATTATTATTTCCCTCATCTCATGAAACTCCTCCGATTGAGCAAAAATCATGGTTTCTTCATATTTTCTCAAATATTGCTCAAACCATGAAAAAAGCCAAAAAGTCAAATGGTCACGTGACCGGCTAGGCTACTCACGTCAAATATTAAAATATTATTATTTTAATATTCTCAAAATTTTGATCAAACGAGCAAAGTCCTACTTGCTCATTCGAGCAAAAATCGAGAATTTCAGTCAAAGATCAAACTCTTCTTAAAATCCAAAATATTGCTCGAACGCACATCAGAAAATACCAAAACTCTCAGAACTGAGACACGGACATTATGGTGACACGGGCATGCTTCCTTGACCGACCAAGGCCGTCCCTAAGGCTTGCAAGGAGCCGGTCCCACACATCTTTATAATTTTGACAAAATTTGCTCAATTACTCATATTGGGTCCAAACTCTTTCCAACCAACTTGGAATTTGCTCAAACAACCATCAGATGGTCCCACGACCACCAAGGGCCGATCTCATTCCCTCTTGTTTGGTCCTTCACTTCTCCATAATTAGGTTTTATCACCTAATGCTCGCATGAGCACTATTCTAATAAATGATCAACACTAGCATTTGATCATTCTTTCACCAACCTGTCAACTAAGGACTTTGGTGCATGCTCACTCGAGCACTTCGGAACCACATGGTCATCCATCATCCCATGTGGTCGGTCCCTCCCTCACTCATGACCTATTTTCAGCAATTCATCAATTGACGAACCATTGATCAAAAATTAGGGTTTCGAACAAACGCTCCACAAATCATAATTTTGAGCAAGTTCAAACACTAATAATTTTATGTTGATCTAGTAATCGACATCCAGATTAATTATATAATATTTGGTAGACTACCAATATTTTAATTAATATTTTATTTGGTCACGTTACCAATAATTCATCAAATTGAGCAATACTTGCTCCGTTGCTCGAATATTGATCCAACTATCAATATTCAGTAATTTATCGAATTGAGCAATACCTTCTCAGTTGCTCGAATATTGATCTAACTCAATATTCAATAATTCATCGAATTTGCAGTATTTGCTCAGACAAGCAATATCAACATCATTCAAGAACTATACGTCTGACATGTTCAATCCATGAATCACTGAGCATTCGTCAATCATGCTCAATTCAACAAAACTTAGACTCACTGTATGATCAAGTCAACGACTGACTAATCAAATACAGTCTGCTTTGCAGACTCCACGTTCGTGAGACATCAATCACGTCACATGGGGGGATATTACTTAGGGTTTTGGTCTGGCGGCCTACGGCACGTGTGTTCATCCACGATGAGAAATGTGAGTAAGTCGTGTAAACGGTTGAAGGAGTTAGCAAAGTAGTGGGTGGACGGTTAACCAAGTCTCCACACGACCTGGAACTGGTTTCACCACGAATTTCCACTTTCCCATTGTTTCACTCAAGAAACCATCACACTTACTGGGATCAATGTGTTCACTATTCTGAAAATATAAATAAGTCGCTAAATCCATGATTGAGGAAAACACGGAAAATCCACGAGATATTGAACAAACAATCCAGCGTCTAACCAAGAATCATCGTGTGAGCAACACTCTCTTAATCATTTGAAACTTATTTACACAAACTTGCAGAAACCTTCAACACATCCTTAATCCTTGATCATCATTGATCCCACACTTCTCAGCTTCCCTCCTACAGATCATCCCACCTCCTCTTTGTGACTGAATTGACACTGGAACGTCCATTGACTTGGTTTAGGCCGGAGTCCTAATGATTGATCTCTCGAACTCAAAACATTCCCGTGCAGTGCATCTGTGTGAGGTTAGGCAGTTTGCTCGGTTGAGGAGTCTCGTCAACTCGGTCGTCTCTTCACTTTCCTAAAAAAACCAGCAAATCGTTTTCCCCATCTACATCCACAAGCTCCCCTTAGTAGTTCTTCGTCTTCAATCGATGAACGCCGTGAAGTCTAAAGCTCAACTACACTTTTTATCCTAATCCGAGACTTAACTATAAGTAGACTATAAATCAAGACTTATAGTTTTGACAACTAAACTTGACAAACAAGCTTGAGATAGTAACGCTTGCGAGTTCGACCGAGCAGTACTCTAACAACATATCTCTAAGCTAAATTGATAAAGCATATCTTTTAGCTAAGATGTTAAAATCTACAAAACACAAAACTAAACAAAAGTTTAAGTAGAATACAGTCTAAAAACTACATTTTAAATAAACTGGGGGCAAATATGTAAATGACAAAATATAACATCTACTGACAATTGTAAGGTCCTGGAGCTCGTGCTAATAAGGAGTTGAGGTCGAGTCAAAGATAATAAGTTCGTAGCTCGAGCATGAATTGAAGATAATAAGTCAACATAGAATGAGAACGAGATAACTAATATCGTGACACGTGTAAGACATGAGGGCTTAAATCTACAACAAACAAAAAAGGTAAAGTCGTATCTCAAAAGAAGTGTATTGCAGATCTTCTTGCTCAAACAAACATGCAATTTACTACGCCTATTTCCTCTCCAATTGCAACAACTACTCATTTCGCTCAATACTCCGGAAACCCATTTCCAGATGATTTTATTTACCCATGGTAATTTTATGTACCATAGTACAGTAGGTACTCTTTAATGCTTAATGCTCACGAATCCACATATAACCTTTGTTCAAACTACAAAACATTGGCCTTTAGTCAAACGAATATTTCATCATCCGAAGCATACACACTGAGTTATGAGTTACACTTTTTCCACAGTTCTCTACCTATGTTATCAATTTTCACGGATGCCAATTATAAGGATGTTCTTTATATGATCAAAAGTCAGCAGGAGGTTACTGAAAAGCAGAGGATACCAAGTACACCATCGACTTTTTAGTTCGGTAATTTATATGGACAAAACTCAATGCAATTGCAAGTAGGTCTAAGTCAAAGACCCTTGAACAATGTGTATGAAGAGTTTTTATCCTTCTCTTCCACAACCAATATATCTAGACTTAAAATTCAGTGAATCCGATTATGTAGAAGAGTTCTTGGACGATCTCACAAATAAATATACAAGGTCAATCTAGTCATATCCATATTAAAAGGATACAAATTTTGACAGGTATGAAATTTGTAATTTACCTTTCAAGATACGAATTTAACAAGAACAAGTCTCTTTATTGATCTTAATTAATAAAGACTTAAACTATCTAGATTGATTACGTAATACTTGTGGATGGTTGTTTTATCGTCACTATAAACATTACCAATATCGATCGCCTTGTTATAATAAGCCTGAGGTCATTATTGTTACGATAAGATTATACAAGGTGAGTCTGCATAGGTTGATATCGTAAATATTGTGTTGTACTTGGTATCCTATTTATTTTAATTATCACTCGGGACATGTTACCCTTAATGTGCTTGTTTATGTCGACAACATTATTATTATCATCAACCGTAATTCTGCAATTTCTTTTTTCATAACGACAATTGCTTCTATATTTTTTTTTAATGAAAGATATCCTTCCAATGTCTTTTGGGCCTTGAAGTATTTATATCTCATAAAGGCATTTTTCTAGGCTAACGAGAATATGTTTGTGATATTTTATGAGGCTATGGTCATTCTAATGCTCACAGTTCGTCATCTCTAGTGGAACAACATCTTAAACTACTTCCAACGATGGTACCCTCTTGATGATCCTAAGCTATTTTGCCTTTTTTTTTTAATCTCACGGTTATGAGACCTGACATCCCTTATTTTGTGACGCATCTTAGCCAATTTATGTTATTCCCATGTTCTTCTTATATGAATGCTGTCATTCGTATTTTGCCTTTATTCAAAAGGCATAATTGGTTATTGAATCATGCTTTCGTATTCTAGTTCAATTACATTACAGGCCTTCACCGATTTTGATTGGGCAGGTTTCCCTATAATTAACGAGATGTTTCACTATAGGTAATTTTACCATGTTTACCGATAGTCCTCTTTTTGGGAAGTCTAAAAAGCAATCGATTACGTCACGTTCTTCCACATTGATTGAATATCAGACTCTTGTTAATCTTATAGCTAAATTAATGGTTGGATTATCTTTTCAAGTACCTTCATATCCTTTCCCCTTCTCCCGTATCTTATCAAAGTTTTGTTCGAACTAAATATGAGATCTTTACCAAGATGTGATTAACGTACAAGTGTCATTACTTAATTATTAGTGTATAACTATTATAATGCGAAAAGTAAGTAATGGCATAATACCCAAGATTTTGTTAATGAGGAAAACTACTTGGCGGGACCTAATCAAGTTTTGAATACTCCCACACAAATTGACCAAGATTTTGCTTCATCGTTGTGAACACTTCTGCACTCAACTCTTTTGGATCGTAACCCAAAACAACAAAGGACTAAATCTTCTCTAGTAATTCTTATTTATCACCCAAATCAATTATTAGATCAGTAATAAGGCAGAGTGAAGAATTTTCCTTTTATATCAATAAACTCCTTTGATCAAAATATCAAACCAAGATAATGATTATCGAAATAACCAATTTCGATGAACAAGATCTATCCAAGCAAATAATGCCTCTAGATAGGTTGTTCGATCTTCAATAAGTATTAAGTTTATCAAGATAAACTACTTATGAATCCCAGAGAATCAAAAGAAAAGTTTTCAAGTCTTCAATCTCCAAAGTAACCGCTGCATATAACTTGGTTTCACTATAGATTAAACACATCGAACGGGATCTGTTAACATTGACTAATCAATAGTTTTATCCCACAGATCCAAAATCACTTAGATTTGTGATAGAAAATCTTCAAACAAACTCGAATGGCCTTGTATCATAAATGAATAACTATATAACATATGAGTCTGATATATCGAAAATAACTAAACAGTCAATTCTCAATAAAAGCAATAAACAATTTTTTTTAAAGTAGTATGATTTTTAGTTCCCATGACATAAGGTACAAATTTCTATCAAAGGGTAGCATCATCTACGAACATAAAATCATTCCGGGACGGACCTTAGGGTGTTTTTCTTTAGGCCTTGACGGTCTTGGTCAAACCCAGATTTTAATAAAAAAATACTCCCTCCGTTCCATTTAAGATGATGTTTTAGGGTTATATTTTTGTTCCACAATACTTGAAAGTTTTCATATTTTTCCATAAAACTACCAATTACACCCTTACATTTTGTCTTGGAACTATTTTTTATTTTAAATGCCCTAATAGCAATTAATGTTTAAAGACTTTTCTTAAGAGTATAAATGGAAAACCTTCATATCTCTCTCAATTCTTAATCTGCGTGAAAACTCCAAAAACATCATCTAAAGTGGAACGGATGGAGTATATTTTAGGCTTATGGATCCGGAGGACTACATGTGCTAAAATCCAGATTAGTCCCCTCATTGGTATGCCCTTGGGATCATCTAAAGCTCTCGAACAATCTCGGATACTCAAAGCCAAGGTGTAAATGCGTGTCCTCCAAACTTATGCTTAAGTGTGCCCAGAATAGTTTAGTATGGCCATAAACATAGTGTTCTCACGGAGAAAACGGAAAGCAAAATGAGTACCATTTGCACGAAACCGGTCTGGATTTAATTCACGTTTCAACTCTGTTACTCACATGTTCGGTGTTCCTTCTTAGTCGGATGAAAGGCAACATCGCAACCCCTTGCAACTAAAAGCAACATCACATCCTCCATTTTGTACCTAACTACTAGTGGTAGTTAACATATAGCTGTAGTTAGTTGTTGTTTATGGACCAAATTAAAACACATATATAGCAGTAAAACCGATTTTACTTGTTTTGGTAAAATTAGGAGTACGGTTTACCCGTTTCCCTACTTATCAAAATCGGATCTTAAATCGTTCTGTAAAAATTGATTCTTGTATTCGTTTTATTCAGACAAAATGAAATAATAATTAATTAAGAACCAAAGTAGGCAAATGTCAGAAATAGTAGATCTACCTCCCATTAAAAACAACATTCACAACCTGGATTTTTATTACCTACTGCGTACTGGCGTAAAATGGTAAATTGTACTGTTAAAAGCAAACAAACCCAAACAAGGCAAAAGTTAAAAATAGTAGTAGATCTATGAATCTGGAGTCCACGTGGATAAACTCTTTTTTAATAAAAAAAATGGTCCATAAATTAGGAAAATGTACACAGAAAAGATTCTGATAGGGTCAACCCGCTGACCCGACAAGGATTAAGGTCAAGTTGATCAAACTACTTGCGTAGTTTATGTAATACGTATAGAGTTTAGTATAAAAATTTAAAAGATTAGATTCTTCAAACAACGGTTGCAAGTTGGTCCAATTATTGAGCGGGTCAAACACTTGATGATTTTATAGACATAGATTTGAATCTCATTTACATCTAGATCAAAGATTTTTCCCACTCACATGCCTAGCATAGATTCAGTAGGTTGCACATTTCTATTATAATATTCAAACAAAAATTTACACTATGTTATATATGACGAAATAATGAAAGTTTAGCTCAGTGTTAGCAAAATGCTAAACATGAGACTGTTAGGCACAAAATAATTCACTACAAAGTTGCCTTTTAATTTCTTAATCTACTTTAGAAAATGCAACCAAAATGCTTCTCCTTTTTGGTTTTTCTCTGTAGCGAGTAAATTCAAAGTTAGTGCAGTCGTGTCTGTCAACTAGTCATTTGCGAGGGGTTTGCAGGCTACCTCGGCTCTCGATGTGCCATCCACTAGAAATCATAACTCTAGAAAGCAGTGATATTGGCGAAGAAGTCATGATCGACAGTAAAAGCGAGTAAATTTTTTTTAGCACTGTGACCGAGTTTGAAAATTAGCATGGTATTAGGATAGAGGCTTGCATGGGATATGTTGTGGTATACTGCTTCTACAGACTTCATACTTAAGCGTGCTGGCATGCTTCCTGGTGTCCAGTGTGGAGAATAGCATGGCTGCTATCCAATTTGCTTGGGAGATATACTGTTTGAAAGATAAAAACTGTTTTGTCTTATATGAAATTTGGCACACCCAGATAAATCGGTATCGCGTATTAACAATTTTGGCGAATAAATCGGTATCGCGTATTAACAATTTTGGAGAATAGTACTCGGGACATTTTTCATCTTCAATTTTTCCGGTACGGGAGATTGTAAACTAGGAGCCTGCCGGAGTCTAACTCTCATGCATAACCCTCGCCTGTATAGCTATGGGATTTTTTTATTTTATTTGTATTTTTGAAGCACCATGAAGTACTCGTATAGTATGCTTCAAAAAAAAAAGAGTACTCGTTAGGCCGACCGAGTGAAGTGAAGGAGGACTCTATATATGGTGACTTTGTGTCAATGAGAAACATGACTTTTTTTTTTCCAATTTGATATAAAAAGATTGGATTTGGGTGGTTTGGTGTCATACCCTGGAAATTTCCAAATTGTCCATCCCTTTTAGTCCAATTACTATAACTCCTTATGTATCCTATTTTTTAAGGGGTATGATTGGTAAAAAAACTTTAATATAACATATCTAAAAATCCGTGCCTTGGAATTTTACAAATTTTATCTCGTTGGAAAGGTTATATAAAAATCTACGCAATGAATATAAACAACAATATCAAATTTAGAGTTTTTACGAAAAATTCGGAGGAGTTTATCATTTTAAGCACAATTTTCGAAAATTAAATGTATATCCATTATGCAAACCACCACAAAGGATACATAATACTTTATGCAGCCATATTTTAGTTTATGCATCAACTTAGTTTCCATTGCAACTAATAAAATGATGTACTCCCTCCGTTTTAAGAAAAGTGATACTTTCATTTTAGGCACAATTTTCGAAAATTGATGTATAACCATTATATATGCAAACCACTACAAAGGATGCATTACACATTATGCAGCCATATTTTGGTTTATGCATCGGATTATTTTCTATGTCAGGAAAAGTAATACTTTTCCGCCGTGTCAGGAAAAATGATATTTTCGCATCGATTTCTTTGGTCGGCCGTTCCACCGTGACAGCGGTCGTCTGGTCGATTTAAAAAGGCAAAAAAGAAGTATGGCATGAGGTATCATTTTTCCAATCTAAGATTAGAATATCCATTCTTCAAAATTTAGATCCAACAATCTCGACCCGACACCGGTCCCAACCCGTTGCCACTTGCCACCTCTAATTTGTACAAATCAAAAAAAAGAAAGAAAAGTAAATCAATCGTCTTATCCAGTTTCTGTGATTTGCACGCCATTCAATGAATAATTGACGTCAGAATCCATTAAAGCCCTTCAAAAACCAACGCAATATCCAGCTAATTATGAAACAGAAGATAAACTGTTTCTAGTCACTCACTATATAAAACAGCAACAACATAGAGAGAACCTCATTCACACACAAAAAAAAAAAAAAAAAAGGGAAAACCCTAAAACCACTGCCTCCTCTTCTTCTTCTTCTTCTCGTTCTCGGTCAGAAATAACCGGTGAACTGGTTAAAATCTCGACGAGATGGGATCCATTATGTTGTCCGAAATGTTAACACAGATATTGATTCCAGTATGTGCTGTTATTGGAATCGTATTTTCATTGTTCCAATGGTATGTTGTTTCTCAAGTGAAAGTTGCTCCTGATAGTGCAAGACAATCTAACAACAGTAACAAAAATGGTTTCAACGATTCTTTGATCGAAGAAGAAGAGGGTATTAATGACCATAACACTGTACTCAAATGTGCTGAGATTCAGAACGCCATCTCTGAAGGTATAACTAAATCTCTATCTTTTTGCACTAGATTTGATTTTATCTCAAAGAATGTGAAAATTTTGTATCGTTTACTTCATTCTTTAGTTATTTTGGACTTAGATCTGTCGAGAAATGTACATTTTTTTAGTTAAAAATCTAGAGATTTTATTGATTATTGAGAACCAGCTTAGATCTCTGATGTGGCTGTGTATATTTATGTAACAGGAGCAACATCCTTCCTGTATACCGAATACCAGTATGTTGGGATATTCATGGTTGGATTTGCAGTACTTATTTTCCTCTTCCTTGGGTCCGTCGAGGGTTTTAGCACAAAGTTGCAGCCTTGCACATACAATGTGGACAAGATGTGCAAATCTGCTCTTGCAAATGCTACTTTCAGTACCATATCATTTGTGCTTGGTGCTGTAACCTCAGTGATATCTGGTTTCCTCGGGATGAAGATTGCAACCTATGCTAACGCTAGGACAACCTTGGAGGCAAGAAAAGGTGTTGGAAAAGCTTTTATTGTTGCGTTTAGGTCTGGGGCAGTTATGGGTTTTCTTCTCGCAGCCAATGGTCTATTGGTCCTTTACATTACCATCAATGTGTTCAAGATTTACTATGGTGATGACTGGGAGGGACTATTTGAGGCAATCACTGGTTATGGTTTAGGTGGATCTTCCATGGCCCTCTTTGGAAGAGTTGCTGGAGGTATCTACACAAAAGCTGCTGATGTTGGTGCTGATCTTGTAGGAAAGGTTGAAAGGAACATCCCTGAGGATGACCCCAGGAACCCAGCTGTAAGAAAATCAATCTTTTGAGTCCACTTACTCTTTTCTTCTGACTGGTACTTTTATATATTTGTAGATTAATATGTCCATCTACTTTCCTCTGTAGGTTATTGCTGACAATGTTGGTGACAATGTTGGGGATATTGCTGGAATGGGTTCTGATCTTTTTGGTTCTTATGCTGAGTCCTCTTGTGCTGCACTTGTTGTTGCATCCATCTCCTCTTTTGGAATCAACCATGAATTCACCGCAATGTGCTATCCATTGCTTATTAGTTCCGTTGGTATCCTTGTCTGTTTGCTCACTACCCTCTTTGCTACCGATTTCTTTGAAATCAAGCTTGTCAATCAAATCGAGCCAGCACTAAAGAACCAGCTTATTATCTCTACTGCTCTAATGACTGTGGGAATTGCTATTGTTAGTTGGGTAGCCCTCCCATCATCATTCACAATCTTCAATTTTGGAGTTCAGAAAGTTGTGAAGAACTGGTAAGCTCTACAAGTTTCAGAATTAACAACTTCAATTTTTAATTTGTTTCAAGTTAGCGATTTCAACAATGCAAGGTACAAGTTATTTCTACAGATCGGGTAAGTTATAAAGTACTTCCTTTGTGGCTGTAGGGAACTGTTCTTCTGTGTTGCCATTGGTCTTTGGGCTGGATTGGTCATTGGGTTCGTTACAGAATATTATACTAGCAATGCATACAGGTAACGATCCATGAAAACACGGTACTTGTCGTTGTTCTGATGGTTTTATTGTTTTCAATGTGAAGCCTAAATTCTCGATTTATGGTGCAGCCCTGTGCAAGATGTTGCTGATTCTTGCCGAACTGGAGCTGCTACTAATGTTATCTTTGGCCTTGCATTGGGATACAAATCTGTTATCATTCCAATCTTTGCTATTGCTGTCAGTATCTTTGTTAGTTTTAGCCTTGCTGCCATGTATGGAATTGCTGTAGCTGCTCTTGGAATGCTCAGCACCATTGCTACTGGATTGGCAATTGATGCATATGGTCCCATCAGTGACAATGCTGGAGGCATTGCAGAGATGGCTGGTATGAGTCACCGGATCAGAGAGAGGACTGATGCCCTAGATGCTGCAGGAAACACCACTGCTGCTATTGGAAAGGTATTACTAGCTTTCGTGAGGGATTTGCACACCACTGCTGCAGGAAACCCTACCGATTTCTTTTATTACTTATTTCTGTACTTTCTGTTGTTAATTGTCACAATGTTGTTTATAGGGATTTGCCATTGGCTCAGCGGCACTTGTATCCTTGGCACTATTTGGTGCCTTCGTGAGTCGTGCAGCTATTTCAAGCGTGGATGTTCTAACCCCAAAAGTCTTCATTGGTTTGCTTGTTGGAGCAATGCTTCCATACTGGTTCTCCGCCATGACCATGAAGAGTGTAGGAACTGCAGCTCTTAGTATGGTGGAAGAAGTCCGCAGGCAATTTAACACCATCCCTGGACTGATGGAAGGTACAGCAAAGCCTGACTATGCAAACTGTGTCAAAATCTCAACAGATGCATCCATCAAAGAAATGATCCCACCTGGTGCTTTGGTCATGCTTACTCCCCTCATTGTTGGGACATTCTTCGGCGTTGAGACTCTCTCTGGTGTCCTTGCTGGTTCCCTAGTTTCTGGTGTACAGGTAACATCTTATTTTAATGCAGAACTTTAACATGAGTATATTTTTGGCCAAACATTAGAATTTTTTCTTTGGTTAGTGATGCTTTCCCCAATTTGCCACTATCCCGGGATTAATGAAAAATACAATACCACCCCTTCTATGTCTACGTGAAAACTGGGGAGGCACTCGCAACTGCTGCTAGCTTTCAAGGATTATTCCTGGTCTTTAAAAATTCAGAAAAGCATTGCACCTTCTGGTCATGCAGATGATCTTTTATTTTTTATTTTAAATTATTTCCTCTAATCATCGTTACATTTCACAGATTGCAATCTCTGCATCCAACACTGGAGGTGCTTGGGATAATGCCAAGAAATATATCGAGGTAAAGCAGTTCTTTTGATTCTTTATTCTCTGGATGTTATTGCCTTCTAATTTGTGTTGTTAGCTTAATACTATTAGGATGTTCATTTAGTTTTAAGATACATGATCCAGTTTCCTGCCAAGCGTTGCAACTTGGTCTTCCCTTATTGTGTATGATTGCTATGAAATTGTATAAACTGTTCGGAAATTCTGATGGCTTCCTCTAGAGCTGTAATTTTTGCTTGGAACACGATTTAGTACCTTCACGATATTGGGTATAAATATCGTATTTTTTTCATCACAGGCTGGTGTCTCGGAGCACGCAAAATCCCTTGGTCCCAAAGGATCAGACCCCCACAAGGCAGCTGTTATCGGTGACACCATTGGAGATCCCCTCAAGGACACATCGGGTCCATCACTAAATATCCTTATCAAGCTAATGGCGGTGGAGTCTCTTGTGTTCGCACCCTTCTTTGCGAAACACGGTGGTCTCATCTTCAAGCTTTTCTAAGTTCCAGGGATGTGAAGCTCCGAAAGAGAGAGTGAAGGATGAGTTAGATGTGATGATGATGATGATAAAGATTGAAGAGTTGTAATGGATGTTAGCTTTTCCATTGGTTGCTATGCAAGGATGGACATTTTGGACAGGCAATGTTTGCCTTTTCTTTTTCTCTCTTGATGTTCTTAATTCTATTTCTAAATTAGATAACTGGGATAATGTCTATTTCTTATAAATTCATATCTATCTGATCTGGACGAGTTTTGTTAGCGGTCTAATTCTGCTGCCTAAGTTTATCTTTTATACGTCTTTTGCCAAAAGTTGGGAACTAAGAGGCCACTAGGCCAGCTTTGTTTGTTGTTATTTTAAGTGTTATCGACATTGGTGGCGTTGGATTTTCGGGATAATCTCGAATCTTTCTATTATGGGCCTCCTATTTCCTGCTTTAAGCTCATGACCAAATAGAATATGGAATACGAATAATACGAATAATACGTTGTGTCAAAAGCCAATACCAACAATTCTTTATGTTTCTTTAATATGTACATACACATCATTAACCGATGTTGTTCAAATCTTTTAGCTTCTCTTCAACAAAACGGATTAGTCTTCTGGATAATTCTTTAAGGGATCCTCGTTTTCTCACCACTCCTGGTTCACCACCTGTCTATGGTCGATTACTTAGACCATAAAGCCCTCATTTATACTGTTCTTAGTACAATGGATTTAGAAATTGTCAAACTCTCTTGAAACTCCAACTTAACGAATCTCTTAAGATGAATTTAGTGCTCAATCAAATTTTGGCACTGAGCAATGATCTGCAATTTTTCTCAAAAAGGATAGAAGACAAGTCCGTGAACATTGAATCCAGGTTGGTTGTGATCGAAGAAGAACTTAAAGCATACAGGTATGTTGAGGACTACACACCTAAGACTCCTGAGTAAAAGATATATCCTTTCTTCTAGTTTACTCCTCGTAAGAATTTATGCTTATTGTTTTAAGGAGGAAACTAGCTTTTGAAGTACTCTATTGTATAAATTAGCTACTTCATATATTATCATCTATCAATTATTGAAGTTTACTTAGTTAAATTTTATTTTGATGATGATTGCAATACCTAATATTTATCGATTATTTTGTGTATTGCTTAATTTGTGAGATTTATTCTTTGATATCATATTTGTGGTGATTAGAACGAATATCTCATACGTTTTCATAGGTTAAGCTCTTAACTCTTTTTGTTCGTAATTGGCTAAAGGAGGAGTAAACTATTATGAGAATTGCAATATTGATCTTCCCACGATTACACTTTGTGAATATATTCCAGGGATTTTATAAGATGGTCTTAGTCAATGTTTTACCTCTCTGAATCCGTAACTGGCAGGGAATTCAGATTTTAATCTCAACGTCCGTACATGGCTAGAGAAGATATAATTCTTATGTGAGTAATATCGCTCAAATTATGCTCTTTGTTCGTAACTCCCTCCGTCCCAAATTAGATGAGATAGTTGTAGTTTGCACAATTTTTAAGGCAAGGAAGAAAGGGGGGTATGTTTAAGTATTTTTTTTTACAATTATACCCTTATGGATAATAACTAGTAAAATTTAGAAATGATTTATCTCTTTAACTATACCACGGTCTTTCATCAACTTTATACCGTTGAAAAGCATTTTAAAACACCTACGTAACGAATATAAACATGGCTATCAAATTATACATATTTCTTATAGTAACAATAATCAATTAAAATGGTAGTTTTAGAAATATCCCCTTGATTAGAGAGATAGCTCATCTATTTATGAGACAAAATTTAAAACCAACTAGTTCATCTAATTTGGGATGGAGGGAGTAATTATTATTTTATATACATAACTTCTTTTTTTTGTTCAATAAAATACAATAAAGTGTAATAATAAATTAAAATAATTATTATTACACATTTGTACATGATAATTAAAATAAAAAAATGTTTAATCATATCATATAAGTTATACTCATCTATAATAGGGGTTTTACAGATTGTATATTTATGAAATAAAATAGAAGAGAATAAAAAACATTTTTATAAAATTTTTGGAAATCTTCCAAAATCTTATATATTTTGCAAGACTTTTATCAAGGCAAAAATATACACAAAAGTCACTCAAAGTCTTGAAAATAGGTAAGTATGCAAAGTTTTTGAATTTTCAAGTTTACAACGAGTAACACAAACTTTAGAAGACCTTTTGACAATCTACAACCAGTAACATAAACTTTGAAAGAGATTTTAAAAGAACGCGCGATTGGAGGATACTCAAACTAATTGGGGGATAGAGGAAAAGGACAAAACCTGGATCCAAATATCAATTCAGGGTCACCCCTTATCTAAGTATTTTACGTAATACCTAATCTACCCCTCACTAATCAGGATTAGTGCTTAATTATAATTAGGAAAATCATAAGATTATTTGATAAAAGATTAGTGTGTGTTTTTATTTGTATTTGGGTGAGTGAGGTGAGAGTAGAAGGAGGGAAAAAATATTTGAGAGGGAACTTTTTCGAGGGAAAATGGAGGATGATTGTGAAGAGAGAATTGCTGCTGCTGAATCTTTAGCTCAACTACAACAAGGATCATATCCTCAATCTTCTGCTAATGACAACAACTCACAATTGCAAGTTTTTGTGGAACCAACACCCTTGAATGATGATTTTTACGAGCATGGAGAGTTTTTTGAAGAACCTACACAAGAAAGTAAACTTGCACAACATACAAGCATCCCCAATACACAGGTAAAGCTGCTAAGAGGTTGAAAATTTGTTTTTTTTCTTTGTATCCACCATTTTTGCATCTGAAAAAGCTCAGTGCCGGCATGGAGGTGTTATGAATACAATGCCGGAAGCAGCCATACCGGCATAGTATTCATACTACGGCCATGCCGGCAGCCCTATATCCCCCATTTTGAAATTCAATCCGGCATTGTATTCGACCAAACAACTATGCCGGTACAAAAGTTACTTTTTACCTACCACGGAATATGCTAACGGCATGGTTTAATTCTAAGGTTACCATGTCGGTACTGTATGAAAAATATACAGGAAGAAGTGTCTTCCAAAGCTAAATACCGGAAGGGTATATTAATTATCTACTACGCCGGAACTATGTACCGGCCTGGAACCACACATAACATGAATGTCGGCAGATTTACCGGCATGGTTTAATTCTAACGTTACCATGCCGGTACCTACAAAAATCATACAGGAACCAATTAGTTTTCCAAAACTAAATACCGGCATGGTATGTTAATTATGGGCTACGCCGGAACTATGTACCGGCTTGGAACCATAGATACTTGCCGGCACCTAAATTTCCGGCATTGATTTCATATGAAAGTTGTATGCCGGAAAGAGTTTCAAATTTGGTCTTCAGTTCGGTTCAGTTCGACCATTCCGGAACTGTGGTCCGGCATAGTATTTTTTTTTTAAAAAGGATCTAATTTATTTTCTTTTCATTCGATCCTTAGGTTGTGACATATATTGATCCAACAAATGCAAGACTGCTTGGTCGGGATACGTCGAAATACTATAAAATGCCTCCGGTATGTTACCAAAGAATGCTTTTCACCTAGTATCTTGAACTTTACTAATGGATTGGTTGTAATGAACCTTATAATCTCCCATTGTTGTCCTTATGTAGGGAATAAAATCTCAAATGGAAGCAATTGCTTGGGCTAAAGAGACGACTCTTAAGCACATGTGTGTGTTGGTGAGGAATACCCAAGGTTCAAAGACTCGTTTTGAGATGGCTTGCGAGATAAGTGGGGTATACAAGGAGAAGAATAGCCACAAGAGAAAGGGTTATGTTTATCCAAAGAAGACCAGTAGGGTATACAAGACTCGTACGAGGAAGGATAATTGCCCATTAAGCTTGTATTCCATTTAAAAGACAATGTCAAGGAATGGGATTGTACGGTGTGGTTCGGCTGTCATAACCACCCGGATCCAGAAGATTTTGTTGGCCACTCCCTAGTTGCGAAGCTAAAACCTCATGAAATGGAGGATGTAAAGAGATTGACCGAAGCATGTTTAAAACCAAGACAAATTCTCAGAGGCTTCAAGGAAAAGGATCGGACGAACGTGTCTTTTCTAGGTACAGTTTATAGCGCACAAGCAACTATTAGAAGGGTGGAATGGGAAGAGAGGAACGTTATGCAAGAATTTGAGAAGATTGTTTGGGATCACAACTACACGCATATCATTAAAAGAGGGCCGGACAACAATCCCCTTCAAATATTCATTTCGCATCCTTTGCTTACAAAATTGGCTCATACATGTTGTGGTGTTCTTATGATGGATTGCACCTACAAGACAAACAAATACAACATGTCGTTGTTCAATATCGTGGGGCAAACATCGGACAAGGTATCATTCACATTGGCTTGGTGTTTAATGGAAATCGAGAGGGATTATAATTATATTTTGGCATTACGACAATTGAAATTATTCTTCCGGGAAAATCATCTTCCGAGGGTCATCATAACCGACCAAGATGACGCATTAATGAATGCAATATCCGACGTCTTCCCGGATGCACAAAATTTCCTATGTACATATCATATACGTCAAAATGTGATAAAAGCTTGTCATGCCTTGTTTGAACCCACTAAGGCGGATATTAAGAAGAGAATGATTGTTCAACTAGAGGAAGACGTTCGCAAGAAAAAACTATCACCCGAATAAGAAGAAGATGAAAGAGGCAAGATCAAAGAGCGAGTGGACAAAGAACATGAGGAAAATCATAAAAAGTGGTTGGAATTTCAAAGAGATTGGGAGAAAGTTTATTAGTCTCTTACCGAGGATATGTATGAAAAGAGATTGGACAAGTTTATTGCCGATTGGAATGAAGTTTATCCCACTGCCGTCTCGTATTTTCGGAATCAATTGTTGGATAAGTTCAAGGAAAAATTTGTGCGTGCATGGACAAACCAGTATAGACACTACGGTAATGAAGCAACTAGTATAGCGGAGTCCGCTCATGGGAGATTTAAAGGTATCATCGAGTCTAACCAAGGAAACGTGGTTACGGTCACCGAGGCAATTGAGCAATACTTTAAGAGTGATATCGATAGGATCAAGCAGGATTTTGAGAAAATCTCAATGGAAAGGATGACTCAATTTCTTCAATATGGTAAGTTGCTCCAAGGAATAGAATTCAACGTCTCTCATTGGGCAATAAAACATATGATGCGAGAAATGCAAAAGGAGATAAACTACGGAAAACCGGGTGATGTGTGTATTTGTCCCGACATGTCTTCATTGGGGCTTCCGTGTCGTCATATGCTTGTGAAGTATGAAGAAGTAATACCTATTGAGGTTATTGATCCGTTTTGGAAGCAACTATCTTTCACCCCTCCCCTTACGGAAGCTCCCGGACAATCACCATGGGATACTAACGAAGCAAAGGAATTATTTGAAGCTTACTCACGTGGAAACTCGGTTAGCCGGCAAGTCTTGTTGAGCCAACTAAGGCTAATTACTCGCCCATGGATCGCACAAAGTGAAGAGCCAACAAAGGGAGATCCTATCGGAAGACCACAAACCAAAACGGTAAGGAGAAAACAAAGGAAAGAATTAAAAGAAATGAGTCAACGTGAATGTGAACTCAAGGCAAGTAAGAAACGAGATCCAACCGCTTGTGAGATTTCAGAAGCAAGGTTCACGGAAGCGCCGGTTGCAAACAAAAGGGGTAGGCCGAGAAAGGAACCGCTATCAAGTCAACAACAAACGGCAGATTCCAAAGCCACGCCCATAGTCGATGTAGCGGAGGTAACAAATAAAAGGGGTAGGCCGAAGACGGTACTCACATCGATTGAACAAGAACAACAAGGTGAGCATTCCGAAGCCACACCCATAGTCGATGTAACGGTGGTTCCAAAGAAAAGGGGTAGGCCGCCAAAGGTACCAACATCAAGCGACAAAGAACAACAAGGTGAGCATTCTGAAGCCACACCCATAATCGATGTAGCGGAGGTTCCAAAGAAAAGGGGTAGGCCGCGAAAGGTACCAACATCAAGTGTCAAGGAACAACAAGGTGACGAGGCAGCGGTGCCAAACAAAAAAGGAAGGCCAAATAAGGAACCTACATCAAGTCAACTACATCAACGTGAAAATTCCAAAGCCATACCAAAAATAAGTGATAGCAAAGGTAAGCGACCTATATCTAGTCAACAACAACATGATGGTGACAACTCCGTAGGCACGACCTTTGTTGATGTAGTTTCGGTTCCAAAGCGAAGGGGTAGGCCAAGGAAGTACGGACTCCCATCACATACTGAAGACGTTGGGAGTGTAGAGATTGCATAGGATGGATTTGATATAATTAAGCTAAAAAAGGGTAATATGAAGATATATAAGGATCCGAAATCAGGTAGGACCATTAGAAGTTACCATACCAAAATAGAGTCTTATGTAGATCAACTTCCTGAGGTTATTCGCGAGTATATTGTATATAGGGATGATGTCGATGGAGATGGAAATTGTGGGTATCATGCCGTGTCCGAACAATTAGGAATCTTTGAGACGGGGTTAGTAAAGGGATGACACCATGCCGATACGCTAGAAAGAGGATGGCCGAACAACTTATGAAAAAGAAGAGCTTTTATGAGCAAATACTTGGTCATGATGAAGGGTTTGATAATATGTATGCTCAAATGTTAGGGTCCGAGCAGGAGATGAAGTTCCTTCCTACTCAATATTGGATGAGAATGCCGCTTTGTGGGCATCTAGTGGCGGATACATTTAATTGTGTTGTTCATTATTTTACCCCCACCGTACAAGCAACATTTACACCAAAGTGGCAAAAATGCGAAGGATCTCTTAAGAAGAGAAGAGTTGTTTTGGCGTTCGTGAACGGTAAACATTTAATTATTCTAAAATTTAAGGAAAATTGTCCATTTCCACCGGTTTGTGGGATGACGAAAAACAAGGATATAGATCCCAATCTCTGGAAGGAATGGATGGGCATTGTATGGGGAGAATCACCAACTTTGGGATGCGTTGGCCTTATCAATAAAACCTCTCCAAGAGAAGATGCAACTTCATACGTGTGGAAGCGACGATGAGTAATTTGGATATATTTGGTTCACTAATAGGAAACATTTTGTTTTTTTGGAAGTGTGAATTGTAAACATTAAATCATATTTTGATGCCAATGCTGGCATGATTATGTTTCATCATTACAACGTCGGAACATCTGTGCCGGCGTAGAACTTAACTTTTCAAACAGTGCCGGAAATTCAGAAAAATATCCAGAGAAATTAGTAAATGTGCCGACATTAAAATTAAACTAAAAATAGTGCCGGTATTCTGACAAAAAAAATTTGCACCGGGAAATTGCAGACTACCGACATGGTAGCCACAAAAACCTTCAATGCCGAAACTCTGTAATTTTTGTGATTTTAAAAATTCAGGATGCCGGCATTGATTTTACGCTTTTCGACCATGCCGGTACTTAGGAAAAACTTAGAAATTTATGTGATCTTGGCACATTCAAATTCTGTAAAAGAGGTAATTTGACACTGGTTTATCAACATAATAAATCAAATAACAACACTAGATTGTATAAAAAAACAAACTCCAAAGTTAAGAGGTTCCAAACCAAAAACAAATCAAACATAAACCAAATCAAGCAAAGAGTTTAGCGACACACAAACAAACATAAACCAACACTAGATTGTTCAAGACCAAACTAATACTATAGAAGAAACACACGATCACTCGGTCCTTGGCTTCTTGTATACCCTCTTCTTCCTTTCGCCCCACAAGTCTTTTGCCTCTGGATCTTCAATTTTGTCTATCTTTTGTTCGACTTTCTCCATTTCTTTTTGGGTCAACACCTCTCCTTTCTTGTTCTTTTTCTTAAAGAACTTTGACAGATTTTCTATCCGCTGACGCTGTTGTCATATTTTTAAACATGTACTTAATATGTACACTTTTATAAGTTCACAGATATAGATTAAAATAATAGGAAATGAACAAGAAGTACGTACCAACAACATAAGGATCTTTTGTAGTCCGGGTACAGTAAGTTCAGCCGGATTTATGGAGGGAGGTGCTGCTTGTGGAGGAACTTCTATGTTAGCCGGGCGTACAATATAAGGATGCGAGTACTTCCGATGACCTTTGAGAAAGGTTGGTTCGGTCTCATAACCGTTTTCCGCCAATTACCAACCAACCCTATCCAACACAAGTTCCCGTTCTTCCCTTTCCCTCCAATGTGCAAGAATGGGATTTGGGTCGTAAACTACTTGAGTATGGTTCTCATTTGCTTGGCATTGAGGAAAATCATGAGAGAATTTCTGATAAGATGTATCCGTGATCAATTCATTGTTCTCGTTAGCAACTACCGTGATCCCAGACTGATGATGCAGATAATGGAAGAATGTTTCTAAGGTGTTTGAATCACCCAAACTGCGAAGTGTTTCAATGGTTTGACAAAGCTGTTGTACTAGCAGAAGCAAGAGAAAACCATAAGGGCCAATGCAAGCCTATTGATGGGTGTTATATGAAGGGAAAGGAATATGTTGAAAGAGAAGATGAACCAATGAAGATGGTCCTTGACACAGAGATTCCAGACGATGTCTTCGAAGATATTCGCGAAAGGCTCAAAGGTTCCGCAATTGTTGAAAAGGGATGGAAATAGATTATGAGATCATCTTCAACCAAAATTACTCCATTCCATGATTTTTAGTATGTTTTAGTTTAAATTTTCGTGTTTTTTGGTATGTTTTAATTTAAAGTTTCAAATGTAAATTACAATGCCGTCACAATTCAAAAACTATACAGGAACTTGGAACATTCATCTCCAATTTCCGGCATGGTGTAAGAAAACCTTTATATGCCGGTATCTGTTGCGGCATGGAATTATAATCAAAAACTCTATGCCGGAAACAGTGTCGGATCTGTGCAACCTATACCTTTCAATGCCGGCACCTTGGTGGGAATAAAACTTACAAGAAAAACATTTTACTAGAAATTTAAACATGTTCAACATAAACCAAACAACTAAATTGTGCTTAAATGTTCTTAATCCAGGTATCATAATCCAAAAAACAACTAAAGAGTTAATCCAAGAACAAGTTCGGAATTGTTCAAAACGTAACAACCACCATCCAAATGAAGAAACAAAACTAAAGAGTTCATCACTTGGTCTTTTGCTTCTTGTGGACGGCCACCTTTCTCGTTTCCCCGAACAAAGCTTTTGCACTTGGATCTTCCATTTTATCAAGCTTTTCCTCGACTTCCTTCATTTCTTCAAGGGATAGCACCTCTCCTTTCTCGTACTTGCAACCAAACATCTTCTTCAACTTTCCAAGCCGACATCGCTAGTTTCATGCATCCAACACATAATTAGTATATATATATGCTAATATAAGATTATGTATACATTAATTGAATAAGCAATTAACAATACTTACTAGCAATCCAACAGTCTTATTAAGTTGGGCCATTGTAGGTGGTGCCTCTGTAGGAGTTGAAGCGGGAGGGTTTTCCTGGGGTGGAACTTCGATGGTGTACGGGCGCACGACAAATGGATGTGACCCTTCTAGGTAATAATACATGTACTCGGGGTGAGCTTCATCACCATTTTCTACAAGCTCCCAGTTAGTAATATCTACCAAACGACGTGGTTCCCTATCCCTCCAATGTGTTGGTTCTGGAATTGGATCATACTCTACCTTCAACTTCAGCTTAGTTGAAAAGCTCTGACAATGGTCAACTTCGTACCTTTCAAGAGAGGCTGTCTCGGGATAAGGTAATTGCTTATATCCAAGTTGCCGCATCACACGTCGAGGATCAGTCATAACGTATCCCTTTGGGTGGAACAACGGTCCATTGTAAAATGCAACGTTAGGAAACCTCAAAATGCGGCGGTTTTCTCTAGCCTCATTGTAAGGGTCGAACACAACCTCTTTGGTATTCATCGCGTCCAGAGCCAATCTCATATTTGTCAGTCGATGATTGTTATCGGGCTTTGGAATATTGTTGAACTCGTATCTCTTAGCTCTAGGATCCTCAGGGTTGTCAATGTTTTTGATCTTCAAGAAGGGGTAGTCCGTGAACAATGTTGGGAAGTGTTCATAAGCCCACACCTATACCAATGTGGAATGATACATATAAGAATCAGTAAATTTTGTTTCTAAGTTCATGATAAGGGTACATTCGAACAATATACATAAGAACATAAGTTTAAAAACAAAATTACCTGTAGTAGAGTGAAATTCCCGACAAATTGGTTTATAACATCCTTGGAGGCCCTTCTCATCTCCGTCATCAAATGTGCCATTACCACGGTGCCCCAAGAATAGGTAAAAACCTCTTCCAACGGATCCAAGTATTGAAGGTCGTTTGCACTAACCCTGTTGCCACTAGCGTCAGGGAATACCTTAGTGCCCAAGATTAATAACAGGTACGCAGCGGCTGTATAACGAATTTGGGCAGGGTCCCATCCATCCTTCAAACTTCTTTCCTTTGTGTTTTCAATGGTCTTCTTAAGCAGAGTCAGCTTGATTGTCTTTGTCCTACTATTCTTAGATACATAGAAGCTTTCCACAGAAGTTTTGTAGTCCCAACCAAACAGCTTGTTAGTCAGAGCGTGCAACTTCGACCATTCTAGGTCCGTACACTTATCTCCTTCTACAATTGATTTTCCGATAACATTCAAGCCTAGAATGTTCTGAGCATCATCAGGGATCAAGGTCATCTCCCCAAATGGGAAGTGCATCGTATCAGTTTCACCATGATACCTTTCGACGAAGCAATTGACTGTCACAGAATCACACTTCACATAATTTTCAACCAAAGCATATAGACCAGAATTCCTTACTAATGTTTGGACCTCTTCACATTCCTTAGAAAAATCCCAATGAGACGCGGCTTGGTTTCGGAAAACACGCACAGCCTTCTTATGATCCTACAATTAGGATACAATACAATTAAGAGATTTTACATAAATACGAAACAAAACATATGCACAAGATAAAAAATTCTTACATAGGTTTGATAGATAGTACGAGCCCACGTGTCCTTGTAGCCAAATAGCATTCTCGGATCGCCAGCTTCACCCCAAATTCTACCACGATCAAGGTCAGGTATCATGTCATCATTATGAGGAAGGTGCGAACCTTTAACTTTAACTTTTCCTTTTCCTTTTCCTTGTGTCGGTTTTTGACTTGGCCTACCATCTTCCTCTAAAACTTGGCTTTGGGTTGCTAATTGACTTGGATCAAACTCATTATCTTCCTCCTCACTTTCCTCTTCATCTTGTTCATTATGCTCAACTGTTCTAGTAGGTTCATGGAATACTGTTCGACCACGGCCACCACTCTCCCATTTTCCCCTCTTAAATCGATTCAAACACTTATAAACTAGTTCAAAATCACTTACCTTATGACAGAAGCCATGTTTACGAGAGGTTGATTGTCTGAGTTCTCCTCCCCTTCTTCTTCTTGAGCAATCCAATTGATTCTTTCTTGTTGTTTTTGTTGAACAATCGATATTGATTTTGATTGCGGGGGTTTCTTTCGAGGAGGCATGATTATAGATAGATTGGGTAATTGACGAAGAAATTTTTGAATCGACGATTAATCGTCGATGAAGAACAATGAAGAAAAAAATAATCCAAAACCCAAAACCTAGATGAGTGCCGAAACTGATTAAGAGAATGGGGGATATGTTTTGGTTTTTAGATTTTAAGTTTTTGAGGAAAGGGTATAATAGTATTTTCATAATGTCTTTTAATTAACCAAAGGATATTTTAGTATTTTCATAACCAAAAATCACCCCTTAACAGACACTATGGGTTGGGGGAAGTAATTTATATCCCCCAATTAGTTTTGATATCCCCCAATTGCGCGTTCTTTTAAAAGTAGACAACCAATAACACAATACTATGTAAATCCATTAAACTCTTTGGAAATCAGTAAAAGTATTTATTGAGTAAACCCATGTTAGTTCTGTGAACTCCGGAACCGGCGATAGTCTTCGAGTTTCCAAACTGGTACGCAAACCTTAAAAGTTCTGTGAACTCCGGAACTTAGGTTTGGTGGAAAGTTTGCAAACTGGTACGCAAACCTAAAAAGTTTTGTGAACTCCAGAACTCGGATTTGGTTATAAGTTTCAAAACCGGTATGTGTACTATGACTGAACTGACTCATGAACTACTATGTATTTGTATTCGTAATCTACTAATCATGTCGATTATATTTTCAAGTGTGTTTAAATTATTTCTTCTAGATAATTAGCATTTGAATTCTCTATAAACACTGGACTTAAGTGATCACATGTTTGTAACTCAGAGTTAATGTCTTATGTGTTAATGAAAATGAAGATTAAGCTTTTAAGTTCAAACCGGCTAGTTTCGGCTAACCATGTTGAACATAGTCTTTGTACACGGTTCGGTTACGGTTTCACCTAACCAAAGTGTATATCTTGCTTATGTAAATCAGATTCAAAGATTCATCTAACGGTGGATATTGTTTGCTCGGTCCCAAAGCTATCTTAGCCTACACCTAAAGCAACCTATGCTTTGAATGTCTATAAAAGGGGAACTCCAAACAACTGATATTTTTGAATCCCGACACTTCTTTTTGGTGTGTCCTAGTTGTATCTAGAGTCGTCCTCTCCAGAAACCCTTTTAGGGATTTGCGACTATAAAGATTTCATTGGGATTCGTGAAGCCAAGTCCAGTTATCTTTCCTTGATAACTCGAGTATCCTGATCTTGATTGTTTGTAGAGCTTGCTCCAATGATCAAGATAGATAGTAATCATCAAAGTTCTCTTCGTCTCGGACTTTGTTGATTCTACAGGTTTTATACTTGTGAGGTGTATAATAATCTAGGCTGCACTTCGGGTCGCATAAGTCCGAATTTTGAGGATAGCTAGACTTTGTCGAATTGCTATCGATTTCCATCACCTTGATCATACGTTTGATTTTGATCATATGTTTCGATCGTAATCAGGAAATCAATTATATAAGCTTAATCTGTTGGAGGCAGATTCGGTTTAAAGTATTCAATTGAGTTGAAGCAACTCTTAGTTGGTGTGACGCCATCTAAGGGAATCAATTACGCGGAGTCCTGCTGGGATTCAAGAGGCGGAAGGATCACGACTGTACGTTAATTGGTGGGATACCTTTTAGGTAGGAATGCGAATTATTAGAATAATTCTTTTTTCTCAAAATAGGACAATGGTGATCTAGAACTTTTTAGAGGTAAATTTACTCAATTCTTTTGAAACAAAGGATAGAGCATCCTGCATCTTTCGAATTTTACTACTCCTTTGCATGTGACCTTTATATCCACAGTATTAACAATGCTTACTAAAAGGAGTGTAGTTTTTAGGATTACCTTTGCATGTTTACCTTTTTAGGATTATCTTTTCACTGTAAATCCTTATTCATATTTACATGGATTTACATTCTTGGAATCGATTATACCACACTTCCAAACAAGTTTAGAATTGGTTGACCTGTATTCCAAGATAACTATGTGATTGATCAAATATCAAATCACATACATAGGTTCAATCGGTTCTACCAATCACTAGGATCGGTTATACCTCAATATGGAAATACTTGTGATCGGTCACACAAGTTACCAGGACCGGTTACACCAGTTACAAGGATCGGTTCCATATACACATGGTATTACTTGTGATAGGTCACACCGGTTACCGGGACCGGTTACACCAGTTACCAGGACCGGTTACACCAATTACAAGGATCGGTTACACATACTCATGATCGGTCACACCAATTACTAGGATCGGTCACACCAATTACAAATATCGATCATACCATCTCATGGTGATTACTTAGGATCGGTTACACCAATTGATAAAAACAAGTCATAACAAATCATAAGTCCGGCATTGTGATTAGTTATACTAAGATACATAACATAGTTACAATCGGTTCTACCATCTCACACATATTGGTAATCCAAAGATTTGCAATGAATAGCCGTACCAATAAACCTAATGATTTCCCTTTCGATATATAAAACAAATTCATGAATGTACTTCCTTTAAACAAATGTAAAACATTGTTTCCTGGGATGAAATCTTCACCATAACCCATTCACATAACCATAACAGCATATACAAGATTATGTCGATGTCATATCTACGAAGTTTAAAAGATAAGCATTATACTTCGTAGTCTAATTCCTTAATACTAGGATCATACAAATATGACCATGTCACATCACTAGAGTATCATACAATATGTACAGTATATACAGCTTTGCATTTATGTTTTCAATATAACACGACTTGAAAGATACGTTAGGAATGAAACAGTTCAAGTCAATATTACTAACCTCAATAGGAAGGATGATGTCGTCGTTGTAGTTCGCTTCTTCTTCACATTCTTCAGGTCTTCGAAATAATACTTGTATGTCTCAACATTCTTGGACTTTCTAGTCTAACCTAAACGAAGTTGACTCTAGTATATAATCAAGCGACTTTAGATAACTTTTGACACACTGAAATATTACAACCAAACTTGACATACCAACGCTTGGTGAGTTCAACCGAGCAATGTTCTAACAGAGGTAGTAGAGATGCGTTGAGGAATGAGATTTACCCAGGTATCGCTGAATCCAAATGAACTTAAGGATTTTTTAATAAAAGGTCATTCAACACTGTCAAAGGCTTTTGAAAGATCTATCTTTAGGGCCAAATAACCTTTTTTGGCTTTAGATGTTTTCATAGAATGGAGAAATCCATGGGCAATGATAATGTTGTCAGTAATTTGCCTTCCTGGAAACAGTTTCAAAACCCCATATTTATAAAAGTAACAAAGCCTCGAATTTGTAAACTTAAAAAGTAACATAAGAACACCAAAACATTAAAATATGAGTGCACCAACCTGTAACACTGAATTAATGAAACAATATTGGTCATTGTAACGAAGTGCAGTTAATACCAGGTGAGATATATGCTTATTAAGTTCGGACCTTTATAAAGAACGCACAATTGGGGAACACTAAAACTAATTGGAGGATACAGGAAAAAGACAAAAACGGGATTTAAAAAGTAAATCAAGGTCACCCCCTATCCAGGAAATTTATATAATTCCTAATCCACCCCTCACTAATCATGTTTAGATGTTAAATATAATTAGTTAAGTTAATAGATTAGTTTGATAATCATTAGAATAAATCATTATTATTGAATTTGTTGATGCAACAACATTAAATCAAGATATTTATGATCATGAAAGTTTAGGTGAATAACCAACCCAGGAAAGTAAACAAGCTGAACATACAAGTGCTCCAATTACTCATGTATAGGTATTAATATATTGAAATTTGATTTTTTTTTTCCATTGAATTTGCCATTGTTACGCCTGAAAAACTCAATGTCAGCATGGTAAAAGTATGAATACCATGCCGGCAGGAACCAAATCGGCATGGTATTCATACTTTCACCATGCTGATACACAATATCCTCAATTTTGAAATTGTAAGTACACTGCCGGCACAGAAAGTTCATTATCGAGCATGTCGGTAGTAGTGCCGATATTGTACATTGTAACTTGCTATTTCAGATAGATTTTCTGTATGTTTTTGTCCTCAAATCGGCACGGTACACTTGGGAATCGACCATGCCGGCACAAAAAGGTTTTGGGACAGACTTTCTGAGCTATGTTGGTATCGGCATGGTATTCATCCTAAAAGCCATGCCGACACAAGATATCGGCATGGTATTCATCCCAAAAGTCATGCCGGCACAAGATATCGGCATGGTATTCATCCTAAAAGCCATGCCGGCACAAGATATCGGCATGAATAAAAGCCATGCCGGCACAATATATCGGCATGGTATTCATCCTAAAAGCAATGCCGGCACCAGATACCGGCATGGTATTCAAACGAAAAACAATGCCGACACAAGAAATCGACAGGGTATTCATCATGAACACAATGCCGAGAGTGGATTGAAATTGAAACTGAAAAGTTTCAGTTTATGATTCTAACCCAAACGAAGTTTTAAAACAACAATAACACTTTAAATAAGATTGGGTATTACGTACCTTCTCTATGAAGCCATTTCTTCTTTTTCTTCTTGCTCAACAACAATTCAATTTAACTTATCTTTAAGAACTTTTTGGGGTTTGATTTTGATTTTGATTTTTAGTTTTAAATTTTAATTTAGATGGAAGGGTATTAACCTAAAGGGTATTTTGGTTTTTTCGCCCCTAAAAAACACCCTTAGCAGACATTATTGGATGAGGTTAGTAATTTATATCCCCAATTAGTTTTAATATCCCCCAATTTCACGTTGTTTATAAAACACTCATATAGAACTAAATCTAGAAATCATAAGATGATGAATACATCTTCTTAAAACTCCGAACATACCTTTAAACTAGCTGACGTAGGTGTCCAACAATTTTTTTAATTTGGCACCCGCATTTATTATAAAATTTATTAGGATTCAAAAAAAGTGAAAATGCACCGCATCCGATCCATTAATGCAGGAGTAATGCATTACCCGCAAAAAAAAGTCGGGTACAGATGGGATGACAAATGCTCACCCTGGTCTAATACCGTGTTTGGTTCAGAGAATTCAAGGCCCAGTAATTTAATTCCGACAGAACCAGCCCAATTTAAGGCCCAGTAACTCAAGGCCCGTGTTTGCAGAGAATTCAATTTCCCTGGGTATCCCAGTTTTCAATTGCACTCGTCCAACAGTGCAATGGAATCTGATTCCAATGGAATCGACTGTAATTCTCTTAAAATTAATGTCTGAAATGTCCTTCCTTAACCAAACTTATCGCACACTTCCTCTCATTTTGGAACTCCAGCAAAAACGAGATAGGGTATTGAGATCTGCCATGGATCTTTCTCTATATTGATGAGGAATCAGAAGTTTACTGTTATTACATAGGCATCTACTGGTGTTTTGAGTATTACTACTATTATCTTAACCTTAATAATTGTAGTTGTAATGGTAAGTTAATTTCTAATATACATATATAGGGGGAGTATCATTTTTAAGCCCGGATGATTTCGAAGGCATTTTAACAGTAGATTTCTAGATATTGATATTGGCCAAACTAATCATGTTGTTAAAGACGATGGTCAGTTTAACTTTACTTAACCAAGCCGACTACATATTTATCAAATAGTGCACCAAAAAATAGCCTTCTTCTTGTCATGAGGTTTAGGTTTCCATAAGTATGGAGTATTACATGAGTTCGATAGATAACTCAGCGAAAAGGTAGTCAGTTGTCATAAGATCAAAGTAGAGATATATCATGACTTGTTACAAAAATTACCAGAGCTTTCTTTCAAAAGTAACTTTATAAATTAAATCTCAATCCAAAACCAAAAACAACTACAACAATAAAGCCTCACTCATGATCATCTCTCTCTGACTGTCTCTGCTTTCTAATTTAGAAGCATGTACTGAAAAAGAAGCACAAGGAATGTGAAAAAGTAAAGAACTACAGTGTAATATAATAATATGTTTGTTTACTTAAAGACTAAAAGTTCTCAATAAGAACTACTTCAATATCCTCAAAAACAGTAGAATTTAAGACATACTATAATAACACAACATATAAATTAAAAGAAAAATGAAGGAGAATAAATGTCCGAAGATGAAGAGGCTTGTGATGACATGAAAGTACTGTAAGTAGGATATAAAGCTCCCATACATCCATCTTCCACCATTAATGGATTGTCACTAAGTGCATGGTGATGATTAACAGGTAAAATTTGGCTGTAACTATTTGTTGATGAATTCATTTCCCATGCTTGTTGTTGTTCATGATCACTACCCCAAAAACCATAATTGTTAAACTCATCTAGGTAAGACAAGCTATTCTCGGAGTTTGAAGATTTAGATAACCCGATTAATGCATCTTCTAAAGTTCCATTACTACTTCTATTGAGTTGCGTCTCATCAGTTGGAGACAATGATGATGCGTGATGAAACATAGTGTCAACAGTGCTAGTACAAAAGTTTTGATCACCACTGGCGCCAGACACTATATTCTCGAAGCTCAAATGGGCATGGTTAAGATTGGATGAGGGTAATGGTTTCAAATAACTATCAGGAACTATACTACTTAAATAACCAGAACCACTATCAGATGAAGAGAAAAAGAAGTTGTTAATGTTACTGTTATCAGACTCATACGATGAAGCTTGAGGTGCACAAGAAGTGATATGGTTATGGTATTGAATGGGTATGTGTGCTTGATGAAATGTATTGTTTTGTCTCACGGGTTCATGGGTTTGAGCAGGAGGTGGTGGTGGAGGTGGGGGAGTAAGATGGGTTGCTTGTGGCAGGTAATTTTGAGTGCTAAATGGTGTAAGAAGTGTGTGAAAGTTGGTGTTATCAGTGTACATAAAGTTGGTTCTAGCTTGTGTTCCTTTCATGGATAAAGCAGCTCTATCATAAGCAAGAGCTGCTTCTTGTGCAGTGTCAAAAGTTCCAAGCCAGTGTCGTTCTTTAGTAGTAGGATCCCTAATTTCGGCTGCATATCGACCCCATGGACGTCTTCGAACACCGAGAAATCTCCCTGGTTCAGCTTGTTTTCGCCTGCCTCTCCTTTCATTTGTTTGGGTTGGAGGAGAAGTGTTGGTATTAACTGGATGAGCTAGTGTAAAACCAGTTTGAACAAAACTTGTTCCATCTGGTTTATAAGGTTTATCAAAGATTCTGGAGTTTGGCATTGGATGAAGAATGCAAGTTTAGAAGATAAAGAGTTCGAGAAGTGAAAGAAGAAAATGTGTGGGTTTGAGTAAGAGTACCAGTGAAGCTAAGAAGGTTCTTATAAGACTCTGGTTCTGAATACTTTAAATATAAATTGTTTGATTTTATTTTATTTGCTTTTCAGAAAAGATAAATAAAATTAGCAACTGAGATTCTACATGAAATTCACTAGCCCCACATTAAAAAAATTAATTCACTATTAGTGTACATTTTTTTTTTCCTGAATCAAACTCCCAGTCCCAGATGCAAATATATCTTTCGTTGGATGACCGCCACTCTAAAATAAACATAGAAACATATATTTAATAAATTAAACTTGATCGATAAAATTTCGATCAGAAATTAAAACTCTTGGACAGTCTAATTTTTTCAACTGAAAAAATATCATGGAAAAAAATATCAAGGACAAATTGTAAAATTAAATCGTTATTTTTCAAAGGGAGTAGTTAGATTTCGCAAGGCATGATTAATTACTGCATTGTAAATAAAATATACATAAACCAAACTCAAATCATTATCATCAACTCCCATAATACTAGGGTTCTTTCTTTTGTATTATGTAGGTCCTTTTAAGTCAAAGACATGAACATGTTCTGTTTGTCTTCTTTCAAATTTCTACCATGTAAGATCAAATAGTTTGATCATAATCTCAACAGTATCCATTTTTCTCTCTGGAAATACATTATACTAGGAAATAAACAAATGAAATTCGTACGAAAGTAGTTAACTCTAATCGGACCGGTATCACGTGTACAAAAAGTTATAATATTTGAAGGAAAACCTCATCTTAAATTAGTAGAAGATGGCATGGGAATATGGTCTCCGAAAGTAGAAAAAAGATGTGAGGGTTTGAGGGTCAAAAGCAAAATCAATCAAAAGGTGGTTAAAGATTATTAAAAATTTGAATGATCAAATCATAAAAGAAACAACAATTAGTGGGACACTTAACCAATTTGATTTGGGTTCAAAATGGCATGGGGAACTACATAGAAATGTATTGTTTAAGCGAATTAAAATGGGTCAACTTCCTTTTGTTGTCATTAGCATTTAGCATTTCTACAAATGCTAAAACCCTTTTATCCATACAATAATACCAGTAATAGTTTAGATTCTAGATTCACCAACATTCTCTTAGGAGTACACTTGTGCTAGCTCAAATGGCTTTGATCATTATTGAGATCAACCCATGTGGTAGTCAAGGAACATCCTATGGTCTTAGAGAGTGGAATTTCATGTAATAGTATCCTCTTTGGGAGGGTTATCAGCAAGAAAAGATATACACTAGGAAATAATAGTATTTGTTATGTAACCAAAACCAAGTACTTAAGATAGAATCCATGACTATGGAGTCTTGACTACTCCACTAACTAAAAGGATTTTGAAACCCATGTTCTCTGATTAAAAATATATATATATGTTCTTTTCGTCATAATAAATTACATGTCGAACTACCCCATGTGTGTTGATCTAATAACGTCATTATACATTAAACCACTTTGTTGGTGTTACACCACGATAATTTACGTGAAGTCCTATAACTAATACGTAAAGAGATGAACTCGACCTTCTTTAACAAAAATTTACTTTTGTAGTATAAACTGGCAAAAGACTGTTTCTTTCGTTCCTTGTACATAGTTGTATGGGCTGATTATGGTGTACTAATTTAGAAGTAAACAACCCCATTTGAGGCATTCCATACATTATGTGGCAGTCAAGGTTCGAAGAAAGAAGTAGCGTACTTTTCAAGAGAGGGTGAAACACTTTCTCACGCTCGGTTGCGCTGACGCGGGTGCGGACACGAACAAATTCTCAAAAAATTAGAGCACGGACATGTTATAAAATTAGTGATATTTCCCATTAAAATGTATATATTGTGAATATAATTTCTTAACAATGCTGATAAACTATTGATAAATAACAAATCTGTATAAGAATAAGTATATATACTAATAAAACAATACATATACAAAAAATTCAGGCACTTTTAGTAAACATTTATATGAAAATAGTGTGTGACATATGCATGTGATGTCACCGATGTGTTTGTCCTGAAGACGCGCGCGTCGAAGTATCGAACGCGAGTCTGACGCAGACACGTGACCATTGTCGGTACGTACGTGCTACTGAGAACATGTGTGTCATGAGCCGTATCAGGGAACGTTATGGTGATTAAAAATGTTTAGTCCCATATATACATATAGGAAATCACGTGGCCTCTAAGATTCTATTAATAAGATGTGACATACCAAAAAATCTAGACTTTCGAGGGGGTTTTTTCTGGGTCACTCGGCAAGTTTCGACTTTCCAAGATATCATTTGAGGAACCAATTTTTACTTCACTGGAGACTTTATCTTTTCATCGGATTTGTTTCTCGTTGCTTTATTAAAAAAAAAAACTCGTATCTCAAGGGTAATCAAATCTGTCAACCTACTTTGTAGTTTCATATGTCATTTCTGATATTTATTTATTTTGAAGCATGAGAAACATTTCTGATATTTATTGAAACCAAACATAACTCTTATTTCGAGGGTAATCAAATCCACCAGTTAGTCACTTGTTTTTTTTTGTAGATGATTGTTTGGTTTAACTAAAGCCTCTGAGAAGTGTGCTAAGAGTTTGGAGAACATGCTGCAGATGTTTAGCAAATACTCAGTCCGTTCCATAAACTTTGAGAAATCGGGAATAACCTTTAGTCCTAAGAATGATTCAAGAGTAAAGTCTCAAATTATTTATTTTGCAAATTAAGAGATTAGGGTTGCAAGATAAGTACTTGGTGTGCCATAACTAATTCAAAGAAATAAAATGGATAATTTTAGATATCGTATAAGCAATTTTGATAGTAGACGACTAATTGGAAGAGTAAACACCTTAACCAGTCCGGGAAAACTGTTTAAGTCTGTCCTTGGCTCCCTAGCTTCCCATTATTTAGCTGTTTTTCACATGCCAAAAAGGAATGACTGACGGACATATGCCATGCAAAGAAGATTTAGATGAAACAAGAAAAGTAATATTAGAGCTGTATACTTGACTAGTTGGAAAAAAGTCAATACTGCTTTGTTGACTAAGTTTTCCTGGAGATTGAGCGTGATGTTTTGTGGACCAAATTCTGGAACACAAACACTTTCCTGAAAACAGTCTTTTACATTGTGTAAATGATAGTGGGGGTCTTGGGTTTGGGGAGGAACATGCTAGGGTTTAGAAGTAGTCAAAATAAACTAATGTTGGAAAATAGGAGATGACACCAAAATTCAAATTTGGAAGGATAATTTGATCCCTAATAGATCTACACCTATTGACTCTACTTTTGTTTCTTTTTCTATGATAATTATTGATCAATTGATTGTTAAGAATTAGTGCAGATGGGAGATGGATATCTTAAATGCATTATTTGATAGTAACATTATTAGGGAAATCAGTGTCATTCAGTTACTAGCTCATGGTAGTGATACAACTAGATGGAAACCTACTAATTAATAATGGTTTATTTATGGTTAAATCTTCTTAGAAGGTTATCGCTGATGATGTGTATGGACAGGTGTGGGCAGGGGCGAATGTACATTGGGGGCAGTGGGGTCATTGCCTCCCACCCTAAATTTTTGGAAAAAACAATTCCCATGTAATTTTTACTAGATATAATTTTGTGCCCCCTTAGTAATTAAACCAAAACATGTATAAGATATAGTTCTGAAACTAATTCCAACCTTATTCGTATAAACCAATTTCACGAACTAAAAACTACCCCAAAATTAAGGATAACTTGTAGATAATCCCCGTTCTACCGAAATCAAAATGTTTTTCTTATGTTTGAATTTTGTATATGATTCAAATGAGCTAAAGACTAATCAATTTTCCATCTATATCGATTTCATTTCCAAGTAAAGGTTAAATACTTTAATTTTTGATTTTCTTCTTCAATCACTTAATTTTAGTATCTTTTCTTAATGATTGATGCAATTTGGGTTTATTATAATGGTGGGCTTTGGATTTTTGTTTCAGATTCGAACAAACTGATAAATTTGAAGGGAAAAAGTGTAGCTTTATTTTTGAAAATAGATGGTGTGTGTCATTGCTTGGTTTTGCTGTGGAAAGAAAATTAATTTCCTTCTTACTTAAAATTGTTCTTTCATCGCTTAATGATCATTATATGGTGACTTATTTAGATCACACTTTGTTGCATATTTCTTTTGAATTCTATTTGGTGATTTAGCTAGATCAAACTTTCTTTTCTTTACAAGTTTTATTCAATAATGTAAATATTTTCCGACAACTTTATGATATTTAGTTTACTTCTATGTTGATGTATGAGATTTTTTTTTCACTTACATTTATAGTTATGTTCTTCAAGAATAAAGTGTGCCCCCATCTGGATTCGCCGTTGGGTGCAGATAAATCTTCCTTGGAAATAAATCTGGAAAGCTAGCTTACCTCCTAATATAAAACACTTTCTATGTAAGTGTGTGACAGATTGTTTACCTGCTACAAATATGATTGCTAGATATGTTCACAGTGTGGATGATAATTGTGTGTTCTGTAATTGTACCCTTGAAACTGTAGAACATTTATTTCTTGGTTGTAATGTTACTAAAAGTATTTGGCAGGTCTTAGATGGTAATCTTGCAGGAAGATTAAATGGATTGCAGTTAAAAGAGTGGATCAGCTCCTAGTTCCTTATTAATGGTGCTAATACAGTTAGCCAATAACAGATGGTTACCTTTGCATGCTTTTTTCTATGGAACATTTGGAAATTGAGATGTGCAATAATTTTTGAGAGAGTCTCTTTCAATATGGATACATTTGTCAGAGAAGTTAACTAGTCCATAGAAAACTAGACTAGGTTACATGATAGACGATGTAGTGTTAATCAAGGTATATGCCAACCAACAAATCATCTGCAGTAGGAACTGCTTGATAAAGGTTTTGTTGAAATAAATTTCGATGCTTCATTTCTTGAAAAGCAAACTATTATGGGTTAAAGACTAATTATGATGTAGGGACATATGGTGGCGGTGGCGGGCGGGCGGGAGGGTGGGTGGGTGGGTGGGGAGGGGGGGGGGGTATGCAAATATAGAGTACCGCAGGATGAGGAGCAGGCAGAGGCATTAACTGCTTTTGAGGCTATCAGATGGGTAAAATAAGCTGCAGTAGTGGAATTGCACATGGAGGGAGATTTTCGGAATGGTGTAAATGCAATTAATGATGGTATATGCCTGTAAAATGGAACAATAATAATATTATTTTAGACTGTAAGCATCTGTTAAGTTTCTTTAAGATGTGGAAGTGCACACATATGCCTAAATATGTTAATGGCGTTGTAGATACCTTGGCAAGAAATAAGAGTACAAATATTTTAAAATAAGACTTTCAAGATTTATTTTACTGAAAAATAGTGATAGTTTCTTCAATAAAAGGATATAGTCTCCAAGTGATGTTGAAATATCCTTCAGTAACTGATTCCACCACCAACTTAGATCTGTATCAAAATTCAAATTACTTTAAGCTTCTTTCCCATTTGACAGGTTCTGTAAGGCGATACTTTTGACCTGATTTGGACTCAATGCTCCATTGATGTGGATGCATTTGACTCCTCTGCATTCCTTGCAAATTTCTAGTTCTTAATCTAACACCACCATTTTTCATTGACATCATGCAAAGTGCAATCACAATTTAAAGTTAGAGTTCCTGGATTAATCCATTTTAAGTTAATGCATTTTGTTTCGGATGTATTCCCAACACATTAGACAATTAACAACAGATTACTCTTTAATGGAATATTTAGTCATGTCAATCAAAGTCCGAATGTTTGTATGACTATTTTGGAATACTGTAGAGCATCTTTCAAACCGAATAATCTAGGCAATTTGTCATTTTCCCAATTTATTCATTAGAAATAAAACCTTGTAGAGAACTTTCTAGCATATTGATTATGCACGGTAAAATATTTATCTACTAATTATTGAACCTTCCCAACATAGCGAACAAAATATCTCTAGAAAAATCGCAATGAAGAAACACATAAAAGGCAAATTTTGTAGCATTGTTGCAAAAAGGGAATGCCACGTCCAGATTCCAGATAGCATAAGAAATTCTTTTTCGTGTAAGATATAATTGAGGCACTTCCATAAAAAATGTTTAATCCTTGTGATGAATGGTAACATATTCAGATTTGAACTATTTCTGTTGTATATTTCCTCATAGTATTTCCTATAAGCAAATTTGACAGTAAAAACCCCATTTTTCTCAAGAGTCCATATTAGGGTGTCAGTTTGAGTAGGATAAATGCTTCAAAAGGGTAGGGGTACCAACTACACCACAACCTTTTTCGTTACAGATTCTATAGACTATTTTTTGCGTGAACTTCAATCCAATTATTAAAGCAGACAAGAAAATATCCTTGGATAATCTCTGAAAAGAGATTCTTGAATCATAAGGGTTGATTAATGTAAAACTTTCTTGTACTTTTAAGTATAAAGATAAAATAAATGTAATGCGGAAAATAAAAATAAAGCAAGTCACCAGAAAAATCTCAAGCTAGCAGTGAAACCTCGAGACTTCGTCCAGTTTGAACACACACTGCATTAAACGCTACAAACACTAGCATGTTATAAGACTTGGACTGAAATGTAGTTGAGACGTAATAAACCCTCCAAGATACTCTACTGTAGTCATGCCCCTGTGTTTCTTGATTCTTGTAAGAGCCTACGCACTAGCTGATGTCCTTTATATCCCTAGGGGTTGGTCCACAGGCCTTCGTGAAGACTAGCGCTACCCTGCCTCTAATAGGACACCTAGTGATTACCTTTCGATTCTGGATCAAGGATATAAATAAGTTCCCTGAATTTAGACGAACATGAAAACTAATACTTATTTGGGGATAAAAATATAATAGAAAATTTTCACTTTAGTGGGACAGAGGGAGTGTATGTTTAGAAAAATAAAGTAAATTTATTAAAGTACAAATATATTGTTCAATTTATACTTGTGTTAATGGATATCAAAGTTCAAATATATTGTTCTCATATGAGAATAATTGTAGACATTTGCTTTGATTTATTATTATATTCTACATCTAGTTTACAATATTTTCTGAAAGGAAGGATCCGGGAACAGATCTTAGTCACACACTATTTTCATGCACCTTACTAGCCCATATCCATCTGGTGGTACCTTAGTTAAAACAGTTAATTAGGGTTTAAGTCTGTTATTTAATTTACCTAGAGTTTAATTAATGTTGGAGTCATTTGCATGAAACGGTTGAGATCAGCTCACGTGTAGGGCTATGGAACTGTGAATGCCTTAGGGTTTCAAGTCTGTGTTATAAAGACTCGTGAGATGTGTTGTCCTTCTTCAAGAATGAATTAAAGAAAAGAGTAGTTGAGTCCAGTGTGGCTGCAGTGAAGTTATTATTGATCTAAGCTTATGTCCCTCTCAATCTCTATATTCGTACCCGAGTCTGTTACAATTGGTATCATCCAGTGTCCTTCATCTTCATCATCATGACAGGAGGTCCTTCGATTAAAGACGTAGACAGTCAAACCAAAGAACTGAATCAATTATTGAAGGCTTTGAGTGAAAACCACACCCGTGAATCTGTTAGTCGTACTACTGAGGCTACTTCACATGGTGAGAAGTTAGATAATATATGTATCAGTCTACAACATCTTACTTCTGCAACTACAGCTACACAAACAAAGTTAGATAAACTTATTGAGATTCTGTCTCTACAACATTAATCCCAACACCAATCTTCTCACTTCACCCCACCACCATCCTCTGACCATTCCCACCATTTTCTGCCTTCCTCTTCCAGAGATGCTGCTTCTACATCTCATATTAAACCAACCAAAGTAGATCTACCAAAGTTCAGTGGTGACAATCCTAGAAGCTGGATTCGCAAATGTGAAAGATACTTCCATATCTACCTTATTGAAGAACCACAGAAAGTGGGTTTTGCTTCTATGTACTTGGAAGGTAAAGAAGACTCTTGGTTTTTTGATTTTTCAGCTGGAAAACCCTATATTCTTTGGCCTGATTTTGTAGAGAATATTTGTTGTCGATTTGAGGATCTTGCTAATGATAACTATGTGGGTTGTTTTAACAAACTCTCCCAAATAAACACAATAGAGGAATACTTTGAGCAGTTTGAGTTATTGAAAAGCTTAATGATTAGAAAAACCCCAACTCTCTGAGGAGTATTTTGTCATGAGCTTTATTAGTGGCTTAAAAGAAGAGATTAAAAGCTCTGTCCAGATGCATGAACCAACTACCCCGTCACTGACTTTCTACTTAGCAAGATTACAAGAAAATGCCCTTTCCTCTCAACACCCTACCTCCAAAAACCCTGTGTTGAGGCCACCTACAACATCTTATTATTTCACTAAATACTCAAATCCCCCTTCTAAAACTCCACCATCATCATTATTCACCACTTCTCAACCCAAATCTACATCCTTACCTACTACTTCAATCCGTCCTCCTCGATCTGTGTATGTTCCTCCAATAAGAAGACTTACTCATGAACAAATGAATCAAAGGAGGGCAAAACAACTTTGTTATAACTGTGATGAAAAATATGTTACTGGCCATAAGTGCAAATCCCAACAATTATTTATGGTTGTTGTGGAAGAAGAATCCTCTCAAGCTGCTGAAACTACTACTCAAGAGCCACCTGCTGAACAAGTAGTAGAATCTGAGATGGAAATCTCTCTACACGCCCTCACTGGTCATATGAGTGGCGATACAATACGCATTCCTGGTTTGTTAAAGAAGCATCAAATTACTATTATAGTGGATACAGGGAGTACCTACAGCTTCATAGATACTGAGATAGCTACCAAATTGAAGTGTGAAATACATCCCACGGCTCTCATGCTGGTCACAGTAGCTAATGGAGATTGAACTACTAGCACAGGAAGGTGTAAGCATCTTACCTGGCAAATGCAGGGACATTAATTTGAAGGTGATTTCCATTTACTTCCTCTGGGGTGTGTGACATAGTTCTTGGAGAAGATTGGTTGCGTACTCTTGATGATGTGGTGTTTAACTTAGCATTTTCGTCCATAACTAAGTTATTCATTTTTGTAAACTTACATGCTGTCTGAGCTAACTTACGTGTCGACTCTAGTAAAGAGGAATTATCAGAATTATTCTCGTAAGACCAATTCGTGTGTGGATAGTACTTGGGCTCACCATGGGGTGAACCATAACCTTTAAAAGATTGGCGTTCCCAACTACTATTCCCACCATGGTCATAAAAATTATGATGTCCATAATCAAATTCAGGTCGATACTCATTGTATTGGCTTCTATCATACCAGTTCGATATTCTTAATTGCAAGGGAATTCTACACAATCACAAGCAAGGCTGACTCGACCAAATAAAACCTATAAAATCTAGCAAACAACAAGCATGATGGCTCCCTTAGATTGTTTCTAGACCATCTTCTATTCCTCCAAAAGGCAACTAGGTATCGTTTTAGCAAACCTCTCTAGATCGATCCGAATAAAGTGAGTCGAAGAGAAGTAGGGGAAGCTCAGAGGAGCTTTGATACCCCCACCTCTTTGGCAACGTTTCCCGTTAGGGCGGCTCTAGTCGACTCACAGTAATCTTCCTGAACTTTTGAGTTAAGCTAATAAGATACCCAATACTTCCCTTTGAATGACTTTCCTACAAGCTCGTTACCCTATCGGTCTCGTTCTAATTAGTATTTTAAGCTTGGGTTTGCGTAGGTTATGTGTTCCTAAGGCGGGCAAGAAGAGAACGGTGATGAAATCCAAACCCTTATCTTGTATGGCCCGGCCTTGCCCTTTACTAGGAAATTAAAGTCCGTATTCAAAACCTCAATATATATGCACCTTAAGGAGGACAGTAAACCTGCTGACAGGGGATTCGCGGGTGTTTAGAAGCTTACCTCCGTACCAGACGGGCGATGAAACGGTTGTAGTCGACTCGGGCCACTGACTCCTGTGTCAGTGTACGAACCCGAGGGGCCGAGACGATATCGTAATCGTCGTCCTTCCCTGCAAACAGTTTATATTTATAAAAAAAATGTACCCTTTCGTAGGGTTTAAAAATAATTAAAGTCCAATGTTTAATGTTCCAAAAATAAAAATAAAATAAAAAAATAAAGTCCTATTTACAGTTTCTAAAAAAAAAATCTAAAAAATAAAAAAATCTAATTAATTAAAAAATAATAAAAAATAAAATAAAAAATAAAATAAAAATATCTTCGTCTTTTCTCCGTTCTTTTCGCTTTGTCTAGATTTTAATCCCCCAGGTCTTTCGTCTCCAATTCCTCTTTGATTCAAAACCTGCAACAAAAAGAAAAATACCCAAAAAACGTAAAAAAGAACAAAAGAATAAAAATCTAAAAACTCTAAATCTAAAAACAAATCCGCGTCGGCGGCGCCAAAAATTGATGTGATTTCAACTTTGTTTTAGTAGTGGTAAATAGGATTCGAACTCTAAGACTTGTGAAGATTCGAGCATTTAAATTTAATAAAAATATATACAAAAATATTAAACAATGGGCGAGAGGTACTGGGACTAAGGGTTTAGCCAATCCTCATAACATAAGGTTCACTTCTTTTTTCTCAACAATTTTAGCTCAAGAAATATAAACATGGACTCTATTTTATCCAAGGTAGATTCTCAAAACATTAGATGTAAATGTTAAGCATGGGACATCAAATCACCTAAGCTAAGCATGACCCATCTAATCAAATGACAACTAATTAAATCAAATCATATTTCAATTAATATTAGTGCAAAAGTAAAAAAAAAGAATAAAACAGATTTACCATGTATGAAGTTCGGCCTCCTCCGTCGTCCCAGTGTTGGGGTTTAGCTCCTCATATTATAGACACTCTCAAAATATTTTTTATTTGCTCAAAAAGTGTTTAAAATGGTGAAAATGGAGAAAAATAATGAAAAACAGGATTTTGCGAAGCACAATACTCGTCAAAATATGAACGATAAAAGATAAGTGTTGTAAACACTGTTCCGCAGTCGCTGGAAAGGAGTTGGGAACTGTCGCAATTAAGCGACAGTTTGCAACGACTTTCCTTTACAGGCTTTTGTTCTTCGTGTTCTTGATGTTTCATCAGCAGCAGAAACCGAGTTTTGTAAAACTCGGATTTCTTCTTCTCTGGCTCTCCTCAGCTCCCCAAACTCTCGACACCCCTTCCTTTTACCTGGACCAATCTATTTATACTCCTAATCCTCCTTTAATCCGGCCATATCTCCCAAATAATCTTCATTTATCAATATTATTCTCCACGGCCAAAATTTCCATTTTTTGATCTTCCACGCGTTCTCAGCTGTCAACCTTCCTTATTTATCTTCTTCACGCATCTATGTAGTGCAACACACTCGAAACTCATGCATTACACGCCTCAAACTCGTGTCAAATTCACTTGAACCCGTGAAAACTTGTGTCCACTGTTTTGGATTGAAACACGTTATTAAGCCAAATTTGATCGGAAACAACACCCATACCAGCTTTCTATAGTCATATCACGTCTACCCACTAAGTTTCAGGGATTGAATCTCACTAAATCACGTCCAAACATCCTATCGAAATTATGCCAGTGAAGAGAAATGTTTTCCCGCCAAAATTCATTTTTTGAATTTGAGAAGAAGATGTCCTCCCCCTAATCCTGCACGGGTGTCTCTTTAGCACTTGTCTTATGGGGTGCAAATAGTAATTTTTGGGCGTAGATAGTAATTTTTCCGGGGTTCCTCCGACACATTTTTGGGGTGCTTCCGGTGCATTTCTGAGGTGCCTTTAGTACTCTATCCTGGGGTGTAAAACACCACTTTTCGAGCCAATTTTTCCGCAAGAGCTTATTCCCTAGAAAAGACTTAAAACAACTCTATTATAAATAAAATGAGTCCTAGATAATGTAGTTATGGGTGAAAATGCGTCACACTTACGTGCTTATCAATAGTGCCACACTTACTGACCATGTACTCAAAATGCTGCTTTGTTCAATCTTCCTTGGAGTATCTTGGTCACATTATTACAGCCGAAGGTGTAGCAGCTGATCCCTCCAAAATACAAGCAATGACGGATTGGCCAGTTCCCACAAATATCAAGCAACTAAGAGGGTTTTTGGGTCTAACTGGATATTACAGATTTTTTTTGAGAGGATATGGGATGATCAGCAAACCCCTCATAGACTTATTAAAGAAGAATGCCTTCCACTGGTCTGATGCAGAGTCCCAAGCTTTTGAACACCTCAAGACTGCAATGTCCTCCACCCATGTATTGGCTCTACCAGATTTTTCAAAATTTTTTATAGTAGAGGCAGATGCTTGCTCTACTGGTATTGGTGCAGTTCTTATGCAAGAAGGAAGAATAATTTCTTTTTTCAGCGAACCACTTGGTCCAAAGAATATCGCCTTATCTACTTATGAGAAAGAGCTATTAGATGTGATCATAGTTGTCACTAAATGGAGACATTATTTGTTGGGAAACAAGTTCATCATACACACAGATCAGGAGAGCATTAAGTATTTCATGAATCAGAAGATTACAACTATCCTTCAACAAAAATGGTTAATGAAATTATTGGGTTTTGATTACATCATCCATTATAAGAAGGGAAAAGAAAACACAGCTGCTGATGTTTTATCTAGGTTACCTTCTTCTCCTTCAACAAGCTGCAATGCTATGTCTCTTTCCACCCCAACTTGGTCCACTGAGGTTATTCACAGATACATCAATGATCCTCTTACTTCTCAGCTCATTCCTAAGATGATGGTAAATGCTGCTGCTATTATCCCACACTACACTTATATTGAAGGTGTATTTAGATATAAAGGCAGAGTCTATATAGACACTAGCAACAACTTGAGAGACTCTATATTACAATCTGTGCATGCTCTATAATTGGTGGACACTCAAGCACTCAAGGGAGTTATGTGAGAGCTAAAACTTACTTTTACTGGCCAGGTCTTAAAAAGAATGTATTACTCATGGTCAGCCACTGTGACATATGCCAAAGAAATAAAGATGAATTGGCTCATTCAGCCATTACCTATCCCATCTCAGCCTTGGAAGTACATCAGTATGGACTTCATTGAAGGCCTTCCCAAGTCTAACAAGAAAGATGTAATCTTTGTAGTGGTGGATAGGCAAACTAAGTTTGCTCACTTTATCAGCATGAGCCACCCTTTCACTGTATCATCTGTTGCTCAAGACTTCATTACTCATGTGTTTAAACTCCATGGTCTTTCTGCAACAATAATCTCAGATAGGGATAAGGTCTTCACTAGCCACTTCTGGCAGGAGCTGTTCAAGACAATGGGTACTAGCCTACATTTCAGCACAGCTTACCATCCTCAAACAGATGGCAAGACTGGGAGAGTTAATTCCTGCTTAGAAGGGTATCTCAGATGTATGATTGGGCACAAACCAAGGAGCTGGTCCTCATGGTTACCATTGGTTGAGTGGTGGTATAATACTAATTATCACACAAGTTTGAAGATGACACCTTTCAAATCCTTATATGGCTACACACCACCGCACCTTGCATTCCCAACTGAAGCCACCACCTCTGTTGCAGCAGTGGAAACTTATTTGAAGAACATGGATGTTGTCTTAGATATCTTAAAAGAGTCTCTCACCAAAGCTCAAGAGAGGATGAAATGGTTTTCAGATAAGAAGCGCACTGATAGATCTTTTGATGTTGGGGATTTGGTTAATCTTAAACTTCAGCCATACATATAATCTTCATTGCAGGTTCGTCGGAATTTCAAATTATCTGCACGCTACTATGGGATTTATCTCATCTTGGAACGCATCGGAGAAGTAGCTTACAAACTAGACTTACCTGCACGATGTCGCATACATCCTGTTTTCCACGTCTCTCAGTTGAAGAAAAAGTTGGGGGCAGATCACACCACAATCCCAACTTTTCCACCTGTTAATTGATGTGATTTTCAACTTTGTTGTAGTAGTGGTAAATAGGATTCGAACTCTAAGACTTGTGAAGATTCGAGTTTTTAAATTTAATAGAAATATATAATAATATTACAATTGGTGCAAGAGGTACTGGGATTAAGGATTTAGCCAATCTTCATAACATAAGGTTCACTTATTTATTCTCAACAATTTTAGCTCAAGAAATATAAACATGGACTCTATTTTTGCCAAGGTAGATTCTCAAAACATTGATTGTAAATGTTAAGCATGGGATATCAAATCACCTAATCTAAGCATGACCCATCTAATCAAATGACAACCAATTTAATCAAATCATATTTCAATTAATTTTAGTGCAAAAGTCATAAAAAAGAATAAAACAAATTTACCCATGTATGAAGTTCGGCCTCCTCCGTCGTCCCAGTGTTGGGGTTTAGCTCCTCATATTATAGACACTCTCAAAATATTTTTTATTTGCTCAAAAATTATTTACAATGGTGAAAACGGAGAAAATAGTGAAAAACAGTAATTTGCGACGCACAAAAATCGTCACAAAATGAACGATACAAGAGAAGTGCTGTAGACTCTGTTCCGCGGTCGCTGGAAAGGAGTTGGGAATTGTCGCATTTAAGCGACAGTTTTCAACGACTTTCCTTTACCGGCTTTTGTTCTTCGTGTTCTTCAGTTTTGCAGCAGCAGAACCCGAGTTTCTGCAACTCGTGATTTCTTCTTCTCTGGCTCTCCTAAGCTCCCCAAACTCTCGACACCCCTTCCTTGTACCTGGACCAATCTATTTATACTCCTAATCCTCCTTTAATCCGGTCATATCTCCCAAATAATCTTCATTTATCAATATTATTCTCCACGGCCAAAATTTCCATTTTTTGATCTTCCACGCGTTCTCAGCTGTCAACCTTCCTTATTTATCTTCTTCACGCATCTATGTAGTGCAACACACTCGAATCTCATGCATTACATGCCTCAAACTCATGTCAAATTCACTTGAACCCGTGAAAAATTATGTCCACTGTTTTGGATTGAAACATGTTATTAAGCCAAATTTGATCGGAAACAACACTCATACCAGCTTTCTATAGTCATATCACGTCTACCCACTAAGTTTCAGGGATTGAATCTCACTAAATCATGTCCAAACATCCGATCGAAATTCTGCCAGTGAAGAGAAACGTTTTCCCGCCAAAATTCATTTTTTGAATTTGAGAAGAAGATGTCCTCCCCCTAATCCTGCACGGGTGTCCCTTTAGCACTTGTCTTATAGGGTGCAAATAGTAATTTTTGGGCGTAGATAGTAATTTTTCCGGGGTTCCTCCGACACATTTTTGGGGTGCTTCCGGTGCATTTCTGGGGTGCCTTTAGTACTCTATCCTGGTGTGTAAAACACCACTTTTCGAGCCAATTTTGCCGCAAGAGCTTATTCCCTAGAAAAGACTTAAAACAACTTTATTAGAAATAAAATGAGTTCTAGATAATGTAGTTATGAGTGAAAATGCGTCACACTTACGTGCTTATCATTGATGACAAAGGAGAAATTGTTCTAGTTCCTATGGCCATCCTAGAATCTCGACAAATCACCAGGCATGGACATGAAGTACCTCAGTTATTGGTCCAATGGTCCCATACTTCACCAGAGGATGCAAAGTGGGAAGATAAAGCTCATGTTCGCGCTCATTTTCCAAAGTTTCATCCCTTAGGACAAGGATGATCTGAAGATGTGGGTATGGTCATGCACCTGACTAGCCCATATCCATCTGGTGGTACCTTAGTTAAAACAGTTAATTAAGGTTTAAGTCTATTATTTAATTTACGTAGAGTTTAATTAATGTTGAGAGTCATTAGCATGAAACGGTTGAGATCAGCACACATGTAGGGCTGTGGAATTGTGGATGCCTTAGGGTTTTCAAGTTTGTGTTATAAAGACTCGTGAGCTGTGTTGTCCTTCTTCAAGAATGAATTAAAGAAAAGAGTAGCTGAGTCCAGTGTGGCTGCAGTGAAGTTATTATAGATCTAAGCTTAAGTCTCTCTCAATCTCTATATTCGTACCTGAATCTGTTACAACTATCTCATCAAAATTTGTGCAGGTTCCCTATAAAACTCAAACGACAATGGATTTTGAGATAATATTTTTATTATACATTCCTCTATCAAAATTTAAATTCCTACAAAAATGAGCACAATCTGAGACCTATAACTATTAGAGCACTGCTCGGTCGAACTCGCAAGCGTTGCTATCTCAAGCTTGTTGTCAAGTTTAGTTGCCAAAACTATAAGTCTTGATTTCTAGTCTACTTATAGCTAAGTCTCGGATTAGGATAAAAAGTGTAGTTGAGCATTAGACTTCACGGTGTTCATCGATTGAAGACGAAGAAATACTAAGGGGAGCTTGTGGAACTTCATCAACAAAAGGTATATATGTGGAGACTTGAACTCATCTATCACTCAAAAGTCTATCTACTCTATCTCCTATTTGAGACAAAAGTCGTATAGCTGATGTGAAATTTTAGTTGTAGTGAAAGTGGTGAGTAGTGTTCGTTCAACTCGGGATTGTGAAGGAATTTTGAAAATTAAATAAAGTTGTTTCAATAATTATAAGAAAATACCGAGACTCTAGATTCCACCATTGACCAATTAATTGATAAACTCTAATCAATATTTATGCAATATTCTTCTTTAAAGTGATTCTAATATTTGCCTCTAATAGATTTTTGAAGTAGTAGTTGTGATCCTTCCTTGTGGCCTTGTTCAATTTCCTATAGTCAATACAAACACGCCATCCCGTGGTCACCCGAGTTGGGATTAACTCGTTATTATCATTCTGGACTACAGTGATACCTGA
>JAJJMB010007708.1:5574819-5619081 GCA_023531105.1 Papaver atlanticum
CACTTTGGATCCATTCCAACACCCTTACCTCGCCTGTTAGGTCCATACGAATGAACCCAATCAAATTCAGCCCTTTAATCTCCATAAAATTCGATCAACAATCCAACCCAAAATCCGTCTGTTTTCTGGAAAATTTTCCCGCCAGTTTTCTGTTTTTGAAAATGTGAAGAAATGTGACCTCCCCCTATCCAGTCCCGGTCTGTGCTTAGCAGCTGCTTGGAAATGGTTTACCCCTTATCCAAAGTGAGAGTCCGAATAACAAATGTCCTCCCAGGAGCCTTTAACAACTTTTCGAGCCAATTTTGCCGCAAAAACCTATTTTTCCAAAAACACCTACAAGGGATAAAATACCAAAATTAGTACAAAAATGGGTACTAACACTATACATAAAGAGATGAAAATAGACACATAAATGCGTCTATCAAATAATACCCGCATCTAACAACTCAGCTCGAAATTGGGTAGATATTTCGAGCTGAGTTTAACTCGCTTACATATTTCTCGAAATATGTGTTGGTAAGCTTTCGCTTTAACCAAGTTCATCTTATACTCTTGACGAAAGTCAAAAGATGATCATGTGAAAATTTCCTGGTAACATCTTACATGATTTGTGTGAGACAGTCATTTGATGTAGACTCGGAATGTTTCGTAATGATCATTCAATCACTTAAAAATTGCTTTAAAGCTAATAGTTTGTGTGAGACAGCTATTCCCGTTTTCCAAGAATATTTCCATGGTTGAAATGAGAGTTTAGAATAATTATATTTAAGCATAGTATGCGTACTTGCATATATGTAATCTATGTCCGGAAACAATGGTATGCATACCCGTATGCGTACTGGTTGGTTTGTGAAGTCCGGGAACCTGGTGTGCAAACCGTTACGCGTACTGGCGTAAGGTTCAGGTCCGGGAATTTCTGCTGAGTTTGGATGGTATGCGTACTAGTTCGCGTACTGGCGAAACCCAAACTTGATCCGGCTACTTAGGTACGGATACACGTACGCATACCTAAGTAGATGATGTTCTAAAATCGGTTTGTTCATGAACTAATACATTTATATAATAAGGTATGCAGTCTTTTGCAAACCGTGGCTATAATGATCATGACTTGGTTCGAGTGAATCAAAATCGATTTTGCTTCAATTGTGTCTTGTATACTTCTATGAGAAGATAAACAATTGAACAACTCTAGAACTAGTTTCATTTGAGTCATTTGAACTAGTTATGGTTAAGATGAATAAGGTTGATATGAAAGTGTTCATATGGATAACTTCGGTTAACTATTGTTGAGCCAACAAGGTGTACACGTTTAGGTATGGTTATTCATATCTAAATGAAGGTACATTTCATTTGTGAGTAACAAGCTAAGTTCGATCTAACGGTTGAAAGATATTAGCTTGAATCTAATCAGTTTTTCATCTAACGGTGAATATTGAATGCTTTGTTACCAAGGTAACTTTGATTGCAAACCCTGATTTGAAGACTATATAAAGGAGAACTCTAGCAACTAGGAAATCTAATCCCCACACCTCCAGTGTGATACTAGTTGCGACTAGAGTCGATTCTCCTTTAACCTTAGGTTTTTCATGAAACCCTGTAGGTTAACGACTTAAAGAATTCATTGGGATTGTGAAGCCAGACCCAACTATTTTCTATATAGTTACGTGATTTGATCTTGTTGTTTCTATCGTGATTGAGTATTATCTTCTCTAAGATTTCCTCGAGATTTAATCTCCGATAGGAAAGATAAAAAGTAGTCACAAACATCTTCGTCCCATCGTTTGTGATTCCACAATATCTTGTTTCGCTACAATACGATTAAGATTATTGTGAGGTGATTGATATTTCTAGGATGTTCTTTGGGAATATAAGTCTGGTATATCAATTGGTTCCTGTTCACTTTGATTTATCAAAATACAGAACAAAACTCATAGGTTTATCTGTGGGAGACAGATTTATCTATACAATAGAATTTTCTGTGTGAGACAGATTTGTTTATCAAGTCTTCGACTTTGGGTCGTAGCAACTCTTAGTTGTGGTTGAGATCAGCTAAGGGAATTGAAAAAGCGGGGGTACAACAACCACACCAATATTTCGCTTAGCAATATGTATGGACTAACTCCAATATACTTTCAAGAGAATCAACTAGACAGTCAGACTCAATCTTAATAAAAAGTATATCAAAGAGTTATATCTCAATTTCTCGATTCAATCCGCAATTAAACAAATAGGAATTTGCGAGCCTGATTGAATACACGAGAAATAACTTGAACGGTACCAAAGACCAATGTTCAAGGATCAATCGATTTCAATCAACAACCAAGGGTTGGATTTACCAATTGATCGATTCAACGCATAACCTGTGATATTTCAATTATATAACAAAATATAATACGGAAAAGAAATAACACAGACACCATAAGTTTTGTTAACGATGAAACTGCAAATGCAGAAAAACCCCGGGACCAAGTCCATATTTGAACACCACACTGTATTAAGCCGCTACAGACACTAGCCTACTACAAAGCTAACTTCGGTATGGACTGTAGTTGAACCCTAATCAATCTCACACTGATTCAAGGTACAGTTGCGCTCCTTACGTCTCTGATCCTATCAGGATACTATGCACTTGATTCCCTTAGCTGATCTCACCATAACTAGTTCAAGTGACTCAAATGAACTAGTTAGAGAGTTGTTCAATTGCTTAGATCTCATAGAAGTATACAAGACACAGTCGAAGCAAACTCGATTTTGATTCACTCGAATCAATTCATGATCATTATAACCAAGGTTTACAAAGATTGCATTCCTTATTATATATATGTTTTAGTTCATGAACAAACCGATTTTAGAATGTAACCTCCTTAAGTATGCAAACGGGTACGCATACTTAAGTATCCGGATTGAGTTTGTTTTTTACTTCCAAACTCCAGCAGAAATTCACGGACTTGAAACTTTCGCCAGTATGCGTACGGGTACGCATACTTACCCGGATTTCCAACAACCGCCAGTACGCGTACGGGTTGCATACTTTAGGTTCCCAGTTTTGGAAATTTACACAAATGTGAGAACACACTATGTTTATATCCAAATATGGTTACTTGATCTAAACTCTCATTTCAATCATTGTAACTTTCTTAGAGGATGTTAAAATAGTTGTTATCCATAGATTATTTTCATCAAAGCGATTTTCAAGTTATTAAAATAATATGACTTTCATCACGAGTAAAGATGAACTTGGATAAAGCGAAAGCTTACCAACACATATTTCGAGAAATAGATAAGCGAGATAAACTCGGCTCGAAATAGCAAATGTGTATAATTGAAGTCTATATAGCAATACGATTTTTGTCTCAAAATATGAGGTAGAATTGATAGACTTTTGAGTGATAGATAAGTTCAAGTCTCCAAATACCTTTTGTTGATGAAGTTCCACAAGTTCTCTTGAGTACTTCTTCGTCTTCATTCGATGAACGCCGTGGAGTCTAAAGCTCAACTACGCTTATTGTCCTAATCCGAGACTTAGCTATAAGTAGACTGGAAATCAAGACTTATAGTTTTGGAAATTATACTTGACAAACAAGCTTGAGATAGCAACGCTTGCGAGTTCGACTGAGCAATGCTCTAACAGGAATCAAGTGCGTAGAGTCCTGCTGGGATTCCGAGACGTAAGGAGCGCAACTGTACCTTGATCAGTGTGAGATTGGTTAGGGCTCAATTACATTCAAGTCTGAAGTTAACTTTGAGTAGGCTAGTGTCTTTAGCGGCTTAATACATTGTGGTGTCCAAATCTGGACTAGGTCCCGGGGTTTTTCTGCATTTGCAATTTCCTCGTTAACAAAATTTCTGGTGTCTGTGTTATTTATTTTGCGCATTATATTTTGTTATATAATAGAAATATCACACTTTGTGCGTATTTTAATCAATTATAGAATCCAACCTTTGGTTGTTGATTATATTGATTGACACTTGAACATAGGTCTTTAGTACCGTTCAAGTTGTTTCACATAATAATCAGGCTCACGGATTCTATCTGTTTGATTTGCGGATTATATTGTGAAACAGAGATACAACTTTTGGATATATTTCCATTGATTGAGTCTGACTGTCCAGTTGATTCTCTTGGAATTATATTGGAGTTTATCAATACAAATTGTTAAGCGAAATATTGGGTGTGGTTGTTAGACCCCCGCTTTTTCAATTGGTATCAGAGCAGGCAAACACGTTTAGGACCTCATAAGTCTGTGTTTGTAGCGATCTGTCTATATGGACAGAGGAGCTATCTCTATAAACGTACCACCAGTCTTCGATGGCTCAAATTACTCATGGTGGAAAATTTCTATGCGTGCCTTTCTTCAAGCGCGTGACTTTCAAACATGAGTTTATGTTGTTAAAGGCTATGATCCTCCAATGATTACAGTAGATGGTGTATCTATTGTTAAGGATATTGGTAGATATGAACCTAACGAGATTATCGCTGCAAAGCAAAATTCTGACGGTTTAAATGCTATCATACATGCCATTACCCCAGATCTTCAGCACCATGTGACTACGTGCACTAAGTCTAAAGATGTGTGGGATATCTTAGAAACTGTATTCAAAGGAAATTCCTTTGAGAAAGAAGTTAGGCTCCAAAACCTATGTTCTGATTGGGAAAACCTTCGTATGGCTGATGAGGACTCATTTGATGAGTTTAATCACAAAGTGTCTGAAATTGTTAATGCATCTTTTGCATTGGGTAAGACTATTCCTGAAAAACAAATTGTGATGAAAATTCTCAGATCGCTGCCAGCCAAATACGATGCTAAGAAGCATATCATCGCTGAAGGAAATAACCTTAACACTCTTTCCAGAAACACCTTGGTTGGGAAGTTAAAGATCTTTGATCATGAGCATTCATCCAAATCTAGAAAGGATATTGCTTTCAAGGCACAAAAGAACACTAAATTACTTGATAAAAGTAAAAGTGTTGGCATCTCTGAAGATGATCTTTCTGAGACTGATTCATTAGATAAAGATCTTGACCAGTCAGTCTCTTTGATCACAAGACAGTTTAGAGATATTCTTTTGAAGAGAAGTAAACGGTTCACCAGAGACAAACCTAAGTCATTAGTTAAACCTCATAATCGTGTTCCTCCTAAAAACTGGGATACTGATGATATTGATGACGAGGATATGCCACGGTGCTTCAAGTGTAAAGGATTTGGTCATTTTGCAAATGAGTGTCCAAATCGCAAAAAGTACACTGGAAATAATAGTCTTGCTGCAACTCTTGATGAAATGTCTGATCACTATGATTCTAATGAAGACGAAAAATCAAGTGTTGCACTCTTCTGTGAAAATATTGATTTTGATAACTGTAGCAATACGTACATCAACCTCGAACTTGTGCTTAATTGCCAAATCTTTATGGGGAGTGCGGCTGTGGAATATTGTAGGAGTTATCTTGTATCTTTATAAACTCCTTGATGAATGCATTTAGCTTCGGCTATATGAGGCTCTAAACAAGTTGATATGTTGTTCTCTTTTGGTCATGAAGTAACTCTATGGAAATTACATTAGGATCCCACTAATTTTCGTACCTTTGTCAATTTTTATTGATAAAAAGGGAGAGAATTAATGTGTAGTTCACACTACAAATACATATGGTTTTCGGATCATTATATAAGGGGGAGTGGTTTTCATATGAGATGAAGTATTGACTAAGGAGGAGTGATATATATCACCATAGTATTGTTGTCAAAGTTGTGATACAATTGAACTTTGATGTCGTATAATAATACTATGACACTGTATAACAATGATTGAGAGCAACTGTTTTCTCATTGTTATAGCTACAGATCATCAACAACTATGATGCTGAGTTGAACACGTTCATAATCATTGGAGTACTTGGAAGTGACGAAGATTTCGAGTAATGTTGAAGAACGAAGGAAATCAAGCATTTGGATTGAGAGCTATAAAGTTTATTTATTTTGTATTCCATATGTATTGATAGTTTTGTCACTAAAATTGACAAAGGGGGAGATTGTTAGAGCACTGCTCGATCGAACTCGCAAGCGTTGCTATCTCAAGCTTGTTGTCAAGTTTAGTTTCCAAAACTATAAGTCTTGATTTCTAGTCTACTTGTAGCTAAGTCTCCGATTAGGATAGAAAGTGTAGTTGAGCATTAGAATTCACGGCGTTCATCAATTGAAGACGAAGAAATACTAAGGGGATCTTGTGGAACTTCATCAACAAAAGGTATATATGTGGAGACTTGAACTCATCTATCACTCAAAAGTCTATCTACTCTATCTCCTATTTGAGACAAAAATCGTATAGCTATATAGACTTCGATTATACACATTTGATATTTCGAGCTGAGTTTAACTCGCTTACATATTTCTCGAAATATGTGTTGGTAAGCTTTCTCTTTAACCAAGTTCATCTTATACTCTTGACGAAAGTCAAAAGATGATCATGTGAAAATCGCCTGGTAACATCTTACATGATTTGTGTGAGACATTCATTTGATATAGACTCGAAATATTTCGTATTGATCATTCAATCACTTGAAAATTGCTTTGAAGCTAATAGTTTGTGTGAGACAGCTATTCCCGTCTTCCAAGAATGTTTCAATGGTTGAAATGAGATTTTAGAACAATTGGATTTAAGCATAGTATGCGTACTTGCATATATGTAATCCATGTCCGGGAACCATGGTATGCATACATGTATGCGTACTGGTTGGTTTGTGAAATCCGGGAACTTGGTATGCTAATCGGTACGCGTACCGGCGTAAGGGTTCGGGTCCGGAAATTTCTGCTGAGTTTGGATGGTATGCGTACTAGTTCGCGTACTGACGAAACCCAAACTTGGTCCGGCTACTTAGGTACGCATACCTAAGTATATGATGTTCTAAAATCGGTTGGTTCATGAACTAATACATTTATATAATAAGGAATGCAATCTTTTTCAAACTGTGGCTATAATGTTCATGACTTGATTCGAGTGAATCAAAATCGATTTTTATTCAATTGTGTCTTGTATACTTCTATGAGAAGATAAACAATTGAAAACTCTAGAACTAGTTTCATTTGAGTCATTTGATCTAGTTATGGTTAAGATGAATAAGGTTGATATGAAAGTGTTCATATGGATAACTTCGGTTAACTATTGTTGAGCCAACAAGGTGTACACGTTTAGGTATGGTTACTCATATCTAAATGAAGGTACATTTCATTTATGAGTAACAAGCTAAGTTCGATCTAACGGTTGACAGATATTAGCTTGAGTCTAATCAGGTTTTCATCTAATGGTGAATATTAAATGCTTTGTTACCAAGGTAACATTGATTGCAAACCCTGATTTGAAGACTATATAAAGGAGAATTCTAGCAACTGGGAAATCTAATCCCCACACCTCCTGTGTGATACTAGTTGCGACTAGAGTCGATTCTCCTTTAACCTTAGGTTTTTCACGAAATCCTGTAGGTTAAAGACTTCATTGGGATTGTGAAGCTAGATCCAACTATTTTCTATGTAGTTACGTGATCTGATCTTGCTGTTTCTATCGTGATTGAGTACTGTCTTCTCTAAGATTGTCTCGAGATTTAATCTCCGATAGGCAAGATAAAAAGTAGTCATAAACATCTTCGTCTCATCGTTTGTGATTCCACAATATCTTGTTTCGCTACCATACGATTAAGATTATTGTGAGGTGATTGATATTTCTAGGCTGTTCTTCGGGAATATAAGTCCGGTATATCATTTGGTTCCTGTTCACCTTGATTTATCAAAAGACGGAACAAAACTCATAGGTTTATCTGTGGGAGACATATTTATCTATACAATAGACTTTTCTGTGTGAGACAGATTTGTTTATCTAGTCTTCGACTTTGGGTCGTAGCAACTCTTAGTTGTGGGTGAGATCAGCTAAGGGAATCAAGTGCGTAGAGTCTTGCTGGGATTCAGAGACGTAAGGAGCGCAAATGTACCTTGATAAGTGTGAAATTGGTTAGGGCTCAATATTCCAGTCCGAAGTTAACTTGGAGTAGGCTAGTGTCTGTAGCGGCTTAATACATTGTGGTGTTCAAATCTGGACTAGGTCCCGGGGGGTTTTCTGCATTTGCGGTTTCTTCGTTAACAAAATTTATGGTGTCTGTGTTATTTCTTTTGCGCATTATATTTTGTTATATAATAAAAATATCACAGGTTGTGCGTAGTTCAATCAATTAGAGAATCTAACCCTTGATTGTTGATTATATTGATTGACACTTGAACATTGGTCTTTGGTACCGTTCAAGTTGTTTCACATAATAATCAGGCTCACGGATTCTATCTGTTTGATTTGCTGATTACATTGTGAAACAGAGATACAACTCTCGGATATATTTACATTGATTGAGTCTGACTGTCTAGTTGATTCTCTTGGAATTATATTGGAGTTTGTCCATACAGATTGCTAAGCGAAATATTGGGTGTGGTTGTTAGACCCCTGCTTTTTCAATAAAACCACCATCCACCACTTTAAAAATTGTTTGTAGGAATATACAATTTTGTATTAGGAATGTATCATCAAAGTATTAGCTTCAAATTTATTGTCGTCTATAGAAAAATTGGAAATTTTTTTGTAAAATAGTGTGCGACTAAGATTATGCACATATCCTACCTCCTCTTCCGAATCCTTAATTAAGTATCTCAAAATAATAATTTATCAAAAATTATAATTTTGGTAGCAAATATAAAATAAACTTATTTTAAACATCACTATTTGAGAATGAAGGTAAAATTAAAGCTCTATAAGTAGCAAGTTATGGCCATGCAATCACTAAACTAGATGACTGCTTTATATTTAGAAAAGCATATCTTGTTCGAATAAAACACTCATGGATGTTTTTTTACATATTTTGCACCTCAAGTGGCCAAGATATTAACTTTCAAAAATCATGTATTTATTTCGCTCCTGAAGTACCTAATAGACAATATAAAGTAATTAGTAACATTTTAAAACTTAAGAGAATTTTTAAAGATGATAAGTACTTAGGAACCCCTCTTTTCTTTCATTAAGCTAGTAGACTTTAAATTTTGAACCGTCGCTTGGAAAGACCTATGATAAACTGAAAGGCTGGAAGTTTAAACTTGTATCACATGTTGGTATGACAATAATAATAAATTTTATGACTTCAGCTTATCCATCATTTCAAATGGTTTATTTGGAATTTCCAGTAAAAGATCTCGAAAGGATCGATAAGTTGCAAAGAGTATTTTGAACCTTTGTTTGAACATACCTATGCTAAACTAAAAGGTGGAAGTCTAAGCTTCTACCACATTTTGGTGGAACAATATTAATAAATGATATGGGACATCGGAAGCAATTGAAAGATTAGAAACACAAGGAGAATCCACTCCTTAAATTAACTGATAACTCACTCAAATCCAGGAGCTACGACAACTCTAATCCAATAGTTAAAGATAGATATTAGTTTATAACCAAACTGAATCAATATTATTATCTAGATAATGAGCACCAAGATGTCTTTACAAGACCGGAACCTTTGATACTTATACTACGACTTAACCATATTAAAAGGATTCTTACTAAACTTAATAAATCTCACTAAATATATAAATATTTAATATTTAACAAGAATACTAAATACCTTCTCTTTATTGGACTCCTACTAAACGTAAAAAGATATGCATATAAGCCACAATAAGGAAACTAAAGTTAGCCACGATGCTGGATATGGATACGTCCCATATCAGGGGCCCCCACTGCGATTAAACTCGTCGTACGTTCACCACCATTAGTAGCATTCGTATGACCACCATAACCATCATCAACGATAACACACAAGAGCTTATTAAAAAGAGTTCCCTATTCTTTCTTGACTTGTTGTCTTTTGGTCGGAATCAGTGTCCCCTTTGTTCCCTTCCAGTAGAACTCATAGGTATTAGCCCTGCCACAAAACAGTGATTCCACGTCATACTTCCATGGCCTACCCAAAAGAACATGGCAGGAATCCATGTCTATCACTTCACATATAATAACATCACGATAAGCCTTTCCAAAAGAAATCGGGATCTTGCAGACTCATTCAATCTTAGTTTATAACTCGGTTTTAATCTAGCCGACATGATAAGGACGCGGGTGTGGTTCTATTGGTAAACCGAGTTCTCGAACTAGCTTCCACGAAATAAGATTTTCAGTTCCCCAGCTATCAATAATAAAGTCGCATACTTTTCCTAGAATTATGCCTTTGAATTCAAAAAGCTTGTTTCTTTGGGTAACTTCATCAATTTTTGGAGTTAGGAGTACCTTTCTTTTTGTACTATCACATTGTAACACTTTTCTTACTATTATGGCAACTTACGCGTCATCAACATAAACAATAGATTCTTCATTATACTTTGGCTCAGTAACCTTGACTTCATCCCCTCCGACTAATGCAGTTCGACACCCTTTTGGACACTCGTTTGAAAGATGTCCAGGTTTCCTACAACGGTATCAAATATCAGCCATCGATTTTGCATAAGGATTATCATTCTTCTTCGTTGTTGATGTAGTGGATGACTCAACAGAAGGACCTTTACTGTCCAAGAATGACTGATTATTATTAAAGGGACCTACAGACCTCTTCATTGGTTGTTCTAAACTATCTTTGAATTTTGGATTCCTCTTATGTTTAAATTTCACCCCTGTATTTTGTTGTATCTCTATTTTTTGATCAAGAGCAATGGCTTCAGTTACGGTATAGATCGACTGCAAGTGAAGGGCTTCACTAATCTATGTCCTTAAACCACTGATGTATCTATAGACTTGTTGATCCTCAGTTTCGAGAAGGTTGCATCTCGCGCCCAACCGATAGAATTCTTCGGCATATTCATTCACCGACCTCTTGTTTTGTGAGCACTATTGGTAGCTTTGGAAAAGTTTCTGTGAAAAATCAGGAGAAAGGAAACGAAAAATTAGGAGGAAGGAAACAAATCTTCATCATACGTCGCAATTCTGGCCATGAAGTGACTGCCGGTTCTCCCCTAAGCCTTCTGTTGTGTTCAGCTTGTCTCCACCATGTGCCTGCCCCGCCTTTGAGCTTGTAAGCGATCGGCTTCACTCGCTGCAATTCTGAGATTCGCAGATACTCAAAAAAAATCTCTACAGATACAATGCAATCGAGAAACCCCTATACACCAATTGTTTCATCATAACTTGGAGCGTCCAATTTCATATTGTAGGCAGAGTTTGGATCACCTTCTTCCCGAAAAGTATTATTTTGGTACGCTTCATAAAAAAAATCAGATTCATCCTCGTACTCAATAGGTATACGGCGAGAACCTCCTCTAAACCCTGGAAACTCCCTCTTTGGAATTGTTCGCTCTAATAAAAAAAATCCTTGGGTTTGATTCAAACTCTCCAAAACTATCAGGTACAAAATCATATTCATAAAATCCATGGACATCACGTCCAGCCCTTCGCCGATATTTGTCGAAGTAGGGGTTTCGTTTTGTAGTACCTCTATAATGAAAAATATTAGCTTCAGGAGTTTTGGGGATGAATATTTGAAGTGGTTGTTGATACGGTCCACGTGCATCTCGATCTCGATTGAACCTTTGAGGTAGATGATGATATGGTCAACGTTCTGCATCTCGACCATTTTCGCCTTTCTCAACTCGCTCCGGTTTTAAAACCTTTAAAGAATCTTGCAGTTCTTGTAAGATCTTTGTGTGAGCAATTAGGGTTTCCCAAGATTAGCAATAACAGTATCTTGAGCTTCAATCATCACCAACATCGGATTTTGTTGGTATTTTCGTCACCAAGTTTCTCTGTAGGTTTCTCAGTATGTTTCACACCATTCTCATCGTTCGACATCCTTGTTGGCTTAGACATAGAATCAGTCTTCTCGGGAAAGATGGGTAGCAGGAAAGAACTAGCTCTGGTAACACCTGATATGGGACAAGGTAAACAATTGAAAGATTAGAAACACAAGCAGAATCCACTCCTTACAGTAATTGATAACTCGCTCCATCCATGAGATACGATAAATCTAATCCAAGAGTTAAAGATAGATAATGGTTTATAACCAAACTGAATCAATATTATTATCTAGATAATGAGCACCAAGCTATCTTTACAAGACCAGAACCTTTGATACTTATACTACGACTTAACCCTAGTAAAAGGATTCTTACTAAACTTAATAAATCTCACCAAATCTATAAATATCTATTTCCTAACAAGAATACTAAATAATTTGTCTTTATTGGACTCCTACTAAACATGAAAAGATATGCATATAATCCACGGTAAGGAAACTAGAGTTAGCCACCATGCTGGATATGGATATGTCCCATATCAATAAATTGTGTGACTTCAGCTTATCCATCATTTCAAATGAGTTGTTTGGAAGTTGGTGGGACGATATTAATAAATTGCGTGACTTCACCTTATCCATCATTTTAAATGAGTTGTTTGGAATTTCCACAAAAAACTAGCAAAAGGATTGATAAGTTGCAAAGAGAGTTTTGGCGGGACAAAAATAATTCAAAAAATCAAATGTTTACTAAGAGTTGGAGATCCATGTGTATTCCAAAGGCAAATGGTGGGCTTAGCCTTGAGAACCCTTAATTTATTAATCCATCGATATTAGCTAATGTTTCTTGAAGAATAAGATTTCTAAAGTTTAAATATTTCAATAACTCTAATTTCTTTGGTTTATTCTGTTCAAACAAATATCTCTTGGATTTGGTAAAAATATTAGAAAATGAATAAAATTTCTTAGACCAAATTGCATATGAGATCTCAGTCCAGACTCTACTATAGATAATGAAATGAAAATTGGATCCCAAACATTGAATTTCATATTTACCCTTTAAAATAATATAAGAAACTCTTATAAAAGTGGACGATTTTTTAACTGATAATGATAAATGGGATACGGAGGTTCTGAGTATATATTTAGTCATGATATATAATTGTCACAAAGTTCTTACTCTTCTCAATTCTTGTGCGTTCTGAGTATATATTATATATGTTTGTCACAAAGTTCTTACTCTTCTCATTTCTTGTGCATATTTTGATGAGCTTAAATGGGTTCATACTAAAGATGGAATTCCATCTTTTAAGTCTGTGCATGAAGTCCTCACATATGATTTAGGGAATTCAAATTCTATTCGGAGGAAAATATGGGGCCTTCAACGCCAACCTAGAATACAGTTGTTCCTATGAAAACTGTTCTTTAATGATCTGCCATTAGGCAGTATTTTATCTAAATTTAATCACAAAGTGTCTCGTTTTTATTGTCTATGTGACAACCAGGTGGAAGAACCTTTGCATCTATTTTTGAGGTTTGGTTTAGGGTTGAACCACATGCATGCTACACCAATAATATCTCAATTCAGAATTAAACTGAAAGTTTGTTTGTTTTTAACGTTGAGAATTGGGCTGAAAGGTAACTATTGTTGCTTGGTTCACTTGGAAAAATAGATATAGTTCCATATTCAAGAGAAAACAACACGATCTTATGCACTTACCTTATTAGGACATTGAGTTCCATTCATCTTATTAGGACATTGAGTTCCATTTATCTAGGGAATATTGGGGATATGCCCCAAAATCGATTGTCATCTTGGGGATATGTCACAGGATTCCAATTTTCGGGAATATGTCCCAGTCGTCCAAAATTCCATCCAAAACCGTTAAGTAGTCAATATTCGCACACATTTGGGATCACATATGCGAATTAAAAGACATATATACAATATATTAACACCTTTACAAGGTTCAGGAACATATTCAGACGAAAAAATCTCGAAAAAATTAGAGAGAAAGTTCAAACACATTTACGATAAATTGTCTATTTAACGGTTCCTTAACGGAAACCATTACTTTGAGGCATATTCCCAAAAACTGGAATCCTGAGGCATATCCCCAAAATGACAGTCGATTTTGGGACATATTCCCAATTTTCCCGATCTTAAACATAAATGCTAGCACTAACATCTTTCATTTGAAAAAGATATGAATGCTTATTTTATTACTTTTCAAGAGAATACAGAGCAGGTACAATCCTCTTGGATACAGATAGTGGGTTCATCAATATCAGGCAATCTCAGGACTAAAATCTGGACTTAAAAGAAACAGGATGTATTGTTACTAAGGAAGCTGTCTCATGGGCTATGAAACTCAAAAACATTTTCTTCATGAGTGATTGTATACACATCGAACTTTTTACTCATTCTAGTAACTCTTTAGATCGGAGAGCTAGAATTTTCTTGCAAATAGTTTGCATGTTGTCTTTGGTAAAGACCACATTTTTATGGGTGATATGCTTACCAAAGGAATTAAGAATGCAACGATTTCTTCTTTCGAGTCTTGTAATCTGGGTATTGTTGTCAGATTATTTATTTTTTTACTGTCCAAATTTAAGTTAATTCAACGAAACTTTTTCCTTTTATCAACTTAGATTGGTACGACTAGTTAGTACTATCACCCAGTAATACAGACAAATACAATAATGATACCGATGTTTGAAGATCTTATATCAGGAAGACCGACAATGATAGTCCCTGGACCTTACCGCCATCCCCTCGCCACTTTTAACAACATTTTGGTCATGCACCAAATCCTTTACTTCCAGTTCCAGATTCTTCTCTACTTGTGTGTGATAGCAGTATAGGCTATAGTTTACTTTCTCGCCGAACTTCTAACTTGACCCCAGGTGAATTTTGTTTCCAATAACCATTGGCCTATTCACATGACATGACTTTGCAAGAGGCTCAGATCAGAGGGCAAGGGTATATTTTTGATGGTTCAATTTGGTGGGTCATGTGGTCAAAGGACTGTTGAGACCCACATGACGCAAGACACAAAACCACATTCCACATAGAAATTGGTCTCGAGTGCACAGACAAAGCGCAAAATGATCAAAACAAGCCCTTGTTGTTTAAGAACTGCAATATCGAGGGAGATTGCGGAAGTCTTTTTAACTATATCAATGGTCAAAATGCAGATATATCTTGGAGACCTAAAGTTACATGCAAGAAGCTCACAGATTAGCTCATCTTTGCAATAACTTTTTGGGTTTTATCTTTGTTCCTAAACTAGGAAATCAAGTGGCAGATAACTTAGCCAAATTTGCTAAAAATGTGAACAATTCTATTGAATGGGATATGATCCCACCTGCTTGTAGTAGAAAACAACTCTTAGTAGATAAATCTAATATCGTGAGTATCTCAAATCCCATATTAGATGGCTCTATTTCTTTTGTAACCTTGGCTCACTCTGGGTCCTAGTTTTTATGCAATATCTTATTTACACACACAAAAAAAACCTTGTTGTTTTGTTTTTATTAGATGGTAAAGGTCCCCCAGAATTTGTGGAGAAAAGATACTTTCGGGTGGTCATGACTTTGACCTTGACTAAGAACAATAGAAAGACGGAGAATGATTGAATGGGTGAGTTACACTACAGATATATATAAGATGAGACCAAACCGTGACAACATACCTTAAAACATGGTTTAGTGAATGCCAACTCCCTTTTATTTTTAAAACAGTAACACTCGATAATCAAACAATCATTATGTATTGTGTTTATAGAAATAAAATAATACAATTAGTATGCATTACTAATAAGGTATAACTTGGACTTGGAGTCCTCCACACCCTACTTTTACTAATAAGATAGATTTTGTTGCATCTTTTTTATTACAAAGAGAATAACTGGGTACCATATGGGGTTAGTCCAGTTGGCGAAGAGTCTGATTCTCAAGTAGGAGGTCAGCAGTTCGAGTCTCCGCTCGAACATTAGAGATCTCGTATAATTATTACTAATTTATTGTGGAGAAGGGGCCCGAGTTTGCTCAGGGGAGTAAGCCGGTAGCTACGCTGTCAGGGGGCAGGACGGGCCTATGCCTAGTTAAAAAAAAAAAAAAAAAAAAAAAACTGGGTGGAATCCTGAATTAACCATGTAAGAAATACCATTTAGTCATAATAATAATATATTAGAGTTGGTTTGGTCCAGTTGACCCAGTCAACTGTCTGTTTGGTCCTTTTAAAAAATATATATTATTGTTTGGTCCTAAATATTATTATTTGGTCCTAGGGTGGACAATACCCACGCGGGATGACGTCATCAATGATGTCATAATTTTTTTATAGTGGCAGAAATGCCCTTTTTTTTCTTTTTTTCTCTCTCTTAATAAAAATAAATAAATAAAAACTTAAAACTGAAATATCTTTTGAACCACACTAGATTTGTGCCCGTGCTACGCACCGGGCATATTTTCTCTTTTAATTTGGTGTGCGCGGGGTTTCGCCCGGCCCGCGGCAATGCATTTTTGATTTGGTGTGTGCTGGGCTTCGTCCCGCCCCGTGGCGATGCATTATTGATATGGCTTCGCCCTGCCCGTGGCGATGTATTTTTGATTTGGTGCGGCGGGGCAAATACATTAGATAGGTGGAGCATATGTGCAGATTTTTATTTATTTTTTCTTTTAAATTGTTGTGCACGGGGCTTCGCCCCTCCCCATGGCAATTTTTTTTATTTGGTGTGCGCGGGGTTTTGTGCCGCACCGTGGCAATATATTTTTGATTTGTGTGCGTTAGGCTTCGTCCCGCCCCGTGGCGATGCATTTTTTATTTGGTGTGCGCGGGGCAAATACATTAAATTGGTGGATAATATGTGCAAATTGTTTTTAGTTTTTTCTTTTAACTTGGTGTGCGTGGGGCTTCGCCCCGCCCCGTGGCAATGCATCTTTGATTTGGTGTGTGCTGGGCTTCGTCCCACCCCGTGACGATGCATTTTTGATTTGGCTTCGCCCGCCCTGTGGCGATGTATTTTTGATTTGGTGCAGCGGGGCAAATACATTAAATAGGTGGAGCATATGTGCAGGTTTTATTTATTTTTTTATTTTAAATTGTTGTGCGCAGGGCTTCACCCCTCCCCGTAGCAATGTTTTTGATTTGGTGTGCGAGGGGTTTCGCGCCGCCCCGTGGCAATGTATTTTTGATTTGGTGTGCGCGGGGATTCGCCACTCGCCCATGGCGATGTATTTTTTATTTGGTGCGGCGGGGCAAATACATTAAATAGGTGGAAAATATGTGCAAATTTTATTTATTTTTTTCTTTTAACTTGGTGTGCGCGGGGCTTGGCCCTGCCCCGAGGCAATGATTTTTGATTTGGTGTGCGCGGGCTTCGCCCCTCCCCGTGGTGATGCAATTTTGATTTTGTGTGGCGGGAAAATACATTAAATAGGTAGAGAATATGTGCAGATTTTGTTTATTTTTTCCTTTTATTTTTGCAGAAAATATGTAGATTTTTTCCCCTTTATATATTAATTTGGAAGAAAGAGTCCTAATATTTATTTTTTCCTTTTATTTTTGTAGAAAACATGTGGATTTTTTTCCCCTTTATTGTATATTAATTTGGAAAAAAAAGGTCCTAATATAGTAGTTAATCGATTTCCAAATTGAATTCGGATTTTTATAAAATTCCAAACACGGTAAGTTAGGTTTTCCTTCTAAGTTTATAATTTTTAAACCAATCATACATTGCCAAGTGTCCTCACCTAAATATTGAATTTGGTTTCCTTTTTTTAATCTTTTTCCTATTCTTTTTAAACTAACCATACGTTGCCAAGTGTCCTCACCAAAATACTTGTTTCACAAAACTCAAAAATGACATATTTCGACCAATAGGAAGCGAGGTTTTCCTCACCGTTCAACGTGGAAGTTTTATTTGTCTTGGCCTTTAAGTCTTTAGATGTCCAAAAATGATAGATTTTATATATTCGGAAAGCCCTCCACGAGAGCTTTCCAACGAGTACCATTGTTGCCATGTTTCGGAGCTTTTAATTTTTATCTTATTCTTAGGCTAAAAAATAACTATAAAATGAACTATATACGAGTTCATTATACAAAATGAACTAATTTAATACTAGCTAGTTCATTCTGTAGAATAAACTGTCATGATTAAGTAACATACGAGTTCATTCTACAAAATGAACTGGTATAATGAACTATTATTACGAGTTCATTCTACCATATGAAATACCATTAGGAGTTCATTCTACAATATGAACACCTATCACGAGTTCATTCTACAATTTGGACTATCACTTATTAGTTCATTTTATGATATGAACTACCATAATGAACACCTATTACGAGTTCATTGTACAATATGAACTACCATACTTGATTATCATTACGAGTTCATTTTACAATATGAATTATCAATCCTACAATATGAACAACCATTATGAGTTCATTCGACAATAAGAACATCTATCACGAGTTCATTCTACAATGTGAATTATAATAATGAACTACTATTGTGACTTCATTCTTAATAATGAAGTACTTTTATGAGTTCATTCTACAAAACAAATTGCTAGCATATATGAGTTCATTCTACGAAATGAACTGCTAGAAGTAGAATGAACTACCATGTTCTAAAATAGTGTTCATTCTTGGATATGAACTATTATTATACCGAAAAAATTAAAATTTCGAAACATAGTATAATGGGTATTCATTGTGTAGATCTCGACGAGACCTTTCTGAATATATAAAATTTATTAATTTTCGACTTATATTGAGAGATATTTCATTTTTTAAGTTTTTTTTATTTATTAATGTTAAGAAGAGAGAGAAAATAAAAAGAGAGAAAACAAAGAAAAGAAGCACGTGAGGAAAAGAGAAAATAAGAAAGATAAAGGGTATTTTAGATACTTTAATATTTTTGAATAAAAAAGGACCAAATAGAACTCCCTTTTTGTTGGTGGACCAAATTAACTTGGGACCACATAAAATAGGACCAAACAATTATTTTCCCATTAACCATGCTAAATGATACAGGTATATTTTAAGGAGCTTGGTGTTGCATATTTTAAATATTGTTTGCCGCTATCCGGGGGGTCCGGGGGGCGTAGTCCCTCCCGGTCGTAGAAATTTTTCTGGTTTTAAAATTTGAAAACCTATTTCGGTTTCCAGAAATTTCTATCGACATGTCTCTTCCCATAGGATTTCTTCCCAAAAGAAACCATTAATGGATGCCCGTTGAAAGCGTCTGTTGGAGATGAAAAGCCATCTCCAAAAGGCATGAATACCTATTTAAATAGCGAAGGCTTTCTCCCATTTCAATCATCAAAAACTCTTTCTCTCTAAGCATCTTCAGAATCAATTACAGTGTGTTCTTGGTTGGGTCAAGGGAGTACAACCTTTGAATCCAACAACGTTGTTAGGTTCATTGTATCCTGAAAGCAATATTTCGCTGACCGATTGTACTCACCAATTATTTGGGAAGGGTCGAAATAATTGCTGAAAAGAATCGCAAGGCCTTGAAGCTCCAGTGATACAACATTCTTTTCGTTTTTTGTTTTCATCCTCTATTACCATGTATTTTCCAACACTTGGTGTGTCCCTGTAGTGGCGGAAGCTAAGAACAAACTTACAAAGTAATAGATATGATATTATCAGCCGGGTAAAGAATAAACAAATTACATATACGCATTTAGAAGGGGATTGTCTCAGTGGGGTTAATCCATTGGATGGCAGGATAGCGTCCATTAACTGGATAAATAATTCTATAATTAGGGATCGTCTAAAACTTCTTAAGCTTTTTAATAAGTGGGTGGTTTATCATATACCTAGAGCAACAAATAGTGTGGCAGACATTTTAACTAAGGAAACAAATAGCAGTCTTATCCCTATTTATTGGGAGTCTAATGCTATTATTTGGTTGAAATCTATTAGAGAAAAACTCTATGCATATGCAAGTTTCGGTGGAAGCTAAATAAATATTTCTTCTCCTATTGATAATAAAATAAATAAAAACATTGCATATATTAAAAAAATTAGTCTTTTTGATTTTGATTGATAAAAAAACTTTTAATTTGAAACCTCGTTTCATGCGACATTAACGAAGTAGAAACTACATCAGGCATTTAGATGATGGATCGCTTGGTTAAATATAGGCATTCTATTAGATGTTACTAATAAGCTGTTTTTTCTTGTTGCCATTAGCTTTCAAGATTTGGTTTATTTTGGCTTAGAGAACATATTTCACGTATTTTAATCCTTCATTTATAATTTTTTTAATTTACAGATCAAAAAATAATAAGTTGTCTTTTCTTTTATTATTTGTCATGTAAGTTTGTAAATAGAAAATGTAGCAAGCCAGCTGATAAGGTAAGTAAAGGTGGTAATATTAAAGTTTGGTATGATAGACCGTCAAATTATTTTTTTCTTAAAAAGTAAATAAATAGACATGTTAAATTTATATATCTTTTTGTTGGAAAACAAACTAACATTCCTATTAAGTTTTAATGAATTTTTCATTTCGCATTTAATTTTATTTAAAAAAAATATATATAAGTTGCTTGTTCTGGGGGGAAATAAATAGACAGGTTAAATTCATAATTTTTTGTCGGAAACAAACTAACGTTACTATTAACAGGGGTTAGTCAATTGGGATTAGTAGAGATATTGAGAGACCTTTTATGCAAGAGATTTTGGGTGACTCTCCGTGAGTTTAGAGATTTTGAGAGACTCTCTGAATGATTTTCAAGGAATTATGGTGATTCATTGAGACAATAAAACATATATGAATTTCAGCTTACACACATGAGACAAACAATATATTTATTTATTTTAGAAAATGAATATATGAATATTATAATGGAAATGTATTAGTCCATGCATGGCTACCAGAAATTGTAACAATTTTTCCAATAAAATCAAAACGGAACGAACAGAAGGGATTTGAATCTCTAGTAAACTTATTGGGTTTTGGAAGACAACATTTTTTTTTTCTTCCTTTTTTATGAATTTAAATGTAGCTTATTTGGTTATTGTTCTTAATATTTTGATATTTAATCCTTAAAGAAAAGAGAAAGAACAAAGTCACTCAAAATATCACCTACTTAGGAGAGACTTTTTTAGCCATTTATGGTGTGTTTTGTAATAAAAGTCTCTACAAGTCTCTCAAAACCATAAATCATTGTTTCTTCAAGAGGGAGGATCCATGGACACTCTTAGATGGACAAGGTCGGACAAGATTTGCGCCATTTTATCCGCAAAACCCAAACGATAATGAATTTAAGTCTAATATTTTGATGATATATTTTTCTTATAAGACTCTACATTCCTACAAAAAATGAGCACAATTCGAGATGTATAAAACCACCATCTACCCCTTTGAATATCAGCTGTTCAAAATTAACGATTGAAATTAAGATCGATAGATGGTCAGGTTTGCTATCTCGAATTGCATTCATTTTTGGTAGGAATGTAGAGTCTTATAATAGGAACATATCAATAAAATATTAGACTTAAATTCATTGTCGTTTGGGTTTGCTGGAGAAATGGCGCAAATCTTGTCCAACCTTGTTCATCTAAGAGTGTCCATGGATCCTCCCTCTAATATTTTGATGATATATTCTTCAAATTTCAAATCCAATTACAAAAAATTATGAAGACTTTTTTTAGAAAGTCACGATCCAATAACAGAGATTGTTTGAGATTTTGATGAACTCTCTATTGACTAACAAGAGATTTTAGAAGTCTCTAAAATTCTTTCAACATCTTCACAAATCTCAATTGGCTAACCCCCTATAAGTTTTAATGAAATTTTCATTTCACATTCACTTTATTTTTTTAAAGAAATATATAAAGACGCTTGTTTTGGGGAAAATAGCCCTAAAAATCTCAAACTGGTTGTCGACTTCATGTCAACAATTGTGGAATTTTTTTGACTTGCCAGAGTGCCATGGTCGACGAAATTAGCACACTTTTGTTTTATCCAGTAATAATTCAAAATTACTTTGATAATATAAAATTTAATTATTTAATCGCCAATTAGCTCAATGATGAGTGGTCTGATCGACAATATATGAGGACCTCAATGTGGTCTAATTTCGATCCATGTTTTATGCGAAAAAGTACTATGACCACCGACCATTCAGAGGGAGCATATAGCTTGTACTTGAAAAGGGTACTCTAGCTGTAGCTTATCATAGAACAGCTTATCATAGAACTTACCAATTAGAATTACTCAGTCCTAGCTTATCATTTAACAGTAAAAACTGAACAACGAGTCTCATCTGGATATAAGGAAAAACCTATGGCAAGCCTTCCCAACAATTTTTAGGCGACACCAATCCATCTATATCTTGGCTTTTTCTAGGAGACTCCAATGACGTTTTAAATCAATCAGAGAAAAAAAGGAGGAAGACAAGTAACTTATGCTCAATCTCAACCTCTCCTCACAATGATGGACCAGATAGGGTTTATAGATTTGGGATTCTGAGGCGACCCCTACACTTGGACAAACAACCAAATGGGGCAAGATAACATTCTTGAAAGATTAGATAAAGCAACGGCAACCCAACATTGGCATACTGCGAATCCACATGCAGCAGTTACACATCTTACGAGAATAGCATTTGATCACGCCCCATTACTACTACAAAAGAAAGCAATAGATTGGCAAGGAACAAAATATTACAAATTTGAACACCTATGGCTCTCTCATTCGCAACTCAGGCAAGTGGTTGAATCAGATTGGGTACAATAGCACGATATGGAGCCTACCCTTGACCTTTAATTAAAACTCATAACAACCGGTCAAACTCTTCTGGAAAGGAACAAGGAAACTTTTGGTCACCTGCCAACTATGATCAAGAAATCGACGACCAAGATAAAACTTGCTCAACATCAGTGTGCTACCCAATATGGCAGCGATCTGGAATTTTGGTTGACTCGGAAAAAACAACTAAGAATCGATCATGCAGAGCTGCTACAATGTCATGCAACATACTGGCAGCAAAGGTCACGAATTCGAGAATGGTTACAATCGGGCGATTTTAACACAACTCTTTTCCATACTAAAGCAACCATTCACATGACCTGTAACAATATACAACAACTACAAGACCCACAAAACAACTGGGTTAACAAGAAGGAGGACGTTGTTCAACTCATTCTTGATCACTATTCTCAACAATATACGGCCCCACCTACAGTGATAGACGAGGATCTTTTTACAAATATCAACTCAAGATTAACTCTCAGGAAATCAGACCTACTTACCAAGGAAGTAACTACAACAGAAATCAAACAAGCTATATTCTCCGTAAATTCCGAGGGTGCTCCTGGTCCAGATGGTTACACAAGTAAGTTTTTCAAAGTTTTTTGGGAAACAAATCACTCCCAATTGATAGCAATGGTTCGAAGTTTTTTCAATGATCTTAATATACATCCTCTCATGAATCACACAAATATAACACTAATACCTAAAGTCGATCATCCATCAAAACCTTCACAATTCAGACCCATAGGGATCTGTAACGTCACATATAAGTGCAAGAGAGTTACCTAGAAGATGTTGTAGCATAGGGGTTACTTCCAAAACTGATATTGGAAAACAATAATGCTGGGGAGTTTTCACTGGAACAAGGTATCATTAGATACAAAGGCAGAATTTACATTGGCAGTTCTGGTGGGCTGAGAAACAAGGTTATGACAGCAGTACATGCTTCTTCAGTGGGGGGACACTCTGGATCTAGAGATAGTTGCCAGAAAGCAAAGCTTTACTTTTATTGGAAGGGAATGAAGCACAGTATAACCCAGATGGTACAAGAATGTGATGTATGTCAGCAGCATAAAGGGTTTACTACACTTCCAGCTGGACTTTTGCAACCTCTACCAGTGCCTGAACAAGCTTGGACTGACATTAACATGGATTTCATTTATGGTCTGCCAAAATCTGAAGGGAGGGAAGTTATCCTGGTGGTGGTGGACAGATATACTAAGTATAGCCATTTCTTGACACTCAGTCATCCTTACACAGCGGCATCAGTAGCCAAGGTAATAATGAACTCAGTTATTAAATTACATGGGTTACCAAAAACTATAGTGTCTGATAGGGATAGTATATTTCTGAGCAATTTCTGGCAATGCATTCTATCAAGAATGGGTACCTCTTTGCATTTGAGTACTGCTTATCACCCTCAGACAGATGGACAGACTGAGAGGGTGAATACATGTCTTGAGACTTACTTGAGATGTATTACTAGTCACAAACCTAGCAAGTGGGTGTCATGGTTATCACTGGATGAGTGGTGGTTCAACACCAGCTTCGATACCAGCCTTAAGCTGACACCATTTGAAGCTTTGTATGGATATACACCCCCACAATTTGGTGTAATATCATCCCATGTTGGAATTAGTCTAGAAGCAGATGATCATTTGCAGCCGAGACAAGTCATGTGACAAGTACTAAAAGGTGTTCTTGAGGAAGCTCATCATAGAATCAAACATCAATCTGATAAGAAGAGAACTGAGAGAGAATTCTAGGTAGGAGATTGGGTATACTTAAGGCTACAACCCTACAGACAAACACCATTGCAGCTGAGAAGGAATCTGAAACTGGCAGCTAATTTTTTTTTGGCCCTTACAGAGTGTTAGAAAGAATTAGGAAGGTGGCATACAAGCTACAGCTTCCTCCTGAGTCCAAGATACATCCCACATTTCATGTCTCTCAACTGAAGGCCAAGCTAGGAAGTGGAATGCTACCCCAAACTACATTTCCAAATTTGAATAAGGATAAGGAGATGAAGATTACACCCCTGAAGGTCCTAGCTAGCATACAAGTCAAAAAGAATAAACAGAGCATTCAAGTGTTAGTGAAGTGGGAGAATTTTTCAGCTCAAGATGCTACCTGGGAAGACAAGGCTTTCATGGCACATCAGTTTCCAAAGCTAATCCTTGAGGTCAAGGATTTGAAAGAGTAGAGGGTATTTGTCAGGACCCATGTTTAAATTATTGCTTAAACTGTTGTTAAGGGATGTCCATGTTTATATTAGCACCCAGTAGTATTTAATTTTGATTTTGTGTGGATGTTATTCCTTGCTGCACTCGTGTGAGTTGCACAAGCTGAGCTGTGTTTTGGTTATCCTCTTATTCCATTCTGTGGGTGAGAGGAAGACATGAAAAAAAATATCTAAAAAGTTCTTCTTTCTCAATTATTATGTTCCTCCCTCTCCAATCTCTATCCTTAGAGATTCACCTTGTTTTTGTGCTAATTTGTAAGGCATGTCCTTACAGTAAACCAGACGTATGTATGTATCATAGTACCTCTTGCACTAACAGATTAGGGACTCCAGTTCCTCGAACAAATAGCAACAGCAAACAAACCAAAAATCTTAAATAAAGCTCGTAGTTACGCATGTCGAAGGACCAGGAGCAGCAGCATTGGAATTCAGCAATGTAATAGTGATACTGACAACTAATTGTTGCAGAAGTAAGTATATATGGTTGCTGAAGGTGATCCATCACAAGAAGTATAATAAGTTGAAGCAACAAAGAACACCATTTCAAACAATGAAGCAATATGCCAACACAATCAATCATTCACAACCAACAAATACGACCTCAGCACCATCAGATTTGTCATTGATAACTTATACCAGGGTGGAAATATAACAAGGCAGTGAGCCAATGAAATGTAGAAATCACTCATTCAGCAACACTATTAGATGCAGTAAATCAGAAATGAGAGAAAAATCAAGAACTTGAATAGCATCTTGAAAAGGATTTTTTTTTTCCCTTATTCAGTTATTCCAGCAATGCACCGTGGATCATAGTCTTCAACTGAATTATTAACCTTTGATTATTCTCCATAAGGCCAGAGCACTTTGGATTAGTCACTCACATAAGAAATAAAAGTAAAAAGCACCATTGAAGATGAACTTCAACTGCATTATTCAGGAAACATGAAAAATAGAAGAACAATAGGTTGCATATTGAACACACACATGCAAACTTAACACCAAGTTGCATACTAAGTGTATACAAACTCAACAAAAAGAACTCCAGCCTGTAATTATGTAACTCATCAACTCCAATTCGAAGTTCAATTGCAGAAACACCATTAAAACCGCAGGATACTTCAACACGACAGTGAGGACTTCCTTGAAATAAGAATTGAGATTGGAAGTATGAAGAATGAGCCGTTAAATACCATGTGCAGTATCATTTTCACCACAAACTCTCAACCTTCTGCTGAATCCAATCAAGTGGAACGACTTTAAGTGTTTTTCCCTAACTAGACCTTGGTGTAGCGGACTAGAACACGCTCAGACCCTTTCGGCATCAGGGAACAAGAACGACAGATCTTGATTATGAAATTAGATGTAAAACAAGCTAATTATGATGTATAAGGCATTTGAAGATGAAACTAGATTATGTTGAGCTAGTGATGTAGAAGTTGAACATATGAGTTTAAATCTGAAGTAATCTAAACATATAATTGGAGATTATCAGCAGAGATTTGAATTGAACCAATTCAGGTAAATGAACCCAGCTCCAAATGAAAACGGTGACCAAAAACATCAAAAGCTCAAGTAATTTAACCAAATTTCAAATCTAAAAATGATACTTAATCATGTCTGTTAACGTAGCAGAGGTATCAAACCAAATAAAAACCCTAATTCCTACAAAAAAAACACACCATTAATGGAGATGGATGAAGAAATTTACCAATTGTTGTTGTAGATGTAGATGGAAACACATAGAGGAGACAAATTAGACTCAAATCTGATATAATTTATGAGGTCATCCTTCAAATTTCGATCTATAGTAGCATCATCAGAAAATGATGATGAATCATGGTGGTGGTGATTGTTGAAGATGAAATAATGATGGTTTTGGTGAAGAAATTGACAGGTTAGGACCGGTACCCTTATAAATTGATGATTTCTGTGTCTGATACCATAGTAATATTAGGAAAACCTCATGTCTACATTGCTTACGGTTTGTAATCGATTGATTAAAAGAAGATAGATTTCCAATGAGGCACAGTTGAGATTATATACCCAACTCTCTACTCTCTTGATTACAAATACCGACACCCTCCTCACACACGTGCACCTGGCACATACACAACCTGACCTGAACTCTCAGCTCACATTACTGACCTAAGCATGACTACATTTGTTGTTTTCGGGCAGTTCAGGTGACACATTTCTTCACTATTTTGGTGATTTTATCTTCGCTTTTTGAGTGATTTTTTCTTCGCTTGAAGAGCGATTATATTTCCACTTTGATGGTGATTTGTTCAATCTTTGTTGGTTGTTTCATAGCTTGTTAATCTAGATTCGAGAACATCGACGATGCAACACGGCATCGCTTTGAGTTCATCTTCAACAAAAGGGATTTAGGCATCCGGATTTTTCGTTCGTATATTCAAGATTGAGGGCTAAGTACTCTTTTCTTTTTGGAGCATCTCTTATGAAGACGAATATTCAAAATGGTCGGAATTGATTCCGGATTATACGATCTTTTCTCCCTATTTTTCATACAAAAATTGGGTACTTTTACATCATTTTATTTTTTCTCCTCGGGATTCACATGTAATTAGCATCTGTGATTGTATTCGGGTTTTAATTTTCTTGTAATTTAATGTTTTTTTTTTTTAAATAACAATGTAATCACAAACAAAAATTGGATTGAATAAAACATGGTCAATTTTTTTGTAAATAATCCTAGCGAGATTGGGGTATACCCAGATTTAAATGGACCTAGTGTCCTTGCTAAGGGGTGGTAAAATATGGTGAAGTTACAAAACTAACCTTATCAAATTCCGAGTTAACCTTATCCGAATGTAAAAGGCTAAACACTGAAAACCCATTTCTCTTGGTTTCGTTCACAAAATCAAAATTTCCCAAATCATAACCCTAAACTGTCGCAGAGGCTAAACATTGAAAACCCCATTATTCACTTGATTTCACAACCAAATTTATTACAAATCAGAAACCTAATGATCGCAGATGCTAGAAGAACGGGAAAAGAAAAATCAAACTCAATCCATTACTAAAGAAGATAAAAATCAATTATTGAAGAAGAAGAAGAAGAGGGAACATGAACAAAATCGATTTACAATGGTGAGATTGGGAAAGTAAGCAACTGAAACCCATTTGTTTTCTTTCTTTAGTTAATTGATTGAATAAATAGCTTAGAAAGTCAAAGAATAACCTACAAAATTCAGTAACAGATTTGGATCGTCATTGTATATGGAGTTCGAACTTGAAGGTTTTTCATGTTCTGGAAAAATTGGAGGACAACATGAAAAGTCGTCATGGACGATATTAAACCATGACGATTGTTCATATAGTGGAAATAACCTCGTTAATTTATCAACCATGACGACTGCAGTTGCAAAAATCACATTTTGTGTGAAATTTGCTAAAGTCGTAATGGTCTTAACATGTCGACTATGACGACTAGATGTAAAATAAAATAGTCGTTTGAAATTTGCTTACAGGTTCTAATGGACATAAATGGGTGTTATTGTAGTATTCTATAGTTCACCTGTTTGTGTTGTGATTTTTTCATTCATGGTTCAGGAAATCGGAAAACTGCGCTAGCTAGCTTCTAATGCTTAGACATGTTCAATTGCAGATGAGAAAGTTAAGTTTGATGAGGTGGTGGAAGAGAAGCGTGTAAAAATGTTGATTGATCCAAAGGAACTAATGCATGTTATAGGAACCACATTGGATTTTATATATAGATGACACACTCAGTAAAAAAATGTAATCATGTTATTTCATCTTATGAATGAATTCAACAATATCTACCTATGCTAAATGAACATTTGTAATGATCCTGTGTCATATTACTTTCTCTTGATATTTGCTTACATTTGGATACACTGTCTAAATATATGGGTATGGTGTAGGACTATCTGATTTGTATGACTATGATGTAGGACTGTAGCACCTGATTGTCAGACTTAAGTGTCACTTGCATAGATGTAGGATCAACATGTTGAATATATATATATATATATGTATATGTGTGAATGTTCTCTAACTTTGTTCTTTATTTGGTCCTTAATTCCTTATACAGGTCTTAATTTGGTCCTTCATGTTGAATCCAAACTCCAAAGGTCAAAAGCTTGTATTAGTTTTTTTAAGCATCATGTTCATTATAGCAATATTGATAATTTAGATTGTGCGAAACTGCGAACTCTTTGTAAAGACAATTATGTTTTTATGAGTATTGGTGGCTATTTCGTGTCGTCATGGTCCTAATTTTTTACCATGACGACTAGTAATTTTGAACCGTGTATAAATTTTGGATGAAAAGTCGTCATGCTTGGAACATGTCAAACCATGCCGACTCCTAATTTTGAATGAAAGGTCGTCATGCATAGAACATATGGACCATGCCGACTCTAAGCACCCAAAAAAAATGAATTAGATTGGAATCGAAAGAAAAATCTTAAACTAAAACTAAAATAAAATTAAAAGGATAAAGAATGATCAACTCTAACTAAATAAAATTAACCTTAATTAAGTAAACACTGTTGAGTCATTTAGAAAATAAATGATTAAGGGGTGTTTTGTTTTATTTCAAAATGATTTGGGTTTTATCTTATTAGGTATACCTCAATAAATCTGGTATACGCCAATTTGACCAATGTAAATAATGTTCGCCAATTTGTAAATAATGTTCCAATCCCATGCGTGCTAATCGAGATGACACAATTTAACGTACTATATACGTGTTTCTCGCTGGTTTTCTTCTAGTCATCCGCAAACTTCTCCAGTGAGCCATCATTCTAACAAACAAAATCTCAAGTTTCAACCATGTTTAAGGGGCCTACTTATTATCAAGGGTGACGCACTGATTGGAACTGAATCATCCCTTTTGTGTCTCCAAGGATTCCAAAATATAGAGCCCTCTTTTGCTCGCATACAGAAACTTTGGCACGTGTCTTGGTACAGTGGAACTGATTATACGAGGTTGTGTACCTGTGGTGTGGTGTGTACAGTGTGAGTGACACATTGAAACCAAATCTGTGATTAAAGGTACGGTCAAAGATACGACTATTGAGATAACAAGGTTTTGATTTTGAAAGCTTTATGTACGTTCTTGATTGCAGCACGAAATATTAGACATGTCGCCGCTCCCTCCCTCTCTTTATAAGTATCGTTAAAAATAAATAGATTTGCACTCATTCAATTTTTGCTTTCACTAATATAACCAAGAAGTAAAGCGCTATCGCGCAATACAGGTGAACAACTATTCCAGAAAAAGTGGGCTTCCTTTTATGGAAATCCCAGTTATGGAAACCAGTTTACGCAATAAAACCCAAAATTTCTACATTGACAGAGGTAAATCCCGAATTTAGATCTATTATGGCTCAGGCAAGACTCTAACATCGTGATAAGAAAAAAAAAAAAAAAAAAAAAAAAAAGTGGATGCCACCCCCTATTTCGCTAGAGATTGGCTAAAGAATTCTCCCTTGGCCAATCTAGCATATTTTGAACGGAAACCGAAATTACATAAGAATAAAGAAACAGAAACTTGGTAGGAATCCGATTTGCAACAAGTATGCTCCTTATAAATATATATAGTTTGTACAAGGGGTTTGGTGACTGGTTTACCTGTTAAATAAATCAATTCTTGTTAGCTTGTCTTATCTTTGGTGGCTAATTCCCCGATCAAGAAAACATCAAACTAGACTTATTAATTATCAAAAGCATTCTTGCACGGAAAAAGAATTTTTTTTTACCAGAAGAACATGTAAGTTTTTCGTGAGGGTTTGTCAGTATCTCTTTATTATATTTTTGTTTTTGCTATTGCTACATATTATTAATTCAACTTTTGATTGTTCCAGGTTCAGTACTAATGCTCCTGTTAAATTTTATGGATGAAGCAATCCGTGCGTTAAACAAGGTAAACCAAACCTCGTAAATTTAAAAAATTTAAAGATCGTGAGGAACGCACTAGTTTTTGTTTCCCTCGATAGAGAATGCTAATTTAACCGACATTCCAACATCAAAGTCCAACTCCAACCTCGGCTCAACTCGTAGAGAGACTGGAGAAAATGGATATCCAACCCCGAATCAATCCCTTACCTCTAGCCGGGCGGGCTTTGTATTGGACAGTAGGGGGATTGCGCTAACTTTCATTAGCACAAGGGTTTCTTAGCTTGAGGGTTGTTGCTATAATGGTTTTCGCAAGCATTGGTTTTTGATGTAGAACTTTTTGATTTACAGGATGTTTGTTTTCTCCTCTATTAGAGGCAAATCACTACCTACCTCTATGTAGAGGTGGGCCCCACTTTTTAGGTGTTTGTTTTTTCCACTACCTCTACCAATATAGAGGCTAAACCTCTACTAGATAAAGGAAATTAGATAACACCTCTCAGCTGTTATTTTCTTGGCAAACCTCTATTTTACTATGAAATGTCCATATGACCCTCCAACAAATCCTTATTTGACAGTTTTTGTCCACCACCAAAACAAAACCTAAAATTGTTTTCGCTTTCGCATTTTCTCTATCGGCTGCTCTTCATTCTCTCTGAACTCACAGAGAGAAAATCTCTCTGGAACTTCCATTCATGAAGAAGAACTTCGATTCGTGAAGAATATTGATTGTCTTTGAAGATTTCGTCTCCAAATCAGTTAAATCTCGTCAAAGTTTTGAAGATCTCTACTTTGGTTATTCTCGGTAAGGCATGCTTGTTTTTAAAATTCTATATCTTGCATGTTGTTACAAATTGTTATTTGTGTAATTGAAACTTGGGAGAAATCAGATATGGTGTTCATATTGTGTGGGTTATGCTTGGTATGCTAGAATTTTATGTTGGTATTAGATTTGCATTATCCTGATATGGTTGGTAGGTTATGAAATAGGGATCCTTAATGGTTGTGATTCTAGCTTCTGATTTTATGGGTACCAATGTTGTTAATTAGGTTTTGTTAATCCGTAACATCATTTGTCTTAAAAAACTAATCAAGATCCTATTGTCAATGTATATAGTTCACAGCAGATAGGTGTTTGATGCTTGTCCTGTACTATCATTCATAGATTCGAAATTTATTTTTTGGTTTTTGCTGATGAAAGTAATAACTACTATCATAGTACTATTTACAAAGATTTGTCTTCAATTTATGCTCAAACTCTTGTCTGTGTATATAACTTTTATCCGAATTTCAGCATTTTCACCTTTCCAAAGTTTTGGGTGAATACCCAATGTACAGTAGCCAGTGCATCAAATTAGTTATGAAGTCATGAGCTAATAGCCCTTGCAGGAACTTTTATTGGCAAGGATTTATTATACCAATTATATCTTTTAGCTCGGGATTTACGGTCTATAACAGATACTTATATTCATTTTGCATTTTTAAAAAGTGATTACAAATATATTTTTTCGTTTCTGCCTCAAATTTATATTCAGCTGTGCATCGTTTTGCATTGGATGATCTTTGCATCTTTTTGATGGGAATTTTGGTATCGTAAAAGATCCCCTTCTGATAAGGATTTTTACAAAGTAAAAATTGCAGTTCTGCCAGTATTGCTATGAATTACTATGACCTGTTAGAAAGAGTCTCTATTAATTTTGGGTTCTTGTAACTCGTCGGGAACATTAACAGCATTTGCTTCGCATCAAGGTATGACTTTTTACCGGCCACAAAGTATGGAATCTATTTGGTCCAGCGTTTTCTTTAGAGCTAAAGGCTACAAGAGTGAAGTACATGCACGACTATTGTGTGTTATATCTTTATCCCAATCACACGTATATAATTCATGTAGCTTATTGCTTAATACATCTTGCAGTTTCAGATATCATACTGCAGAAAGTTATTTAGCTTTGGTCTCATATTTGTGGGGTCTGCAGTACCTTGAATTTATTTCCTACATTGTTGTACAACTTGTTTTCTACTATTTCATCTATTGCCAATAAATAATTCTCGTAGACTAAAGTGTTTCTCAACGAAGTTTTAGCTCCTACTCGGCTTATTATGTGTGCTGGAAAAAGATTGACTAGGCATGTTTAGCTATCTCATATGTGTTGGTTTCAGCATGTCTCTCAGTCATGTGTTGGTTTCAGCATGTTTAGCTATCTTTTAATTTTTTTCAAAAGTTCCATCTTCAAATATCTTAATATGACCCATTTTCATCGTTGCGTTTTTCTTGATTTCATGTTGTCCGGCATAAGTCTCATCATCCTTTAGACTTGGGCAAATTTCCTTCCTGGCATTTCCCTGTTACTGTTGGCGGTGCAAAAATTCGTTATGTTGATATCCCTAGTCCGGATGATTAGTACGTTATTGGTCTACCCCTTGGATCAGATGTTCCTAAAGTAAGAATTTACTTATTGCTTTTTGCATTCCCCTGGTACAATACTTGCTTTCTCTCTGGAAGCTTAACTTTCTTATCATTTTTCAGGTGATTGCTAACAGCTATGAAGGCTTGTTGCGTATGGTGAGTGGTATGAGGAATGTCATTACTGACACAATTCAAGAATCATCTCGGTACCAGCACGATGCTGCTCTCCGTTCGGACGAAGTGAACTACTACCGTCGAAGTGAATTTTGGAATTTCGAGAGATGGGGTATCTTTATGTGTCATCTGTGTAGGGTTGTTGAGGAAGTGCAGGTGAGGATGAAGGGGGGGGGGTTTGGTTTGGTCTTTTATTAGTTTGTATTTCACTTTATCTGTGGTTTGAATTGTTGAAAACATTTTTGAATTTTTGAAAATGTTGATTTAAAATGAATCTTGGAATTTTTGAATTGCATAAGGGTAAAATGTGAAATATACAAATTTACATTTAAATATAGAGTTATTAGAAGGCTCTAGGTAGTAGTATTCATATAGAGATAGAGGTAAACCTCTATGTAGAACCCTCTATCTATATAGAGAAGAAAACAAACATGCTGTTAGTTTTCAACTCTCAAACTCCTATTCGGAGACTTTTAACTGCGTCACTTTATTTCTTGCAACTGTTATTTGATTATTCTTGGCCTTAAAATTTCAACTGCATTGTCGTGTATGTATTTATCATATAATGGTCTGATCACAGCTTTATGCGTTGGTAATAATATCAGATGAAACTGGAAGATAGACCTCAAATAGCAATCTCTAACAACTCGATCGCTTCATCAATTTCCTTGCTACAACCCGATTTCATATTGCACGTCCCTCCAAAGGAAGCAAAGTCCTTACCGGACGAGCTGCAGAACAAACTTAAAGAGCTCCAGATATTAGGAGATGTTGTAATTAAGTGGCAATCGAGTTTCCAACAATGTGCGACAAATTGGGATCTTTCTATATTTTAAAGCACTCCAATGTTAAGTGAATTATTCGCAAATGCGGAAGCCAATCTGAATGAAGGTAATGCTACCGACATTGTGGAATACGTTGAGCAGCAAATAAATCTTTTTGAGACTGAACAAGAAAGACATCAAAAAGAGTTCAACTATCAGCAAGAAATGTTCTCCCAGATTAAATCGGATTATATCACGAGAAAAGAGGATTTCTTGCAGCAAGTACGTTTAGAGTGCAGACGATAGAATGTTGCGATGACCATGGGAAAATGATGCTTATCCCTTATGACGAGAGTAAGTATGCATGCCGACTCAAACATCGACTAACCAACCCTAATACTACAGGAGGCATGCCGACGGTACAATGGTGTAATGTAGTTCATCCAATTTAAAATGATGATCTGGTCTCTGTTGCTTATCCCTTATGACGACGGTACAGTATGCATGCCGGCTCAAACACCGACTAACCACCTCTACAGGGGGCAAGCCCACAGTACAGCAGCGTAATGTAGTTCATCTAATTTGTTTTTCCAAAGAATTTTTTTTCCCTAACCGATTTTAGTTAAAACCTGTATGTCTGTGTCCTTCGTGTTGGCTATTATGAAGGTAGAGGTTTGTATAGATTCACACAGTGGGAAAAGTCTCCACATCTCTATCCATACATTTAAGGATTCATCTTTGGTTGCATCATTGTAAACCTAATATAAACATGACCCTATGCCCCGTTAGCATAATTGCAAAATACAAATGCTTCGATATGATGTAGTAGTGACCAGGATCAAAGGACTTCAACTGACCCAATCATTACTGCAATACAATATCCACTGCTTTGAAAATTTTCTAAGTTTGTCAATTTTCTAAGGGTCGGGAATCAGGATCAGGATCAAAGGACTTCAAATTACTGAAACTACTCTGACCCGAGGTTTCCTTTGATAGTGTGAAATATAGTTTGCTAACTTGCCGATTCAAAAAGGATTTCTATACTGCATTCTCCATTTTGGAGTTCATTAACACCTGCTTCTTTTGAGATCAAGGTGGGAAGAAAGATGGGCACATAACCTTCTCGCTTCCATCAATTTTTCCTCCAGTCCTTCAATCTATTGTTTTCAAAAGTAAAGACAAATATTTTCATTTTTGTTTAGTTATTCAGTAGTTCATATATAGCTCAATAGTAATAACTGATGAAAAGAAAGGTCATCTCACTAACCGTGCTATTCAACTCAATCTCCTTGCGTCTCAGCTCATCGCACCTGTCAGAAAACGTTTTGTAAATTGCAATAAAATCCTAAACTGAATCATATAAAGTGCTGAACTTTAAAGCATATGTCTTGTACATTACATAGTTGCAAATCAATGTAAAAGTATACATGGGTTTTTTATATCGAGCACTAGTTGAAAGATGAGGAATTACCTTATGTAAAATTTTAAATTCTCTTCACGTATTTGATCAAGATATCTGGAACTTGAACCATCTGACGATTTCCCATTTGTATGAGAATTATCCTGTAGGGTGATAATTATGACTTTCTTTAGGGTAGTTAGCCAGACAGCTAAAACTCAACTGTATGCTTAAACTAAAGCTAAATGCATTTATTCTCGACATGGACAGACACAAACATAGAGACCAAATCATAGAGATGCATAAAAAAAACACCAGTTAAATTTTAAGCTTTTAAGAACATGAACAAAAGCAAGAGAAAAGGGTTATGGTCAAAAGGAAACTAATATAGAACTGCTCACAGTTGCTGATAATCTAAAGACTGATCGTAGTCCAGCAGCTGATTCTTCATGGGAATTCGTAGTACAGCCAACTCCTGCCGTACTACGGATAGTACTTGCTGTTGCAAGTCCAACAACAGCAGACTGATCAAAACATAACGCTTCGTCAGAATAATTTGATGAATCAACGTCTTGTTGATTGGAAGACCACTCTTTCAACAAACTGGATCTTCCATTAATCGGCAGATTATCACTAAGCTTTTTTTGCATACTACGAATTGGTGGTGCATCGTCATACTCCTGCCGAGTAGTACTTGTTGCTGCAAGTCCAACAACAGCAGGCTGATCAACATTTATCTGTTCTTCAGAATAATTTGATGAATCAACGTCATAGGAAGACCGCGCTTTCGTCAAACCAGATCTTCTATTCACTGGTTGATTATCACTAAGCTTCTTCTGTGCATTACGTATCTCTGGATTTTTAGACCAAAATCCAGCCAAATGACATTTTTCATCCCTGCATAATCTGGTACAGGTGAAAATACTCCAGAGACCCCGAGTAACATCTGAAATGTAAATTAACATCTAGACATATTAGACAGAGGTAACAAACCAGTATTTGTTGATTAGTTGTTTAAGCCAGATTTCTAGCCTGATAAACAGAGCCGATCTTTCAAAATCCTGTTTGTCATGTGCTGGTTCGATATAATTTGCTTCCAGAACACCTACCATGAAACAACGAAGAAAGAAATAAGAATATTAAATTTTCTAGGGAATCAGTTGATAAAATATAAGAGTAAATGCTCACCTACAGCACACCTCCCTCTGCTGAGACCATCAAGAGTGACTCTCCAGAAAGGCTGAAAAGGTTAAAAAAAAACATGTTCATTACTATCGATCTGGGGAATTACTTACAAATTTCTAGTTGTGCTGCAGACCATCCCATTAATAAGTAAGCTAGTAACACAAAGTAGTAAATATTCAACTAGACATACTCTGATAAGGCGATTCTTATGGTAGACATTAAATCCAGTTACTCCAAGAAAAGGGGACTCTTTTACAAACCCCATAGTTGTTTCCACAGACACCTAGAGACACAGACATCGTTAGAATTTTCTGCGCAAGAGAATGCAAATATGCAACAGCTAAACTGATACAGCTTCATCTAAAAACCTCTACTGAGTTAAAACCAGGAGAAGGTATAATAAATAAAAATAGAGTTCTTCACATATAACATCCAGTGAAAGAATTGCAGTTAGGTGGAACACAAACAAGGCTAACTAAGAACTCTTTTGCCGAAACTTAAGTAATATTTTGCCTTGTATCCTCTGGTCAAACAAATGAGAAGAGTGTGTACACCGTATATCTAACCTCTTTTCCAGCCATCCCAAGATGTGGTTTGTACTTGAACACTTCCGTAAAGTTCAGGTTCTCTGCAATAATATATTGCTGAACAGGTACACCCCTTATTATAATATCAAAATTCGTAAATTTCCTGAGGTACAAAATTGACGCATAGGCCTACACAGAAGTAAGTTGATCTTATCATCTGTTCGTCAATGTAGAAAATCAATATAGACATGGATTGTCCTTGAAAATAAATGAAGAACTACAGACCACCTTCTTTTATTTTTCATTGAATTACAGAACACCTTACTCTTAAAGAAAAGCGAATTTTGCAAGATATATGAGATTTTAATTCTTTGCTTGCATTTGATTCTCCTTTGGACGCCTTTTCAGATGGAAACTCATCTCTTAGACATATATCCTGCAAGAGAAATAACATTGTATGACACTTTTAAATCACCCAGTGCCTGAAATGACAGTATCACACTCAGAAATACCTCCTCATCATTGTTGAAATCTAGTTCCATAACTCCGTCATCATCAAGCCATAAGTTGTAGATGATAATCTTTGTTCCACAAACTCCAATATCATCAAACTGGAAAGGTGAAAATAAAATAAAATGATGTATTTCCTTATCAGTATGCTGGGCTTTTGTTGTTCAGCCATACTACAGATTTATTTTTTATTTGATTGGTAAATGCAAAAGCTACGTAGAATATATAAACCTTAAAAGTGTAGAGCATATCTAAACCTAAAGGGAATTCCCCTCCGATTATAAGTGTGCATATAAGCTGCCTGCCTTGGTGACAGAATCAACAGAAGTAGACACTTCTATAGCTAATAGGGCAAATCAGATTTATGTCTTTTACCAATGGATTATTCAAGTCAATGTGGAGTGACCATATAAACCCCATTGTATAAAGTCATGTAGAACTTTGGTCCATAAGCTGAAACTTAGTCGACAACAACACAAAGTTTCTTGGGGCATCTCACAAGTTTTCACGTCAGATCTGAACTTAGTCAAGAACACCATCCTTCTTACATAAAGGGAGCTTTGTATATTTTAAGAACCTGATGCATAAGCTCCTTTTTTGAAGCAAATGGAGACCACTCAAGGATAAGCTTCAAGTTGCAAGACCAATCATCTTCTGAACTGTATATTATTGGATGGGCCTGATTCTCACTCATTTCAAAATCTACCTGCAACGAAAACACCAAAGAGTTATATCGCGAAGCAAAAACGCTAATATTATGTGCAGCCGAAAGTAACTCACCACTGGAACAATTACATCATCCTGCCCAGTTTTCCGCAAAAAGGTGTACGAGAGAAGACCTATGCTCTCAGTTACGTGGCTATAAAACAAGAAACACAACAAATTGACAGTGTAAGGACTCACTGGAAGCTAAGTACTAAGACATGCAAAGATGACAGGGTCATAGGTGATAAAGAGATCATCCATTAGAAGCAGTTATTACTTATTACCTTCCACGAACCGTGCGGCTGAAAACAATTACATCAGCACCCAACAGCATGGTACTTGTCTTAAATCCATTACCATCTGCAAAGCATTTACCCACGTTTTGACTTACCTAGAACTCAAACAAGTATGCAATCCCAATCTAAAAGCTAAAATTCAAAGAAACGCCGCTAGGGATCTTTGAACACAAGAAACAATCGGCAGACATGTATACAAAACACATTTCTTATTACGAATCCTTCAGCAAAATTCTCAGAGCGTAAAATGTGACCAACCTCCGCAGTATACTATGTAGCTTCCGCTACGATACTCTTTACCTCTAACAGTCTATAACATATAATATGATAATTATTTATGTTATCTGCTACATATTTGGGGACAGGGCACCACAGTTCTGTTAAATTGAATTGGAATGGTTCATGTAATGTGAGCTCAAAAGATAGGCAACAAAGACACTAAGAAACTTACATTGTCCGATAGTAGTACTTGAATTTTTTGAAGAATACCCCAAGCTCATACACTGCCGCATACAATCAGGATCCATTCCCCCTCCATCATCTGCACAAAATGAGCTATTAGTATCAAATTTCAGCTAGGAGATATTACATTATTATATATACATTGAATACACACTACATTACCTTGGAAAAGCAATGTAGGAGTATTGTCTTTCATATTACGGATTGTATCCACCCTAACGAAGGTGGCACCACTCCTAATCTGTTTCCAGTCACATGCAATGACAAATTTAGCAAAAGAACTTTAAATGTTTTCTGATACATCAGAATGCAATTCCAGTAATCTAATAACACAATTGAAGAACATCGGAAGTTACAAGTAAATGAAAATTGTACTGCTGTACTTGTTGTTTACCTCATCAACCGCGTTATCAAGAAGCTCCGCTATAGCTGCATGAAAAACAAAAGCAATCACGTCCGACTGGTAGTTTGGCAAAATCGTAAAATTATAAACACAAGTCGAGCTACAAATTTTTCCGCAGTACCTATACTAGTTCATAAGCATTCAAGAAAACCACATTGTTTTCTTTCACTCAAGTTTCCTTAATGTTCAATGATGTAAAAATTACCTCCAAATGCCCACTTGTGAGATGTCGCATTCGAGTGAAGAAACTTCGGGTGAACACGAGCATGTTCCAATTGACCTGCATTCAAAAAAAAAAAAAAAAACATTAAATCTCAGCATTCACACTAAAAATCACACAAAATGTATTAACGAGAGAGAGAGTGAGAGAGAGACCTTGAGGAGGAACCGATTTAGTGGAGGGAACTTCATAATCCCCCGCCTTCCAAAAACTACGAGATATACATGTTTGATTTTGATGGTTTGAAGAAGATTTCAAAAAAGAACTTGGTTCTCCATGACCAGAAACTTCACATGCAACAGTAGAATGTAAGGATTGTTGTTGTTGATTTCGGTTTCGGTTTCGGCTTCTTCTTCTTCTCCTCCTTCCTCCATCACTATCATCATCGCCACTTCCAAGTTCAACAACGATAACAGGTTGGTTTTCTACTTCTCTTGACATAACTAAAAAACTCTCTTCAACAGCAGAAGAAGAAAAGGTTTTCCTTTTTACTACTTTATACAGAAAAAGTGTTGTTCTCCATTTTCAGCCAAGTACCGGAGAGAGGGTCATTAAAAGTTCGTGTTGGTAACATATAAATTTTCTTTGATTAATGTACTTCTCTTTGGAGAGATTGGGGACCACTCCACCCATTATTTATCCCAATGATAAAGTAGTGTTGGGAATATATAAATTTTCTTTGATTAATGTATTTCTCTTTGGAGAGATTGGGGACCACTCCACCCATTATTTATCCCAATGATAAAGTAGTTAGGTAGACTGTGGCTGGATCCTCTCGATGGATTTCTATGATTTGTGTAGAATTAGAGTTAAATCTAGACACATTGAATTTCCTCTTGAGATTCTTCCAGTAAAAATATATAACGGTATTTAGGAATGTTTTAGTATTGGGATGGTAAGTATGAAGGAGGAGCCCAATTTCATCTTTTCAGATTTGTTTTTCGGGATTTCTCTCCCGCTGGACAAATCGAATTAAACAACAATTTTCATTAGATAGTTGTAAAACAACTTGTACATTCTTTCTAGACACTTTGATCACAATAAGATGATCAAGTCTATAATACTAGAGTTTCATGTATATATAATATAACTTCACATGTTATGTTTTCAATCTAAACGACTTGAAAGTAACGATATAGAAATGGAAACAAGTCAAGTCTTGTATTACTAACCTCAAGTAGAAGGATGATGTCTTCGCTTTTGTCGATACGTCTTCAGAATCTTCAGGTCTTCAGAGTAATACTTGTTTGTCACAAAATTTCTAGACTTTCTAGTCTAACATAACGAAGTTGACTCTAGTAAATCTAATCAAGTGACTTTTGAGTTTTGATACTAAAATATAACAACCAACCTTGATAAACCAACGTTTGGCGGGTTCAACCGAGCAATGCTCTAACGCTTATCTAAGAAGAAAACTTAACCTCCTCAAATACTAACACCTCATGTTAATCCCTACCCAACTAGAACACTTAACCTCCCTAAAATGGAACAAAATCCTTATTTTCACTCTAAAGAAAGCCCAAAACGCATCCCTTCTTTCACTTTCCGCGTAGGCCTAAATAGGCCCAATAAAAACCAAATCCAAATTGGTTTAAATGTTTTCCTAATAACTTCTTCATACGACCTCGAAATGATCTCATTTTTTATTTTGGGTTGCCTTCGTGTTTGTTAGAGCACTGCTCGGTCAAACTCGCAAGCGTTGCTATCTCAAGCTTGTTGTCAAGTTTAGTTTCCAAAACTATAAGTCTTGATTTCTAGTCTATTTATAGCTAAGTCTCGGATTAGGATAGAAAGTGTAGTTGGGCATTAGACTTCACGGCGTTCATCGATTGAAGACGAAGAACTACTAAGGGGAGCTTGTGGAACTTCATCAACAAAAGGTATGTGGAGACTTGAACTCATCTATCACTCAAAAGTCTATCTACTCTATCTCCTATTTGAGACAAAAGTCGTATAGCTATATAGACTTCGATTATACAAATTTGATATTCCGAGCTGAGTTTAACTCGCTTACATATTTCTCGAAATATGTGTTGGTAAGCTTTCGCTTTAACCAAGTTCATCTTATATTCTTGACGAAAGTCAAAAGATGATCATGTGAAAATCGCCTTGTAACATCTTACATGATTTGTGTGAGACAGTCATTTGATGTAGACTCGAAATGTTTCGTATTGATCATTCGATCACTTGAAAATTGCTTCGAAGCTAATAGTTTGTGTGAGACAGCTATTGTCGTCTTCTAAGAATGTTTCAATGATTAAAATGAGAGTTTAGAACAAATACCATGATTGGATATAGCACAGTATGCGTACTTGTATGCTAACTGTTGCAAGATATTCCAAGTCCGGGAACCATCGTATGCATACCCGTATGCGTACTGGTTGGTTTATGAAAGTCCAGGAACTCAGTATGCATACCGGTATGCGTACTGACGTGAGTTTCAAGTTCAAGGATTTAACTGATTTTTGGATGGTATGCGTACCCGTTCGCATACTGGCGAACCCAAACTTGGTCCGGCCACTTAGGTATGCGTACCCGTTCGCATACTTGAGTAGGTTATGTTCTAAAATCGGTTTGTTCATGAACTAATACATTTATATATTAAGGAATGCAATCTTTTGCAAACCGTGGCTATAATGTTCATGAATTGATTCGACTGAATCAAAATCGATTTTGCTTCAATTGTGTCTTGTATACTTCTATGAGAATATAAACAATTGAACAACTCTAGAACTATGTTCATTTGAGTCATTTGAACTAGTTATGGTTAAGATGAATAAGGTTGATATGAAAGTGTTCATATGGCTAACTTCGGTTAACTATTGTTGAGCCAACAAGGTGTACACGTTTAGGTACGGTTACTCATATCTAAATGAAGTCACTTTTCATTTTTGTGTAACAAGCTAAGTTCGATCTAACGGTTAAAAGATATTAGCTTGAATCTAATCATGTTTTCATCTAACGGTGAATATTGAATGCTTTGTTACCAAGATAACATTGATTGCAAACCCTGATTTGAAGACTATATAAGGGAGAACTCTAGCAACTGGGAAACCTAATCCCCACACCTCATATGTGATACTAGTTACGACTAGAGTCGATTCTCCATTAACCTTAGGTTTTTCCAAAACCCTATAGGTTAACGACTTAAAGACTTCATTGGGATTGTGAAGCCATACCCAACTATTTCTCTGTAGTTGCGTGTTCTGATCTTGTTGTTTTCTATCGTGATTGAGTACTATATTCTCTAAGATTTGCTCGAGATTTAATCTCCGATAGGCAAGATAAAAAGTAGTCACAAACATCTTCGTCTCATCGTTTGTGATTCCACAATATCTTGTTTCGCTACCATACGATTAAGATTATTGTGAGGTGATTGATATTACTAGGATGTTCTTCGGGAATATAAGTCCGGTGTATCAATTGTTTCATGTTCACCTTGATTTATCAAAAGACGGAACAAAACTCTTAGGTATTTCTGTGGGAGACAGATTTATCTATTCAATAAACTTTTCTGTGAGAGACAGATTGGTTTATCAAGTCTTCAACTTTGGGTCGTAGCAACTCTTAGTTGTGGGTGAGATCAGCTAAGGGAATCAAGTGCGCAGAGTCCTGCTGGGATTCAGAGGCGTAAGGAACGCGACTGTACCTTGATCAGTGTGAGATTTGTTAGGGCTTAACTACATTCCAGTCCGAAGTTAACTTGTAATAGTCTAGTGTCTGTAGCGGCTTAATACAGTGTGGTGTTCAAATCTGGACTAGGTCCCTGGGTTTTTCTGCATTTGCGGTTTCCTCATTAACAAAATTTATTGTGTCTGTGTTATTTCTTTTCCATATTATATTTGTTTATATAATTGAAATATCACAGGTTGTGCGTAAGTTCAATCATTGACACTTTAACATTGGTCTTTGGTACCGTTCAAGTTGTTTCACATAATAACCAGGCTTACGGATTTCTATCTGTTTGATTTGCTGATTACATTGTAAAACAGGGATACAACTCTTGGATATATTTCCATTGATTGACTCTGACTGTCTAGCTGATTCTCTCTGAATTATATTGGAGTTTGTCCATACAAATTGCTAATCGAAATATTGGGTGTGGTTATTAGACCCCGCTTTTTCAGTGTTTCAATTTTTGATTCTCTTGAAGATATAGCTTTAAACTTTTAGATTTGAACGAGTTGAATTTGGTCTTGGATCACCTGTCACTTGCACCTAACTCCATTCTTTATGCAATTAAGTGTCATTTAGGTCCTTTTGGATGATTCACCTAATAAAAAAATTAAAACGAGAAAAGAAGAGTAATATAAAATAATTACAAAATAATGTAGCAAATACTAGCATCGCATTAACATTCAAAATATATAAAATATGCTCTTATCAGCTGATTTGGTTTCTGCCTATAAATCCAACTCAAAAGTTACACAATTTTTTATTCATTTTTTCCATAACTCACCTGCTTAGAGCTCTCCCTGACTTTAGCATTGAAGTGTCTTTGCTGGAGGGG
>JAJJMB010007708.1:5619181-5706120 GCA_023531105.1 Papaver atlanticum
ACACACACAAAAAAAAAAAAAATCATCTATAAGGAGAACTAAAGAAAAAGCGGAGATTCAATCATCCTACATGTATCTTGAAGATTATTGAGGTAATTAATTTTGAAACAATATGAAAAAGCGGGGGTCTAACAACCTCACCCAATATTTCGCTTAGCAATCTGTATGGATTAACTCCAATATATACTTTCAAGAGAATCAACTAGACAGTGAGACTCAATCTTAAGAAAAGTATATCCAAGAGTTATATCTCTATTTCTCAATTCAATCTGCAATCAAACAAATAGGAATTTGCGAGCCCGATTGAATATAAGAAATAACTTGGACGGTATCAAAAACAAATATCCAAGTGTTAATCAATTTAATCAACAACCAAAGGTTGGATTCACAATTGATTGAACTTACGCACAACCTGTGATATTTCAATTATATAAAAAATATAATGCGGAAAAGAAATAACACAGACACCAGAAATTTTGTTAACGAGAAAACCGCAAATGCATAAAAACCCCAGGACCTAGTCCATATTTGAACACCACACTGTATTAATCCGCTACAGACACTAGCCTGCTCCAAGTTAACTTCGAACTGGAATGTAGTTGAGCCCTAACCAATCTCACACTGATCAAGGTACAGTCGCGTTCCTTAGGCCTCTAAAACCACGCCGGATTCTGCGCACTTGATTCCCTTAGCTGATCTCACCCACAACTAAGAGTTGCTACGACCCAAAGTCGAGACTTGATAAACCAACCTGTCTCACACAGAAAAGTCTATTGAATAGATAAATATGTCTCCTACAGATATACCTACGAGTTTTGTTCCATCTTTTGATAAATCAAGGTGAACATGAACTAATTGATATACCGGACTTATATTCCCGAAGAACATCCTAAAAATATCAATCACCTCACAATAATCTTAATCGTAAGGTAGCGAAACAAGATATTTTGGAATCACAAACGATGAGACGAAGATGTTTGTGACTACTTTTTATCTTTCCTATCAGAGATTAAATCTCGAGCAAATCTTAGAAAAGATAGTACTCAATACGATAGAAACAGCAAGATCAGAACACGCAACTACAGAGAAAATAGTTGGGTATGGCTTCATAATCCCAATGAAGTCTTCAAGTCGTTAACCTACAGGGTTTTGGAAAAAACCTAAGGTTAAAGGAGAATCGACTCTAGTCGCAACTAGAGTTCTCCCTTATATAGTCTTCAAATCAGGGTTTGCAATCAATGTTACGTTGGTAACAAAGCATTCAATATTCACCGTTAGATTAAAACCTGATTAGACTCAAGCTAATATCTTTCAACCGTTAGATCGAACTTAGCTTGTTACACACAAATGAAAAGTGACTTCATTTAGATATGAGTAACCGTACCTACACGTGTACACCTTGTTGTCTCATCAATAGTTAACCGAAGTTAGCCATATGAACACTTTCATATCAACCATATTCATCTTAAACATAACTAGTTCAAATGACTCAAATGAAACTAGTTCTAGAGTTATTCAATTGTTTATATTCTCATAGAAGTATACAACACACAATTAAAGCAAAATCGATTTTTGATTCACTCGAATCAATTCATGAACATTATAGCCACGGTTTGCAAAAGATTGCATTCCTTATTATATAAATGTATTTGTTCATGAACAAACCGATTTTAGAACATAACCTACTCAAGTATGCTAACGGGTACGCATACCTAAGTGGCCGGACCAAGTTTGGGTTCGCCAGTATGCGAACGGGTACACATACCTTCCAAAACTCAGTTCAATTTACGGAACTTGAGACTCACGCCAGTACGCATACCAGTATGCATACTAAGTTCCCGGACTTTCATTAACCAACCAGTACGCATACGGGTATGCATACTATGACTCCCGAACTTGGAATATCTTGCAAAAATTATCATACAAGTACGCATACTGTGCTATATCCAATCATGGTTATTTGTTCTAAACTCCCATTTCAATCATTGAAACATTCTTAGAAGACGACAATAGCTGTCTCAGACAAACTATTATCTTCGAAGCAATTTTCAAGTGATCGAATGATCAATACGAAACATTCCGATTCTACATCAAATGACTGTCTCACACAAATCATGTAAGATGTTACAAAGCGATTTTCACATGATCATCTTTTGACTTTCGTCAAGAATATAAGATGAACTTGGTTAAAGAGAAAGCTTACCAACACATATTTCGAGAAATATGTAAGTGAGTTAAACTCAGCTCGAAATATCAAATGTGTATAATCGAAGTCTATATAGCCATACGACTTTTGTCTCAAATAGGAGATAGAGTAGATATACTTTTGAGTGATAGATGAGTTCAATTCTCCACATACCTTTTGTTGATGAAGTTCCACAAGCTCCCCTTAGTAGTTCTTCGTCTTCAATCGATGAAGTAGTTCTTCGTCTTCAATCGATGAACGCCGTGAAGTCTAATTCTCAACTACACTTTCTATCCTAATCCGAGACTTAGCTATAAGTAGACTAGAAATCAAGACTTATAGTTTTGGCAACGAAACTTGACAACAAGCTTGAGATATTAACGCTTGCGAGTTCGACCGAGCAGTGCTCTAACACAATAGATACCAAGCTTATTTGACTGACACCAAGCTATTACTTTAATGTTTATCTAATTATTTATTTTTCAAACTAAGATATTGGTAAGCCATGTGGATACCATTAGCAAATATATTAGTTACTCCCTTCGTCCCCTATACAAAAGCGAAATTTGAAAAATCCATCGATCGGCAGATGAGCTTGTCGAGTGAAAAACGCAAATATAAGAGAAAACTTCTATTTTTATATTTATCAAAGAGTAGTGATGTAAAACATATCATCCTATGCAATGTCCGTGGTGTGAAGTCATTAGAAAAATATTATTTTTCGCAGTAACCTCAGTTGTCGGCTCAGTTTTCCTTGTGTGAGGTTAAGCCCATCGGCACCGGCCCATAGGGCCTACTCGTACTAGTTCAGTGTACACCAAGGTGTATAATGATGTCCTCGGTGTAAACCAAGGTGTACAGAGAAGTGTCATGAGTGTTCGTGGTGTCCAAAGAAGTGTACAGAGAAGTGTCGTGGGACAACAAAAATCAAGGACACCAACAAAAATGCATTTTGGGACGCGGATGTCATTTCTAAAATTTTCAGGGACGGAAAAGACCAAAATCTTTTAGTTGGGAATTTTAATAAATCCACCCCTTATTGTGTCAATTGCAATATTTGTGTCCTATAACAAGGTATTGCCCCTATATTATACAGTATATGGAGAGATACACGTTGAAATTTGGAGAACCAAAAAATTATGCATGGACCAACCTAAACTGCCGTTTATATCTCTAATGGTAATCATTAGGTTTACCAGCAAAACCTTTTAAAGAATCATTATCGGTATCTCGAATTTCGAATTATCGCCAAACCAGAAAGTAATCTAAGAAGAAGATTTTCATTTGGAATTCCATCAGATATTTTTACTCAAGCAAGTACATGGGGCGATAAAAAATAGGTGGGATTTGAGTTGGTCTAGGATCATATAATTTCATAATAAAGGAACTTTGCATCATCTTTTTATAATATCATAGTTGAATTTAGAAAACTCAATTCAAGGGTTTAAACGATGGCTCATGATTTTGTTGAATATTTCCAATAAGCGTCGCATTTTGTTTGCCACTACAAAGGAGGGTCTGAGCCACCCAGGGGCCGTGATTAACCTTCCACCACTTTATATATCTTTCAAAGGAAACCACTTTCCTTTTCCATTCCCACTACCACATCATCCAATGAAAATATGCCACGTGTAGATACAAAATAAAATCTTCCAATCTAAATGCGCCATGTGTCAAATACTACAATCAATATCTTAATTATTATTTCCAACCATAAAGAATAATATTCTTTCCCAAATCTTCATATATTCCATTACTCCACATTCATAAAGAAATATTTTCTTCATTAAATAATATCTTCAAATATTCTTTATCATAATTAATATCTTGCACATAGTCTCCACACTTCTCCGCACGCTGTGACACACTTACCACACTTCCATATCCAAATAATTGGCCCAATAAATCTTCATGTTTCCTTTTTAGGCCTAGCCCATCAAATCACTTTATTTCTCCAGCAAAATTCCACATTTTAGTCCATAGAGCTTTATCTTCTAAAAACTGCAAACTAAACAAAAACTAAAAGAACTAAATAAATGTAAATTTGAGTAGTAAATATGTAAGAATTAAGCATTTATCACACCCCAAAACCTACATTTTGCTAGTCCTCGAGCAAAACTAAATAAAAATAAAAATAAAAATCCTAACTCACTGTCGCAGGCATCGCGATTGCATTTAGCGTGTACAACAAGCCTTTGAACTCCTAGGTGGCCCTAGTGGGCGAGTTATAGTCTCGGGAGGGTTTATAAGAGGTGTACCCACAAAACCTTACTCCAAACCCTAGCCACTTGTGAAGAATTCAGGAACGACACTAAATAATCTCCATTGTTGGATACTCTCATTGACTACATGAGGAAGTACCTTGATGTGAATCATATTCATATATCGGTGACAGAGCTCTACTCAGATAGTCGCCTTGTGGACATGAATATCCGGAATCACACAAATCACATGAATAGATCAAGAAGATGGATATAGAGATAGATGGTTTGAGATGTTGACCAAGGTGAACGGTGTTTCCCATATCTGTCTGAAGGTCACTGCCAAGATGAATCATATCCTAATGGACTGAGATATTGGTCTAGACTAATATCAACACAGCTGGCACATACAAGGAAACCAGTGGTCGATAATCCTAATTCTAGATCAACACAGCTGGCATATACAAGGGAACCAACGGTCGATTTTATTGAAAAATAATAAACTTTTTATTTTTTTACTTTTAATTTTTCGATTTTTTTTGTTTGTTTTTTTGTTTTGGAGTTTATTTCGTTTGGTCTGATTAGTCTAGTCTCGTTATTTTATTTTATTTTAGTAACTCAATCACTCTACTCCATCCCGGCAGTGGTAACAATTCGATGCGTGTGCCCCACCAAATCACTTAGAGAAACATATAAGTTTGCAAAAAGAAAAAGAAAAAAACATAACGTAATATGATGATTCCGAGATACGGTGAAACTACCATGTTATTTCTAAAACCTGAACTCTGTCCTTTTAAGAATAGACTATGTTTTTGGGTTCCTCAACTCCTACAACCAAGATCCATTCACTTAGATTGGTTAGTGTCATCCTGAATTGGCACAAATTTCTAGGCTTTGTAGTTTATTTAATGCAACGAAAAAGTTTCTCCCATACCCCCAAACTTAAATCTAACATTGCCCTCAATGTTCTAAAGATGAAATTAAAAGCATGAACAAGTAGAAACTGTTACCAGTTGAAGGAAAGGAAATTAAGGAATGATATTACTGTATCGCATGAGCATGGGTTACCTCCCAAGAAGTGCTAAGTTTAAAATCTTCAGCAAGACATCAGAAGAATTAGTCACCACATAAAATCATAAAGTAGTAAACGGAACAACTGTGGGTCATCTGAATCAAATAATGTTATCACAAATAGAAAAAAACTGCAGCAGACCAAGAAAGTGAACCAACCAAATACACCCTTATCAAGTTTTCTATTTAAGACAACTATATCTAGTTGTGGTTCAGGTTTAAATTCTATAAAAGGGTCTAGATAAAATATTTTCATTTGCTAAGTTTCTTCATAGACAGAATCCGGAGGATCAGGTTGTGAAGTCTGGAAAAACTCAAATAAAAACTTAGAAGCACATAATAATAACCTGAACAAATGTGGTCAAAATGATTTAACCTACTTAGTTGACCATAATGGTGGTCATTCTTAAGTAAATGTGTCAATTTTAATCTTCTAAAATAATTAAGTTTAGTCTCAAAACTTAATATGTGACACATTTGAAATTTATAAGTTCCCACATTTGGAAGAAAAATATATGGTGGGAAAACAAAGTCAATCTTGGTATCATAGCCTGGGTTAATCACATCAATCATAGGATGGCTTTCTAACAACTGAACTTCTTTATGGACATAATTAGGTTCAGGAAAACGTGTATGAAGATAATCTTGTAAGATGGTTGAGGCACATGTGTCAAGTCCCATATAAGGAAACTTTCTAAGAGTTAAAGCTAAGGCACAAGGAGAGAGTGATAATCACCCCCAAACTTAGAATTTTGGGTGTCTCTAGATAGACTAGTCACAATGTCCCTAATTTCTAGATCTTCAGATTCCTGAAATTGGTCAATTGTTTTTTCTAAGTTATAATCAGGTGGTGCATTCTCACCCATCTCTACGAGTCTATATTCTTTTTTCTAAGACTAATGTTTCTAAATCGCTAGACTCGAAAACAGTATTTTCAGGATAAACTCTTTCCTTTAAACCATTATTGGCTTTATAATCACAATGATATACTACACTGTCTAATACAGTGGTATCCCTAGTCAAATCCTCATCCTTTTGAATAGGCGAATAATCATTAATATTATTAGGATTTGAACTAGAAACAACATTATCATCATAAGGCTCAATTAGTGTAACAATTTTCTCGTCATTATGACTACATATCTCAGAATCTTCATCAGTACTATCCTCATCATCATAATAACATGAAGATGCTTGAATCTTATCAAATTGGCAATTAAGTTCATTGAGAGCAATACTTAAAGATGTAATTATTTTCTTCGTATCTAAGCAATTCCTCTGTTCAGTTTCAATTAATTGATCCATTAATATCTGTGTCCTATATGAACTTTCAATCAACTGCTTGAGTGAATCTTCAAGAGAAAGAATTCTGTTGTAAGAAGAATTAGGTCACAACTGTTTAACTAAATCCTCCAAAGACGTAGAATTCACATTATAATCATTACAATATTGCTCATTTTCCGGTTCGTATGACTGGTGAACGTGCGAATAGTAATTGGGATCACATTGGTATGAACCAGAACCTTCAAATGGTTGGCAGTGGTCCCAATTACTATCCACATTATATATGGTCATAGTACGGATAATGTCCATTTTTAAATTCCGGTCGGTATTCATTTTATTGGCCTTTGTAATACAAGCTCGACATTTTTTGTGCACATGCAAATACAGGGTCGACTAAAATTGGTAGGCTAGGTTACCTTAAGTGGAATATACCTATAGTCAAAGACTGGTCAACGGTACTAGGCTAAGGCTTGTGGTGTTTCGGATGATAACGACAAGATGGTTCACCGTACTAAACCACATGTTTTCCTAATAATCGGTGCCAGACGAGAATGCAATTGGTGTGTGCACGTATATTTTTTTTTAATAAAAAAGATAAAAAGAAATAATAAAAATATTTAAAAAATTAAAAAGAATCCTAAACTAATTATGTACAAAGAGAATAAAATCTAAAGAATCAAAACACTTCCCAATATAATTATTTACCAAAACAAAATAAAATAAAAATTCAGATACTTACTTGTTTAGCGTGCAAATTTTATTTTCATTTTAAATCTCAAATTATCATGCACATCAAAAATAAAAATATACCCAAGAGTAAAATCTAGAAAAAAAAATAGTCTAGCCTAATATATACAAATCTGATTGAAAAAAAAAAACTTTTAGTCCCTGGCAGCGGCGCCAAAAGCTATAAAATATTGACTGCAAGTATATGGCTATCGATTGGACAGTTGTAGTAGGGCAAAAACTGATCCTGGAGAAAATGATAAATTGGGTATCCCGGTGAGAATCAAATCTAAACCCTAAACAAATGTACTGCACATGAGTACTTTAGATTCGAGAGATCAATCTATACAATCCTGGCCTAAACCAAGAAATGGCCATTCCAGTTTTTCTTCGGTCACAAAATGAAGGAGAAGGGTTGATCTTAGGGTGGGAAGCAAAGAAAGTGTTGAGATCATAACGACGAATTCTGTGAAGTGTAGTTTTACGACTTGTATCAGAATGTAGAATTTGCTTGCAAAGTGTAATCTGTGAATCCTGGATGGTTTCTGAATACTTGTGTTGATAACTAATGATTCCCCTTTGAAAATAGATTGGAAAACCTATTTATACAAGTCATAATTGAACACACTGATCTCGCTGGAAGTGAGAGTTGCGAAGTAGTGGAGATCATGGGCGAGTGGTGAAAACCATGTCCTATGGCTATGTGAAAAGACGAGGGTACTCAAATACACCACAATCTTTAAATTATCCACCTATAAGTCCTCTTACCAAAAGTGTTTGTCTATGGACAAAGTCGAGACAATACGACAAAACGGTATTCACACTTTGTGTGATCGTCTATGGATACAAGATCTTGACAATACAACAATCAAAGTGTGATTACATGATGATAGGTTCGGACTTAACCAAACTCTATAGGATCACTATCAAGTAAAGCAGAGTTAACATTTGTGTATTTTACTTCTAATTATAATAAACAATTATAATTGCATAAATAGAAAAGTAAAAGACACAACAAGATTTTTAACGAGGAAACCGCAAATGCAGAAAAACCCTAGTTCACTTAGTTTCTTCAGTATCCCTGCGCTTCCGACATTCAATGAGTGCACGCACTGGAACAATTCCTTTGGATCGTATTCCAAATAGTAAAAGAACAACAAATCTATTTGGCAACAACTCTATTGATTCTTTCCAGATAAATATATCTCAAGTCATATGCAAAATCTCTTCCGTTTAAACTAATAAACTCCTTTGCCTGGTTAGATCAATCCAGTCTCTATTACCTAAGTAATAAGATTCGAATTTGTAATAATCAAAATAGATCCCAAGAGAACTATTAGGCATTACTGATCTCACGCAACTAATCAATCGAATAAATCTGATTCTAGTTGGATCCCAGTCGATCAAGGTTTGTGCTACACAAATATATGAGAAACCAATAAGAAATCTTCTTCGTCTTCAAATCTTCTTTAATCTTCAATTAAACCTGCACAACACCACTTGAATCTCTTGTGATCAATCACGCACAGAACGGAGTCTGTTAACAATGTATTATCACAAGATGTCTTTAGATCTACAAATAGTTCTAATGATCCTGTCGACACTTCGATCTAGTTTGAGTGAATCTTATATCAGAAGAGAAGATTCTCAAGAATAAACAAACTAGGTGCAATCAAAGTTCAACAACCGTTATTCAATCAAATCAATTGAAAAATAATAAACTGCAATTATCTAGTTTCCCACCAACGGTACTCGTAGAGCTTCTTGATCCCACAAAAGTCTTTAAACGAGCGGTCGTATGAGATTTCGCCTAATTAGAGTACTTTCCTCTCTGGATAGACGGCTCCACCAGAAACAACAAAAAGATGAAGTTTGCCTGACTCTTAGGATAGTTTGCTAGAAATGCAAACTTAGGTATTTATTGACCAAGGATGTTTGGACACCAAGGAATTTCCAAAACCGAAAGTATTCTCAAGATATGCAATAAATGCCCCATTCGGTTTTCATTATTCCAGGAAATGCTTTGTCCAATATTTTCCGAAATCTCTCAATAGAAAATCTCCAATTAGTAAATGCACATTACTAATTTTTATTCTCTAGAGATATGCATTTAATTGCTGGTAATTAAAGGATATAAAACTAACAACCTTAATTAAAAGATTCTTAATTTATTTCAGACCGGTATCTCCTTGAGTAATTAAGGAATATCTTTGAACAATAAAAGATAAGAGTTACTATTTATTTTCAAAGTATGTTGACATCTTTTCTTTGTAAATCCTCTTTCATATTTACAATCTTGGAATCGATTCTACCATACTTCCAAACAAGTATAGAATTGGTTCATCTGTATTCCAAGACAACTATGTGATTGATCAAATATCAAATCGCATTCATGGGTTCAATCGGCTACCAATCACTAGGATCAGTTATACCTTAATATGGAACACTTGTGATTGGTCACACAAGTTACCAGGACCGGTTACATCTGTTACCAGGATCGGTTACGTCAATTACCAAGACCGGTTACCTTATATTCATGGTATTGCTTGTGATCGGTCACACCAGTCACTAGGATTGGTTACACCAATTACCAGGATTGGTTACACCAATTACTAGGAACGGTTACACCAATTACAAGGATCGATTATATAAAACTTTTGTGATCGGTCACACCGATTATTAGGATCGGTCACACCAATTACAAATATCGATCATACCATCTCAGGTGATTACTTAGGATCGGTTACACTAATTAATCAAAACTAGTCATACCAAATCATAAGTCAGGAATTGTGATTAGTTATACCAAGATACATAACAAGTTATGATCGGTTCTACCATCTCACACATATTGGTAATCCAAAGATATGCAATGAATAACAATACCAATAAGCCTAGCGATTTCCCTTTCGATTCATAAACAAGTTCATGAATGTACTTCCTTTAAACAAATGTAAAACATTATTTCCTAGGATGAAATCTTCACATTTACCCATTCACATAATCACAATAGCATTCATAAGATTATGTTGATGTCATATCTACGAAGTTCAAAAGATAAGCGTTATACTTTGTAGTCTAATTCCTTAACACTATGATCATATCTCACTACTAGAGTAAAATATTCATTCACAGCTTCGCAGTTATGTTTTCAATATAGCACGACTTGAAAGATACGTTAGGAATGAAACAGTTCAAGTCAATAGTACTAACCTCAAGAGGAAGGATGATGTCGTCGTTGTAGCTCATTACTTCTTCACGCTCTTAATGTCTTCAAGTAATACGTGTATTCTCATATTCCTAGACTTTCTAGTCTAACCTATACGAAGTTTTCTCTAGTACATAATCAAGCGACTCTTAGATGAGTTTTGATTCACCAAAATATGACAACCAAACTTGACATACCAATGCTTGGTGGGTTCAACCGAGCTATGCTCTAAAACTATGGAAGACTGGACGGTTTGTACTCCCACTACTCCCCTACTTGTCACCCTTCCACTATTCAAGACACTTTCTCTTAATAGGCGTATTGCATGCCGCATGCTGTAAACCGCCAGACCAATACCCTATGAGCATCCCCTAGTTGTGACATGTTTAATGTCTCGAGTATTTGTAGGAAATAGCACTTAGTCATGACTGTCATGATTTATATTATTAAGGATCCCAGGTAAAAGCCTACTCGTATAATTTGATCTACCTGGATGAGGCCCTTGAGTAAGTCAAGCCGTATGAATAAGATTTGTTGTGAGCCGGTGTTCAGAAAATTACATATGGTGCTTTTAGGTTAAATAATTAAATTTTTTGTAAAATCGATATTTATAAAATATCGTGTAATCGATGCATGTAAAGCATCGTTATTAAGCAAGCGGCTTAAGCATAATCGATATATGTAAAGCATCGTTGTTCATAGTCTGTCCAGACCAGTCGCGGATTTCACGGTCTTATAATGAGCATGACCGGCTATCTTTGAGCAGCTTCCAGGAACTATTTGGTATTGGTTGAGGACGGGGTGACCAGTCCTCAGAGGATAGGGACGACCGGTAGTCATCATGGCACCTCATTGGCTAGCTCAAATTAAATCTGGACCAGTCAAATTAGCCAGTTAACTTGAGCGGTTGCGATGATTTGTTGCAGTTGTTGGTTGCCGTTAAATTTATTTAAGATTTTATAAGTAGCGTGACCGGCCTACTTTGACCTATGATTCGGAGCGGTACCTGCGGGCTAGGAGCAACGTTATTAGTCAAGGCCAAAGATGGGTCGCCGGTGAGCATAATGACACCTCATTGGTCGCCCAAGATTGAATATAAGCCAGCCAATTCGTCCGGCTAAGTTGAGCGGCTGTGATCAATTTAAGACTGCTATGGGAGGTCTTGCTTTGGCTAGTAATTGTGAACACTTCCTGCGGGTTAGGAGAGTTCTGATTGGCTAGGATAATACAGGGCCCGTCCATGAACATCATGGAACTTGTTTGGTCGCGTCAGGAAGAGGCCAGGTTTGCCAAATTGACCGGCCAAGTCGTACGGCCGTGATCGTTTTTGAGACTGCTATGGACAGTCTAAATTCAATTTCCTTTATAAAAAAGCTGCTCAACTAGCCTACTTTGACCGACGATTTGGAGTGAAGCCTATAGGATAGGAGCGCTGTGATTGGTTGGTTGGGAAGAGAGGCTGACGGATAACAAATTTGAGCAAGGTCGGTCGGTGATTGAAGGCGCCAGCCAGGGAAAACCGACCAGCCAAGTGGCGTGGACGCGCCTCTTTTGCTACTGCTAAAATTGGTCACGAATTCCCTTTTTCTTCCTGGTTTCTTATTTTTGGTAGAATTGTATTTCTACTAGCTCTAGGGGCCGGTTTCCTAGCTTGCCTAGGTTTAGTCTCGACCAATCGGGATCGAGATATCATGCAAGCTCCGTTTTGGGGCAAAAAACCTAATTTTTTGTAAATTGGCAAAATTAGGTCAAAAATTGAATTTTGTGAATCGACACAAAATTAATCAATTTTTTGGTGAATTTTGCACGTTGATACAAAATCACTAATTTTTATCCTGGAGAGCAGCATATCTCGGCATGCCTCCAATTGAGTAATTTCATGCGCATCTTAATCTTGACACTTCGGGAAATTCATGCTACTCAGCTGAGAGTGAGCATTAATTGTCATATCATGTCAATGTTAAGAGTTCATCCGGGAGCATAGCATAGGATCTATGTTGCATGGACACGCCTAAAAAGATGACATAACCGTGTCGTACACACGATTGAACACGACACGGTTACGACACTTCCTGACACGCGATGGACATGCCACATCATGTGTCCCGTAAAAATCGACGCTGGACACTTTGCCGATACTAATTGGACACTCTCGGACACACCATAAATGATTTATTCTGATTTGGAAAATAAAAATAAACTAAATGTGAAGCTAATTTATTCGCATTATTTATGAAAAGCCTGATCGTTATTTCATTATTATTAATATTATTTAATTGGTAATTAAATATTTTAAAAATAAGTATAATTATTTTGTTATGTATATTGTTGTAAAATCTCATTTTAATGGTGTTTGTAATACATACGACGTGTCCCCGTAACCCGCTTTTTGAGAGTTGATGTGTCCCCGTAACTGTGTCGTGTCGTAACTGAGTCCCGTGTCCGTGTCTGTGCAACATAGCATAGGATAAATACTCAGCGGGATCTGCATTAATGAATAATGCGACCAGGAGCTTAAAATAAAATTCATAGAATATTTGGGATTGTTGCAACATGCACCAATATTGTTGCAACATGCACCAATATTGTTGCAACATGCACCAATATTGTTCTAATAAATTTCGTAAATACTGAATTACACAGTACATATGTAAGTAGAGAGGTATAAACACTCATCAGCTTCCTGGCAGCCCTACTTCTTTGCAGAAAGCAGGCCTACAAATATGGAGTTTTACAGTTTTAGCCTTGAACTAAAAACCACCATCAACATTAAGTCCCCTGCTTAGCACGTAACAGTGACATTGTTGCGGGGTAAGCACTAGATGGTGAGAGACAAAATAAAATCAATGAGAAGAGGCAGATGTTACCAGGGAAATAGCAGTTGACTTGACTTTTGAATAGGACATTGAAAAGACGAAGGTACCCAAATACACCACAATCTTTAAAAATATCCACCTATAAGTCCTCTTACCGAAAGTGATCGTCTATGGAAAAAGTCGAGATAATGCAACAAATCGGTATTCACACTTTGTGTGATTGTCTATGGATACAAGATCGAGACAATACGACTACCAAAGTGTGATACTTGATAATAGGTTCGGACTTAACCAAGCTCTATAGGATCACTATCAAGTATATACGGAGTTGACGTTTGTGTATTTTAATTTTAACTATAATAAAACAATTATAATTGCAGAAATAGAAAAGTAAAAGACACAGCAAGATTTTGTTAACGAGGAAACTGCAAATGCAGAAAAACCCCGGGACCAAGTCCAGAATTGAATACTCTCAGAATTAAGCCGATGTACAAAATCTACACCAACTTCGTATAGTTGAAACCAAGCAACTACCCCTAGTTCACTTAGTTTCCTCAGTATCCCTGCGCTTCCGACTTCGATGAGTGCACGCACTGGAACAATTCCTTTTGATCGTATTCCAAACAGTAAAGGAACAACAAATCTGTTTGGTAACAACTCTTTCAATTCTTTCAAGATAAAGATATCTCAAGTCATACGCAAAGGCTCTTCCGTTTAATCTAATAAACTCCTTTTCCTGGTTAGATCAATCTATCCAATAACTACAAAAGTAGTCAAGTTTAGATTCGCAATCAATCGATATAGATTCCAACAAGAAACTATAAAGTGATGCCAATCTCACGCAACTAATCAATCGAATAAATCCGATTCTAGTTGGATCCCAGCCGATCAAGGTTTGTGCACACCCAAAGATATGAGAACCAAATAAGAAATCTTCTTTGTCTTCAAATCTTCTTTAATCTTCAATAAACACCTACACAACACCACTTGAATTTCTTGTGATCAACCACATACAGAACGTAGACTGTTAACAATGGATTATCACAAGATGTCTTTAGATCTACAAACAGTTCTAAATATCCCGTCGATACTTCGATCTAGTTTGAGTGAATATTATATTAGAAGAGAAGATTCTCAAGAATAAACAAACTAGGTGCAATCAAAGTTTCAACAACTTTTTGTCAATCAAATCAATCGAAACCTATCAACACTGCAATTATCTAGTTTCCCACCAATGGTAATCGTAGAGCTTCTTGATCCCAACAAAGTCTTTAAACCAGTGGTCGTAAGAGATTTCGCCTAATTAGGGTACTTTCCTCTCCGGATAGACGGCCCCACTAGAAACAACAAAAAGATGAAGTTTTCCTGGATCTTAAGATAGTTTGCTAGAAATGCAAACTTAGGTATTTATAGACCAAGGATGTTTGGACACCAAGGAATTTCCAAAACTGAAAATAGTCTCAAGATATGCAATGAATGGCAAGATTCGGTTTTCCTAATTCCAATAAATGCTTGTCCAAAATTTCCGAAATCTCTCAATAGAAAATCTACAATTAGTAAATGCACATTAATAATTTTTATTCTCTAAAGATATGCATTTAATTGCTGGTAATTAAAGCACATAAAACCAAAAACCTTAATTAAAATATTCTCAATTTATTTCGGCACATGATCTCCTTGAGTACTAAGGAATATCTTTGAACAATAAATGATAAGAGTTACTAAACGTGTTCAAAGTATGTTGACATATTTTCACTGTAAATCCTTATTCATATTTACATGGATTTACATTCTTGGAATCGGTTATACCACATTTCCGAACAAGTTTAGAATTGGTTCACCTTTATTCCAAGATCACTATGTGATTGATCAAATATAAAATCACACACATGGGTTCAATCGGTTCTACCAATCACTAGGATCGATTATACCTTAATATGGAAACACTTGTGATCGGTCACACAAGTCACCAGGACCGGTTACATCAGTTACCAAGATCGTTTACATCAATTACCAAGATTGGTTACCATATACTCATGGTATTTCTTGTGATCGGTCACAACAGTTACCAGGATCGGTTACATCAATTACAAGGATCGGTTATACCAATTACCATGACCGGTTACACCAATTACAAGGATCGATTACACCACTTCTCTGTGATCGGTCACACCAATTACTAGGATCGGTCACACCTGAAAAAGTTGGGGTACAACAACCACACCCAATATTTCGTTTGGCAATCTGAATAGACAAACTCCAATATACTCTCAAGAGAATCAACTAGAAAGTTAGACTCAATCTAGAGAAAAGTATATCAAAGAGTTTTATATCTCTATCTCTCAATTCAATCTGCAATCAGAAAATAGGAATTTGCGAGCCCGATTGAATATAAGAGAAATAACTTGAACGGTACCAAAGACCAATGTTCAAGGATCAATCAATTTCAATCAACAACCAAAGGTTGGATTTCCCAATTGATCGATTCAACGCACAAACTGTGATATTTAAATTATATAACAAAATATAATGCGGAAAAGAAATAACACAGACACCAAAATTTTGTTAACGGGGAAACCGCAAATGCAGAAAAACCCCGGGACCTAGTCCAGATTTGAACACCATACTGTATTAAGCCGCTGCAGACACTAGCCTAATACCAATGAACTTCGGACTGGACTATAGTTGAACCCTAATCAATCTCACACTGATTTAAGGTACAATTGCGCTCCTTACGTCTCTGATCCCAACAGGATACAACGCACTTGATTCCCTTAGCTAATCTCACCCATAACCAAGAGTTGCTACGACCCAAAGTCGAAGACTTGATAAACAAATCTGTCTCACACAAAAAAGTCTATTGGAATAGATAAATCTGTCTCCCACAGAAATACCTACGAGTTTTGTTCCGTCTTTTGATAAATCAAGGTGCACAGGAACCAATTGATAAACCGGACTTATATACTCGAAGAACAACCTAGTATTATCAATCTCCTCACAATAATCTTAATCGTATGGTAGCGAAACAAGATATTAGGGAATCAAAAACGATGAGACGAAGATGTTTGTGACTACTTTTTATCTTGCCTATCGGAGAATAAATCTCGAGCCAATCTTAAAGAAGATAGTACTCAAATACGATAGAAACAGCAAGATCAGATCACACAACTACAGAGAAAATAGTTGGGTCTGGCTTCACAATCCCAATGAAGTCTTTAAGTCGTTAACCTACAGGGTTTCGTGAAAAACCTAAGGTTAAAGGAGAATCGACTCTAGCTTATCCAACTAGTATCACACAGGAGGTGTGGGGATTAGGTTTCCCAGTTGCTAGAGTTCTCCTTTATATAGTTTTCAAATCAGGGTTTGCAATCTAAGTTACCTTGGTAACAAAGCATTCAATATTCACCGTTAGATGAAAACCTGATTAGATACAAGCTAATATATTTCAACCGTTAGATCGAACTTAGCTTGTTATACACAAATGAAATGTACCCTCATTTAGGTTTACGTAACCGTACCTAAACGTGTACACCATGTTGGCTCAACCGTAGTTAACCGAGGTTAGCTATATGAACACTCTCATATCAACCATACTCATCTTAACCATAACTAGTTCAAATGACTCAAATGAAACTAGTTATAGAGTTGTTCAATTGTTATATTCTCATAGAAGTATACAAGAACACAATCGAAGCAAAATTGGTTTGATTCACTCGAACCAATTCATGAACATTATAGCCACGGTTTGCAAAGAATGCATTCCTTGATATATAAATGTATTAGTTCATGAACAAACCAATTCTAGAACTTTAACCACTCAAGTATGCAAACAGGTACGCATACTTAAGTAGCCGGTCTGAGTTTGGGATCGCCAGTATGCGAACGGGTACGCATACCTAAGTACACTTCCAAAACCCAGCAGAAATTCCCGAACCTATACCTTACGCAAGTATGCATACCGGTATGTGTACTTGGTACACGGAATTTCACAACTACAAGTACGCATACGGGTATGCATACTTTAGTTCCGGCCATGGATCACATACATGCACGAATGCACACTATGTTTATAATCCAATGATGGTTAAGTATTCTAAACTCTATTTCAATCATTGAAACTTTCTTAGAGGATGACAATAGCCGTTTTCACACACTATTAGCATCCAAGAAATTTTCAAGATATTGAAATAATAATAACGAAACATTCCAAGTCTACACCAAATAATTGTATCACACAAACCATGTAAAATGTTACTCGGCGATTTTCACATGATCATCTTTTGACTTTCGTCAAGAATATAAGATGAACTTGGTTGAAGCGAAAGCTTACCAACACATATTCCGATAAATATGTAAGCGAGTTAATCTCAGCTCGAAATCTCAAATGTGTATAATCGAAAACTATCGTAATATGACTTTTGTCTCAATATAGGAGATAGAGTAGAAATAGACTTTCCAAATGATAGATGAGTTTTAGTCTCCACATACCTTTTGTTGATGATGTTCCACAAGCTCGCCTTAGTAGTTCTTCGTTTTCAATTTATGAACGCCGTGAAGTCTAATGCTCCACTACACAATTTATCCTAGTCCGAGACATCACTATAAGTAGACTAGAAATCAAGACTTATAGTTTTGATCACTAACATTGACAAACAAGCTTGAGATAGCAACGCTTGCGAGTTCGACCGAGCAGTGCTCTAACAGTCTCCCCCTTTGTCAATTTTAGTGACAAAACTATCAATACATATGGATTACAAAATAAATAAACTTTGTAGCTTCTCATCCAAATGCTTGATCTCCTTGGTTCTTCAACGTTACTCAAAATCTTCGTCACTTCCAAGTATTCCAATGATTCCAAATGTGTTCAATTCCGCATCATCGTTGTTGAAGATCCGTAACAATAACAATGAGAATACAGTTGCTCTCAATCATTGTTATACAGTGTCATAGTATCTATAAAAGCGGGGGTCTAACAACCTCACCCAATATTTCGCTTAGCAATCTGTATGGACTAACTCCAATATACTTACAAGATAATCAACTAGACAGTTAGACTCAATCTTAAGAAAAGTATATCAAAGAGTTATATCTTAATTTCTCGATTCAATCCCAACTCAAACAAATAGAAATCTGCGAGTCTGATTGAAGCACTATTTTGATCTCTTGAGTGCTATTTTATCAATCATGATGGTGACATCGAATTGCTAACTTACATACCACTTGTAATCTTGTTCGCAGTTAGCACCATCCACTATATCTCTTTCTACACCAACAGGTCCATAGAAACACCATCATCATCATCAACAAGAGGAGCATCACAAATTCGAAGGAAAGTTGAAGACGTTCAAGGTTTGCAAGCAACTATACACAAATGAGCAGATTTATGATTTAAGTACAACAATAATACAAGGAGCAGAATTTTTACAAGTTGAAGACTTATGTACAAGAGTGAAGATTATCAAGATGAGAGTTCAAGAAGTTTATGATATCAAGACATACAAGTTGTGAAGAATCGAACTGTAAAGTACTTACACCATGGCCTTTGTACTTGCATTTTTATTTTATCTTATTTGTTAATTTGTATTTTATTTTCTCTTGTCTCAAAAAAAAGAAAAAAAAAAGAGATAAGAAAAATTCATTGTATCAAATTTTGAGTTTGTATCATTTTAGTTCGTTTTTAGTTTTGTATTCTTTTAATAAATCCAATGGAAGAAGAAATATCCATAAAGAAGTTTCAAGCAACAAGAATTTAGTGGAAAAGAGTTACATTGTCAAGATTCTACAAAGTTCAAGATTTCATCATCAAGAGTTGAAGACCGAAGACGAAGATGAAGATCAGGATTGAAGACCGAAGACGTTTCTATGGATGCTGTGAGAGTGGTGCTAACTGCACGTCGAACGGATAACGAGGTAAGTAAGCATATTCCAACCTTCGTTAAGTGGTTGATTTCCTTTCTTAGAGATCGTCATAAAAATGGGTTTTCAAAACAATAAAAGATATGGGTTTTCAAAATACAATTCGGAGGGTTTTTGCCTTCCCACCATTCAATGTGTCACAGGATTTCTCTCTTCATTCCTACCTGGACATATGTGCGACCCATATAAAGCTGTTTATTATTGAGAGAAACTTCATAAAACCCTTTCTGGTGAGGCAGAGTCAAGACTTTCGATCATTCTCGAACCTGAATTTCTTTCGATAAGGGATGGTTATTTCTCTCTCAACTTTTAAGGATGAGATTGTGTTCATATATATGGCTAACTTCTTATTACTAGTGTGCAGAATCTCTATGTCTTCTTAGCGCGTTGGATGCTATCATTTCGGAGAACTTGTAAGTTGGAAAAGTAGGTTTTGTAGGTATACCTCTTGTAAACCTTCACGAGACTAAAACTCGTCCACTAGGGACACCTAGGGGTTTAAAGGCTTGTCACACATGCTAAGATTGACCGTATCCTCAACGAATGGGAGTTGTATGTATGCTTTATAATAAGTTTTGTTTGATTTGCTCGAGGACTAGCAAAGTCTAAGTGTGGGGGAATTTGATAGGTGTTGTAAACACCTTGATATTTATCTATTGTTTATGCTTTCTTTGCTACTTTTCTTTTAAATTATGTATCTCATGTTTACTTTTGAGTGTTTAGGTACTTTGGAGTCATTTGGAGCAAAAGAAGGAGAACTCATCCATTTTGGAGCGTAAAACGCAAAAAGGCCAATTCACAGGCGAGGGATACATGGAGCCGGCTAAAGTCGCAAGAAGAGTGAAGAATTACACTGTCGGTTGTCCATAACCAACAAGCCATGTATGAGTTGGTAGCCCTTATCCAGTCGACTGGATGCCGATAGTGGTTTTTGTTCCTACATGGCCTTAAATCTGAGAGTTTCTCAATCATTTTCTCATCTGGAATTCAGAGAGAGGTAAAGTGAGACATGGCGGCTGCTGTCTATCTGAGATGCAGAAATCAGAGAATCATGAAGAAATTGAGAGGGGTTTCTAGTTTTGTTGTTGCAGATGGTGTTGAGAAGAAGATGATGAAGTTTTGGTGGGGGTTTGATGATTTCTGAAGCAGAGAATGAAGTATGTGATGGAAGATTTTGAATCAGATCGAAGAAATTTGGGTTTGATTTCAATCTGTTCAGTCAAGAACAAAAGCTGAAGAAGATACAGCTGCTGAGACGGGAGATTGAGATGGTGGAGTTATTGCCACTGTTTCAGTCGATTGAGAGATGGGTTTACTCGAATTTGTTAGATTCAAGACTCATACAGTGAATTCGATATCTGTGATGAGCAGGAGTGGATCGATTCAGTGGAGTTTGAGATCTGAGTTTCAGAACAAGAAAGAGGGTGGGTATTGCAGTTGTGTTTGAAACTGCAGGAGTTGAAGCTACAAGATGGCAGTAATGAGTTTGAAGAAGGCTTGGATCTGAAATGGGATTTTGGCTGTGACGGGTACAGGTTTGACAAGATGTAATGCAAGATTCAAGTTGAGTTTTGAGGTTTTGACAGAACTTTGGAACAGCTAGTTGGTGGTGGTGCTGGCTTCAGTGGAGTTGCAGGTGATGAATTACTGTGATAGCTTGAGTTTGGTGATTGTCATGGGTATGATGGATTCCGGTTGCAGTCTTGTTGAATGGACTGAATTATGGGTGCTTACTGCTATGTAAGCTGTTGCAGTAATGGATTGTAGTATGGACTCATATGAGTTTTGCAAGATATGAAGTGGGTGTGTTGATTCGGGTGCTGAATGTGGTGTTGGTGCATGAGGTTTCGACAGAAGTTGTACAATGAGGCTGTGATGCTGTTGTAATGGACTAGCTAGTGATCTGCAGGTGGAGATAGATGAATGCTTAGGATATACAGGGCTTGAATCGGAAGACAAGCTGGAATGAATGGAAAAGATGTGCGTGCTGTTTCCTTGAGGATTATGGTGGTTACAGCTAAGTGATTGCAGCTGTAGTATATTTTGGTGTAGGAACTGGAGCTGAACATGGCAGCTGGTTGGGATGTTGAGTGCTAGAAGTGTTGAGCCACAGATGTAAGAGCATGGCAGTGCAATCTAAAGTTAAATGAGTTTTGGTTCAGCTGGCGAAATTGGATGTGAAGCTACAGAATTGCAGTTGGCTATGTTTATAGCCAACAATGAAATGGTTATCCTGGTGGTGCAAGAAGCAGTTGTTTGTAGCTGCAGTTGCAATGGTGAGCTGTGTATGAGATGGAAGTTGCACTGGTTGTTGTTACAGTTCAGGTTAAGACGATGGAATTGAGATGTTGGTTTTGCGGTACAGTTACAGATATTGCAGGGGTTGGATGAGTTGAAATGTGCAGTGAGCATCAGCTGGTTATAAAGCTGTAGAAAGTGGATGTGCAGCTAGAATGGCTATGCAGATTTGGTGCTAGAATGGAGCTGTTGGTGGATGATTGCAGATGGTTGGTTGCAGTGAGTTTGAGGCAGTGATGAATGAAGCTGTGTGTTGAATTGGCTATGTGCAGAATGATGAACTGATTCAACTGCAGTTGGGGAAACGGACCTGAGAAGAAGCTGCAGGAGTATGAGCTAATGGGTTGGTGGAATTTTGAACTGGAGATGTAAAATGGTTTGACAAGCTAACTGTGTAGCAGGCAATGGTATTGAATTTGAACTGCAGAATGTAATGGAGGTGTTGTTGCTTTGCAACTGAACTGGTAGATTATGGTGCTTAAAGAACTGAGCTGATGCTGCAGATGTGCAAGGAAGGTCTAGCCATCATGGCTGGATTTGCACTGGTGAAGCGCAATGATTGTGCAACTCCAAGTTATGGCCTGTGCAAGGCTGCAACGGCTCAGGCCTTGGTCACTCAGATGAGTCAGTTAGCTGACTCTGACTAGACACAGTTGACTCTTACCTGACTCATATGACCCGGTTTGACTCAATGATTTTGACTGAGTTGACTCGGTTGACTATGACCGGTGACCTGGTGGACTTTGCCCGTCACCTGAGATACTTTTCAGACGGCATTTTTCGGGCAACTTCCGGCGGTGTACCCAGTTTTCCGGCAACTACTTTTTGGCAAGAATTTTTTTGGGTTATTTCTACACATAGTTTTATGGGCTTGGTGGACTTTTTGGTGATGGACTTTGAAGATTAGACCTAATTTTAGAAGCTTGAAAAAAAGCTACAAAAGAAAAAGTCTTCTACAACTTTGGAGGACGGATTTTCTACTACTACTTGGAGTTTTGGAGGAGAGCGGCGATTCTACTAGTTTTTGCTTTCATTATTTTTTAATGTTCTTTATTCCAAATATGATTATGAGTAACTCCATTAATATGAGTAGCTAAATACAATTATTGGTTATGGGATAAAGTTGATTTCTCAACATGCTATTTGATTTAATGCATTAGTTTTGTCTCAATAATTTATTGTTTATGATTAATTATTAATATTGTTATATGATTTGAATACTTGTTTGGTTGAGTCCGGAATCAATCCGATTTGCATTCATTTCTAAAGCTATATTAGGGTTTTCAATACGAAAAAGTTGTTTATCCCTGATTCTAAGTAGCATAGTGTGGTTATTACTTGTAGTGATACATCTTTATAATCATATATGAATCATAACCTTGGTTAAATCGAATTAGTGCTTTTACACGTTTGATTTCCTTGATTAGTCTTATTCCATACAACTTAGTGCTTTTAGGGAGTTAAACTTAATTGTGCTTTTACACTTTAGGTTGCTTTCTAGGAAGAATTCACATATGCATCTTTTAATGTGGTTGTGATGAAATCAGGGAATTAGCGGGATATACTTGCGATCAAGGTATCCTAGGACTTTTAGTAAATAAGAGATTAATTTACCAATTCTAGTCATTGATGAAAATACATGTTTGTGAATGATACTATCCCGCGACCAATATCTTCCTCTTATTGATTATTTTCATATTTTATTGCTTTCAATTTATTTTTATTGCATTGATAAACAAAATCCCCCCTTGGTTACTTAAGAATCTGAAAATTGCATAACAACAATTGCCTCTCTGTGGAAACGAACTCTTTCTTATCACATACTTCATTTATTTTAGTTAAGTAAGAAAGTGAAATTATTTTTGACGCATACGACAGCGATCACTCCACATACCTTTTTGTCGATGAAGATCCACCAGTTCCTTGAGTAGTTCTTCGTCTTTGCATGATGAATGCCGTGGAGTCTAGAGCTACACTACACTTTCTATCCTAGTCCGAGACTTAGCTATAAGTAGACTAGAACTCAAGACTTATAGTTTTGGAAACTAAACTTGACAACAAGCTTGAGATAGCAACGCTTGCGAGTTCGACCGAGCAATGCTCTAACAATCTCCCCCTTTGTCAATTTTAGTGACAAAACTATCAATACATATGGAATACAAAATGAATAAACTTTGCAGCTTCTCTTCCACATGCATGATCTCCTTGGTTCTTCAACATTACTCGAAATCTTCGTCACTTCCAAGTACTCCAATGATTCCAAAGATATTCAAATCAGCATCACCGTTGTTGAAGATCCATAGCCATAACAATGAGAAAACAAAAACGCTCAATCATTGTTACACAGTGTCATAGTAGTATTACACAACATCAAAATTCAATTGTATCACAACTTTGACAACAATACTATGGTGATATGTATCACACCCCCTTAGTCAATACTTCATCTCACATGAAAACCACTCCCCCTTACATAATGATACGAAAACGATATGTATTTGTAGTGTGAACTACACATTAATTCTCCTCCTTTTTGTCAATAAAATTGGCAAAGGTACGAAAACTAATGGGATCCTAATGAAATTTACATAGAGACACTTCATGACCAAAAGAAAGCACATATCAACTTTTTAGATGCAATCATATAGCCGAAACTAAATGCATTCATCAAGGAGTTTATAAAGATACAAGATAACCCCTATAATATTCCACAGCCGCACTCCCCACAAAGATTTGGAAATTAAGCACAAGTTCAATTAAGAACTTTCCCCCATATAATGTCATTCCCAAAAGAACAACAAGAGCGACCTTACTTTCACAAGAAAAGAAGGATTTCTTTGGACAACAACAAATCACATAAGAATATGAATTTGTATCCAAAATACTCAATTGAATTAACCACAAGTGAACCCATGATTAATTCAACCGGAATACTCAACTAAATTAACCACAAGAGAACCCATGATTAATCTAATTTGAAAATGCTCAACATAAGAAAACTTACGGAGCCACACAGTATATACATAAAAATATGGATTAGGGAAGATCAATACTGCGGAATAAACAAAGATTCATTCTATCTTTCATCACTATTTGCACAATGACATATAATAGACTTAATCTTTGTAAACAAAAGCTCATCCTTTCTTCATCAATATTTGCATAATGACATAAAAGGCTTATCTTTTGTTTTTTGTGTCAAAAGTTCATTCATTCTTTTATCAATACTTGCATATCGACGTACGAAAGACTTAACTTTTGACCATGTACGGGACAATCATAGTTCACGGACTCAAACACACATATCCCAACCAGAATGTTTCTGGAAAGAGCATCAAGGTTATTTCCCTCAACGATGGCATGCTTCTTAGAATCGTATCTAGATGGCAGCGATCTGAGAATTTTCATCACAATGTCCTTTTCAGGAATAGTCTTACCTAATGAAAAGGATATATTAAATTTTTCAGACACTTTGTGATTAAACTCATCAAATGAATCTACATCTGCCATACGAAGGTTTTCCCAATCGGAATTTAGGTTTTGAAACCTGGCTTCCTTTTCACTGGTCTTCCCTTCAAATACGGTTTATAAGATATCCAAAGCATCTCTAGACCGAGTGCACGTAGTCACATGGTGCTGAAGATCTGAGGTAATGGCATGTATGATGGCATTCAAACCATCGGAATTTTGCTTTGCAGCAAGTATCTCAACAGCGTCATATGCCCCAATATCCTAAGGTACGGTTGCATCTCCTACTGCCACAACGGGAGCATCATAGCCATTAACTACATAAACCCATGATTGAAAATCACGCGCTTGAATAAAGGCATGCATAGCAATTTTCCACCACAAGTGATTTGATCCATCAAAGACTGGTGGTACATTTATTGAGATAAAACTTCTGTCCATAGAGTCATATCGCAACAAACACAGACTTATAAGGTCTTATACGTGTTTTCCTGCTCTGATACCAATTGAAAAAGTGGGGGTACAACAACCTCACCCAATAATTCTCTTAGCAATTTGTATGGACTAACTCCAATATACTTTTAAGAGAATCAACTAAACAGTCATATTCAATCTTAATAAAAAGTATATCAAAGAGTTATATCTTAATTTCTCAATTCAATACTTACTCAAGAAAATAGAAATCTGCGAGTCTAATTGAATACAAGAGAAATTAACTTGAACGGTACAAAAGACCAATGTTCAAGTATAAATCAACAACCAAAGGTCATATTTCCCAATTGATTGATTTAACGCACAACCTGTGATATTTCAATTATATAACAAAATATAATGCGGAAAAAGATAACACAGACACCAGAAGTTTTGTTAACGAGGAAACCGAAAATGCAGAAAAACCCCGGGACCTAGTCCAGATTGAACACACACTGTATTAATCCGCTACAGACACTAGCCTACTACAAACTAACTTCGGTCTGGACTGTAGTTGAACCCCGATAAATCTCATATTGATCTAAGGTACAGTTGCGCTCCTTACATCTCTGATCCTAGCAGGATATTACGCACTTGATTCCCTTAACTGATCTCACCCACAACTAAGAGTTGCTACGACCCAAAGTCGAAGACTTTAATAAAAAATCTGTATCACACAGAAAAGTCTATAGTAATAGATAAATCTATCTCCCATAGAAATACCTACGAGTTTTGTTCTATCTTTTGATAAATCAAGGTGAACAGGAATCAATCGATAACCCGGACTTATATTACCGAAGAACAGCCTAGAATTATCAATCACCTCACAATAATCTTAATCGACTAGCGAAACAAGATATTGCAGAATCACAAACGATGAGACGAAGATGTTTGTGACTACTTTTCTATCTTGCCTATCGGAGAAATTAATCTCGAGCCAATTTTACAATTGTACTCAATACGATAGAAACAGCAAGATCATATCACGCAACTACAGAGAAAATAGTTGGGTCTGGCTTCACAATCCCAATGAAGTCTTCAAGTCGTTAACCTACATGGTCTCGGTAGAAACCAAAGGTTAAAGGAGAATCTACTATAGCTTATACAACTAGTATCACACAGGAGGTGTGGGGATTAACTCTCCCAGTTGCTAGAGTTCTCCCTTATATAGTCTCCAAATCAGGGTTCGCAATCTAAGTTACCTTGGTAAAAAAGCATTCAATATCCACCATTAGATGAAAACCTGATTAGATTCACGCTAATATCTTTCAACCGTTAGATCGAACTTAGCTTGTTATACACAAATGAAATATATGTCATTTAGGTTTGAGTAACCGTACCTAAACGTGTATACCTAGTTGGTTCAACAGTAGTTAACCAAATGGTTAGCCATGTGAGCACTTTCATATCAACCTTATTCATCTCCACCATAACTAGTCCAAATGACTCAAATGAACTAGTTCAAGAGTTGTTCAATTGTTTAGATCTTATAGAAGTATACAAGACACAATCGAAGAAAAATCGGTTTTGATTCACTCGAATCGATTCATGAACATTATAGCCACGACTTGCAAATTGAATTCCTTATTATATAAATGTTTTAGTTCATGAACAAACCAATTTTAGAAAGTAACACACTTAAGTATGCGTACTTAATTAAACGGATTTGAGTTTGTACTGGTTTCCAAACTCAGCAGAAATTCACGGACGACATAAAAGCTCATCCTTTCTTCCATCAATATTTGTATGATGACATAAAAGGCTTAACTTTTTTTTTGTCAAAAGTTCATTCATTCTTTTATCAATACTTGCATATCGACGTACGAAAGACTTAACTTTTGACCATGTATGGGACAATCATAGTTCACGGACTCAAACACACATATCCCATAACAAAATGCAAAATATAAAACCATAAAGATTAATATTGCAAAAATCATTTTCCAAACAAACTTTTAGAATTTAAACAAATAAATCTAAAAATATTGAAGATGAAAACGTCGGACATAGCTATGTGTAATCACAATAATGGCTATTCCAAACTCTAGTTATTCTTCTTAAAACACAAGAATAAATTCTCATAAGAAGTTTTCCTAGACATTGAGACCTCTGAAAAATTCTTTATCGTCCCCGAACTACTTGTCGTCAATAGCCATAGGAACATATGGTTCGTGAAGAAATGAGTCAATTCCAACAAACCTTCTAGGCTGAAGATGTCGAACCAGGGCCTTCTGAATCTCAAGAGTTCTCAAAACAAAAGCCTTTATTTTCTGAATTTCCTTTCTTGTCCCCTTTAACTCTTCAAGAACATCAGAAAACTTCTGAGAATTTGAAAGAACAGCTCTTGTCTTCCTCACATTCCTTCTTTTTCTTTTCAAAGTTGGAGGTAACGGAGATCTTTCTTTTTCCTTCATGATTGATGGCTTAACAATCATATTAACATCTTTTCCATCAGAAGACATGATGCTTGGAGTATCCATATCCGTACGGGTTTGTGAGAGGAAATCACAACTTGAGTATCAACAAACAGTCTTAAGATAAAAAGAGTTTTAGGAAAGGAAAAAGGAATGTAGGGTTACTGAACCTTTATACACTTAAAGGATTCACGTACGCACAACTCATACCCTATAAAAGGCAGAATTGTCAATTTTAACCCTCTTTTATTGATTGAACAGGAAAGTCCTTTCCAATATCAATTAGATATGAAAGGCGACATGAATTCCAGGCTTTCAAAACACAGCAAAACTAAGAAAATAAATCTTTTCCTAAATCCTGAGGTGTGCACAATCTTGTCTCTTTTTGATCAGGCTCATGAGACAAGACGCACCAATCAACACAATCAAGTTGTGCTGCGGTGAACAACAATCTGTCCACCATGACCTCTTTGAACGGAATTCATTGAACCCTGTCTATCAAAATGTTTAGACCATACTCTTTTCTCTAGTGGTCTTGACAAATCCCTTGAAACTAACTTCTTTGACGAAGATAAAATCTTACATACCTCTGCAGTCTTTTGAACAAGTTTGAGCCTGTTTGCTAATCGATTTGCTCTTCGTTGAAGTTTGTTGACATGTCTTAATTTGTGTGTGTACTTGTAACAATTTGATAACTCATGACCTTTGAGCGAACAATATGAGCATGTCAACCTGGAATATGATTCGGGTATCCGAGATGTGCAAGCTGCTAGACACAAGGTAGAACCTGAAAAATTAGACAAAGAGTTTCCAACGGAAAGGTCAGTTTTTTCTTCAAGATTGGTTGAGTTCTCTTCTGAAAGAATATCAAGATTGATGTATGTATTGCTACAATTATCAAAATCAATATTTTCACAAAGAAGTGCAACACTTGACTTTTCGTCTTCATTAGAATCATAGTTGTCAGACATTTCATCAAGAGTTGCAGCAAGACCTTTGTTTCCAGTGTACTTCTTTCTATTTGGACACTCATTTGCAAAATGTCCAAAACCTTTACACTTAAAGCACTGTAGCATATCCTCGTCAGCATCCCTGTTTTTAGGAGAAATGCGATTGTGAAGTTTATCTGACGATCTGGGTCTGTCTCTGGAGAACCGTTTACTTCTCTTCAATAGAAGATCTCCAAACTGTCTTGTGATCAACGAGACCGACTTGTCAAGATCTTCATCTGATAAATCAGTCTCAAAAAGATCATCTTAAGAGATGCAAACACTTTTACTTTTCTCAAGTAATTTAGTGTTCTTTTATGCTTTAAAAGCAACATCCTTCCAAGATTTGGATGTATGCTAATGATCAAAGATCATTAACTTCCCAAGCAGAGTGTTTCTAGAAAGAGCATCAAGGTTATTTCCCTCAACGATGGCATGCTTCTTAGAATCGTATCTAGATGGCAGCGATCTGAGAATTTTCATCACAATGTCCTTTTCAGGAATAGTCTTACCCAATTCATAGGATGCATTAACAATTTCAGACACTTTGTGATTAAACTCATCAAACGAATCTTCATCTTCCATACGAAGGTTTTCCCAATCGGAATTTAGGTTTTAAAGCCTAGCTTCCTTTTCATTGGTATTCCCTTCAAATACGGTTTTTAAGATATCCCAAGCATCTTTAGACCGAGTGCACGTAGTCACATGGTGCTGAAGATCTGGGGTAATGGCATGTATGATGGCATTCAAATCGTCGGAATTTTTCTTTGCAGCAAGTATCTCAGAAGCATCATATGCACCAATATCTTTAGGTACGGTTGCATCTCCTACTGCCACAACGGGAGCATCATAGCCATTAACTACATAGACCCATGATTGAAAATCACGCGCTTGAAGAAAGGCACGCATAGCAATTTTCCACCACAAGTAATTTGAGCCATCGAAGACTGGTGGTACGTTTTATAGAGATAGCACTTCTATCTATAGAGTCAGATCGCTACAAACACATACTTATAAGGTATTAAACGTGTTTGCCTGCTCTGATACCAATTGAAAAAGTGGGGTACAACAACCTCACCCAATAATTCGCTTAGCAATTTGTATGGACCAACTCCAATATACTTTTAAGAGAATCAACAAGACAGTCAGACTCAATCTTAATAAAAATTATATCAAAGAGTTATATCTCAATTTATCGATTCAATACTTACTCAAGCAAATAGAAATCTGCGATTCTAATTGAATACAAGAGAAACTAACTTGAACGGTACCAAAGACCAATGTTCAAGTATCAATCAATTTCAATCAACAACCAAAGGTCGGATTTCCCAATTAATTGATTCAACGCACAACCAGTGATATTTCAATTATATAACAAAATATAATGCAAAAAAGAAATAACACAAACACCATAAGTTTTGTTACGAGGAAACCGCAAATGCAGAAAAACCCCGGGACCTAGTCCTGTTTAAACACACACTGTATTAAGCCGCTACAGACACTAGCCTACTACGAACTAACTTCGGTATGTACTATAGTTGAACCCCAATTAATCTCATACTGATCCAAGGTACAGTTGCGCTCCTTACGTCTCTGATCCCAGCAAGATACTACACACTTGATTCCCTTAGCCGATCTCACCGACAACTAAGAGTTGTTACGACCAAAAGTTGAAGACTTTAATAAACAAATCTGTATCACACAGAAAAGTCTACACGAATAGATAAATCTGTCTCCCACAGAAATACCTACGATTTTGTTCCGTCTTTTGATAAATCAAGGTGAACATGAACCAATCGATAACCCGGACTCATATTCCCGAAGAACAACCTAGAATTATCAACCCGGAGGAAATCCTATATCAGATTATTACCGGTTCTATATGACACACGATCTCTTCAAAAAGATTCTTAGCGAGTGGAAGTCAGAGTAAGCCAGCAGAGATCTAGGTAATTTTCTGTTAGGAAAAGAAAAAAAGTCACCTCACAATAATCTTAATCGACTAGCAAAACAAGATATTGCGGAATCACAAACGATGAGACGAAGATGTTTGTGACTATTTTTCTATCTTTCCTATCGGAGAAATTAATCTCGAGCCAATTTTACAATTGTACTCAATACGATAGAAACAGCAAGATTTGATCACGCAACTAAAGAGAAAATAGTTGGGTCTGGCTTCACAATCCCAATGAAGTCTTCAAGTCGTTAACCTACAGGGTCTTGGTAGAAACCTAAGGTTAAAGGATAATCGACTCTAGCTTATACAACTAGTATCACACAGTAGGTGTGGGGATTAACTTTCCCAGTTGTTAGAGTTATCCTTTATATAGTCTCCAAATCAGGGTTTGCAATCTAAGTTACCTTGGTAACAAAGCATTCAATATTCACCGTTAGATGAAAACCTGATTAGATTCAAGATAATATCTTTCAACTGTTAGATCGAACTTAGCTTGTTATACACAAATGAAATGCACGTCCATTTAGGTTTGTGTAACCGTACCTAAACGTGCACACCTAGTTGGTTCAACAGTAGTTAACCAAATGGTTAGCCATATGAGCACTTTCATATCAACCTTATTCATCTTCCCCATAACTAGTTCAAATGACTCAAAAGAACTAGTTAGAGAGTTGTTCAATTGCTTAGATCTCATAGAATTATACAAGACACAATCGAAGCAAAAAAGATTTTGATTCACTCGAATCGATTCATGAACTTTATAGCCACGGTTCGCAAATATGCATTCCTTAGTTTATATAAGTTTAAGTTCACGAATAAACTGTTTTTAGAAAATAACCCACTCAAGTATGCATACCGGTACGCATACTTAAGTACCCGTATTAAGTTTTTTTTCAGTTCACAAACTCCAGCAGAAATTCACGGGATGTGAACTTCCGGCAGTACGCGTACGGGTACGCGGACTTTAGTTCCGGTTATCCTGAGCAGCAAAGTACGCATACTTTGGTTCAAGGATTTTGGATTTACCTACGTATAAGTTTACATACAATGTTTATATCCAAAGATGGTTACATGTTCTAAACTCTTTATTTCAATCATTGAAACATTCTTAGAGGATGTTAAGTAGAGGTTATTCACACACTATTTTTCATCAAAGCAATTTTCAAGATATTGAAATAACCAACATGACTTTCGTCACTTGTAAAGATGAACTTTGCCAAAGCGAAAGCTTACTAACACATATTTCGAGAAAAAGATAAGCGAGATAAACTCGGCTCGAAATAGCAAATTTGTATAATCGAAGTCTATATAGCAATACAACTTTTATCTCAAGATAGGAGATAAAGTAGATAGAATTTTGAGTGATAGATAAGTTCAAGTCTCCACATACCTTTTAGTCGATGAAGTTCCACCAGTTATTTGACTAGTTCTTTGTATTTGTATGATGAACGCCGTGGAGTCTAGAGCTCAACTACACTTTTTATCCTAGTCTGAGACTTAGCTATAAGTAGACTAGAAATCAAGACTTATAGTTTTGGAAACTAAACTTCACAACAAGCTTGAGATAGCAACCCTTGCGAGTTCGACCGAGCAGTGCTCTAACAGTTTGATCCATAATAATATCTGAACAATCATTAGGGAATTCTTGCGTGCGTTACAGATGCAAAGAGCAAGTTTTCCAAAGAAATTTCCCATAAGGGCATACTATTAAGGATAAGTCAAACACAAACTTGTTATGTTTATAGTGTTTGCTCGCTCTGATACCAATTAAAAAAGCGGGGGTCTAACAACCTCACCCAATATTTCGTTTAGCAATCTGTATGGACTAACTCCAATATACTTACAAGAGAATCAACTAGACAGTTAGACTAAATCTTAAGAAAAGTATATCAAAGAGTTATATCTCAATTTCTCGATTCAATCCCAACTCAAACAAATAGAAATCTTCGAGTCTGATTTAATACAAGAGAAATAAACTTGAATGGTACCAAGACCAATGTTCAAGGATTAATCAATTTCAATCAACAACCAAAGGTTGGATTTACCAATTGATCGATTCAAATGCACAACCTGTGATATTTCAATTATATAACAAAATATAATGCGGAAAAGAAATAACACAGACACCAGAAGTTTTGTTAACGAGGAAACCGCAAATGCAGAAAAACCCGGGACCAAGTCCATATTAGAACACCACACTGTATTAAGCCGCTACAGACACTAGCCTACTATAAACTAACTTCGGTCTGGACTGTAGTTGAACCCCAATCAATATCATACTGATTCAAGTTTTAGTTGCGCTCCTTACGTCTCTGATCCCAGCAGGATACTACGCACTTGTTTCCCTTAGCTGATCTCACCCACAACTAAGAGTGGCTACGACCCAAAGTCAAAGACTTTAATAAACAAATCCGTATCACACAGAAAAGTCTACAGTAGTAGATAAATCTGTCTCCCACAGAAATACCTACGAGTTTTGTTCCATCTTTTGATAAATCAAGGTGAACAAGAACCAATCGATAACCCGGACTTATATTCCCGAAGAACAACCTAGAATTATCAATCACCTCACAATAATCTTATTCAACTAGCGAAACAAGATATTGCGGAATCACAAACGATGACACGAAGATGTTTGTGACTATTTTTATATCTTGCCTATCGGAGAAATTAATCTCAAGCCAATCTTATGATTGCACTCAATCACGATAGAAACAACAAGATTTGATCACGCAACTACAGAGAAAATAGTTGGGTCTTGCTTCACAATCCCAATGAAGTCTTTAAGTCGTTAACCTACAGGGTCTCGGTATAAACCTAAGGTTAAAGGAGAATCTACTCTAGCTTATACAACTAGTATCACACAGGAGGTGTGGGGATTAGGTTTCCCAGTTGCTAGAGTTCTCCTTTATATAGTCTCCAAATCAGGGTTTGCAATCAAAGTTACCTTGGTAACAAAGCATTCAATATTCACCGTTAGATGAAAACCTGATTAGATTCAAGCTAATATATTTCAACCGTTAGATCGAACTTAGCTTGTTATACACAAATGAAATGTACCCTCATTTAGGTTTACGTAACCGTACCTAAACGTGTACACCTAGTTGGTTCAACAGTAGTTAACCAATGGTTAGCCATATGAGCACTTTCATATCACCCTTATTCATCTTCACCATAACTAGTCCAAATGACTCAAATGAACTAGTTCAAGAGTTGTTCAATTGCTTAGATCTTATAGAAGTATACAAGACACAATCGAAGCAAAATCGGTTTTTATTCACTCGAATCAATTCATGAACATTATAGCCACGGTTTGTCAATTGCATTCCTTATTATTTAAATGTTTTAGTTCATGAACAAACTAATTTTAGAAAGTAACACACTTAAGTATGCATACGGGTATGCGTACTTAAGTAATCGTATTTGAGTTTGTTTTTGTTTCCAAACTTAGCAGAAATTCACGGAAGTGAACTTTCCGCCAGTATGCGTATGGGTAAGCATACTTAGGTAACCGGATTGAGTTGGTTTTGATTTTCAAACTCAGCATAAATTCACAGTCGTGAACTTCCGCCAGTATGCATACGGTTACGCATACCTACCCAGCCTCCATCAACCATTTAGTACACACACAAGTATGCATACATTTGGTTTCCGGTTTTTGGACTTATACACTAATGCGCGAACACATTATATGCTTATATCCAAAGATGGTTACATGTTCTAAACTCTTTATTTCAATCATTGAAACATTCTTAGAGGATGTTAAGTAGAGGTTATTCACACACTATTTTTCATCAAAGCAATTTTCAAGATATTGAAATAATCAACATGAGTTTCGTCACTTGTAAAGATGAACTTGGCCGAAGCGAAAGCTTACCAACACATATTTTGAGAAATAGATATGTGAGATAAACTCGGCTCGAAATAGCAAATGTGTATAATCGAAGTTTATATAGCAATACGACTTTTGTCTCAAGATAGGAGATAGAGTAGATAGACTTTTAAGTGATAGATAAGTTCAAGTCTCCACATACCTTTTTGTCGATGAAGATCCACCAGTTCCTTGAGTAGTTCTTCGTCTTTGCATGATGAACGCCGTGGAGTCTAGAGCTTAACTACACTTTCTATCCTAGTCCGAGACTTACCTATAAGTATACTAGAAATCAAGACTTATAGTTTTGGCAACTAAACTTGACAACAAGCTTGAGATGGCAACGCTTGCGAGTTCGACCGAGAAATGCTTTAACATTATCATTATACAGCATCAAAGTTCAATTGTATCACAAGTTTGATAACAATACTATGGTGATATGTATCACTCCCCCTTAGTCAATACTTCATCTCACATGAAAACCACTCCCCCTTACATAATGATCCGTAAACCATATGTATTTGTAGTGTGAACTACACATTAATTCTCCCCCTTTTTGTCAATAAAAATTGGCAAAGGTAAAAAAAACTAGTGGGATCCTCATGAAATTTCCATAGAGATACTTCAATACCAAAAGAGAACAACATATCAACTTATTTAGATGCCATCAAATAGCCGAAACTAAATGCATTCATCAAGGAGTTTATAAAGATACAAGATAACCCCTATAATATTCCACAGACGCACTCCCCACAAAGATTTGGCAATTAAGCACAAGTTCAATTAAGAACTTTCCCCCATAAAATGTCATTCCCGAAAGAACAACAAGAGCGACCTTACTTTTACAAGAAAAGAAGGATTTCTTTGGATATTAACAAATCTCATGAAACATGAATTTGTATACAAAAATCTCAATTGAAATAACCACAAGTAAAATGATCAATTCAATTGGTCATGCTCAACATAAGAGAACTTATGGAGCAACACAGTACATACACAAAGATGTGGATCAGGGAAAGACCAATACTGCGGAATAATCAAAGATTCATTCTATTTTTCATCACTACTTGCACAATGACATATAATAGACTTAATCTTTGTAAACAAAAGTTCATCCTTTCTTCCATCAATATTTTCATAATGACATAAAAGGCTTAACTTTTGTAGTCAAAAGTTCATTCTATCATTTATCAATACTTTCATACCAACATATAATAGAGTTAACTTTTGAACAAGTATGGGACAGTCAAGGTTCACGGACTTAAACAACATATCCCATAATAATTTGCAATAAAAACCATAAAGATTAATACTGCAAAAATCATCTTCCAAATAAACTTTAGAATTTAAACAAATAAATCTAAAACATTGTAAGATGAAAATGTTGGCAATAGCTATGTGTACTCAAAATGATGGCTATTCCAAACCCTAGTTATCCTTCTTAAAACACAAGAATAAATTATCATAAGAAGTTTACTAGATATTTATTAAAAAGTAACAATCCCCGTAAAACATTTCACTTACTTTGAATGTTATTCTCATATTCCCTGTATTCTTCAAGCTCATCTTCGATTAGATCAATCCTAGATTCAAGGTTATCCGTCTTTTCTTCAAGTCTTTTGGAAGAAGATTCAAGTTCACTCTTCAAGGCACTTACTTGTATGAGGACATGATAGAAGAGATAAATGAAATGTTCTCCCTTAGGAGAAATCTTCAACTTAAAAAGAAAGAAGATAGGGGATAAATTTCTAAAAAGACCTTTGACCAAAAACCCTAACAAAAATTGGTTATCCATAAGAAAAAGTCTTACAGGAAAAAAAATGTTAGCTAAGAGGTAGCCAAATGAAGAATAGAAACAAACCAGTGAAACAACAAAAATATTTCCTCACAACCCTCTTGAAGAATATGGTTCTTGTTTAAGAGAGAAAACAACAAGAACCATATTATACCTTATTACAAATTGTAACTTTTCCAATCCGAAGCAGGACTAGGCGGTTTCTTATGAGGGGAGAAAGTGTTTGTTGTTCCTTGTTTCTGTCTTGTCTCTAAGAAAGAAGAGTTATGTGCATCATTCTTTCTTTTCAGCACAGTTTTGAATACCTTGTCTGTTGATTTTCGTAAACTATGAATGATTCTGGAAATCTCTTTTGAAAGAGAAGGTTTCTTAGGAGATTTCACTTTCCTCTTCTGAAAACAAGGTTTAACAGAGGAGAGATTTTCTTGATACTTTGTGCAACTTTTATCTAGATAATCCCGATTTCTACACAAGAGAACCAAACCATTTGGTGTGTCTTTGTATTTTCCTATATCATCAGAATGACTGTAGAATGATATAGATTCAGGAATAACTTGCTGAAAATGCCTAGAAGAATTGATCGAAGAAGTTCAATGTATCTTAGAAGGATTATAATTACGAGAGACAGCAATTTCCTGTCTTAGAATTCGCAGTTGACATTCCAGATCATCAATCTTTTTAATTAAAGTTTCCTTTTCCAGTTGAGACTCTTCTGGAAAAGTAAGATTGCATATCATGGAATAATCAGGACTGTTAGGAGGACAAGACTAATTTTCAGCAAGGAAGTTAAGAGAACTTTCACAGATATTCTCCTCAGGACAGTAGTCAAGAGTAGCCATCCATGCTTTAGTTAACTCACTAAACTTCTCATCAGAACATTTAGAAGTATCATGGACACTTCTATAGCACTTGAAACAAGTTTCATTAACATAGTTTTTCTGAACTATTCTATCCTTTTTATTGATTGAGCAATCTTTCTTTTGAGACTTTCTTTTACTCTGTCTGAGAGTCTTCTTTAACTGTTGTATAAATAGTGAAAGAGTAGAATTAAAGCAATTCTTATCTTTTGCATCAATCAATTTAGGACGTCGAGATCTTTTATCAGATGCAACACCAGAGTTGGCTAGCAAGTGACGTTTTTCTCTTTGGCGTAGTTCAAGATCAAAAAAAATTAGCTTTCCAACAAGAGTATTTTTGGAAAGATTTTCAAGGTTATTTCCTTCAACGATGGCATGCTTCTTAGAATCGTATCTAGATGGCAACGACCTGAGAATTTTCATCACAATGTCCTTTTCAGGAATAGTCTTACCCAATGCAAAAGATGCATTAACAATTTCAGACACTTTGTGATTAAACTCATCAAATGAATCTTCATCTGCCATATGAAGGTTTTCCCAATTAGAATTTAGGTTTTGAATCCTAGCTTCCTTTTCACAGGTATTTCCTTCAAATACAGTTTCTAAGATATCCCAAGCATCTTCATACGTTGTGCAAGTTGTCACATGATGCTGGAGCTCTTGGGTAATGGCATGAATGATAGCATTTAACCCATCATAATTTTACTTTGCAACAAGAATCTCCGCAGTATCATATCTACCAATATCCTTTGGAACTGTTACATCGCCTTCTGTAACTTCCAGAGGATTATAGCCATTAACCACATAAACCCATGATTAAAAATCATGTGCTTGAATAAAGGCACACATAGCAATTTTCCACCATAAGTAATTTGAGCCATCGAAGACTGGTAGTACGTTTATAGAGATAACACTTCTATCCATATTCAGATCGCTACAAACAAAGACTTATAAGGTATTTAACTTGTTTGCCTGCTTTGATACCAATTGAAAAAGTGGGGGTACAACAACCACACCCAATATTTTGTTTGGCAATCTGAATAGACAAACTCCAATATACTCTCAAGAGAATCAACTAGACAGTTAGACTCAATCTAGAGAAAAGTATATCAAAGAGTTTTATATCTCTATCTCTCAATTCAATCTGCAATCAGCAAATAGGAATTTGCGAGCCCGGTTGAATATAAGAGAAATAACTTGAACGGTACAAAAGACCAATGTTCAAGGTGTTAGAGCATAGCTCGGTTGAACCCACCAAGCGTTGGTATGTCAAGTTTGGTTGTCATATTTTAGTGAATCAAAACTCATTTAAAGAGTCACTTGATTATTTACTAGAGTCAACTTCGTATAGGTTAGCTAGAAAGTTACTAGGATATGAGACTTACAAGTATTACGTGAAGACTTGAAGAATGTGAAGAAGTAAAGAGCTACAACGACGACATCATCCTTCCACTTGAGGTTAGTAATATTTGACTTGAACTGTTTCATTCCTAACGTATCTTTCAAGTCGTGCATATTGAAAACATAATTGCGAAGCTGTGAATGATTATACTCTAGTTAGACATAGTATTAAGGAATTACAATACGAAGTATAACGTCTATCTTTTGAACTTCGTATATAAGAAATCGACATAATCGTATGAATGCTATTGTGATTATGTATGGGTATGGGTGAAGATTTCGTCCTAGGAAACAATTTTTTTACATTCGTTTAAAGGAAGTACAATTCATAAACTTGTGTTATGAATCGAAAGGGAAATCGCTAGGCTTATTGTTATTGTTATTCATTGCAAATCTTTGGATTACCAATATGTGTGTTTAGTATAGACGCTCATAACTTGTTTATGTATCTTGGTAAAACTATTCACAAGGCATGACTTTTGTATTGGTATGACTTTTATTAGTTAAACTAATCTTAAGTAATCACCTGAGATGGTATGATCGATTTACTGTAATTGGTATGACCAACTCTAGACATTGGGGAACCGATTCTAGTAAGAGGTGTAACTGATCACAAGTAAGGGAATCGATCCTTGTAAAAGGTGTAACAAAATCTTAGTGATTGGTAACCGATCCTATGACTTGTGCAGCCGAATACAAGTTAGATACCATATATATGTGGTAACCGATCCTAGTACCTAGTCAACCAATTTTTGGAAAGCTAGTGTGACCGATCCTAGTACCCACATGGAGGTAGAACCGAAACTTGTTTTGGTAGAACCGTTTATACCCATGATTGGTGATTTGATAGGATAATCAATCACATAGTTCTTGTAAGTCAGATGAACCAATTCTAAACTTGTTTAGAAGTGTGGAAAATCGGTTCCAAGATTGTAAATATGAAAAAGGATTTAAAAAGTAAAGATGTCGACATACTTTGAACATGTGCAATAACTCTTATCTTTTATTGTTCAAAGATATTCCTTAATAGCTAAAGGAGAATCCGGGATCGAAATAAATTGCGAATCTTTTAATTAAGGTTTTTAGTTTTATATGCTTTTAATTTCCAGCAATTAAAATGCATATCTTTATAAAATAAAAATTAGTAATGTGCATTTACCAGTTGGGGATTTTCTACTGAGATTTCGGTCAATATTTGGACAGAGCATTTCCGGGAATTATGAAAACCGTTTTTGCCCTTATTGCATATCTTTGAGAATATTCGGTTTTGGAAATTCCTTGGTGTCCAAACTTCCTTGGTCTATAAATATTGAAGTTTGTATTTCAAGGAAACTAATCCTCAGAGCCAGCAAAACTACCTAGTTGTGTTGTTACTGGTGGAGCCGTCTATTCGGAAAGGAAAGTACCCTAATTAGGCGAAATCTCTTACGACCGCTCGTTTTAAAGACTTCTTTGGGATTGGGAAGCTCTACAAGTACCGTTGGTGGGAAACTAGATAATCGCAGTTTATTATTAGTTTTCGATTGATTTGATTGACTAACGGTTGTTGAACTTTGGTTGCACCTAATTTGTTTATGCTTGAGAATCTTCTCTTCTGATATAAGATTCACTTAAACTAGATCGAAGTTTCGACGGGGATCTTTAGACTCTTTGTAGATCTAAAGACGTCTTGTGATAATCCATTGTTAACAGACTACGTTCTGTGTGTGATTGATCACAAGATATTCAAGTTGATTGTGTGCATGTGTTTATTGAAGATCTAAGAAGATTTGAAGACGAAGAAGATTTCTGATTTGGGTTCATAATCTTTGGTGTGCACAAAATTTGATCGGCTGGGGATCCAACTATAATCGGTTTATCTTTGTGATAATCTAGATTGATTAGTTGAGTAGATCGGCATCAATACGTTTCTTTGTGATTCGAAGTATTGATTGCAAAGTCTTGACAATTACTTTGGTATTTGTTATTGGATAGATCTAAGAACCTAACAAAAGAGTTTATTGGGATAAACGGAAGAGCCTTTTGTCAAACTCATATCACTTGATTGAAAAGAGTTGTTACCGAACAGATTTATTGTTCCTTTACTGTTTGGAATACGAACCAAAGGAATTTTTCCAAGTGCGTGACTTATTGCAAGTTGGAGGCGCAGGGATACAGACAGAACTAGGTGAACTATAGGTTTAGTTGCTTGGTCTCAACTATACAAAGTTGGTTTAAATTTTGTATAGCGGCTTAATCCTGAGAGTATTCAATTCTGGACAAGGTCCCAGGGTTTTTCTGCATTTGCGGTTTCCTCGTTAACAAAATATTGATGTGTCTTTTACTTTTCTATTTTCGCAATTATAATTGTTTTATTATAATTAGAAGTAAAATACACAAACGTTAATTCCTATTTACTTGATAGAATTCCTATTGTGTTTGGTTCCTAACCTATTATCAAGTAAACATACTTCGTTGTTATATTGTCTCGATCTTGCATCCATAGTCAATCACACTAGCTATCTTGTTGTCGTATTGTCTCGATCTCTCATCCATAGACGATCACACGAAGTGTGAACCGATTAGTTGTATTGTCTCGATCTCGTATCCATAGACGATCACACGAAGTGTGAACCGATTAGTTGTATTGTCTCGATCTCGTATCCATAGATGATCACACGAAGTGTGAACCGATTAGTTGTATTGTCTCGACTCAGTCCATAGATAATCACTTTCGGAGAAAGGACTTATAGGTGGAAAAGTTTTAGATTGAGGTATATTTGGGTACCCTCGTCATTTCAATTGGTATCAGAGCAGGCAAACAGGAAAAGATCTAACAATCTGTGTTTGGTGTGATCCAACCTATAAGAGATGAACTCGAATTCTCATGAATCGACTTCAATTAACGTACCGCCAAGATTTGACGGAACAAACTATCTATGGTGGAAATCTGCTATTAGATCTTTTCTTCAATCACGAGACTTTAATACATAGCTATTAGTCGTCGATGGTTATAATCGTCCGAAAGTAGAAAATTCGGAAACTGAGTTTAATCGCTTAGTGGATTTTTCAAATGAAGAAAAGGCTCTTGCTAAGCAGAATTCAGATGGTTTGAATGCTATTATAATGCTGTAAGTCGTGATCTACAACATCATGTATCAACTTGTCAAACTTCAAAAGAAGCTTGGGATAATCTTCAGATCGTATTTGAAGGGAATACATCAGAGAAAGAAGCTAGACTTCAAACTCTTATGTCTGATTGGGAAAACCTTCGAATGGATGACAACGACACTTTTGAAGAGTTTCATATTAAACTCTTTGAGTAATTAATTCTTCTTTCTCGCCTGGAAAGACTATTTCTGAAAAAGATATAGTATGCAAAATTCTCAGATCGTTGCCATGTAGATACGATTCTAAGAAGCATGCAATCATCGAAGCTAATGATCTTTCCTCCTTATCGAGAAGTTCCCTTGTCGGAAAACTGAAGATATTTGATCAGGAGTATTCGTCTATACAAAAAGACGATCTGGCCTATAAAGCTGGTAGAAAAGTTCTGACTCTATGTCCCGAAAACTCCCAAGATCAGGAAGATCTAAATGCTGAGGATGAAGCTAAACTAATCATCATTTATCTCTTATTACTCAACGATTCAAGAAATTGTTGCGACACCGAAAAAGAGAATCTCCTGTGTCAAAAAGGAATCACATTTCTACACAAAAGCATGAAGACACTTGGGATGATACTGATGATATTCCTCAATGCTACAAATGTAGAGGATTTGGTCATATTTCTCTGAATTTTCCAACCAAGGATAACCAATGGAAAATAAATGCATATACTGCAACCCTTGACTATTCTCCTGACGAGGATGATCAATACTTTATGGTGGATGATATTGCAACCATTGCAGAAGTCTCTAACTCTGAAATTATTTCAACTCTAGATACTCTAAAAGAGTTTACCCCTTCGATTTTAAAAGAAAAGTTTCCATGTAAAGATAAAAGAACTCAGCCTCTTGAATCTGACATCAATGGAATAAAATCATCGCTTGATCAACTCAAACGAAGTTTACTGAATGATAAAGAAAAATTTAACAAGAGACCGGAAAAAATCGAGGTCTCTTAATGTTCCGAAAAGGTACAAGTATCTAAACTCATTCTCGATATTGAATGTTGTCAAGATGAGATAAGGAAGCTAAAAGCAGAAAATCAGAAACTGAGAGATAAACTCAATTGCTTTGGAAAGCCATCACCTGGTATGAATGCATCAAAATTCAAGGAGGCAAGGTTAAATAGATTTGTGGAATCTAAATCCATAAACCGAAATACTTCTGGTGTTTGTTTCTAATGCAAACAAAGAGGGCACTATCAAAGGCAATGTCCTGATACTAAACAGAGAAGGAGAATCTATAAACCGATTTCAAGATCTAAGTATAGATCAAAATTCTCTTCTAAAGGGGAGAATAAGGTGTTCGAACATCAAGATCTTACTTCAAGATTGAGGGTTGAACCTAAAAGTTCAAACACAATAGCTTCTCAAATCCTTAAGGATGTTGAAATCTTCAAAGGAAGAAAATTCAACCACCAAAGAATGACAACCTAATCGGTTATCACGTATCCTTACTTGTTACCCTCAAAAAGTATACAGTAAGGATATGAATGTAAATATTTGGATAAAAATATTTCTAAAATTAAAATTTTCGGTTAAGAATTTTATTGTAATAATATTCTTAAAGATTTTGAGAGAAAGCTCTTGAACTTATAAGAGGAGAAGACCTCTTACTTCATTTTATAGAGTTTTGATAGAATGTCTACCTCTAGCTGCAGCTCTCGCAAAACCGAAAAATTCTGGACCATACTGTTTCCTAACAAGAAACTTCATTTCGAATCTTCTGATGGTGATTCAGATTCATCTCCAGAGCTCCATCAAGATGTTCCTAATGAAGAAATCTCTTCTCTCAATGATAATCTTATCAAGAATCTTCACTAAAATTAGATTTAATCTTATGTGAAGTAAGGAACATGGAAAAGGATTTGCGAAAGGAAGTCAATGACAATGTTATTAGTCTTGAATCAAGACTAGTAATCATAGAAGATGATTGGAATCCTGTGAAATCTTCTGATCCAACTTCAACTTTGAAGGAAACTCTAAAAGGATAAAATTAGAGTTTCAATAAAAAAAAAAATAGACATCAGTTTTTGATTTCCTTCAATAATTGTATAAGGTCTATTATAGATAAATCTATCTAATTTATGAATAAAATTATTAGTTTATAATTTTTCTTGTGATAGTTTTTCGATTACATAGCCGGTGCTTGAATGCTTTATTTTATTGCTATGTATGTTTATGGGATGTTTGATTTCGGTTTTCATGACCTTAATATTCGATCTCATATGGTGTGAACCCTTATAGTTTGGGTGACTTTTTGGTTTAGCAGGATTAAGTTCCATCCCATGTTGGTAGGCTTTATCAAAGGATCATAAGGGGTTCTGATTGAAACTAATATGTGAAAAAGTCACAATATGTTGAATCATTTGGTTTAGCATAAAAGCATATGTGTTTCGGGGTTTAAACTTTTGCATTGCATTAGTTAAAACCAGTTTTCGACCTTTCTCTGGTAAAGGTTGCTTTTGTTGTTGTTCTTTTGTCTTGCGAGAGGATGACAACACAACGGGGGAGAATTCTATCTTGAACTGGTGCTTAATGACATATCTTTCTGGGGAGAAGAGGATGCGGAATTTGAGGTAACGAATTTGTTAATTAATTGTTTTCCTGTTTAAGAAAAGCCTGATTTTATTACATATATTTATTGCTTTTGCTTAACAAAATTTCGGTACAATTGATGTTTATTCCATTATTTGTGTATGGATGTGTGTGTGATTCAATTGTTTCCGGTTAATAAAAACTATTGTTATCTTGCTTTATTGTTTGGTATCAATTGTTTAGGCTTACAAAATTTCGGTGCAATTGCGGTACTATAATGTCTATGATTGTTTCAATTGCTTCCGGTTGAGGTAAATAATTATGCAAGTTGATTTATGTTGGTTTGTATGAATTGTTTATGGCTTAAAAAAGGGTTTTCGGGATCAATTGTTTAGTCCAATTCGATTCCGGATAAGAGAAACTAAGTTAATTCTGATCTTAGTTAGACTTATCAAAGTGGAGGTTTCGGTTATTCAAGTCTAATCGAATGCCTTAACAAGAAATGCTAGTTAACTAACCTAGTATTTGTCTTGTTTAAAAGTGAAAGGTCTAAGTTATTATTTGAATAATTAGAACCTGATGAGAAAAATAGAGTTAATTCTGATCTTTATTTTGGTCTTATTGAACAAGCGATTGTATTTGTACAATCGGTTTAGCAAAGGAACTAAGGTGCTTAGTCTATTTTTGGTTTGCTAAACTATTAGGGAAAATTGCTTCGGGCAATTGTTTCCTTGGTAACATATCAAAACAAAATTACTTTGTAGTTTCAGTTTTGATATTGGTTATCAAAAATGGTGTGTGGAACCCTCGTGTTTAACTCTTATAGGTTTTGATATTGATTTGTAAGATCCTTTCGGGTTGTCCTTTATTTGCTTGTGCCTTTGTCATTTTGTGACAGAAAGGGGTAGAAATATATGGAGTAAACAAGTGATTTGGTATCACTAAGGAAAGGACAATGGTGCTTAAACGTTATATCTAACAAAAGAGTGAAAGCATAGACTAAGGGGGGGTAACATATCATATTGATACTTGTAGTTACATGAACTACAAATGGAATAACAAAGACGTGCGGATTGAAAATATACCTATCTTACCTTTAGGGGGAGTATTAACTTTGTTATTATAATGTCAACATCGGCATTTATGGATTGAATGTATACAGGTTATTGTGCTGTTAAAACTTGGAATCAAGCGTATGTGTAATGAATTCTTGTAATTTGTTTATCCATATGATGTAAGAGTTTTGTCACTAAAATTGACAAAGGGGGAGATTGTTAGAGCATAGCTCGGTTGAACCCACCAAGCGTTGGTATGTCAATTTTGGTTGTCATATTTTAGTGAATCAAAACTCATTTAAAGAGTCGCTTGATTATTTACTAGAGTCAACTTTGTATAGGTTAGCTAGAAAGTTACTAGGATATGAGACTTACAAGTATTACGTGAAGACTTGAAGAATGTGAAGAAGTAAAGAGCTACAACGACTACATCATCCTTCCACTTGAAGTTAGTAATATTTGACTTGAAACTTGTTTTCGTAGAACCGTTTAAACCCATGATTGGTGATTTGATAGGATAATCAATCACATAGTTCTTGGAAGTCAGATGAACCAATTCTAAACTTGTTTGGAAGTGTGGCAAATCGGTTCAAAGATTGTAAATATGAAAAATGATTTACAAAGTAAAGATGTCGACATACTTTGAACATGTGCAGTAACTCTTATCTTTTATTGTTCAAAGATATTCCTTAATAGCTAAAGGTGAATCCCGAATCGAAATAAATTGAGAATCTTTTAATTAAGGTTTTTAGTTTTATATGCTTTTAATTTACAGCAATATTAGAAAATAAAATTAGTAATATGCATTTACTAGTTGGAGATTTTCTACTGAGATTTCGGTCAATATTTGGACAAAGCATTTCCAGGAATTATGAAAACTGTTTTTTCCCTTATTGCATATCTTTGAGAATATTCGGTTTTGGAAATTCCTTGGTGTCCAAACTTCCTTGGTCTATAAATATTGAAGTTTGCATTTCAAGCAAACTAATCCTTAGAGCCAGCAAAAATACCTAGTTGTGTTGTTACTGGTGGAGCCATCTATTTGGAGAGGAAAGTACCCTAATTAGGCGAAATCTCTTACGACCGCTCGTTTTAAAGACTTCTTTGGGATTGGGAAGCTCTACGAGTACCGTTGGTGGGAAACTAGATAATTGCAGTTTATTATTAGTTTTCGATTGATTTGATTGACTAACGGTTGTTGAACTTTGATTGCACCTAATTTGTTTATGCTTGAGAATCTTCTCTTCTGATATAAGATTCACTTAAACTAGATCGAAGTTTCGACGGGGATCTTTAGACTGTTTGTAGATCAAAAGACGTCTTGTGATAATCCATTGTTAACAGACTCCGTTCTGTGTGTGATTGTTCACATGAGATTCAAGTTGATTGTGTGCATATGTTTATTGAAGATCTAAGAAGATTTGAAGATGAAGAAGATTTCTGATTTGGGTTCATAATCTTTGGTGTGCACAAAACTTGATCGGCTGGGGATCCAACTATAATCGGTTTATCTTTGTGATAATCTAGATTGATTAGTTGAGTAGATCGGCATCAATACGTTTCTTTGTGATTCGAAGTATTGATTGCAAAGTCTTGACAATTACTTTGGTATTTGTTATTGGATAGATCTAAGAACCCGAAAACGGAGTTTATTGGGATAAACGGAAGAGCCTTTTGTCAAACTCATATCACTTAATTGAAAAGAGTTGTTACCGAACAGATTTGTTGTTCCTTTACTTTTTGGAATACGAACCAAAGGAATTGTTCCAAGTGCGTGACTTATTGCAAGTTGGAGGCACAGGGATACAGACGAAACTAGGTGAACTATAGGTTTAGTTGCTTGGTCTCAACTATACGAAGTTGGTTTAGATTTTGTATAGCGGCTTAATCCTAGGAGTATTCAATTCTGGACAAGGTCCCGGGGTTTTTCTGCATTTGCGGTTTCCTCGTTAACAAAATCTTGCTGTGTCTTTTACTTTTCTATTTCCGCAATTATAATTGTTTTATTATAATTAGAAGTAAAATACACAAACGTTAATTCCTATTTACTTGATAACAATCCTATTGTGTTTGGTTAAGTCCGAACCTATTATCAAGTAAACATACTTCGTTGTTGTATTGTCTCGATCTTGCATCCATAGTCAATCACACAAGCTATCTTGTCGTCGTATTGTCTCAATCTCGTATCCATTGACGATCACATGAAGTGTGAACCAATTAGTTGTATTGTCTTGACTCAATCCATAGACAATCACTTTCGGAGAAAGGACTTATAGGTGGAAAAGTTTTAGATTAAGGTATATTTGGGTACCCTCGTCTTTTCATAAGGATCAATCAATTTCAAACAACAACCAAAGGTTGGATTTCCCAATTGATCGATTCAACGCACAACCTGTGATATTTCAATTATATAACAAAATATAAAGCGAAAAAGAAATAACACAAACACCATAAGTTTTGTTACGAGGAAACCGCAAATGCAGAAAACCCCGGGACATAGTCCATATTTGAACACCACACTGTATTAAGCCGCTACAGACACTAGCCTACTACCAATGAACTTCGGACTGGACTGTAGTTGAACCCTAATAAATCTCACACTGATTCAAGGTACAGTTGCGCTCCTTACATCTCTGATCCCAGCAAGATACTACGCACATGATTCCCTTAGATGATCTCACCCACAACCAAGAGTTGCTACGACCCAAAGTCGAAAACTTGATAAACAAATCTGTCTCACACAGAAAGTCTCTTTGAATAGATAAATCTATTTCCCACAAAAATACCTACGAGTTTTTTTTTGTTTTTTGATAAATCAAGGTGCACAGGAACCAATTAATAATCCGGAGTTATATTCCCGAAGAACAACCTAGTGTTATCAATCACCTCACAATAATCTTAATCGTATGGTAGTGAAACAAGATATTGTGGAATCACAAACGATGAGACGAAGATGTTTGTGACTTCTTTTTATCTTGCCTATCGGAGAATAAATCTTGAGCCAATCTTAAAGAAGATAGTACTCAAATACGATAGAAACAGCAAGATCAGATCACGCAACTACAGAGAAAATAGTTGGGCTTGGCTTCACAATTCCAATGAGGTCTTTAAGTCGTTAACCTACAGGGTTTTGTGAAAAACCTAAAGTTAAAGGAGAATCGATTATAGCTTATACAACTAGTATCACACAGCAGGTGTGGGGATTAGGTTTCCCAGTTGCTAGAGTTCTCCTTTATATAGTTTTCAAATCAGGGTTTGCAATCTAAGTTACCTTGGTAACAAAGCATTCAATATTCACCATTAGATGAAAACCTTATTAGATACAAGCTAATATCTTTCAACCGTTAGATCGAACTTAGATGGTTATACACAAATGAAATGTACCCTCATTTAGGTTTATGTAACCGTACCTAAACGTGTACACCATGTTGGCTCAACCGTAGTTAACCGAGGTTAGCTATATGAACACTTTCATATCAACCATATTCATCTTAACCATAACTAGTTCAAATGACTCAAATGAAACTAGTTAAAGAGTTGTTCAATTGCTATATTCTCATAGAAGTATACAAAAACACAATCGAAGCAAAATTGGTTTAATTCACTCGAATCAATTCATGAAAATTATAGCCACGGTTTGCAAAGAATGCATTCCTTAATATGTAAATGTATTAGTTCATGAACAAACCAATTCTATAACTTTAACCACTCAAGTATGCGAACGGGTATGCATACTTAAGTAGCCGGTCTGAGTTTGGGTTCGCCAGTATGCGAACGGGTACACATACCTAAGTATACTTCCAAAACCCAGCAGAAATTCCCGGACCTATACCTTACGCAAGTATGTGTACCGGTATGTGTACTTGGTACACGGAATTTCACAACTACAAGTACACATACAGGTATGCATACTTTAGTTCCGATCATGGATCACATACATGCAAGAATGCACACTATGTTTATAATCCAATGATGGTTAAGTATTCTAAACTCTATTTCAATAATTGAAACTTTCTTAGAGGATGACAATAGCCGTTTTCACACACTATTAGCATCAAAGCAATTTTCAAGATATTGAAATAATCATAACGAAACATTCCAAGTCTACACCAAATGATTATATCACACAAACCATGTAAGATGTTACTCGGCGATTTTTACATAATCATCTTTTGACTTTCGTCAAGAATATAAGATGAACTTGGTTGAAACGAAATCTTACCAACACATATTCCGAGAAATATGTAAGCGAGTTAATCTCAGCTCGAAATCTCAAATGTGTATAATCGAAAACTATCGTAATACGACTTTTGTCTAAATATAGGAGATAGAGTAGAAATAGACTTTCCAAGTGATATATGAGTTTTAGTCTCCACATACCTTTTGTTGATGAAGTTCCACAAGCTCGCCTTAGTAGTTCTTCGTCTTCAATTGATGAACGCCGTGAAGTCTAATGCTCAACTACACAATCTATCCTAGTCCGAGACATCACTATAAGTAGACTAGAAATCAAGACTTATAGTTTTGATCACTAACATTGACAAACAAGCTTGAGATAGCAACGCTTGTGAGTTCGACCGAGCAGTGCTCTAACAACACTAATTACAACTATCGATCATACCATCTCATGGTGATTACTTAGGATCAGTTACACTAATTAATAAAAACTAGTCATACGAAATCATAAGTCATACATTGTGATTAGTTCAACTAGGATACATAACAAAGTTACGATCGGTTCTACCATCTCACACATATTGGTAATCCAAAGATTTGCAATGAATATCCGTACCAATAAGCCTAGCGATTTCCCTTTCTATTCATAAAACAAGTTCATGAATTTACTTCCTTTAAAAAAATGTAAAACATTGTTTCCAATGATGAAATCTTCACCATATCCCATTCACATAATCATAACAATATATACAAGATTATGTCGATGTCATATCTACGAAGTTCAAAAGATAAGCGTTATACTTCATAGTCTAATTCCCTAATACTATGATCATACAAATATGACCATGTCACATCACTAGAGTATCATACAATATGTACAGTATATACAGCTTCACAGTTATGTTTTCAATATAGCACGACTTGAAAGATACGTTAGGAATGAAAGAAATTCAAGTCAATATTACTAACCTCAAGAGGAAGGATGATGTTGTCGTTGTAGTTCGCTTCTTCTTCAATTTCTTCAGGTCTTCGGAGTAATACTTGTGTGTCTCAACATTCCTATACTTTCTAGTATAACCTAAACGAAGTTGACTCTAGTATACAATTAAGCGACTTTAGATGAGTTTTGATTCACTAAAATATGACAACCAAACTTGACATACCAACGCTTGGTGAGTTCAACCGAGCTATGCTCTAATAATCTCCCCTTTTGTCAATTTTAGTGACAAAACTCTTATTACATATGGATAAACAAATTACAAGAATTCATTTTACATACGTTTTTTTTTTAACAATATAAATTTTATTAATACCAAAGGGGTTTTTAGAAAACAATAAAAAACTACCTCAAGAAGCTAAAAAATATAAAAACAACACAACAATAAAGCCACTCCATAAGGAGATTATACAAAATCACTCAACTAACTAAACTTATAATAAGGTTGATTTTCAGCTTCCATTCTGTGTAGGAATGATGGTTTTTGTGTAAAGATAATAGATTCTCCTCTTGCCATACTTGCTCCCTTTTCTGCCATAGAGTCTGCAGAGAAATTCACTTCTCTGAAGCTGTGAACAAAACTCAAAAGATGCAGTTTTTCAGTAATTTTTCTCCATCTTGTGATTGCAAACCAAGGTATATGACCTGTTGTGATGGATGTATTAACTGCTTTTGAGTCTATCCTGAAGATGACATTAAACTTACCATTCTTTATTGCCCATTCCACTGCACACAACAAGGCCATAACTTCTGCATAATAGTTTGTTGCCACCCCCAGACCTCCTGCCATAGCCACAATATATTCTCCCTATGAATTTCTACCTATGAATCCATATCCTGAGTTGCTTGGTTACCTCTTGATGCTCCATCACAGCAGAGCAGAATCTGATCATTCACTGGCAGATGAAAAAAGATTTCTTGAATTCTGGTGGATATTGTTCTTCTACAGCTTAAACCAAAATGTTTCAAGACCTGCACATCATATGCTAAATTCCACATTTTGCCTTTCATTCTTACATCACACTCAGCAGTGAGTTTCAGTATTCTAGTCTTGAGAGCTTGTCCATTGAATTTTTCATTTTCATATACACATTTATTTCTCAAAAACCAGAGTTCTTTCAAAGTAATGAATGAAAAAGTCATCCATACTTCCTTCACTACAGGGCTCTTATGCTTGGCAAATTTAAAGATCTCATCAAATGAACTTGGATTTTTAAAACAGAACATATCACCTAGCCATTTCCACATAATCTCACTATGATCACAGTTCCATAATATATGGTCTAAATTTTCTTCAGAATTTCTACAGAATGGACATCTAGAAGCAAGGCTGAAGTTTTTTTTTTTTTTTTTTTCATATTATCATCAGTGGAGCATATATTCCTTCTCAATTTCCACACATTACTAGAGATAGATGGATGAATTGAATGATTCCATACCTGTTTAGTCCATTGAAGTTTTGGATTTTTTCCCCCTGATATTCTCCACTGCTGAAGCTATAGTGAATTCTCCAGTTAGTGTATTGATCCAAATTCTTATATCTTCTTGATTATCAGCTACGAGAGTTCACTGATATCAAACATTTCTAGCATTTCAGTTGGGATCACCCAGTCACCCTCTAGCAAAATGTTAGATACTTTCATATTTGGAAATTGCTCCAAGAAAAAAAATTCAGGGAACAAATCTATCAGTGCTTTGTCTTTTATCCATTTATCTTTCCAAATTGAAATTTTTTCCCCATCCCCCACTATCCATCTAGAATGTTGGAGTACATCATTTGCAACCCATTGTATGCCTGGCCAAACAAAGGATTTTTTATAATATCCAATCCAATCACCATTTTTGTCTTGATACTTAGCTTGGAAATATCTTGACATTTCATCTTCATCATTTAATAAATGCCAATATAACTTCATTAGTAGGGCTTTATTAAGGATTTCCAATCTTCTTAGACCCAGTCCACCTTCATCCAATGGAGTGCACACTAAATCCCACTTCAAAGTAATCACTTTTCTAGTAGAAGGATCCCCAGTCCAGAGAAAATTTATGATGATCCTTTCACACTATTTGATTATTGATTTAGGCCACTTATATACTGCCATTGTATAGATGGGGAAACTGCATAGGACAAATTTTACTAAAATCAATCTTTCTTGGAAAGAGAGGAGTTTACCTTTCCATCCAGCTAAATTCTCTTGCACCATCTCCACTATGCTCCATAAATGAATATATTTTATTCTTCCTGGTTCCAACATGACTCCCAAGTACTTATCATGGAAGTTTGAAAGTGGCATTTTACAAACTTCTGCAATTTGTAGTTTTCTTGCTTCACTTGTACCACCAATAAAATATTTGGTTTTTCCCAAGCTAATCTGACTAGAAGCAGCTTGATAGTCTTTTAAAACCTTCAATACCTTTCTCACATTTCTCTTATCAGCATTACGGAAGATAAATATATCATCTGCAAAAAATATATGAGATGGTTGAACATTCCTTAAAGATATCATTGGTTGAATTTGATTTTCCTGCACCATTCTAGTCAATGTTCTGCTTAAGAGATCTTCAGCAATAACAAAAAGGAGTGGATACAATGGATCACCTTGTCTCAACCATCTGCTAACTTGGAAATAACCAACAGGACCTCCATTTAATAAAATATATATCTTAGCAGATTTGAGAAGGGTATGTAACCAGTTAGTAACATTTCTTGAGAATTTGATTTTCCTGCACCATTCTAGTTAATGTTCTGCTTAAGAGATCTTCAGCAATAACAAAAAGGAGTGGAGACAATGGATCACCTTGTCTCAACCCTCTGCTAACTTGGAAATAACCAACATGACCTCCATTTAATAAAATATATATCTTAGCAGATTTGAGAAGGGTATGTAACCAGTTAGTAACATTTCTTGAGAAACCAAACTTTTGCATGACCTGAAATAAGAATTCCCAACTCATAGAGTCATAGGCCTGAGTAATATCTAGTTTCAAACACATATTGCCACCTCTTCTCTTGCTTTCCATGTCATTAACTAATTCAGAGGCCAATGCAATTTTCTCTTGGATGTTTCTGCCCTTGATAAATGTATCTTGTTGAGGAGATACCACCTTCTTGATAATTTCAGTTAGTCTTTTTGTAATAATTTTAGTGACTACTTTAAAACTGAAGTTCATCAGCCTAATTGGCCTAAACTGATTTGCTCTTTTAGCATTTTTAACTTTTGGTAGAAGGAGTATGAAATTTGCATTTAACCCATTAGGAATGAATCCTCTACTCTACCAAAACTGAATTGCTTTTATAAAATCTTCCCCAATAATCTCCCATACCTCTCTATAGAACCATCCAGCAAAGCCATCTGGACCAAGAGCAATAACCTGGTCCAGGAGTATGAAATTTGCATTTTACATACGCTTGATTCCAAGTTTCAACAACACAATAACCTGCATATATTCAATCAATAAACGCCGTTGTTGACATTTGAATAACAAAGCTTATACTCCCCCTAAAGGCAAGATAGGTAGATATTCAATCCGAACATCTTTGTTATTCCCCTTTTGTAGTCAGAATACTACAAAAATCACATAAGGTACGCTGTGTAGTATTTTCCTTAGTGATTACAGCAACATGATATGTTTCTCCCCCTTAGTCAATGCTTTACTCTTTCGTTAGATATAACGTTTAAGAACAATTGTCCTTTCATTAGTGATTGCAAATCACTTGTTTACTCCATATATTTCTCCCCCTTTTTGTCACAAAATGACAAAGGTTCGAGCAAATAAAGGACAAACCGAAAGGATCTTACAAATCTAAAAGAATTGTAAACAACCTATAAGAGTTAAGCACGAAGGTTTCACATACCACTTTAGATAACCAATATTAAAATCGAAACTACAAGTAATTTAGTTTTAATATGTTATCAAGGAAACAATTGCCCGAAGCAATTTTCCCTAATAGTTTGACAATTCGACTAAGAAACTTAATTCCCTTGTTAAATCGATTGCAAACATACAATCGCTTATTCCGATAAGACCAAAATAAAGATCAGAATTAACTTTATTTTTCTCCTCAGGCTCTAATTATTCAGAGAATAACTTAGACCTTTCCCTTTAGACAAGACAAACACTAGGTTAGTTAACTAGTTTTTCTTGTCAAGGAATTCAATTAGACTTGAATAACCAAATCCTCCAATTTGATAAGTCTAACTAAGATCAGAATTAACTTAGTTTCTCTTATCCGGAATCGATTTGGACTAACCAAATGATCCCGTATTTCGTTAAGCCATAAACAATACATACAAACCAAAATAAATTAACTTGCACAATTATTTTCTTAAGCGGAAGCAATTGAAACAAATATAAACATTATTGCACCGAATTTCGTTAAGCAAAAACACTTGATACCAAACAAAATAAGATACCAAACAATAAGCCAAATAAATCGACACAATTTTTCTTAACCGGAAACAATTGAATCATACACACACATGCATCCATACACAATAACGGAATATATCAATTGCACCGAAATTTTGTTAAGCAAAAGCAAAATATTTGCAATATAAACAGGCTTTTCTTAAATAGGAAAACGATTAACTAACGAATTCGTTCCTCTTCTCTCGAGAAAGATATATCATTAAGCGCAAGTTCAAGTAAGAACTCTCCCCCAGTGTGTTGTCATCCTCTCGCAAGAACAAAAGAACAACAACAAAAGCAACCTTTACCAGAGAAAGGTTGAAACGATTTTAACTAATGCGTGCTAATAGCAAAAGTTGAAAACCCGAAACACATATGCTTATGCTAAACACAACTCATGTAAACATAAATTGATTCCACATATTGTGACTTTTCACATATGAGTTCAATCGGAACACCTTATAATCCTTTGATAAAGCCTACCAACATGGGCTATAACTTAATCCAGCTAAATCAAAAAGCCACACAAACTATAAGGGTTTCATCATATGAGATCGAATATTAAGGTTATGAAAACCGAAATCAGACATCCCATAAATCGAATACGCATAGCAAAAATATAAACATTCATTCACAGGCTAGGTAATCGGTAACTATCACAAGAAAAATTATAAAGAAATAATTTTATTCATTAATAATGATATTTTTATTCAAAAATAGACCTTATACAATAATTAAAACAAATCAAACATAGATGTCTATTTTTATGATAAGAATCTAATCTTATACTTTATTCCATGAGCAACTTAATCCTTCATATTACTAGAGGAAGGTATTAGAGCATTGCTCGGTCGAACTCGCAAGCGTTGCTATCTCAAGCTTGTTGTCAAGTTTAGTTGCCAAAACTATAAGTCTTGATTTCTAGTCTACTTATAGCTAAGTCTCGGACTAGGATAGAAAGTGTAGTTGAGCTCTAGACTCCATGGCGTTCATCATGCAAAGACGAAGAACTACTCAAGGAACAGGTGGATCTTCATCGAAAAAAAGGTATGTGGAGACTTGAACTTATCTATCACTCAAAAGTATATCTACTTTATCTCTTATCTTGAGACAAAAGTCGTATTGCTATATAGACTTCGATTATACACATTTGCTATTTCGAGCCGAGTTTATCTCGCTTATCTATTTATCGAAATATGTGTTGGTAAGCTTTCACTTTGGGCAAATTCATCTTTACAAGTGACGAAAGACATGTTGATTATTTCAATATCTTGAAAATTGATGAAAAATAGTGTGTGAATAACCTCTATTTTACATCCTCTAAGAATGTTTCAATGATTGAAATAAAGAGTTTAGAACATGTAACCATCTTTGGATATAAGCATATAATGTGTTCGTGCATTAGTGTATAAGTCCAAAACCGGGAACCAAATGCATGCATACTTGTGTGTGTACTAAATGGTTAATGGAGACTGGGTAAGTGTGCATACCCGTACGCATACTGGCGGAAGTTCACTTCTCTGCCGAGTTTGGAAATCAAAACCAACTCAATCCGGTTACCTAAGTATGCGTACCCGTACGCATACTTGCGGAAAGTTCATGTCTGTGAATTTCTGCTGAGTTTGGAAACCAAAACAAACTCAAATCTGGTTACTTAAGTACTCATACCCGTACGCATACTTAAGTGTGTTACTTTCTAAAATTGGTTTGTTCATGAACTAAAACATTTATATATTAAGGAATGCAATTTGTAAAATCGTGGTTATAATGTTCATGAATCGATTCGAGTGAATCAAAACCGATTTTGCTTCGATTGTGTCTTATATACTTCTATAAGATCTAAGCAATTGAACAACTCTTGAACTAGTTCATTTGAATCTTTTGGACTAGTTATGGTGAAGATGAATAAGGTTGATATGAAAGTTCTCATATGGTTAACCATTTGGTTAACTACTGTTGAACCAACTAGGTGTACACGGTTAGGTACGGTTACTCAAACCTAAATGACATATATTTCATTTGTGTATAACAAGCTAAGTTCGATCTAATGGTTGAAAGATATTAGCTTGAATCTAATAAGGTTTTCATTTAATAGTGAATATTGAATGCTTTGTTACCAAGGTAACTTAGATTGCAAACCCTGATTTGGAGACTATATAAAGGAGAACTCTAGCAACTGGGAAAGTTAATCCCCACACCTCCTGTATGATACTAGTTGTATAAGCTAGAGTCGATTCTCCTTTAACCTTAGGTATATACCGAGACCCTGTAGGTTAACGACTTAAAGACTTCATTGGGATTATGAGGCCAGACCCAACTATTTTCTCTGTAGTTGCGTGATCTGATCTTGTTGTTTCTATCGTATTTGAGTACAATCGTAAGATTGGCTTGAGATTAATTTCTCCGATAGGCAAGATATAAAAGTAGTCACAAACATCTTCGTCTCATCGTTTGTGATTCCGCAATATCTTGTTTTTCTAGTCAATTAAGATTATTGTGAGGTGATTGATAATTCTAGGCTGTTCTTCGGGAATATAAGTCCGGGTTATCGATTGGTTCCTATTCACCTTGATTTATCAAAAGACGGAACAAAACTCTTAGGTATTTCTATGGGAGACAGATTTATCTATTCTTGTAGACTTTTCTGTGTGATACAGATTTGTTTAATAAAGTCTCCGACTTTGGGTCGCAGCAACTCTTAGTTGTGGGTGAGATCAGCTAAGGGAATCAAGTGCGTAGTATCCTGCTGAGATCAGAGACGTAAGGAGCGCAACTGTACCTTGAATCAGTATGAGATTGATTGGGGTTCAACTACAGTCCAGACCGAAGTTAGTTTGTAGTAGGCTAGTGTCTGTAGCGGCTTAATACAGTGTGGTGTTCAATCTGGACTAGGTCCCGGGGTTAATCTGCATTTGCGGTTTCCTCGTTAACAAAACTTCTGGTGTCTGTGTTATTTCTTTTCCGCATTATATTTTGTTATATAATTGAAATATCACAGGTTGTGCATTTGTATCGATCAATTGGTAAATCCAACCTTTGGTTGTTGATTGAAATTGATTGATCCTTGAACATTGGTCTTTGGTACCGTTCAAGTTTATTTCTCTTGTATTCAATTAGACTCGCAGATTTCTATTTGTTTGAGTTGAGGATTGAATCGAGAAATTGAGATATAACTCTTTGATATACTTTTTTTATTAAGATTGAGCCTGACTATCTAGTTGATTCTCTTAAAAGTATATTGGAGTTAGTCCATACAGATTGTTAAGCGAAATATTGGGTGTGGTTGTTAGACCCCCTCTTTTTCAGAAGGCAGACTATTACTTTCAGTGTTGAGCTTGTGAATTTCTTCAAGAAGATAACCTTGTTGCTTGACCAGATTTTTTTGCAGGTTAGATGTTTTCGTGAAGGACTCTGCAAGAACATGTAATTCTGTCTTTGATTGAAAACATAATTGTGTCAAAATCTCAATAAACTGATCTTCTTCAGCATATTTTCTCTTTCCTTCTTGCTAAGCCAATCTCTCTTTTTGATTTTCCTCTTTCTTTTCGAGTTTTACTCATTCGCTTGATAATTCCCTGAGAAACTGTTTTAGTGATTATCTCATCTCCAAAATTATCCCCCATAGTGTTTTCGTACATGCTGGTGATGAGACAGGGAAATCCAAGATTTCTCTGGGACGCTGTGGCATTGATAGATTCAAAGATTTTGATCATTTGATTTATAATCATTCCACATATATCAATTTTCTTATCACCTTCAAGAAGGTAGTATACAAACTCAGCAAATTCCTTGTCCCATTGTGATATATCTCTTGTACAAGCAAAGAGAGTTCCTATAGAAAGTTTACCAAAAACCCTTAAGTAGAAGGGTATTTCTCTAGTTAACATTCTTCCAGCCAACAGATTTTCCAGTGATACGTTTTGAAATGTCATCGTGATCAATTGCGAAACCAGAGATCAAATGATTCCCTCTCACATTGTAATTGATGATCTTAGATATCACCTTTCTGTCGACATGATGGAATGTGTATACATGAGTGCTAAGCGTAAGATTCGCATGATTAATATTATGAATATTAGCATAGAAGATTCTTACTATATCAGGTGATAATTTTTTAAACCCAAACAAATTTCCCCAGTTTCGGTCTTGAACAAACTTCACATATTTGCTTTCTGAAACATCTGAATCGAACCTCTTTTCAACAGTGAAATTTACTCCTTTTAAAGTTTGATATCTCTCAAAACATGTACTATCTACAAAGATTGTGAGTTCATGTTTGTCTTTGATCAAGTGAGGGTACTTGATTTTCTCAATATCACCAGAAGGAATAAATGGATTCAATTCCAGTTTGTCAGTTCCAGGCGTTTTTTTCTCTTGACTTCCTTTTTCTCATATTTTCAAGTTTTGAAGAAATATGAAAAACCCTAGTTTCTGTTCCGAACAACTTCTCCCAAGATGTTTGTGAAAACACCATAAAATAATCTTATTTTATAGGGAGTGAAGATAACGATTTTTGGAAATAACTAGTTTTAGGAAATCCTTCCAAGATCGGAAATCTTGTTTTGTGGGGAAACAAATCCGATTTCGCAACTAGGTCTTTCTTTAGGAAAACTGATTTTTCTTGGACCAGATCTATATTATGGATCAATTCTATATTTATGTCCAAGTGTTTGTTAACTCTATAATTACCAAAAGATAATTTTTGAAATTCATCCAAGAATTCTCCAGTAGAGTTTACAAAAGTAATATTGAACATAACAAGATATTTACAAAAAATATCTTTAGAATCATAAATCCAGTAATATTTTAAAAGATTACTTGCTTCATCAAAATAATTGTGGGGTATATGAAGCAATCCGTTGTTAATAGAATTATTAACAGAAAAATTATTCTTTGTAATATTACAAAGATCCCAAAATCGCATTCTAATCAGCGATACATTGACAGTCTTAGATCTGAAAATGTATACAGACATATTTGGGTAACCAAACCAAAATATACTTAAGATCCCAGATTTTTCAAGAACAAAAAGATCATGGTTCATACATAGAAAAATCTTATGTGGAATCTTGGACATTTTCAAGATAAAGCATGTCGCATAGAATAATGTATCATTGTTACTAAAATGGTTAGTATTCAATACTGTTGATACATGAAAAATAATATCCCTTAACGGGACTAGGGTGTCCCAAAGGAGAGGCAAACCCAACATAGACATGGGGACTTGGGGACTAAGGCCCAAGTCCAAGAAGGAAATATCCATGAGATGAAAAGGGATAAGGAAGGAATTAATGAAGAAGGAGGAGGTTATATTAAGAAGGAATGGCATTAGTGGTAATTAAGGGGGTTTAGGACATGTGGTATGATGTCATAAAAGGAAGGTCTTTTGAGAAAGTCTATAAAGAAGGTACATAGTACAATGGAAAAAAAGCTCTCTCTCTCTCTCTTACCATTCCTAGAAAGTGTTGTCATTAGGTGTGACTAGGACGGGTAGAAGCAAAACCATATTCGCCCTTCAACATTTGGCGACCACACTCGGAGGCTCGTGCCTAGCCCACCATGACACACCAAGGAGGTACTAGCTCAAACTCAGTAAAGAACCTATCAACCAACCGACCTGCCAACCTGGACGAAGCGATGATAGAAGAGAATGAGGATAATGAAAAAGAAATACTATCTCAAGATATGGTTACACAACCAGCGATGCATGAACCTCAGAACAGAGAGGCAAGCGCGACATAGAAGAAAAACACACAAGCAACCCAGACGTTGAAACCCCCATCCCTAGCCCTACAAGATATACAAAAAGAGATGGAGGAACGCGTACGAAGAAAGCAGGAATTGGAGGATTGGATAGAGCAAGCGGTAATAGCGGGCCAAAGCGCCTCTGAGGGAGTAACAAAGGGCGAAGGACACAAAAACGATAAGTCAACAACAATGTCACAGGCAGAAATAGCGAAGTACCTAGAACGAAACTACCATGTGGTAAAGCAAGACACTCATTGTCTTGTAAGGAGCCCCTACCCAGCAAGTATCCGCGAGTACCAATATCCAGAAGACTACGCGTCCCCAAAGTTCAAGACATATGACGGACAAGGAAACACGCGGGAACACATCAGCCGATTCTTATCAACAATGAATGACAAGTCCTCCAACGGGAAGCTATGCCTAAGAGAATTTCCTAAGTCATTAACAGACACGGCGTTCACCTGGTATGATAACTTGAAAGCGGAAAGTGTGGATTCATGGCCGACCATGTCCGCTCTCTTCCTCGGGAAATTCTACTCGGCTAAAAGGAAGATCACGTCGATAGATCTGAGCCGGAGTGGTCAGTGGACATGAGAGGAAGTAGGGAAGTATATCTTGCGATTCCGGCGTCTTACACTGGATTGCCATGAAGATATCAACGAGGGAGCCACTAGAGGAAACCTTGGCTTTAGCTACTATTTTCTTACCAACTACAGTTGATGGAACTCTCCAGCAACAACTTTTTGTAACTAAAATCAACTCTGGTAAGTATAAACCTCTATCCACCAGTTTTCTAGCAACGACAATGAGTGGAACTCTTTAACAACAATGACTTAATAACCAGAATATCATACTTGTTGTTATTACCCTCCAACCACCATGTTTAGGCAACCAAAACGTACCCTAGAAGGTACATATCTTTTGTCACTCGTCTTAGCTACCAGAACAATCTCTTAATAGAAACCTAAACCAACCATTGAGTTATTGGCGTTGTAAGTAGCTATCATCCACGATAATTTGACAACTTTAAAGTACAATAGAAGGTAAATACTTCAAGCCACTATGTGTAGCCTCCAAATTAATCTGTCGGTAGACAGTTGTACTAACCCATCAATTTGTTGGTGTGGTTAGTAACTTCCAGCCACCATAATATGGCAACTCTGCAAAGACATTCACGTTCAAAAATTTTCTTCTTTTGTAAACAAAATTGGTATTGGCGAGAGTTTATCGCTAGAGAATCTAAGTGATCTAAATGCATCACCTTATACTTTCTGTTAATCCATTAACAAAAGTGGATTCCGTTTGAAAGTATGTATATTGACTAGTCATTTGTGGCTGAGTCCAAAATTATGCATGACGATATATCACCGCATAAGGATCGACTCAATAATGCATATGATTTAGGTTTTTTATTTGGTTTTGTTGAAACGTGTGATTTAGGTAAATGGTATACATTCAAGATGATTTTGATTTTCTTTTAATTAGTGCAAGGTGTCTACTATGTAGCTAACGGAAAATACGAGCCGACCGGAGTTGGATTGATGAAACTAAATTTCCAAGTTCCATTAATACTAATTTTGAACGAATAGGTAGTGGAATGATCAAAAGATGGATTATCATACAAAAAAAAATTAAAACAATATAGAGAAACTAAGGCTTCGAATCCACCTCATAAATGCATAGAAGTACATACATAAGTTGATAAACTAATATTCTATTTTTCAATCAAGGAGTTGTAGAGATGTTAGACTCAAGATTCCTCAAAGATGTAATACAATTACATGTACACATCTTATTATATTAATGGCTCGACCTCAGCAAATTATGCCACTACCTATCATTAGTTACCTATCTGTTTAAGCCTTTAAGGCATAAATAATCAGAGATTGATCTAAATCAATCAACATAGGCTTGAATACATAACAAAGAAATATTCAATTACTTTGGATGCTTTTCATACAAAGTGCAAACGATCTGGGAGGCTTTTTTGGTGACATTCCTTATACACTCTTTGTGGATTTTTAACGGGAGCTCTTGTTTTCCTTCTTTGGTTATCTCTGGCCACCAATATTTTTCCCTTTCCGCCTCTTCAGAGCACCAAGCTTATCTAACTACATAATACCAGAAAAATAAATTAGTAAAAATAAATTTACTAAAAAATAATAAAATACATAATTTACCAGGTAGAAGCATAGACAGGGTTCGAGCATCCCGCTGAGGTCTTAAAGCATTTCAGCCAAAAACGTGTTGATTTTGGGTTTTTATACATGAATTAGTATGGTATACATGTGAGAAAAGAAATGTAAATCCATTATATTGTTTTTTTCTAAGGCCATGAACCTAGACAAAGCACTCTCACGCCGTTCACCAAGTCATAAAATCACACCAGTTAATTTTTGACACGTGGTATTGTACTAGGCTTACCATAAGATTTCCACAAACCAATCAAATTGGAGTCGGAGATGAATCATTTAGAATAATTCAGATCTTCTCACTTGAACTCTAAAGATACCACTTCTTGTCATATTTTACTTCAGAATAAAGTTGGAATCCTCACTAGAACTCTAGATACACCTTTTTTTTGTCATATTCAGCTTCAGAATAAGTCAGAATCCTCACCGTGATTCTGAAGATACCACTTCTTGTCATATTCTGCTTTAGAATAAGTTGGAATACAAATACCACTTCTTGCAATATTCTGATTAATGACCTCTTCCACTAAGTTGGAGTATTCGTAGAAACTCTACATCTACGAATGTTCTACATATTATCTTTAATGACCTCTTCGTCTAAGTCAGAATCTTCACCAAAACCATAAACCTACCAACGCTCGTCATACTTAACGACAACTTATCCGAAGTCAGGATCTCCACCAGAATCCTAAATATACCATTATTTTACTTCAAAACTATATAATCACATTTATGTACAATTCGAAAGTCGACAATATTATCCATTTATTTCAATTTATATATTGCCTCGATCTGTTTCAAGAAAAGTGATACTTTTTTATATTTGCCTAAAAATATGCCAAATTAAAAAATTAAAAGTATTACTTTCTCTGAAATGAAAAGAATATTTTCTTTTTCCTTTTTTTTTCTTCATATAGATGGTTGATAAATAAACTGAATAACTCTTTTCTTTTTTCTTTTTAGCCGCACACTTTTCTCAATCCGCTTGAAAATCTCACACACAATCTTCATTGTCCATAGTTTTCCAGAATTCTCATGACCCTCCCTATCCACCGTTCATATTTCTTTTTCCCTTCAAATTCTTTTACAAAACCCTAACGGTGTGTTTGGTTGACGGGAAGGGAATGCGATACCTGGGAATATGATTCCAGGAATATAGTTCCCTTGGAATATGATTCCTTTAATCTTGTTTGGTTTAGTCCGGATTAGGATCAAAAAGCAAGGGAATAGTTACCAAAATAAAAAAATACTGATGGTGGGTTTGTTTGCAGAATTCACCGTTTCCAGGAATTTATAATCCCATGGGATTACAAATTATGGGATACATGTAAATTCCTTGTGTGTTTGGTAACTCAATTAAAATTCCTAGGATTTATAGAGTTTTCTTGTATTGAAGTCTTTGTACCGTTTGGCATTACCCTAAAATCTTAAAATTGCATATATATATGGGATTTAAAGTTAAAAAAAATGGGTCCATAAATCCCTTGATAAGTTTCCCAGCAAATCTTAGGGGGGAGGGGTCGGACTCCATATGAAGGATTTGCTGGAAAACTGAATCCCGTAGGAAACGTGATTCCAAGGATTCGGGCAACCAAACATACAAAGGGAAACGTAATTCTACCAAATCCCCTGGACCCATAAATTCCACCTTTAAAATTCTACATCCAAACCCACCATGATTTTTTTTTTGATTCACAACCGACGGGAATCCTAAATCCACCTTCTAGGTGGGTTTTCTATTCCCAATATTTGGGAAACCTAAAAGTAAAGGAATAGAATTCGTATAGTTATTACACATCCAAACAAGTTCATTTCCTCATACACATGAAACAAACACGCTATAAAGTTAATTTTTCACTTCATTTCCTCTTCCTCTTCCTCTTCATTTTCCCTTTTCTTTTCTCTCTCTTTCTGTAACTGCGGCTGCCTTCTTCACTCACCGGATCAACTAGATCCAAAGTGTTTCTAGACGAAATCATCCCTTCTTTCATAAAATCTTTCAATGTGTTTCCCTTCCTTTTTTCATATGCTTGTCTTCTTCATTAACAGTTTCTGATTAATCTGTAAGACGAAATCAGATCAATCCCTTTGTTAGTTTGAAGAAACCCATCGAACCCTTCACCTTGTGAGTTAATTTTACCTTTTTATCAGTTTGATTTTACGTTTTAGAGTGTATTTGATTTTAAGTTTTAGTGTTTTTTTTTCTATTTGATTTATAGAGAAACCCTTTCTCTTTTCAGTTTCAAGGATTTCTTTTCATCTAGTTTTAATTTTAGGGTTTGATTCTAATGCTAGATATTGCATGTGTGTAAATGATTTGATTCTTATGGTCATTTTTTGTCTGAAGATGTAAGTTTAGGGATTTAGCATGTAAACAATTTTTAGGTTCATCTTTATCTGTTGGAATTTGTTGTAGTCATTACAGCAATACAGCTTAACTTACCAGAATGGGGTTATTCCTTAGTAGGAATGTAAACTCAAGTTTTTTTTCTTCACATGTTATAGTACAGCTTTATCATTAAGAGATTTTTATTGTTTGTAACCTTTTTATCAGTTTGATTTAATTGTTCTTATCATCTATGTTTTCTTTGTCTGTAGACATTACAATGGGAAGAAGTTGGGGGTTTATTACAAAGATCTAGTGGGGGAGTTGATCAGTTACATGTGCAATTCTGTGCCAGAGAGAAGTCCAATTGCAAGACGGAAGCCACCAACAAATGGTAATGAAATATATACACATTTGTTTCGCGCATTTCTGTTCTATTTTGTATGAAAATCACTGTTGTATTTTGGGGTTCTCTATATTGTTAGAGCAGAAGAATTGAATATGGTTCAGTCTTTTATTCATCTGTTCTCGTTTATATCGTAGTCACTCATTCATTTTTGTTTCTTCTATAGTGTTTACGTCGGGAAGAGCTAGAAGGGGATTATCACAAAGTCTTGGAGAGTTGATCCCTTGCACAATTCTCTGCCGGGTAGAAGTGCGATTGCAACTCTGGCGAGTTGAAATGTAAGTCGCTTGACATCTTACATTTGTTTCTCACATTTTCTCAGTTACCTTGTGTTGATTTGCTAATTTATGCAAGTGGTTAATTGCAGGAACAAGGCAAATTAATTTTCATTGGGAATCAACAACAAAAACGCAGGGTAGTTCTTCCAAGAGAACAAGTAAAGAGAACTCCAACTTTATACTCTGTTGACCAATGTGACCAACTGGGTAGAAATTGATCTGCATCCTGTTTTCTCTCCAACTGACATTCTATTTGACAAGACCATGCCAGATTCTAGAGCCTTGATCCCCCATCCTGCAATGAGTTGGCTGTGGTTCCACTGCACAGGAAATATGGGTGATCAGATCTTGTTCAAGGCCGTACTGGGAGACCTTTCTCTGTTCATGAGGTAGAAGCACTTGTCCATGCCGTGGAGAAGCTTGGAACTTGAAGGTGTGTTTCTACTATTTTATTTTCTGGAGTAAATTAAAGAGTTTTATACTGTATAACATTCTAATGGTCAATTTTTTTTCCTAGATGGCGTGATGTGAAGTTGTGTGCTTTTGACAACGCAAAATTGTTTTGTTTGTGTAATCCTTGACGAATATAATTGGATTCGGATACTGATTCTATTTTATTTTTTAATGGTGTAGCAGGATACATGGAAAACACTGGTTGACACTGCAAGAAATCTCCATAACAAAGGAGGGAGAACCAGCCCCTCAAAAATCACTGGTTCACCGTGGGCAGCAGGCGGTCATTGGATAGCTCCAAACCAGTGTCCAGCGTCTTAAGACATACAAGGCCAAGCTTGTTTTCTTTCCAAGGCATGCTGGCAGCAGATTCAAGGTAAACTTTTTTCTGCCATGTATATTTCTAGGGTATCCCTTGGCTATTTACTTTCTGGTTACAATTATGTTTATAGTTCTATTATGTACTCTGGAAAGCCAAAATGATAGAATAACGCAATGTTGTTGCTGTATTTTGATAATTTCAGTCTCTGAAAACACCTTTTGCTTCAAGCCCTAGACCTGTTCCGATCTCACTGAAATCTGTTACCATGTCACTCTTACACAAGGAAACGTCTGGTGTTATTTATTTATTTTGTTGGAAACATATTTCATAGAATTGATGACCACCGGTCCACGGCCATATGAGCAGTACTTTGACGATTTTATTTGTTATAAATGATGGAACCATTCCCTGGAAGTTGAGTTTGAATTTTGATGAGGCGGAGAGATAGTGGATCTATAGTGGATCTCGTTCAGAATGCAAAACGTGATGGTAAGATCTTTCCCAAGCTATATAATGTGTGTCAGTACATTGTCCAGCCCAAATTGCCGGAGAAGAAAGAGAATTGCAAGGCCAAGTGAGGTTGCAGATTACTCATAAATCATTGCCTCCAAGAACGGGACTGTCACATGCTGAGAACCAAGTAAAGATCCAGACTCTCAGCTTATATGTCTATGCATCAGCATGTCTAGAGATGGTAAGTAATCTTTCTGTTTTCTAATTGGGCTTCATAGTTTCCGTTTTGTCTTTTGACTTGTTCACTGATAGAGAGTCATGTCTAACGGTGTCCATGGTTCTCAGGTTTTGTATACAGGAAAACGAAGATGGAGATAAAAATTTCCTTGGGGGTGGGAAGTTTTTATCTCCACTGTGAAGATGGTGTGTACAACCTTGCAGATGGTTTCCCCATTCTCCGAAACTGTCAAGAGGGACAAAATATGGTAAAACTCCATTATGTGTTGTTTTGTGTCTGTAGTTGTTTAATTTTAGCTTAATTTAAGTAATGAGTTTGATATTATTTGCTATTTTGAATTGTAGTTCTGCTACAAATAGGATAATTACCGCAAAAGATCATGCTTCCGTTCAGCTTAATATTTGACATATTGATGGGTGGCATTTACACTGGCGAACTCTGCACCTTTGCTCTCTGGTTTCCTCCGAGCTCAGGTTATTGTTCTTACCTATTCTTATGATGTAACATTTAATTTGATAGTGTTTGTTTTCTTGATTGAGTCCTGATAGTAGTTGTTTTTTGAATGGGTGTAGTAGCAGTGTGACATAGACAATGGCTGGTTTTCATGCAGTAAGATTTTGATTGTAAGCCCAGTAATTCATCCTCTTACAGCTCTTAAATGGCTGGTTTGAATGTTGCGTTTGGAAAACATGAGCTTTTAGTTTATCTTCCTGGCAGTTAATTTGCTGTTAAAGAAACAATTTACTTCAATCATATATAAATGACACTTGATAGTCCATTGACGTTGCCATCTATGTATTGATAGGGATGAGGGTATAAGGTTGTCAATATGTAGTTTCGCCAGCCTGCACAGATACTTACGAGAGTGTCAACTGTAGTTCTCCCTTCCTAATTAGTTGATAGTTGAAAACGTATATAGTAAGAACGAAGTAGCGTGGATAAAGTTCTTGAAATAGTTGATGATTGATCTTCATAAATCTATTTCTCTTTTAATAGTAATTGCCTCACATTTCTAATTGCAAATTGATTCTATCTCTTTTGAATTTTGTTAGGAGTTGTAACTGCTAATTGTAATTCTTAAGTCAAAGGGTACTGCATTATTATTGCTTAAGAGTTCTCAGTTTAGTATAATCATATTTTTGGGACCTTGTGGATGTGTCTTTGCTTGTGTTGAACCATACCGGAAATTGATGTCTGGTTTTGTTGGTGGATATACTATGACAATCTTTTGCTTTTACTGAGATTGAGCTAGTGAAATGGAAGACTAGGAATTGGATGCATGGTTCATGTGGATTTTGAAGATATGGTAGTCCATCAAATACAAAACAACTGTTGGTCATGTTCAATTTGTTCAGCTAAAAAACAAGTAATTGGAATTCTGCAGGTCTAAAGAAGATCAACAAGGACAAATTTCATGCCTTTCAAGAGGATGAAGCCCTGGTTCAAGCTGAAACTGTCAATTGGCAGCTGCAGATCACTTGCTTGCTCATTTGAGTGGCCAGTTCTGAAGTGTGCAGTCTAATACAAAACGTCCGTAAGGTGCAAGTGGAAGGTCAACTACCTGAATGCTTATCTAGGTTAATAACTAAATTTTATTTTTAATCTATCATTGTACCCATCTTGTCTAATTGTACTGATTCAATGATTGAAAATAATCAATAAAAGGTTCTGAATTTTCTTGGATTTTTATAATTGAAGTATTTATCTTATCCAACACCCTAAGGACAATGGGTGGCACCCTTGGCCAATGTGGGAAGAGCTTTTCACCCACTCAGAACTAACATTGAAACTACCTGAAAAACAGCGGTTAGAAATTTTGACCAACACCGAATGTGGTGGCCAAACCCTTGAACCAACTTGGAAACAGAGGTTAGAAACCTTGGACAACCACAAAGAAGGTGGCCTAACCCTTGTACCAACTCAAAAATCAGCGGCTGATATTCTTATCCGACGAACACTATGGAAGCTTTACCTCTTGAACGACTAAAATTTAGTTGGAGGAGGCTCTCTTCCCTCGATACATCTACCGGATACAGCTCTTCGCCAACATCGAAACAACTAAAATTTAGTAAGTTAAATCCTTCAGCGACTGACAATTTTTTTAGTTGGCCACCTCTACCAAAAATGTACAAGTCTTCAGCGACAATGCTTTATGTACTCTACCAACGATAGTCCATAGTTACCGGAAAACTGCACTAATTAGGAGTTTAGTTGCCTCACTGTAGTCGGAAGATATCTGTTCCAGCAACATGGTTGGTACACATCTTTAGCAAATGATCCTTCACCCACAGAGCATATCGGTTTCCATGTAGATTGCTATAGAGCTCCATCCACTAAAACCTGCCCTGTACCAACTGAATCCAGGTAGTCGCTAAAGTCCAGTTTTCTTGTAGTGAGCGCTCATTGAAATATGTATACACGGAATGATGGTGAGTGTCGTTTACTCAACAAAATAATAAGATGTTTCCCACTAATTAACAAGTAATAAAGCGGTAGTAAGGATCGTTCCCACGAGGAGTAATGCAATTGATATGTTATCTAAATTAGCAAGAATATAAAAGAAGGATAAAAAGAATAATAAGATAAAGAGGATGATAATTAAGAAATCCTTCGCCGTTACTAACCGTTAACTCAACATTGTATCCGTTTATCTCTTGTTAGAATCAATTGTCACCAACCGTAGAATAGCAGGTACGCTTAGCTATCCCCAAAATTCCTGTTGTCACTGGATATGGAAGCGCTCGACTACCAGATTCTATCCAACTGAGCCGCCCTGAGGTACGCTTACGAGGTGTAACTCAATCGAATGCTTTAGGGTTTGTGAATTTAGGTTTGATCCCAGCAGTTAAACTCGGTACGCTCGGTCCACTTACTGGTGTTGTCTTTACTCGCAATTGCTCCACAGAATCCCTCCGCAAGGTCTTGCGATTTCTACTTGTGTAGGAGATAAGCGACAATTACGGATCGCTCAAATCTCTACTAGCATTAGAATGATTAATAGACTAATCTAGTTGCGCACCCAAATCAATCTAAGAACCAATCATAAACCTTCGATATAGTAAAAACAATCCACAATGATTAACTTTAAAACTCGAAATAAACTTGTAAAAATTGAGCTTCACAATTAGAACTTTGAATTCATCCTTAACAATCAAAAGAATATAGAAAAGAGATAGTTCTCCCCCCTTAGGGGGAGAAAAACGGTGAATACAAGATATCCAAAATTGTATCTAAGCTTCCCTATATATAGAGTTTGTAGCCTCTTCTTGAAGAAACTAGGAAACCTAGTTAAGATTGGAAAGTGCACCTCCTTAAGAATTGTGTCCCGTGCATAACACCCCGGTCGAAATAGGTTGCCAAACTCTGGCCAAATTCAAACGTCCAAGGCTTGGCCGGAAAAAGAATTGAGAGAACCAAATGGGCTTGCATCAAAACTGGAGAAAACCAGCCCGTTATCAACATTAGCCTGTCAGTCCCGTGGAACTGACAAGGCATTTTTCTTATGCTTCCAGGTCGCCGTGAGAAATATTTTTCCCTGGGTTTTGTAGAACTCGATCACTTCTCAGCTCCTTCTTTCTCTCGACTTCTTCCCGTGAATTCTCTTTACTCCCTGATAACCTTCCTAAACGAGATAATCTCGTTTCTTCTCTCGAACTCCCATTCTCGTCTTCATCACTTCCATCTCATCTTCTTCTCAGACTCGACCCAACAGACCGCAACTCCATCGACTACCAGCAGCAAACCAATCTTAGCTCCATCATTGCTGCCATCAACCAACGGAAACAGTCTCGGCAAAATACTGTCATTGGCGAGAGTTTCATCGTCACCACAGCTCGAGTTCTGCTCATCGAGATCCACCTATCTCGTTCTCAACCATCGACGCTAACCCCATGACCAATAAATCATCACTAATGGCTGCAGCCATTATTCCCTGTTAACCTCCTCCATCTCGTTCTATCGCTGGCAGCAACTGAAGTTAGCTTCGTCTTATCTGTCAGTCCAACAACCGTTAGCTTCAACCCAACAATAGCAGCTTCATACTCCTTCCCGTTCTCCGGTATTAATGGCAGCAGTTTAATATCTTCTCCATCGCTGCCATAATCACCATCGACAATAGAACCATCCTACAGCAAAACTCGATCACCACTTACTTCCTGAACTTCTTCTTTCTTGTTCGACAGTTAGCCCAGCAAGCTTGTCCCACTTGAGCTCAAATCCATCACCATCTTCACTGGAAATGGCAACAACGACACTCGTTCGTTCTCCATTGTCTCACTGCCATCATCTCGATCATCAACCTCCATCACAGCTTCGATTTCATATCTTCTGTATCCAACTCAGGCTCGATTTCCATCTCCACCTATCGCTGGCTATGGCAGCAGCAAGTCAAACCCCATCACAGTTTCATCACCATCTAGTGGCAACGACCACATTCCCTGTTCAGTCGATCTCTCCATCTTCTCAATTCGAACGGTAGTCTCCGTTCTTGTCTTAACCTCTGAAACCTCCTCTCTAAACCCGACGAGTACAACCCATCTGATCTGAGCTTGCCGGCGTGAAGGACCGGTGCAGCTCTTGTAGTCTCTCGGTCTCTACCTGAACTTGTAAATGTGAATACCTGAACTTGTAAGTCTCGATCTAGACTAGGTTTAATAAGAAGTGGAAGATAAAGGCACCCAATAATCCGATAAGGCTGCCAAGGTGGTCTGCCCCTTAACCTCGTTAAGGTTCCCAGTATCACTCGCCCACACGACTGCCAGTAGTGATTTCCCATGCAATAATAATTCCGCCTCTCTTTTGGCCAATTGGACGATTTCTAGTTCTTTTCGGGAATAAGCTCCAAAATTCCCATAAAATATAAAAGAAAGCTAACAATACAATTTCACAAGAAAACTAGCTAAGAAAGCATAATCAATCGATACTTAGAGAGGTGTTTTTAAACACCCATCAAATGATACCCTCCTTCAAAGGGAGCCTGATTAACTTCAGATTCCAGACTTTTGTTGAGCTAGAAGAAGCAGCAGAAAGGATCGCCGACTGTGTGGAGGAAACACACACGGATCCTGCTTGGCATTACGCAGTCCATATCGTATCTGAAGCACCGCGAAATGTAATGACCAACACCAACAAGCAGAGAAGGGACCAGTTCCGAACACCTGAGGGAGACCTAGGGGAAGCAGGTGGACCAGGAGGGACTCTAACCCACCACCCCCTTTACCATGTAGCAGAGAACGGGTAATCGATCTCCTAAATCAATGGGTTGAAAGAAAGGAAATCGAGCTACCTCCAACAGTGGTGGATGTCAATAAAATGGATAAAAGCGCCCCAAGTACTGCCATTACCATCATAGGTTAGGTCACCCCACGATGGAGTGCTTCGCCATAATGGGCATCTTCGAACGCAAGCGCGCAGCTGGAGAACTCGAGGTAGGAAAGCAAGCAATCGAATACGATCCCCTCCCTCATCACTAAGTCACCAACACACAAAGTACACATGAAGAAAGCAATAGGGCACGACCACACTCCACCACCCACGGAGAATGCTAGCCAGTAACAGAAAACTTCAATCCATGAGAAGAGGCAAGTTACATTTCTTCCGTCCCTTGTAAACAACAACAATATATGATGAAGAGGAGTATTACAAAAAAAAAACTTATGAGTAGCACGATCTACAAAAGGCTATGGGAATGCCAAAAGCTCCTGGTCGGCTAACGAATTTACAAAAGGTTACGGGAATGACAAAGGCGCCCGGTCGGCTGAAAATTTTACAAAAGGCTACGGGAGTGCCAAAGGTACCCGGTCGGCCAACGAATATACAAAAGGCTACGGGAATGCCAAAGGCGCCTGGTCGGATAACAAATTTACAAAAGGCTACGGGAATGCCAAAGGCGGCCGGTCGGCTGACAAATTTACAAAAGGCTACGAGAGTGCCAAAGGTACCCGGTCGGCTAACGAATATACAAGAGGCTACGGGAGTTCCAAAGGTACTTGGTCGGCCAACGAATATACGAAAGGCTACGGGAATGCCAAAGGCGCCCGGTCGGCTGAAAAATTTACAAAAGGCTACGGGAGTGCCAAAGGTACCCGGTCGGCCAACAAATATACAAAAAGCTACGAGAGTGCCAAATGCGCCCGGTCGACTGTAAAATTCACAAAAGCTACGGGAGTGCCAAAGGATCCCGGTCGGCCGACAAATTCACAACAGTTAGGGAAACGCCAAAGGAACCCGTCTGATTGTCCAATCTACAAAAGGATACTGGAGTGCCAAAGACACCCCCACCTTCGCAAAAAGAAAGGGGGGAGTAGGCGCGTTTCACCCACGCCCTATCCCTTCCCACCCAACCTCTACAAAAATAAAATAAAAAGGGGAGTAGGTACGTTTCATCCACGCCCTATCCCATCCCACCCAACCTCTACAAAAAAGAAAGAGGGGGAGTAGGCGCGCTCCATCCACGCCCTATCTTATCTCACCCAAACTCTGCAAAAAAGAAAAGGGGAGTAGGCGCGTTTCATCCACGCCCTATCCAATCCCACCCACCCATCTGAACAGAAGGGAGGAGTAGGCACGTTTCATCCACGCCCTATCCCATCCCCCATCCTCTATAAAAAGAAATAAGGGGGAAGAGATGCGCTCCATCCATGCCCTATCCCATCCCACCCAACCTCTACAAAAAAGAAATGGGGGAGTAGGCGCGCTCCATCCACGCCCTATCCCATCCCACCCAACCTCTAAAAAAAATAAAAGGCGAGTAGGCGCGCTCCATCCATGCCCTATCCAACCCCACCCACCCATCTGAACAGAAAGGGCGGGGGTGGGGGTGGGCGCGGGGGCGGGTGGGGGGGGGGGGGGGGGGGGGGGGAGGAGGCGCGCTCCATCCACGCCCTATCAAATCCCACCCACCTATCTGAACAGAAGGGGGGAAGAGGTGTGTTTCATCCACGCCCAAATTTCACCAACCACAGTAACACATCCAAAATAATAAACTTAAGATTAACCAAGAATAAATAAACAAACAAGCAAACATAATTCGCTAAATAGAAACATCCCATAGGGAAACATCCAGAAATAACAACACAACAAATTATCCAAAGGAAAGAAAGGGCGCGCAATAGGCAACGAAAATAGAATAGCCAGGGGGACATGCATCAAGCCGACTGGAATGAAGACCACTCTTGTCGATTTCTCTCGATCTCTACACGAACATCCTCTTCCGCGGTCTCTGCTCGTAGCACCTCATCACTTTCCACCCCCACATCCGCATGAAGCTGATTTAGCACTGTTTTCTTGGCGGCAGCCGTCTTTAAACGCTTTGTCAGCTCTTCCTCCAGTTGAGAAATTTGCTCTGGGAGATGCACGCAGGGGTCTTTACGGTCCTTCACTTTCTTCGGTAGCTCGTCTAACCACCCCACCGGAAAGTTGAGATTAACTGCCGAACGAACAGTAGTCTCCCGACCATGCATCATCGCTGCATCAATAGGACCATCTTTTACCCGCGTAAGTTGGTCGGCGACCTCCAGAAGGTTCTTAGTCATGTAACACAAAATCCGCATGTCAAGAAGATCTGCCTTCACCATGTGACTACCGCTGCGCTCCATAATGTCCCTATAAGTGGCAGCAAAGACAGATGGCACCCAAAAGCCGTGGACCAGCGTGTGGGTAGAAGGATCGACTCCATCCTCAGCAGCACTCGACGCATTGGAGAAACGAAACTTTATATCCTCAGGGATTGTCAGCGCGTTGAGAACGTCGGGACGCCTCTCTGGGGGGTTAGCGATGCAGAATTACTACTGTCCATACGGGTGCACTTCGTAGACCCATTACCACCAGGGACCACACGCCGCACACCATCGACACTATAAATTTTAGGCTTAATGGAATCTTTGCGCTTATTACCCATGTCCTACGACCAAAGAAGGACGAGAACTAGTAAATACGCGGAAACCCAACACTTGCAATGCAAAAGAAAAGAAAAGAAGGAAAACTAACCTCAAGAATGTCCGAATCAAGCGAAGCATCAAAAGATTTACGACGAGATGCAGAAGATCCCGAAGAAGATTCGGAGTCACTCGCATGATCTGAAAAATGAAAAGTAAGCAACATCGCAAAGAAACGCCCGGATTTATACAAAAACAAGAACGGGAGAGAGAAGAGAAGAATGAGGAAGACAAAGACACGTATTAAATAGGGGGTTGCATAAGTCACCTTTAGGATCACTCGCTAGTCATGCCACGTGGGACGAAGACCCACCAAAAACCGACCGGTTAGACCAAGAAGGTCTCATTGAATTCAACACGTCACTAGGAGATGCTGGTGCCTCACCCCTGGCACAGAGAGTTTCAGCCCGCAGAGGTTTAACTGATGATATGTGGAGGCGCGGGGTTACCCATCCTGCTCCTTCAGACAAGTTGACTCCAAGATCCCGCACCAGATCTACGAATAAAAGAGTGAGACTACCGCTGGTACTTCGTGGAGGTTGCGGCGAATACCTTTGCCGAGCCTGTATAAGAGGAAGGGGCGAGACATCAACAGAAGAACAAGGGCGGGAAACAGACAATCTAGCCGCCTCCCATTTAGCATTCTTGGCAAGGCTCTTCTCAGACCAATCGCTCTCGGGCATATTCAGATACTCCTCCATCAAGTAAGAAGGGGGCTTCCATGCCACAGGATTGGATAAAGGAGCCTCCTGTGAATGCAGTTCCCACCGCTTTCTTTAAAAAAGAGATAGAGAGAGAGAAGAGACAAAGACGAGGAACACAGTAAAACAGACAACAAATACCTGCGCCATCGGGAGACTAACAGCTGGCCTAGACACATGCAATCTGGGAGGCTTACGATCAGAATGCGGCTTCACCCTTTTTTTATTCCTTATGGGATCATGACCTTCAGGAGGATCCCAGGTAGTCACCAACGGCTCCAGAGGGCGACCTTTGATGCCTGAACTAAGACTATTCTCGGCGGCTATGGCATCATCAAGCTTAACCCTGCCGGACGCATGCAGTATCTGGAGATCTTCATAAGATAGATCATAGGGAGGAGATGGATCGCGCAAAAGGAAATTTAGAGCCCGGCAACGCATGAGAAGTTGATACTCGTGATCCCCCTCAGTAACCGCCAAAGGGCGCTCAAGAATAGGCTGATGGAAAGAAAAGTTGATTCCTCGGTCACTCAGACGTGTTGGCCCCTTGGAAACAAAGCAATCAAAACTCGTGTTAATATCTTCGATTTCAGAGCTACTCCAAAGCGGAAACCTGGGAGGAACCCCCTGATCGAACCCAACTTGCCGAGCTGTGCGGTCGGGATTATAGGACATAACAATAAATTTGCCTGCGTAAAAACCAGAAAGATAACCAGGTAACACCGCCATCACCGAATCAAAATTCGAATTTGTCAAGGACTGCATCGAGTCCAACTCATGGTCAAAAGGCGAAGTAAAATCATAATGCGCTGTACCCGATCGATTGTCATGATAAGGAAACGACAGAAAGCTCTTGGCCACGACTATATACTTATCTATATCACCATTGGTCACCTTATCTTTTCCATTCCAGAGAGCCATCCGCAGATAGACACAAGTAACATGAACTTTCTTAACCGTGCCATCGTCCTTCTCAACATCTTCTTCACGATGAACTGCTAAGACGTGAGGATCAGACGCGTATTCAGAGAGGTGCTCCCAAGACCATGCTTGCATGAAAGAGGCTTGGATGTAAGTCTAAACCTTATGAGTCGAGTTAACTATATGAACATCATGGAAAAACAGGTCCAAGTGACGGTACAATCCTCCCAAGAACATCAACACGAGAGGAAAGGAGACACCACAAGATAACAACACCGTCATCGGCACAAGCTCACTCTTAATTGTATCTTGAGGGCTGTACTCAAACACATCATGACAAAGCCAAAACAATATGTAAGCAGCCAACTCAGCGCGAGGGTTATCCTATTTACGACGAGGGGGTAAGACCTTCCCGTCCACCAACCGCGGAGCCCAATACTTGATCCAAAGAGGAAAGGAGGCGGGTCGGTTGCGTTTATTGACCATTTCGGAACCCGCCTGAGCTGAAGCGGACGGTGATCCGTGAGCCGCTTCATAAGCGCGAATAGAGCTAGCAAGTAAGCGCTCTCCTGCGGGATGCGTTGAAGAGGGTTTCTTTTCTTTAACTATTTTTGCCTTCTCCTTATCCGCGGGTGACGATGCTTCTTTCTTACCCACGACATCGGCCTTTCCTCCCTTTCCCCGTTTGGGTGGCATTTGATCCTTCCTCACTAGCTCATTACGAGAGTCTTCTTTACAATCTAACAGATAGGCACATAACTGCCTGTCTTCGTCAGTCAGAGCCTAAAAAATAACCGCTTCGTCATACGAGTGACTGCCGTGAATAGGTAGCCCTGTGAGAGTGACTACATCCTCCAAGACTATGGTCGCCTCTCCCCATGCAGTGAAGAGGGTATGAACGGGAGATACCCAACGCCAGAAGAGTCGTGTCATGTCGCGCTTACATCTCACCACTTCCCGCTTAAGAGACGAGTTGATAGCCTCATCTATACCTGCCTTACAAAGGATTGATGCATGATTGAGATTAGAATGGATATAAGATGTCCAATGTGGCCATATAGCGGGTATAGCAGACGAAGAACAAATCTCGATTGTTGGGAGATCATAGTCACCACGATGAATGGCCATGCACGACACCTTTTTGAATGAGAAAGCATCCAAGGTATCTGATTCGGGGTGCATAAGCCACCCGGGGTCAGAAGGATAAGGCAATACAAAAGGATTTAAGAGGCGAGGGATAAGGATATCTTCTAGAGGAATGACGCGCTTACCACCATGGAGCCCCCTTAGCTTCAACGCTCGTTTCATGTCAGCACTGCTGGTAAACTCCGAGATTGTATATGACTTACAATCCGCTGGAGGGGGTATATGAATCACATATTGCTCGGCGTATTCGGTTTCTTCAGAGCCAGCGCTCATCACTTCTTAGGACTCCTCGGACTTTCCCTCAGATGAACTACTACTGGATGAACTGCTAGACATGGCGCGTGTATATGTGTTTATAATGAAGCGGAAAGAAATCATAAAAGTAAAACATAGAGGAGGGAAGTAGGTCTCATAGCTATATATAGGAGATCCTAAAGCTTGAACGTGGCAGTTATAGAGTTGGGGGAAAAACCGACAGGAAACTGAAAAATCCCTGCACGACGCAGAAGTTCGAGCATCACCCAGGATCGTGGAGCCGGTAAAAGGGGGAGTTTCTATCCCTAACTTCTGAAAAAGGCGCACTTGAAGAGGATCGATTGACTACTGTGTCATTTGATAATTGACCCAATAGTCAAGGGACTAATGTTGATACATGAAAAATAATATCCCTTAAAGGGACTATGGTGTCCCAAAGGAGAGGCAAACCCAACATAAACATGGGGACTAAGGCCCAAGTCCAATAAGGAAATATCCATGAGATGAAAAGGGACAAGGAAGGAATTAATGAAGAAGGAGGAGGTTATATTAAGAAGGAACGACATTAGTGGTAATTAAGGGGGTTTAGGACATGTGGCATGATGTCATAAAAGGAAGGGCTTTTAAGAAAGTCTATAAAAGAAGGTACATAGTACTATGGAAAAAAAGCTATCTCTCTTACCATTCCTAGAAAGTGTTGTCATTGGGCGTGACTAGGACGGGTAGAACCAAAACCATATTCACCCCTCAACAAATACCATGAGATACAATTCTATGGTAACCAGGGAAGTATGTAAGTCATTTAAGACATACATAGCTAGGTTTAATCCCAATTCCTAATACATTTAGGAACAAGAGTATTATATAGTTCATTCGTGTCTTCCACCACGAGTATTTGAAGTAGTCAAATCCTGCTACTACGTTAACTAAATCTCTCATTAGAATCAATTCTTATAGGTTGGATCGCACCAAACACAGATTGTTAGATCTTTTCGTGTTTGCCTGCTTTAATACCAGTTGAAAAGACGAGGGTACCCAAATACACCACAATCTTTAAAAATATCCACCTATAAGTCTTCTTACCGAAAGTGATCTCTATGGACAAAGTCTAGACAATGCAACAAATCGGTATTCACACTTTGTGTGATTGTCTATGGATACAAGATCGAGACAATACGACTACCAAAGTGTAATACTTGATAATAGGTTCAGACTTAACCAAACTCTATAGGATCATTATCAAGTATATATGGAGTTAACGTTTGTGTATTTTACTTTTAATTATAATAAAACAATTATAATTGCGGAAATAGAAAAGTAAAAGACACAGCAATATTTTGTTAACGAGGAAACTGCAAATGCAGAAAAACCATGGGACCTAGTCCAGAATTGAATACTCTCAGAATTAAGCCGCTATAAAAAATCTAAACCAACTTCGTATAGTTGAGACCAAGCAACTACTCCTAGTTCATTTAGTTTCCTCAGTATCCCTACGCTTCCGACTTCGATGAGTGCACGCACTGGAACAATTCCTATTGATAGTATTCCAAACAGTAAAGGAACAACAAATTTATTTGGTAACAACTCTTTCAATTCTTTCAAGATAAAAATATCTCAAGTCATACGCAAAGGCTCTTCCGTTTAATCTAATGAATTCCTTTGCCTGGTTAGATCAATCTATCCAATAACTACAAAAGTAGTCAAGTTCAGATTCGCAATCAATCGATATAGATTCCAACAAGAAACTATAAAGTGATGCCGATCTCATGCAACTAATCAATCAAATAAATCTGATTCTAGTTGGATCCCATCCGATCAAGGGTTGTGCACACCCAAAGATATGAGAACCAAATAAGAATTCTTCTTTGTCTTCAAATCTTCTTTAATCTTCAGTAAACACTTGCACAACACCACTTGAATCTCTTGTGATCAATCACACACATAACGGAGTCTGATAACAATGGATTATCACAAGATGTGTTTAGATCTGCAAACAGTTCTAAAGATCCCGTCGATACTTCGATCTAGTTTAAGTGAATCTTATATCAGAAGAGAATATTCTCAAGAATAACTAGGTTCCAACAACCATTAGTCAATCAAATCAATCGAAAACTAATAACACTGCAATTATCTAGTTTCCCACCAATGGTACACGTAGAGCTTCTTGATCCCACAGAAGTTTTTAAACCAGCGGCCGTAAGAGATTTCGCCAAATTAGGGTACTTTTCTCTCCGAATAGACAGCTCCACCAGAAACAACAAAAAGATGAAGTTTGCATGGCTCTTAGGATAGTTTATGAAAAAGCGGGGGTCTAATAACCACACCCAATATTTCGCTTAGCAATCTGTATGGACTAACTCCAATACACTTTTAAGAGAATCAACTAGACACTCAGACTCAATCTTAAGAAAAGTATATCAAAGAGTTATATCTCAATTTCTCAATTCAATCCGCAATCAAACCAATAGGAATTTGCGAGCCTGATTGAATATAAGAAATAACTTGGACTATATCAAAAACCAATATCCAAGTGTCAATCAATTTAATCAACAACCAAAGGTTGGATTCCCAATTGATTAAACTTACGCACAACCTATGATATTTCAATTATATAAAAAATATAACGCGAAAAAGAAATAACACAGACACCATAAGTTTTGTTAACGAGGAAACCGCAACTGCAGAAAACCCCGGGACCTAGTCCGGATTTGAACACCACACTGTATTAAGCCGCTACAGAAACTAGCCTACTCCAAGTTAACTTCGGACTGGAATGTAGTTGAGCCATAACCAATCTCACACTGATCAAGGTACAGTCGCGTTCCTTACGCCTCTAGAACAACACCGGATTCTGCGCACTTGATTCCCTTAGCTTATCTTACCCACAACTAAGAGTTTTTACGACCCAAAGTCGAAGACTTGATAAACCAATTTGTCTCACACATAAAAATCTATTGAATAGATAAATCTATCTCCCACAGAAATACCTATGAGTTTTGTTCCATCTTTTGATAAATCAAGGTGAACATGAACCAATTAATATACCGGACTTATATTCCCGAAGAACATCCTAGAAATATCAATCACCTCACAATAAAATTAATCGTATGGTATAGAAACAAGATATTGTGGAATCACAAACGATGAGACGAATATGTTTGTGACTACTTTTTATCTTGCCTATCGAAGAATAAATATCGAGCAAATCTTAGAGAAGATAGTATTCAATACGATAGAAAACAACAAGATCATAACACGCAACTACGGAGAAAATAGTTGGGTCTGGCTTCACAATCCCAATGAAGTCTTCAAGTCGTTAACCTACAGGTTTCGTGAAAAACCTAAGGTTAAAGGAGAATCTACTCTAGTCGTAACTAGTATCACATAGGAGGTATGGGGATTAGGTTTCCCAGTTGCTAGATTTGTCCTTTATATAGTCTTCAAATCAGGGTTTGCAATCAATGTTATGTTACCTTGGTAACAAAGCATTCAATATTAACCGTTAGATGAAAACCTGACTAGACTCAAGCTAATATCTTTCAACCGTTAGATCAAACTTAGCTTGTTACCCACAAATGAAAAGTGACTTCATTTAAATATGAGTAACCGTACCTAAACGTGTGCACCTTTGTTGGCTCAACAATAGTTAACCAGAGTTAGCCATATGAACAATTTCATATCAACCTTATTCATCTTAATCATAACTAGTTCAAATGACTCAAACGAAACTAGTTCTAGAGTTGTTCAATTGTTTATATTCTCGTAGAAGTGTAGAAGACACAATTGAAGCAAAATCGATTTTGGTTCACTCGAATCAATTCATGAACATTATAGCCACGGTTTGCAAAAGATTGCATCCTTATTATATAAATGTATTAGTTCATGAACAAACCGATTTTAGAACATAACCCACTTAAGTATGCAAACGGGTATGCATACCTAAGTGGCCATACTAAGTTTGGATTCGCCAGTACGCGAACTGGTACGCATACCACCAAACTCAGTAAAGTCCCGTAACTTGAACCTCACGCCAGTACGCGTACCAGTATGCATACTTGGTTCCCGGACCCTTACTAAACCAATCAGTACGCATACTGGTATGCATACCATGGTTCCCGGACTTGGATTACATATATGAAAGTACGCATACTGTGCTTATATCCAATTGTTCTAAACTCGCATTTCAATCATTGAAACATTCTCGGAAGACGACAATAGCTGTCTCGCACAAACTATTAGCTTCAAAGCAATTTTCAAGTAATCTAATGATCAATATGAAACATTCGGAGTCTACATCAAATGACCGTCTCACACAAATCATGTAAGATGTTACCCGGCGATTTTCACATGATCATCTTTTGACTTTCGTCAAGAATATAAGATGAACTTGGTTGAAGCGAAAGCTTACCAACACATATTTTGAGAAATATGTAAGCGAGTTAAACTCAGCTCGAAATATCAAATGTATATAATTGAAGTCTATATAGCTATACGACTTTTGTCTCAAAATAGGAGATAGAGTAGATAGACTTTTGAGTGATAGATGAGTTCAAGTCTCCACATACCTTTTGTTGATGAAGTTCCACAAGCTCCCCTTAGTAGTTCTTCATCTTTGATCGAAGAATGCCGTGAAGTTTAATGCTCAACTACACTTTCTATCCTAATCCGAGACTTAGCTATAAGTAGACTAGAAATCAAGACTTATAGTTTTGGCAACTAAACCTGACAACAAGCTTGAGATAGCAACGCTTGCGAGTTCGACCGAGCAGTGCTCTAACAATCTCCCCCTTTGTCAATTTTAGTGACAAAACTATCAATACATATGGATTACAAAATAAATAAACTTTATAACTCTCAATCCAAATGCTTGATCTCCTTGGTTCTTCAACATTACTCAAAATCTTCGTCACTTCCAAGTACTCCAGTGATTCTGAATGTGTTCAACTCAGCACCATAGTTGTTGAAGATCCGTAGCTATAACAATGAGAAAACATTAGCTCTCAATCATTGTTATACCGTGTCATAGTATTATTACACATCATCAAAGTCCAATTGTATCACAACTTTGACAAAAAATACTATGGTGATATGTATCACTCCCCCTTAATCATACTTCATCTCTCATGAAAACCACTCCTCCTTACATAATGATCCGTAAACCATATGTATTTGTAGTGTGAACTACACATTAATTCTCCCCCTTTTTGTCAATATAAATTGTCAAAGGTACGAAAACTAGTGGTATCCTAATGAAATTCTCATGGAGATACTTCATGACCAAAAGAAAACATATCAACTTTGTTTAGATGCAATCATATAGCCGAAACTAAATGCATTCATCATGGAGTTAATAGAGATACAAGAAAACTCCTATAATATTCCACAGGCGCACTCCCCACAAAGATTTGGCAATTAAACACAAGTTCAATTAAGAATTCTCCCCCATAAAATGTCATTCCCGAAAGAACAACAAGAGCGACCTTACTTTTACAAGAAAAGAAGGATTTCTTTGGACATTAACAAATCACATGAAACATGAATTTGTATCCAAAATACTCAATTAAATTAACCACAAGAGAACCCATGATTAATTTAATCGGAAATGCTCGACATAAGAAAACTTACGGAGCCGCACAATACATACACAAAGAAGTGGATAAGGGAAAGACCAATACTGCGGAATAATCAAAGATTCATTCTATTTTTCATCAATATTTGCATAAATACATATAATAGACTTAATCTTTGCGATCAAAAGTTCATCCTATCTTCATCAATATTTGCATAATCACATAATAGGCTTAACTTTTGACATATATGGGACAATCATAGTTCACGGACGCAAACACACATATCCCATAACAAGTTGCAATATATGAAACCATAAAGATTAATACTGCAAAATCATCTTCCAAATAAACTTTAGAATTTAAATAAATAAATCTAAAAACATTGCAAGATGAAAGTTGTTGGCAATAGCTATGTGTACTCACAATAATGGCTATTCCAAACCGTAGTTATCCTTCTTAAAACACAAGAATAAATTCTCATAAGAAGTTTCCTAGACATCGTAGAGCTTTCTCAGAGCATCTACTGAGAATTCCTTCTCATTATTGAAAAACCCATTGATTATGGGATCGTTCAATTCCTCAAAATCTTCAGAAATATCAGTTAACTCAGTAAGTTCTCTTTCTAGTCCACACAAGGTGTTCTTTGTTAGAGACAACATACGTTCATAGTGAGCTATCTTTTTTAAAGATAAAATGATTTGAGATTTTAAATCATTTCTTTTGTTGATGAAATCCTTCACCATACCTCTAAAGTTATTATCAAAATGACAAACAAACAAGAGACAGTTAGAGGAAGAACCTTCTTCATCATTTGTAGATCTCTCATTCTTCTTCCTTGAGGAAATGATTCCTTCACAAAGATACACATTAACTGCTTCAACTGCATCCCTTTTTGTGGTACCTCTAGGTACAGGAGCCATGAAACTATATCTTTCAAAGATAAGAGAAGTGAAGGGCATTTTGATCACAAATGAATATAAATAGACCTATGGACAGCCAAACCCTAGAAGAACTTTGAACAAGTCTTTTACGGTTCATGATCCATTTTCTATTTTAATAAGAAGATATTTTCTTAACATAATCTTAATATAAATAAAATGAGAAATTATCAAATATACAAAACTTGAGAAACCTCATTGCAATCCTCATTTTCTTAAGTTAAAGATGAGGATGCAGACATCACTAGTATTAGATAGTGACGGAGTGAGCCGAATGCTCACAACTTTTATCACATAGTGACTTATCAAGGTTTGTTGTATAAACAGACTTCTTACCTCGTCTGAATCTGGTTCTTTTTGATTTCTTCTTGTCTTCAGGAGTACCATGTTGATTTCCCAAGGCCAGATTCATTCTTTGCATGTCATTTTGAAGTTTGGCAATCCTTTTGTTGTTCCTTTTGAATTTCCAACACTTACTTTGAACATGATTTGCATTTCCACAAAACGAACAAATCAAAGAAGATTTATTGTCTTTCTTATTTGCCTCTTGTTTACCACAACATTCATCATCAATTGTTCCAAAACTGGCTGGAATAAAAGAGTTGATTGTGCTCACAGTTTTTCTTTTGAACCCTAAACCATTGGTGTTTCCAAAAGACTTCTGACTGAATAACACTGCTGATATTTTGTCAGAACTTCCAGACAATCTTTGCAGGTCACACTTGAGAGTATTAATCTCTTTTTCCTTCAGAGATAGGGTCCTGGTGAATTCATCATTAAGAAAATCTATTTCAATATTTTTCACCTGAAGTGATGATTCAAGTTTCTCCAACGAAGCCTTTAGTTGGAGATTTTCTTGGTGAATTTCTTCACACTTATCCAAGAATTCAAAAATCTCAGTGTCAGACTCAAACTCTGAATCAGAATTTGAGTAGGAAGAAGTTTCTGCTGCGAGAGCTGAAAGTTCATTGCACACGTCGAAAGTATGCAAGATATTGACAACCTAAGATGATTTTTCTTGTATTGAATCATCTGAAGCATTAACCAGATAAAGACGTTTCTCACATCTTTTGCTTCTTTTTACAATATCCTTGATCTTTTGTGTGATCAGTGATTTATCAAAATCAACATGATTGGAACAACATTCATCAGCCCAAAACAAGTTAGAAGATTTGCTTGTGTTGGTCACAGCTATGAACGCAGATGTTTTGACTGTGTTCTGATCAAGATCAAGTAATTTTAACTTTCCAACAAGAGTATTTCTGGAAAGCGTATCAAGGTTATTTCCTTCAACGAGGGCATGTTTCTTAGAATCGTACCTAGATGGAAACGATCTGATAATTTTTCATCACAATGTCCTTTTCAGGAATAGATAGGCGCATTTATGTGCCTATTTTGATCTCAATTTTGTATATTGTTAGTTCCCATTTTTGTACTTATTTTGGTCTTTTATCTCTTTGTAGGTATTTTTGTAGAAATAAACATGTGTGGAAAAATTAGCTCGAAAAGTGGTATTTGCGCTCGTGGGAGAAAATCACTGAAGGAACCCCTTATTTGGATAAGGGACACCTCATTTACTAAGGGGAACCCACTTGCTATTTACACCCCAGAACACCCCAAGTGTTATTGGCACCCCGGGAATGGTTAAGGGGCACCTTCTTCTCTAATTCAAATCCCGGTTCTGGCGGGAAACTGAGTTATCGTCTGCAAAGGTTGCTGTGAATCATTTGGGAAAGATTTATTCCGATTTTTGCTTGGATTAGGATTGTTATTATCATGTTATCCCAAAACAGGATAGGTGTGTGCTCAA